>JAVQMG010000121.1:7532500-8744500 GCA_032878915.1 Castanopsis chinensis
CTCCCCTAACTCCAAGTCTTAACTCCGCCCTAACCATAATAAATCACCTTGACAGTTTAAAAATTGATTTTTTTTGAAATGATACTATAGTTACTACAAATTTAGCCATATAAATCTTATAAATTAATTTTTTAACTTTTAAAACACAACCAAAAATATTATTTATTATGTTATTAATGTGTTACTTATATCACTCAATTTGTCACGTTAGTTTTTAAATCTTTTATAATAAATTTGACAGTAGCTTTTAACATTTTCTAAAATTTTGTATCCTCAAGACTAGTATTTTTAGGCTGAATATTATCCTTATATATTGTTAAGCAAAAGTCTCCCCTGAAAGTATTTAGGTGGTGTTAAATATGGCGCAATCAAACTCATGATAGTGAGACTTCTTCTTTCCGCTAGCCAGAACTGTAGTCGATCAAACCTACTACACCGTTTGAAAGTTTTGCATAGTGTGCAATATCAAAGGCATGCATGTGTGCGTGTGTGTATACACACACACACACACACAACACACACATACCCTCTTCATTCTCCTCTCCAGTAGTGCATATTCAACTTAAACTCCTTCAAAAACTCTTCAAAGGTTTTGGAGTTTAGCAATTAGCATCAAGCCAGTTTCCAAGCAACAATGAAGGCAGGCGCTGTTGAACTTGATGAGAGGAAGAGTTTTAATCCAAGAGTTGGCTTGAATAGAGGGGTGTCCATCCTAGATTTCTTCCTAAGCCTAGTTGCAATTCTGGGTACCCTAGGAAGTAGGAAGTCAACTAATGAAACGCTTCTTTTATTTTGTTATTCAGTTCATTTGGTTCAGGGCTGAGTATAAAGATCTTCAAATGTTTATGCATGTCGTATCTTCCTGACTTCCTGATCATGGAGTACTTTATGTTTGTAACAATATGCTCTAAGAGCAACCGCATCAACTCATGCAAACTTTCAGTCTATTTTGCACAAAAAACTATTTTTTATATTTTATACACTTATTTTTACAAAATACTTACATCAGTCTATCTATTCTACACATCTATTCAATAAAATATTCATTCTTTTACAATTTTTTATTATTTCCTCACTCACTACCCCTCTCTCTCACATACCCATCACTACCAAAAAATACTAAAATATTAAATGTACGAACTACAGTAACCGTGCATATATACATGGTTATTGTAGTACTTGTGCATTTATGCACAATTTTACGCTTACTGATGTAAGTATTTTTTTTGTTCAAAATGTGTAAAATAGACTACTTTTTGCATTTTGCAAGATTATGCATGATTTGATACGGTTGCTCAATGGTAAATAGAATTAGTCTTTTTTATTTTGGCATGAAAAAGGTGTAACTTTTTGTCTATCTGCTTGATCCGTTGTTACATTTTAAAAATTTTTATGTCAAAATTGAGGGTTTTAAAATTGAGAAACTAAAACCAAACACACCCTATATTTTGGAAACCCAAAATACGACTTATCTTATATTTCAATATATCATTGTGTTCATATGTTAATATATCATTGTGTTCATATGTTAACTATGCCGAGTAATGCTTGTTAGGATCTTAGATTGTTAGCAAATTCCATGAAAAAATGATGTATTTTTATTCTTATTAATTGAACAGTTTGTTGTAAATTTGTGTGGGAGCTTATTCTATATTGGGTGGAAGTTGATTGAATTGGAAGTCAGAATTGGAAGTTGAAGAATTTCGCCCCAAGTGAAATTCCAATGTGCAACGAATTTATCAAGCAAATTTGATTTTTGAAAGCAGTCACCCTGTTGATTAGCTTGGCTCTCTCTGAAGACCTTGGCTCGAGCAAAAACGTTAGAACCTAAGAGAAATCAGTTCAGATTTTCTTTACCACTCCCACCCTTTGCCCACCGATATAAGCCTCATTTCCCTCAATTTTTTTACACCGATAAACTCCCAAGTGAAGTGTTAAAGAGCTAAAATAAACCATAGATCAAAAACTCATGTTCTTTCTACCTTCTATATAGCCACATACCATGAGAGGAGATTTATACCATCACTTTTTACACTATATTCAGAGTTATGAGAGTTAATTGGTGATTGGGGAATTATTGGAGCAACCCAAATTCAATTTATGGTGGATTGAAGATGCAATTGGAGCACAATTGTGAATCTACATGCTAAAATATAGAGAAAATGCTTGAGTATAAGTTTGCTGCATTACTAATTGGAGGGTTTGAGTGATTTGTGTCGCAGTTATCTACTTAGTGAATCGATTTCTGCGGTCTAAGCCGTAGGGAGGTTTTTCTACCAATTTTTTAGGTTTTTCTCCTCGATAACATATCAATATATTATTTTGTGTTTGGTTTTCTATGGTTGCCTATTTACATGCTTTAATATGCCTATCCATGCAATGTTTATCATCCCTGCTTAATTCAATTGGCTAATCACTTGTATTTGGAATTAATTGGTAGGTTAGGCTAAAAATCCGTTAACTCATTATTTAAAATTTGGGGTTGAAATTAATATATAGGTTGGATTAGGTATTTCTCAAAGTTACGTTAATAACATTTTTATCACAAATTCTAAGTGACAACATTGGCGGAGGGAGGTGGGGACCAGGGGAGCCAAGGTTTGTGGCTTTTCCAAAATTTCCTCTCATCCATTATGTTGTGATATTGCCTTTAGCAATCAATGCCATACTCATTTTTTTTTTTTTTTTTTAAGCTTTGAGAATAAAGAAAAAAGGGGAAAAGTACAAAAGACGAACTGAACTTTGAGTTGGAACCAAATTGACCCATTGTTCTTTAATTTGAAATGAAAAGACCTTGTTCTTTAGAAATTTTTTAATGGATTCTTTTGTCATTATTCTGTTAATAAATTCAAATAAATTTTACTTTTAAATGTATATATTTTTAAATTGAATCAATTGCTTCTCACATGTATTTTTCATCCCATAATGTTAAATTTTCAATGCACGAGTTGACAGTACTTCTTGAAATGGTTAATGCCTACAATATATGAACGCATCATAAATTTCAAGCATTTATTAGCTACAAGGTTTTTTATTTTGGTTTCAGAAGGAGCATAGTTCTGGTTTAGTTTAGTAGTTTACTATTTCTATTTTTTTGAGATAGAAGATAGAAACTTGTATTGACTATTTCTAATTTTATATGATCTTTGCAGGCTAACATAATTGTTGAGAGAGAGAGAGAGAGAGAGAGAGAGAGAGAGAGAGAGAGAGAATTAAGTATATCTTTCGAAAATTACAACTTCAAATTTAAACTCTATATTTCTCTCTAAAATAATTACTCTATATTTTCTATTTTAAGACTATATATATATATATATATATATATAGTAATGCTATAGCTATAAATTATTTTATAACATTTTTACAAAATAGTGATATAGTTAATTTCTTATTGGTTTTATTTAAACCTGTCATTAATATCACTTTTTTCATTTACTAATAACTACTCACTACATCATCCATTTGTAAAATTTTTTGTAAAATAATTTGTATTTATAACAATTTTTTTTTTTGAAGCACTAGCATTATAGCATTAATTTTCCCAGTGTAATCATTTCCTCAATTTCTCTACGTTAGGGATTTGGGTGTGGGATGATTCCTCAGTTTTGACCGAGTAAATGTTTTTTTTTAAATTTCTTTTAATTCTGAAATTTATTTATAAAAAAAAAAATTCAAAATGACGTCGTTTTGGCTTAATTAACAGTAGAATATAATTAGGGTTTAACAGAGTACCAAATTGACAATAAATAAAAGTTAAAGTACTGAAATGACAAAACTGAAAGTTTAAGTACTATAAAAAAAAATTAAAAGTTAGATAGTCAATTTTACATTTTTGTCATATATATATATATATATATATATAAATATAAAAGGAAAGAAAAAAAAAAGTAAAAAGAAAAAAGGAACTGCCTGTCGGCCACCGCCCCTGCTAATTTGATGAATCTTTGTCTGGTCCAATCCCTTGCCGAGTGGGAAAGAATCTGTGATATATCCATCCAGCTCATACAAGCAACTACGTTGTTAGTCATTGGTCCTTTCTCTGTCCACGCATGCAATTGTTACCTAGTTGTATCACGATTCACGATGATTTGGTTACTTTTGACAGGCATTCCATTCACGCGTTGCTCTTTACAAAAAGAATGGCGTCTTTTATACAGAGAGATGCAAAACTATATTTTATCCAAAAACATAAATAAATAAAAGTAAAAATAATGCAAGACTATAAAAATTAACTAATAAAGTCGTTACATTACTAAAAATCTTATATATTACTTTTTAATTACAATTTGTTATTTTCTAAAAAAATTATGATTTGTCATTTTTTTTAAAAATATTAAATTTTCCTTTTCAAAAAAAAAAATGAGAAATAAAATAAAATACAACTGGTAAAAGAGACGGTTTTGTTTTTTAGAAAATAGTTTTCAATTTGATGAATCACAATTGTATACCAGGATTGGACAAAAGGAGTGTAGCAAATGACTTGCCAGGAGATTAAAATTCTCTAAAGTTATTTCTTAACTATTCTTTTTATAGTAAATGGTCCAAATTATACTATATCATTATCCACAAACAATATCTTTAAAGAATTCTCTAAGGGTTACAATTTTTGGGCCACAATTTTTACCTCAACTTTAATGCAAGGCCTAACCTATTGTCTAGGGTGCCTAGTGCCTACTAGAGGGAAGCCCAAAAGGTGGAACAAAAAATGATTATATATATATATATATATATATTGGAGATATAAAAAAATTTATTAGTTTCACATTTTTCCTCCACTTTTAATATGCTCCCAAAAAATTGAGTAATGCTAGATATAATACAAAATTTAATATATAGGTCTTACAAATAAATGTGTCATCAATCATAAGAAATACTTCATATAGTAAAATGCTAGAAATACTATAAATTTTACTACATAGCTCTTGTAAACTGATATGATAATGAATAAGATTGTAGACTTTAATAACCTAATAAATGCATATTTGAATTAATTTTTGTGATTGGAAATACAATTTTATAAGCGCTATATTGTATAATTTAGAGAATTGATTCTTAACATCCTTCATTTAAATATATTTTTTTTATTTTCTTAAAATGTCACCTATTACATTTATTGCTACATTGATTTATAAGTTTTTTATAGTAAAATTTGTTATACTTTTAACATTTTTCTATAAACAAAATATAATAATAGTTATATTAAAAAGTAAGAATAATTTAATTTTCTTTTTTAAAACTTATGATGTAAAACACTAGTTAAAAATATTATTTTAAGTGATAACAAAAATCACATTTGAAACTATCACCTACAGATTTGTGACAAAACTTGTAACACAAGAGTTGTACTAAGATAATGATTTTCTCAAAACAATTTGTCTCTCACACCACTAAAAACTTAAACGCTGTAAAAGTAAAAGGCTAAAAGGCATTTCTACGTCCCCTATTTTGAGGAAAAAACTTGTCTCATACCCATAGGTTTATAAACCTATTTTGTCGTTTTCTAAACAAAACAAAGTTTTGTGAGACCCACTTAAATCCCGCTTTTTTTTTTGCTTGCCACATGTTCTCAAACATTGGCCTTTCTCATGGAATTTTTGTTTACTGAGTGCCTTTCTCACAACTCTCACGGAAATTTGTTCTTTATATTAATCAAAATAAAGGAAAAAACTATTTATGTCCTTTTATATCACACTAAAACCTTTATATTTGTTCTTTATATTAGCCTCCACTAACCTTTTTTTTTTTTTTCCTTTTATGTCTTAGCTTTTTCACACTTCTAAACTCTCAATTTTGGCCTTAGACCAAAATTTTAAGTACTTAAAAGAACAAAAAAAGGACAAAATTTAAGTACAATGTCTTAAGTGTTGTTCTTTAGGTTTCCTATTTAAGATTGAGTTATGTGGCTACTTAATTAAAAAAATACACTTCATTTCCATAAGGAAAAATCCATATGGTAGAATCTTAATAGCCACCTAGAAAACAACACTTAGATACTATATCTAAGTTTTGCTCAAAAAAGAAATGTTGAATTCTGCATAATTTTTCAAGAACATTTAAGACCTTAAGAATACAACTTTGTAGGTATATTACTATATTATTAACACTTTTATATTAATTTATTTTAAAGAATCAAATTTACATATAATTCTATATATTTAGATTAAATTATATGTTTAAATGAATTAAAATTTACATTCATATTATATTTTGTATGACAATTACCTTAGTGTATATATAAATGCTTATCTGTTTTATTATTAGTATTGAATAATAAGATTTAGATTAATTTTACTTTTAAAATTTTGCCTCTCTGAGCTAAAATCTTAGCTCCAATATTGTTCGTTATCATATTAATTTGTAAAAGCTATGAAATAAAAGTTGTAGGTTCTTTAGTATTTTCCATGTGAGATATTATTTCTGGTAACCAGAATTGAACAAAAAATATGATAAAATTTAGGTACACTATTTTTGGTGTATATGTTAGATTTCTTAATTGAGTTTAATTGGATTTCATTAAACGTAATTGCACGAAGTGTCTAGAAATGAGTTGCAAAGAAGTTGTCAATATCAATTACAAGGGTATGTCTTATTCACTCCAGCTTTTGGAATACTTTTATAATTTTTAATAACTCTTTTTAACCTTTTATCATTGCTTGACTAAGATTATAAGCACGCCGAGGGCATTGGAATCATCATTGATTGTCAAACTTTTCTTCTCTCCAACGATCAATTCCACAGTCCACACTTCTAGTGTAGAGGAATTAATGCCTTCAAGTACATACTAACAACATTTGGTGGTCTATGTCTATATACTGAGGGAAGCTCCTGCGTCCTGATACCACTCGATGAACTTAATCATTCTTCAGGTAGATATAACATATCTATGCATGCATGCATTCTCACTTCTTTTGTTTCTCCTCATGTCATTCTTCTTTCTTATTTTGTTTGACGAAAACAGTACGGTTCTTTCATATATTATGATATTATCTCGATGTTTTTCCTATTTCGCACGCAAACATCCCATTTTCAGTATACTTTTGTTAATCAAGTTCAAACATAAAATCATATGCAATATGTATCTATCAAAATGGAAGTCCATGTTCTTTTAAAAACTAAAAACTATTTATTATTAATATTTTACTAAATTTCACTGCAAATCTAAACTTTGTAAAATTTTAACACGCATTTAGTTATGCTTATTTCTAATTATATATCATGGATTTGCATGGAGTTACAAACTATATATATATATATATATATATATATATATAATTCAATTATATCTCAAATTGGAGTCTAATTTTATGTTATTTGTCCTATCTAAATTTCTTAATTTTTGTGCAACTATTTATTACACTACAGAAATTGAGTCAAATTTGTTTTTTTTTTTTTAATTTTTTTTGGTGCTAAATGAGATATTAAATGAAAAAACCATAGAATTAATATTAATAAACCATTAAAAATTACCATTATTGATTTATTGTTCTTATAGTATTATTATTAGGGTCTAGTTAACAATTACTTTTAAGACATTTGTTAATGAACTATTTTAAGAATATTTTGATACTATTTTTATCGAAAATACAAAATGTTGTCAAAAAATCAATTACTTTTTTTCTTTTTCATAAAATATTTTTTAAACCAATACTCTTAGAACATCCGTTAATTTTTCCCTTATTATTATTATTATTATTATTATTATTATTATTATTATTATTATTATACAAATAGGGACAAACTAAAATTGAGAATTTCACAAATAACAATTGAATTGATTTTATTAATTTGTTTCAAATAAGCTTATATTTATATTATTACTATTTTATTATTTCAAATATATAAACACTGTATATTATATATAAACTTGGTAAAATTATAATACGCATTTAGTTATGTTTATTTGTAAATGTATGGAGTTACAATCTAATTCCATTTTATTTTGAGATAAAATTTTGGCAATATTTATAATTGAAATTTCTCTTTCATAATTGTAGTAGAAATTGGATAAGCATATGTACAACAACTCTAAAAGAAAAGTGTTATGAAATTAATTTTTTTGGTCCTCACTAGTTTTATAATTTCTTGAAGTCCAAATGTCATATTAGTTTATGCTCATAACTTTTCCTCAAAAAAAAAAAAAAAAAAAAAAAATTATGCTCATAACTACGAATTACCATTTTCAACAAAAGTTTTTCATAATTTTAAGTGTTACGGATAATACCTTTTTTTTTTCAGCAAACAAACACCATCAATTCTAGAGAAATACACGTGCCTCTCAAGGATGCAGAGTTAAGCTAAAAATAAGCAAATATACTAAATTTTCACTAAATTGATGTTTTAATTCTTAAAATTAAAAATTAATTGAAGCATAGAAAATTTGTAATTGATAATGATGTTCAATTGGAATGATGACCAAAATTTTCAAATATAGGGGTGCAAGTTTGTCAATTTTAGGGTTAAGCATGATTTTTTTAACACAAAATTTCAAAATTTTTTGTTGATATACCAAAATTTCTAAATTTCCTCTTAGTCTGTACGTAGTTTCACCTTTGTGTTGCAGACCAAAATCTGTAACGCTTCCTATTAAAAAATAAATTAATAATTCTATAATGCTTGGGTCTGATATGTTTCAACCAATAGCCTGAAGGGTGAGACTAGATGGATCTTTATTTACCCGATAAGATTTTGAATCAAAACCATAGTACTATTTGGTTTGAGTAATATTAGAGATATACTTTATTTTTTATCACTGCTAGTACTAGCCATTACATCATTTTATTAGGGCCAACAACTGATACAACTTTCATATATTATACACTAATAAGAACATGTTATGTCACTAATAAAAAAAGATATGTATCTAAAAGAAAGTTCAATGACACAATTTTTACTACAATTCTAATGTGATCAATTGTAAGTGATAAAAAAAAAAAAAAAAAACTATCAGTCCATAATGAAGTAATGATCCATCATTTATATAGTCTATCACACCGAGTTGTGATAAAAGTTGTGTTATGATAGGAGAACTGCATCAATATGTGTTTGTTTTGAACATGAGAGGATTTCTTTTTAGAAAAAGAGAATAAAAAATTATTTAAAAATAGGTTTAGGGATAAAATATATTCTTTTCATTTCAAGATAAACTAAAATTTCAAAATGATTCGATAACAAAGGAAAATTTTAAATTACTTTTATCGTCCTAAAATTTCATTTACCTTGTACTATGGTTCAGGTTACATGATTTTGATAATTTTAAAAAATGCGATCGGCATAAATATTTTTCACAACTATTTGTACAACTACAACCTTCTGATATGGACAAATTGTTTATTTCCACATGAATTCACCACTTCATTATCTCTTATTCACAAATTTGACATCTCAGTTATTGTAAAAAAAAATTTTATGAAAAATTATTTTTCCGATTAAGACTCAAACCTAATAATTAAGCACATGCCCTAAAACGCGAATACTATTCTCAAAATATTGGATTCTGTCTCAACTGAGATGTATTAATGCTTTTGTTTCAATAATAAGTTGATCTTGCCTCTTCAAGAGACGAGATTCAGGTGGACCATTTTTTTAAAAATCCCACATTGACGTCAACCAGATTAGCCGATTCACATGAAACTTGTATCTTTAAAATATGAGTTTCACGCTCAACCTCGAAGAGATGAGTATTTTTTAAATTGTTTTTAAAAAGGTAGTTTTCAATTAACTTTCAAACAATGCTATTTTGATAAATAATTCTCCAAAGAATATTATTATGCAAAAAAGTCATGAGAGTCTTACACCCAATTAAGAAAAGAAAAAATTCTGGTTGGCCAAAATTACAAACAATTATAATTATAGGGTTTGTCCTTTTTGTTAAACATAAGAATTATCTCTTTGTGCTTGTCGAGCTAATTTGGCTTATGTAAAGAACTTGTAGACAGATTTCGTCATACATCACACTATTTATATGTAATATGGAATCTTCCTTTTCAGGTACGCAAAAGTTAATTGATAAGTTGCAATGGCAGCAAATGATGTCATTTCTAACGATGGTAAATGTTTTACTTTCCCACCGTTTAATAGTGTAGGCATTCTCTGAATAAGATATGACCAAAGTCAGCCATCATTAATTTTTTTTGAAAAATGCATTCTCAGATTAAGATCAATTTTCAATTCAAACTATGTTTATCTATATCTCGATAATTCAGCGAGAAATTGAACCCTAGATATTTTCGTTGGAACATTTTAATTGAGCTACAAAATTTTAGACTAGTACAATAAAATCCTATTTTTGTTATAAGTGTTTTACATTCTCATTATATATTCTACCGATTTCAACTTATCATGCACAATTTCTTTTTTTCATTATAAAATAAGTAAAGCTTATAAAAAAAAAAAAAAAAAAAAACATTGAACATTAAATATTATAGTTGGAGTACAAAATGGAACATTAAGAATATGAGAGAAGATTTTTATTCTATAAAATACTTTGCACTATGATTGTTACTAATTAGCAACATTTTCTTTTTACACATGAAGTCAATGAGGACTGTGGGAGGCTTTATCTGCACTACAAAAAAAAAGTTCTATGGCCGCGTTTTTAAAACGCGGCTATAGCTCAGAAAAACGTGGCTATAGCCCAATTTGGCCTATAGCCGCGTTTTTTTAGGCCGCGTTTTTAATTGTGGCCTAAAACCTGTGACTATAGGCCTGAAGGGTCTATGGCCGCGTTTTTTCAAACGTGGTTATAGGACCAGACAATGGCCACGTTTTTATAAATGTGGCTATAGGACATACTTTAGCCGCATTTTTCAAATGCGGCTATAGGTCTAAAAAACGCTGCTATAGACCCTTATATTTTTTTAAAAAAAAATTTTTGATTACCAAAAATTATTTCGGTAATCAAAAGTTTTTTTTTTTTTTAAATCAAAAGTTTTTTTTATTTTTATTTTTTAAAATTAAAATTAAAATTTCAATTAAATTAAGAAATTCAAAACAAAAATACAAACCCAGTAGATTCAAGACCAGCAAATACAAACCCAGCAAATACAAGAACACAAACAAAACATCTCCTTCAACAAAATCAACCCAAATTGATACAATCTATTCAAGGAAAACAAAAGCACAAGCTAAAAAATACAAAAATTCTCATAACAGAAACACAATAAAAAAGAATCCATATACTCAAACCCAAAATTAATCAAAACACAGTCAAACGAAAGAAAACAATTTTTGGCCATGGGTCAGAGAAAAATAAAGCAAATAGAGAATTTTTTGAGGCACTTTAGCTTCATTGATTCAAAATCTTCAAATCTAAAGCAAAGAGAGACAAAGTTAAAGGGAACAAAAATGAACAAAACTCAAAGAACAATAAATAAAACCTCATATTTTCACAAACCCATTTATACAACATCAGTATGAGAGAGCTTTGAGAGAGAGATTTTTTTTTTTTTTTTTTCACAAACCACATATCTCCAGCATCAGCCATCGGTGACAGCATGAGAGAGAGATTGAGAGAGTTCTGAGATTAATATGATGAGAGAGCTTTTTTTTTTTTTTTTTTTTTTTTGAATGACTATGGGAGCTCCTTTCTTTTTTTTTTTCTTTTGACGAGAGCTACTTGGTTGAGAGAGAGCTATTTTTTTTTTTCTTTTTGAATGATGACTCGTATAACCACCGCAGTTTGGCTCTTTTTTTTTTTTGGAATATGCCATGGAATATTCCATGGCATATTCTACTTTCAAATGCGGTGGAACTGAATCCATCGCGTTTATTTTTTTTATTTTTTATTATTATTATTATTTTTTTACCTATAGCCACGTTTTTAAAAATGTGGCTATAGAGTATCCTATAGCCACGTTTTTAAAAAACATGGCCATAGACCTAACCTATAAAACGCGGCTATAGGTCCTCCTTTAAATATACATATATATATGGCTGGATCTATAGCCACGTTTTTAAAAAACGTAACTATAGACTATCCTATAGCCACGTTTTTAAAAGCGTGGCCATAGACCTAACCTATAGCCGCGTTTTTAAAAGCGGCTATAGGTCCTCCTTTAAATATATTTGGCTGGACCTATAACCACGTTTAAAAACGCAACTATAGGTTAAGTCTATGGCCACGTTTCTTAAAAACGTGGCTATAGGAGAAGTTTATAGCCGCGTTTTTTAAAAACGTGGCTATAGGATAGTCTATAGCCACGTTTTTGGAAACGCGGCTAAAAAAAACGCGACTATAGACCCGCGTGTTTTGTAGTGCTGGCTGCGCTGAAAGGTGATTGGAAATCTATTGAGGACATGGAAAACATTCAAAGACGTATTAGTAGGATAGACGAAACCACTCTTCATATTGCTGCTACAGCAAACCAGGAAGACTTTATTAGAAAAACAGAGTTCTAGGGAGAGAGAAGACAAGCTATAAAGAAAAGGATTGAAGAGAGAATTTCTGTAATTGTATATTGATTGATCAAAAACTCAATATGCAAGAGGTATATATATATACATCTATCTGACCTAATCCCAAATTGAGATTAACTAACTTCTAACTAATTCTAACCAACTCCAAATTATACGGGCTTAGTTTCTTCAAGCTATCAGTGCTCTACACGTGTTCATACATCCAGCTGTACAAAATATTGAAGTCTCTAATTAACTTAAGTCTAAGCTACAGGTCGTATAGAATATTGCTGGAACATCTGTAGTCGTTTAGCACAAGATTCAATCCAATACTCTGTTTGCTACTCTGCCTCTCTGTCTCTCTATTCTGCACCTGTCTTTCTCTTCTGTTTACAGTCAACCGGATTTTTACATTCCCCCTCAAGATGAGAAGCTGAACTATGGATGTTTACAATGTTCATCTTGCCCAATAAGCATTTTAATTGTTGACTGTTGAGGGCTTTAGTGAGTAAGTCAGCCAATTGTGAATGTGTAGGAGTAAAGAACAATCTAACCACATTGTCTTGCACCTTATCTCTGACTACATGACAGTCCACCTCTATGTGCTTGGTTCTTTCGTGAAATACTGGATTTTCACCAATGTAAATGGCAGCCTGATTATCACAAAACAATAAGGCAGGTTGAGGATGATAAATCTCCAAATCCTTCAATAAAGCTAACATCCATGTCATTTCACAAACTGTCACAGCCATGGCCCTATATTCTGCTTCAGCTGAAGACCTAGACACTATGGACTACTTCTTGGACTTCCATGATATAAGAGATTCACCCAAAAATATACAATACCCTGTAGTTGACCTCCTGGTATCTATGCAAGATGCCCAATCAGCATCAGTATAAGCTTTCAAATGGAAATCTGAAGTGGCTGATAGGAAAATTCCTTGACCGGGACTACTTTTTATGTACTACAACACCTTATAAGTAGCATCCAAATGGGGCTTTCTAGGTTTGGACATGAATTGGCTGAGTTTATGAACAGGATAGGCAATATCAGGTCTAGTGATTGTTAGATACAACAATCTACCAACTAACCTCCTGTATACCTCTAGGTCAGACAGTAACTTGCCTTGAAATTTGCTTAATTTCAAATTCTGCTCCATGAGAACTTTGCTAGGCTTGCAAGCTGACATTCCTGCATCTTTTAAAATCTCTAATGCTATTTTCGTTGACATAAGGTAATTCCTTTAGCTGATCTAGCTATCTCAAGACCAAGAAAATACTTCAAACCTCTAAGGTCTTTAAGTTTAAAGTGTTGATCTAAAGAAACTTTAAGTGCTTCAACTTCTTGAACATTGTTGCTAGCTATGAGAATGTCATCAACATAAACCACCAATGCTATGAAGGAATCATGAAACTTTCTTGTAAATAATGAGTAGTCAGCTTTTGATTGCTTAAAACCAAGTTGCTTAAGAACAGAACAGAATTTTGCATTCCATTGCCTTGATGCCTGTTTCAGCCCATACAAAGACTTATTTAATTTGCAAACAACATTCCCCCCTTTGCTGTGAAAGCTGTGAGGGAGTTGCATATAGACTTCCTCATGTAAATCCGCATTTAAGAATGCATTGTTAACATCAAATTGGACCAAATGCCATCCTTTCACAGCAGAAATGGCAAGAAGAGTCTTAACAGTAGTCAACTTGGCAACTGGGGAAAATGTATCAGTAAAATCCAATCCCTCTTGTTGAGTAAACCCTTTGCAACTAATCTTGCTTTATATCTCTCCACAGATCCATCTGCCTTATATTTCACCCGATAGACCCATTTGCATCCAATAGCCTTTTTATTGGGAGGCAAAGGAGTAAGGGTCCAAGTATGATTGGAAACCAAGGCTGCAATCTCAGCATCCATGGCCTCTCTCCATTTAGGATCCTTAACAGCCATATGATAAAATCTTGGTTCAGGAATTGAGGTAATAAGAGAACAAAAATTGGCATATGAATTGGACAAAAGGGAAGAGTCAATGTAATTAGAAAGGGGATATTTAGTACCTGGAAAAGTGGAAGAGGAACCTGACTTGCTGTTGAGGGAAGTGGACTGAGGAAGCTCATATGAAGTGATATTACTGCACTTATAGTCTTGCAAGTAGACAGGAGTTTTGGAAGGTCTAGAGGATCTTCTTAAAGAAAGGGTGGAAGTAGGTAAGATAACTGGATGACTATGTTCAAGAGATGAAGAATCAGGTTCTGCAGAATTGACATTAACAGAATCTGATATGACAGATTTTGGTGCTGCAGAATCTGAAATGCCAAAAATAATAGGAATGCAAGGAGAAGAAGAAGTATTTGGAGATGAGATAATACGATCCAGAAATATAGCATCAACTGGGATTGCCACATTAGGACAAATATGAGGAAAAGAAATAGATGAATATGGTGAAGTGTCAGAAGGAATGAAAGGAAAAATATTTTCATGAAATGAAAGATCCCTTGAGATGAAAATTTGCCTGGTGACCAAATTTAACAGCTTGTAACCCTTAACACCAAATGGGTAACCAAGAAAAGCACAAGGAATGGACCTAGGAGCAAATTTAGATCTATTGTAAGCTAGTGTGGATGCAAAACAAAGACAACCAAACACCTTTAAGTGATGATAAGAAGGAGGTTTGCAATAAAGTTTTTCAAAGGGAGTTTTATTGTCTAAAACAGTACTAAGCAGCCTGTTAATTATATAAATAGCTGTCAAAACACAATCTCCCCAATAATAAAGAGGTATATTAGACTGAAGTTTCAATGCTCAAGCAATGTTCAAAATATGTTGATGCTTCCGCTCTACAACAGAGTTCGGTTGTGGAGTAGCAACACAAGAGTGTTGATGGATAATCCCATGTTAAGCATAAAAGTCTTTAAGGAAAAATTCTTAAGCATTGTCAGTTCTAATTACTTTGATGTTGGTTTGAAATTGAGTAAAAATCATCTTGGAAAATGAAATTACCAAACGTCTAGTATTTGTTTTAGACTTCATGAGATAAACCCATGTAGACCTAGTAGCATCATCTACAATGGTAAGAAAGTATCTAAAACCATCATGAGTTGCTTTAGCAAAAGGTCCCCATACATCACAATGTATTAAATCAAAAGCATGCTCAGATAGATGATTAGGATTAGGAAAAGGTAATCTTTTAAGCTTTGCAATTGGACAAACAACACAATCTTTATTTGAATGGAATGAGGATACATCTGAAATACAATGATGGAGTTTGTCATCAGACACATGTCCTAACCGAAGATGCCACAAATAGGGCTTATTGACATTAGAAACATTGGAGACAGAATGATCAAAAAACTTGAAAACTGACTCTAAGACAGTATTAGCTTTTGAGTTAGACTTGCAATTCTCTGAAGTTTGCAGTAGATACAAGTTGTTATGCAGCTTACCCAATCCAATCACTTTCCAACAAGTAAGGTCCTGTATGAAACAATAGTTTGACAGAAAAACCAAACAACAAGACAAGGATTTGGTTAATTTGCTTACTGAGATCAAATTAAAGGAAAAAGCTAGGACACAAATCACATTTTCAAGAACCAAAGTGGAAGTGAGTTGAACTGTGCCTATGTGTGTGACAAGAACTTTTTCACCATTAGGCAAATGCACAAAGGAAAATATTGAACTAGTGATTTTTGTAAATAAAGATATAGAATGAATGATATGATCAGTGGCTCCTGTGTCAAGAATCCAAGTTTCAGCAGTGTGAGCTGTTTTGTTTGAAGGATTTTTAGCAAAGATTGAATTCTTCAAGCTAAGGCAAATGGAATCCTGGAAAGAGGCACAAGAAATACCTGAGAGAGCTGAATTGGCTGCATGAACAACATCTTGGGTGTTAGAAGAAGATGCATGAGAGCTCAGCATTGACAGTAATTGCTGGCATTGATCTGTTGTAAAGGGAAAAGAGCTTGACTGTGATGCAGCCTTCGATTGACCATTTTCACCATCAAAAGCCACTTGGTTTGCCACAGAAATTCTTCCCTTTTGCTTATATCCTAGTGGAAATCCCACTAATTTGTAACATTTTTCCATGAAATGGCCAATTTTGCCACAATGACTGCATACAGGTCTGCCCTTGCCTTTGTTCTTCCCACTTTGGTTGAAACCTTGAGTCTTTACTGCAAGAGCTGTTGAATCAACTGACACACCTCCATTGAAACCTAAATCCCATTGCCTTTCTTCTTGTATCACCAAAGAAAAAGCCTTGTCAATTGAAGGACTTGGCTCCATCATAAGAATCTGAGTCCTGACCTGTGAAAAAGCTTCATTCAGGCCATTGAGGAATTGCATCAATGTATCTTGATGGTTGAAGAATGTGATCTTATCATTCACTCCACAGACACATTTACCACAAGAACACGACGGTAAAGGTCAAAGATTAAGTAGTTGATCCTAAGAAGCTTGAAGATTAGTGAAGTAATTAGTCACTGTTGCATCTCCTTGCATAATTGTTGAAATCAACTTCTGAAGTTGTGAAATCCGCGGACCATTGGCTTGTGAAATACGATTTCTGAGTGAATTCCAAACCTCCATTGCAGTGTCTCTATAAATTACACTTGCAGTGATGTGAGGTGAGACGGAATTCAAGATCCACGAAGAAATCATGGAGTTGTTCTTTGACCAAGCAATCTTCTCCAAAGGAGTAACAGCCATGGAAGCTGTGATAGAACCATCCACAAAACATAGCTTGCTTTTCGCATCTAATGCCATAAGCATAGCCCTAGCCCAATTAGGATAATTGTCCTCTGTCAAGAGCTGAGTGACAAGAATTGCACCTGGTGATTCTCCATGGTGTAGGAAGAAAGGGCTTCTCGGATCCTCCATTGGAGAAGGCTTGCGATGCGCAGTAGATTGAGAAACAGTTGAAGCTTGATTTTGATTCGCCATTGACAAAGAATCAAAGCTCTGATACCATATTAGAAAAACAGAGTTCTAGGGAGAGAGAAGACAAGCTATAAAGAAAAGGATTGAAGAGAGAATTTCTGTAATTGTATATTGATTGATCAAAAACTCAATGTACAAGAGGTATATATATATACATCTATCTGACCTAATCCCAAATTGAGATTAACTAACTTCTAACTAATTCTAACCAACTCCAAATTATACGGGCTTAGTTTCTTCAAGCAATCAGTGCTCTACACGTGTTCATACATCCAGCTGTACAAAATATTGAAGTCTCTAATTAACTTAAGTCTAAGCTACAGGTCGTATAGAATATTGCTAGAACATCTGTAGTCGTTTAGCACAAGATTCAATCCAATACTCTGTTTGCTACTCTGCCTCTCTGTCTCTCTGTTCTGCATCTGTCTTTCTCTTCTGTTTACAGTCAACCAGATTTTTACAGACTTTGTGAAGAAATTATTGAGATGGATGACATCAAATAACTGCAACCTAACAGCTGAAAACAAAATTGGGAACACTGCCTTGACCTACGCTGCAGCAGCTGGAAATGTGAAAATTGCCGAGATGATGCTAGAGGAAAATTCTGAGCTGCCAAACCAAGGTAGAGGGGTGAAACCACTTTCTATGGCTGCTTCGTTAGGACACGGTCAAATGGTGCAATTTCTTTATCCTGTGACTACGATAGATAACTCAAGTGAACGAGATGATTTATTTATCAATTGTGTTATAAAAGACTTATACGGTAAGCATAAGTTATTATAATGTTTCCTGTCTTTTATTATTTATTTATTTTTTGGTTTTCACACTTTGATTTTGATTTTGATTTTTGTTTTTTTTTTTTTTTTTTTTTTTTTTTTTGATAATTTGATAGCTACAATAGGAAAATAGAGGCCTGAACCTTGAATGAATTACGAGGAGGTGACGTCAATTAGTTAAGCTATTCATAGTTTTAATAATTTTGTCATTCTAAAATTGATTTGAAGTTCAAAACATTATCATGACTTAAACATTTTCTAAATATTTCTTTCTAAATAAGGACAAGTTATACAATTCACTCATTTTATATATGAGGTATCCAAGTATTGACGAATGGGAGATTATGGTACGGATTTGTATTCTGATCGTTCATTTTCACTTAATAGCTTAAATTTTTAGTTTCGAACAAACTTTACTATGCCATCTTCATTTATTTATTTTTTTTGGGGGTGGGGTTTGAAACTATGGTATCCAATAATTTGTAGTATTGTGATATATATATAAAAGATTCTTCGTCTCTTGTTATGATCAATATTCATGGCTCTCTAGTCTCTAAACAAAAGTTCCAAGGCCCGGCTGACACTAGTAAGGGCAAAACTAGAGTATGAGGGGGAAATGTTGCCAAGTGGAACTGTTGCTTGTCTTTTTCATATGATTATCAGATTATAGAATTCCGTCCATCAATACTTTTACTTGAAATTTTTGTTTTTCGTTTAAAATAATGTAGGAGTAGCCTTGCAAATGCTCAATGACAACCCCAATTTAACTACCGCTAGAAACTCGGATGGAGAGACTGCATTGCATGTGTTAGCTCGCAAGCCTTCTGCATTTGTTAATGAAAGTCAGCTGGGAGTTTTGAGGAGACACGTCAATATTCCATGTGAGTTATTGTGACTTTGATTTATTTATTTAAATTTGATAGTTACTACGGAAAAATTAGGATTTGAATACTAGATATTTTGGAAATATCAGGAGGTGTCAACCTGATAAGTTACAAGGTAATGTATTTCTTAATCATGTGATATGACATAAACGCTCCGTTTATTTCGATGTAAAATATTTTCAAATATAAAAGATTCTACTGTAAAATATTTACATTGAAAACATTTTCAAGTGTTTGGCAAAATTAGACCTTTGAAAATGTAAATAGCCATCTGCATCCAAATACAAGCTCACCACCACTACTAACCACCTGAAAAAAAAAAAAAAAAAAAAAAAAAAAAAAAAAAAAAAAAAAAAAAAAAGAAGCCACCACCGCCCCACTGCCACCAAAATTTAGGGACTACACACCACCACTCACACGGCCACACTACCACAACAACAACCACCAACAGGAAGCAACAATCCCAAATGAAACAAAAATTCCAAAATCAAAGATCAATGAAACCCACTCTTATTTAGCCACCATCAAAACCCACGAACCACCACAACTATAGCAGTTCCGGCCACCAACCTCAAAACCAAACCGGAAAACACCAAAACCCAACACCAATGACCCAGCCCATTAAAACCCATCATCGACGACCCACCCCACCACCGAGAGAGACACTGGCACTCAAATCTGACGACGACCCACCCCATTACCGACCTTATCACCGATCTGCACCACAAAAGAGGTAGTGGTCGTCGATCTGTACCATCCTTACACTTGACATTCATGTCGAGAACATTGATGCCAAGAGTCAAAGTCCCAAGGGTGGTGCTGCTGGTGGGTAGCCCGGTGGGTGAGTGGCTCCGGTCAGTGGGTGGCGCCACTAGGTTTTGGGAGAGAAGGTTTAGATTGAGAAGGAGAGAAAATTGAGAGGGAGAGAACAGATAGCGTGAAAGGGAGAGAACATATAGCTTGAGAGTTGTCGGGTTAGTGTTAGAGAGAAATTGTAAAATATTTTACCAAAATTTTAAGCGTAAAATATTTTACACAAATTTGCTTGGGTTGATTTAGTTGACTGAAAATATTTTACTTTTGACTAAATATTTTACTGCAAAATAAACACGGTAAAATGAGAAAATATTTTTTTGCAAATATTTTACGTCAAAACAAAAAGACAAATGAGTTATTTTATTTTATTTTATTTTTTATTTTTATTTTTATACAAGATAGAATTTCTACTCTAACTTAATCTAAGTGTATATGTGTGTGAAGTTTTTTTTTGGGGACTTGAACCCCGGCCTTTGCCCCCCATACCCCACAAGCATTTATACTTGTGGAGTGACCATCGTACCAAGGGTGCGCAGTGATAAAAGACAAATAAATTAAACACTCTTGTATATGGAAAAGCTTAGATTTGTTGATTGATTTTAACATAATTAAATGTTATTGATTATAGATTTCAATTGCATTTTAATTAATAACATAAACAAATCATAAAAATAAAGCAATAAGGCATAAAATAAATGACAGAGTCACACAAGTGATATGTTGTGTTAAAGTAGGAACTTAATGGCCACATCGGCGGGAAAAAAAAGCACTCTGGGAGTTAGACCCTAAATCCAAGGAAAAATTCAAAATTAGAATCAAAATCTTACAATTGAAATATACTCATATTTCTAATTTTGCTACCCAGGAGTACTTACAATGTGATCTCACAATCTGCTCCATGTTGCTTGGGCTCTTTTAATAAAAAAATTATCTACACAAACTATGCCTTGGTACTTCAAGGATCAAATATACTCATATCTCTTTCTTGAGCTTTTTTTTTTTTTTTAGAAAATCTCTTTCTTGAGCTGAATCTTAGATCTTGGTTTTGTACTTGATTTTAGAAAATACAACTCATATTAAATGTACATCTCATAAAATTAGCCAACTTTAAACCTAACAATCTCCCAACTTGGAAATTCATGACAAAACCCAACTTAACAATAATTCAAGTTTACAAAATAAATAACTAAAACAAGACAATGATTTATATATAAAAAAAAAAAAAAAACCAATCGATCTGAGAAACTATAGAAAGAATGAGGACAACTGAGATGGTTGACTGTGAAGGTGGGGAGGTATAGGTTATAAAATGTTTAGAGATAGAATGCATTCCTTTCAAATTGGGTCAAGAAGCTCAAGACTTTTAATAACTCACCAGGCAAAGACACATGGTCTTGAGGCTTAGGTTGAGGCAAATTGGACATTCGCATTTTGAGGATGAAACTTGAAATAATTTGGATGAGTGTGTCCATAATCACCATAATGGTGATAGACATGAACTAAACTTTGAACCATTAAGCTTCCTAGAGGGAATTCTAGATGTAAATGCAGACCAAGACCTACGCTTAGAAAATTTTGGTCTAATATGCCAACAACACCATTATAGTGACAAGTGAGGACAAACTAAAATATTTCTTGTGGCCAGGAGGGGACTCTAGACATGGGTTTTGAAACTTGAATTTCACTTATGGTCTTTTACCCTTGTTTATCCTAGCTATATACATTAGTCTTATACTTCTGTTTATGATTCCTCTTGAACGGAGGAGTATATATATACAACTTTCTTTCTTTAGAGTTAGGCCCTTTGTCAAGCTTGACATTAGTTACTATTTCAAATTTAACTAGTTTCCCACCCAAACTCTTAATCTTGTTCACTTGAGAGGCAAATTGATTTTTACAAATATCATTCAATTTATTGGTTTCGTCCAATTTTACAATCAATCCTTCTTTTTAAAGTTTGACCCTATTTAAGTTTTCTTGAGATTTATTAGCACTTTTTGATATTTAACACAACCCCCAAGAAGTCTACTATATGCCATTAAAAGGCCGGCCACCATCTTCAATAGAAACATCTTGAATTAAGTTTTCATGCATGTTGAAGTATTTTATGACACTGAAGCATATCAGCAAAAAGTAGAGATCAAGGATCACACTTAAGTCATTAGTCCTACACAAAGTAAAGTTGCTCTAATACCAATTGAAAAGAAACATTTAGACCATTTTGATTAACTACGCAATTAAACAAGTTAATCTAATTAAGGGTGTGTTTGTATAAGTTGTTAGAATACAATGTTTTGAGTTTAAAATGAGTGTTTATATAATAAAAAAAACTATTAGAAGTTATGGTCGAAACATAGAGTGTTAGGTTTTAAAAATGCTCTTTTAGTCTCTCAAAATGCCTAACCAAATAGACCCTAATAATCACGTGATAGATTTTTAACAAGTTAAAACACCACAAGCTAGTAAGTATGTCACCAATATCATAGCAATAAATTCCGAAGCAAATGAAACAACTATATGATGACAAAGTGGAAAATGCTAGACAACAGTTCAAGAAAAAATCACTATGAGGGTTAACCCCAATCCCAAGAATGAATCCCCAAATGGAATTAAAGTTTTACAACATGAGACATGTTAATTGTGGGCGCAAGGGAGAATGCCTCGGCCTTTTGAAGTGGACCGTGGCGGATTGTGAAAAATGAAGTCACCACGTAGATTAGGTCTAGGAATCATATTGGGCCTTTTGGCCCAATCACTTATATGTATAGGTCTGCATACCAGATTATGGGTCTAGAGTTTGGGTACGGCTTAGGAATGTGTTATGCATTCAAGACCGCCCGGCTTGTGGGTTGGTCTTCATTATGTGTCGCTAGGCCATATTTAGATAAAGACGTTATTAAAAGAGTCATAATCCTTAACTTAAACATACATTATGCACTTAAATAAAATAAAACAAACATCATGTTAAAAATCACAATATAGAAGGAAACAAATAAAGCATAGTCAAACAAATATATTAAAAAAGGAAAAGATAAAAAAAATAAATAAAACACACAAGAAAAAAATATCAAATAAACTGAACATGGAAAAAATACTAAAACAAATATGGAAAATAATTAAATACAATTAATTAACCTAAACAGAGTCAAACATAATCAAATAACATGTTAAAAATTATTAAAATAATAAAAACAAGATTTTGCCCTAATCTGGATTCGGGGTGCGTACACATACTCAACTATGCATACACATGGTCAAAACCATGCGCATGCATACTCAATGATGTGTACACATCCTTTAACACAGATTCGAAAAATCACATTTTTATAGATTTAATCAAACAAAGACAGAACACGTGAGATCAAATAAATATGTCAGAAACCCTAAACACTAAACTAACATAAAGGAAACAAAACAAAGTATCAACATAAACAAATAATCAAGAAACAAATCAATAAGTAGTAGACTACATTAAATAAATAAGCATGTTAAACTTTACATAAAACTAAAATAATAAAACAAGAACAACCAAAATAGATTATAAACAACCTAAAATCATATTAACTCGTATTAAAAGAATTAAAATCAACAAACAAATCAAATAAAACAAATAGAGAAACTACATTAAGAAACTCATTTGAATCCTATTAAACAAAAAAAGAGTTCATGGAAAGAACACTCACCTTGCTTAAGATTTTGAGTTTGAAGTTTGTTTAACCGACCCTTCAGTGCCTACAACACAAAGATTAGATTGATAGAACAAAGGAATTAAAGAAAACAATAGTTTTTAGGAATCACAACTCAAGAACAAAGTTTAATTGAAAATTTTGAGAAATCAAATTAGAACATTAGTTTCTGCCTTAAAACTAACTAAAGAGAGGTTTTTAATTTGTAAAAAACGTGCTAAGGGACTGTCCTAGGGTTTTGAAAAGGTAAAATAGAATTTCAGAGAAGATGGAGGCCAAAAAATAAGTCTCTCTAGCTAGTGTTTTGATTGGAGACATAAGATAAGTATTTATATGTTTACACTAGGGTTTTCAAACTCATTTAAAGGGTTTTGGACGTTTCAAAGGGTTTAGGAGCCGGGGCCCATCAAAGAGGGAAGCTTTGGGTCCTAAAAAATGAAGTTCTGAGGTTCTGGAACGCAGTGTGCGTACGCATGCTCATGCATGCATATGCATGCATGATTCAGGCATATGCATGCTTTCCAAAAAATCCTAATTTCAAATGCTCAGTTGGCCCAATTTCAAATGGTTATAGCTTACTTAATATAAGTTCAAATTAGGCAAATTTGGTTCAAATTGGGCAAATTTGAGTTCAAATTGAAGCCTAAGATGCCTACTTCCCAATGAAACAAATCTCACTTAAATTTTAGTTATGGATCAATAGGTATGGTCAAAATAGTGAGCAAAGGTTATTTTTCAGCATCGTTTTCAAAGCGATTTGAGTAATTTTGAGTTGTAATTACTTCCAAACTATCAAAATAACTTCAATTACCTTTTGTAGACATGTCAAATTCATCCTTGGGACTGGGGACTTTTTATTAACCGAGTACAAAATGAGGTGTCTACACTAATGACTCTGGACTTTACCCACTAGATAACCTATTGACATGCTCCCCATGATGCCCACAACTTGATGATTTGAATTACATAGCAAATGTACTAGGATACGCTCTGTGGCTTTAGCATTGATTCACATAACGACATCAACAACAAATTAAGTAGATGCCATTTTTGTTTACTCTCTAAACTTAAGGGTTGGAAGGTGGAGGCTAGGATTTTCTCTATGATTAGCTTTTCAAAGTTTGACCCAACAACCTCAACGAAATCTTGTATAATAGGCTCTTATATAGGCATTCCACTTATGGTTGAAAAACTAATGGAATTGATTTTATTAAAACATTTCACTTATTGACTTTTGATTTTCGATTGACTGACCCATTGTTGAACAACAATTCGAGAATCCTTTTTTGATTGATTTAAGGCATGACCAAAAGCATGTCGAAGCCTAGATTTTGATAGATCAAGTGGCGATCGGAATTCTAAAAATTTGTCTTCTTTGAGTTGCATCTTTGACTCTTAATCTTGATATCATGGAATCTACCAACCTAAAACCTAATAACTACACATAAGGAATATATATTCCTTGCAAGAAAATGGCTGTTTCATTACAATGTACTAAGCATGCCACAATACAGGAAACACATATACTAGTACCACATGATTTCTCTATATATATCTATTCGATTCTTTTAATAAATTAAATTTCATTGAAATTTGGCGTGATCATGTTCAATTCCAGGGTTGAAATCAGAACAGGAAAACTCAAAGCATTCTCAAGTCAATGAATTGTTAAAAAAATGCCTTCAGGATTATAGAGGTGATGTTGAGAATTCAAACGAAACCTCAGTGATTTCATATGTTCTGTTTGAAGCAATAGAAGTAGGCAACATCGAGTTCTTGGTTAAGCTTATTTGTTTTAACTTTGATCTATTATCGAAAGAAAAAAAGACAGTAAAAGCATATTTCATATTGCTGTTGAGAAGCACCACAAAAGCATCTTCAAACTACTTAACGAGATAGGCTCAATTGGAGATCTAATAGTCAATGGAATATTTGAAGATGGAAGCAACATATTGCATTTAGCTGCAAGTTTGGCACCTCAAGATAAGCTCAATGCTATATCAGGAGCAGCTCTTCAAATGCAACTAGAACTATTATGGTTCAAGGTACTGATTCATGTGCTTTGTGTAGTAATTGTTGAACCATTTAATAGAATGTTCAATCCTGTTTGCACACAAATTTTCTACTTAAAATTTTCAAATATTTTGGACTAACAAGTCTTTCATGTGGTATTTCCTATGATATGCTATGGACGGAGGTGGAAAAGGGCATAAATCCTGCATTCAAAGAAATGAAAAATACTATTGGGGAAACACCATATGCTTTATTTGCGACGAACCATGAGAACTTAAGGAAGAAAGGAGAGAAGTGGATGATGAACACAGCTACATCATCTATGGTGGTCGCCACACTAATTGGCACTATAGTGTTTAGTGACCAAGCAGTTGATAAATCAAACAGTAGTCCTAAACTTTTTTTGGCCTATTCAATTTCAAGTGCAATAGCATTATTTGGTTCAACAACATCTCTAATAATGTTTTTATCCATGCTTACCTCACATTATTCATACGAAGACTTTGTTGTATGGTTACCTATTAGGTTGATGATTGGAGTCACTTCACTTTTCATCTCAATTGCCGCCATGATGGTCGCATTTTCTACATCCTTTTGGTTGAGGAATCTTAATCATCAGGAATTATCAGCGATTTTTGTTGTCATTGGTCTATTTGCTTGTGTACCAATCTTATATGTGTTGCTCAAGTATCGCCTATTAGTTGATATACTTCGATCTACCTTCTTTCAGTTTCAGCCACAACAACATCTACTTTCAAAGGTGTCTTATGCCCCACTGTAGTGGGAATCCAACACCCGCTGCATAGATCTAGCGTGCAACATAGCTATTGTTAAGTTTTTAGCAATGGTTAGTCATGATTTGACCAGTCAATCTTTTGTTTCTTTCCATTCTACCTATGTGTAAAATGAGTATGAATAAATTTTTTTCCATTCTACTTATGTGTAAAATGAGTATGTATAAATTTGTACCACTACGACTAGATGTTGTCAAACACATCTTATCTTTTGTATTTATTATTATTAGGTTTTTTTTTTTCATCTTTTTAATTATTGTTTTGTATATTTATCTACAGTATTAACTTGTACTAGTTTTGAAGCTACGCAATAGTAAACAAACATCAAGAGCCTTATGGTTATGATTTAGTTGCTCTACAAGGATTTCCCCATGCGGAGAACTTGGATTCGAACCCCTCTCCCTTGTAAACAAACATTAAGAACTTTTTTACATTATAAGTGTAAAAAAGAAAAAAAAAATAAAGGAGAATTTTTTTTTTTTTTTTTGGAAAATTAAAGAGGATTAATAATGTAAAGACAAACTTGTAAAGGATAAAGAAACAATTCTAAAGAATCTTAAAATCATACAAAATCAATTCTATAATTCAATATAATATTTTAAATTACATTGCAGAATAGAACTTGCTCTTTTTACCCAACTTATTACAAAACAAAAATGTGGGAGTTTAATCATGTTTCTATCCACCTACAATGTAGTATGACCGACTTGTTTGTTCCACATCATCTATATACAAAATGATAACTCAATTGACATCAGAGTAAGCAAAACATTTGTCTCTTGACAAAGGTGCTACCACCATGCTCAATCTAGGTTGTGTTTTCAATGGATCTTCCTAATTAATGAGCAAGACTTAGGTACAGTACTTAAATTATATTGCAGAATTGAACTTGCTCTTTTTACCCAACTTATTACAAAACGAAAATGTGAGAATTTAATCATGTTTCTATCCACCTACAATGTAGTATGACCGACTTGTTTGTTCCATATATTCCATATACAAAATGATGACTCAATTGACGTCACAGTAAGCAAAACATTTGTCTCTTAACAAAGGTGCTACCACCATTCTCAATCTAGGTTGTGTTCTCAATGGATCTTCCTAATGAATGAGCAAGACTTATGTACAGTATTTAGGTGTTGTTGTTTTAGGTTCCTCTCTTAAGATTCTGCTATGTGACTTTTTTCTCATAGATGAAAGTGTATTTTATAAGTTAAGTAACCATATGACAGAATTTTAATAGGGGAACCTAAGAAATAACAGCTAAGGTATTGTACATAAGTTTTGTCCCTAATTAATATGGTTAACTTAATTCCAGCATCATTAAATAGATAAGTCAGTTATCTTTGCATAAGTATTTGTCAACCATTTGAGTTTATAACATAATGGTTTAAATTTTGGGTCATTAGCAAATGGTCTTGCATGGTTTCATATAAAAGAAGGTTATGGTAGGAATTGTCAGAAATCAAGACTAAAGGAAGAAGAAGTAAGATCAGAAGAGAGTGAAGCTAAAAAGAAAGAAGAAGTTAAACCAGACTAAACAACAAGTAATATTAAGCTGATCTTAGTATTGTTCATCAAACTGTATGTAGTTTAGTCTGTTAGTGAACATGTGCCTAGCACGTGTGTAATAAGTATACAGTTGTGTTTTAGTTAGCTAGAAATTAGTTTAATTATTATTAAGTTAGTTTCTTTTCCCGCCCTAATCAGTTGTACATAAATAGTTCTGTATGTTCATTATTCATTAAGTTTTTTAGGACATATGTGATTGGATGTTAGGAACATATGTCAACATTTTATGTATTGGCTAATCTTTTGGAAAAATGCATTTTACTTGTATTTGGATAGATCTAAGATGTATTTAATACTTCAAGAAACAAAGTTTCAAGTTCAAGTGTTAAAGCCATGCAAGTCTGTCCAAGAATCAAGTAAGGAAGTGCTGGATTTTATAGCTCGACAGTTAATATCTATCGAGATTTAAAAGCTGCTGAAGCCCGTGGCTCGACAGCTAGCTCGATAGATGGCTATCTATCAAGGTTTATGAAACTCAGTTTTATAAAAACTGTTTTTCATCCAATTTATGAGTATGTGTTTGGGTTTTTTTTTCTCACAACCCTAAATATATATAAGGATTATTTTAAGGGCCGTATAAAGTTGCACGAACAAGAGCAAAATTGCACAAAAGCATAATCCCTCAAGTTTGACTAAAAACCTAGTTTGCCCTAGTTCTTGAAGAAGCTACCGTGTTTGTACATCGTAAGGTTTTGTGATCAATCAACTTTGTGATTTCATCGATTGATGAATAGAAGAATTTTGTAGTTAACATCCTTTTTAGGTTGGAGATAAAGTAGCGTACTGGGATCCGCGCATCTTTTGGTTAGTCACGTACTAGGAGCCTTGTAATACAAGGAGAGATTGTCACTATAGAACAAGTCCAATTGAGGAATAAGTCCAATTGGGTATTGTGATAAGGGTTCAACTGTAGGTTGGTATAAAGTACTGGGATTCCTTTACTTGTAATCGTTTATTTTGATAATAGTGGATTCTTGGGAGTGGTGACCTTAAAATCACCCAATGGGGTTTTTGCAATGTAAGTTTTCCCCATTCGTAAACAAATCACCATGTCATTTATTTTCCGCTGCATATTTAGTTATTTGGTAATTTGTTTGTGCTGCCATGTATTGCAAGCATGTATTCTAGGATATGTTTGTTTGCCTTGTTACTATGTTGTGTGTTGATAGGTTTGGATTGGGATGAGCCCATGATGAATTTATATTAACATATCACATGTTCATGCATTCTCATGCATACGTACCTTCAATTCTATGTATTTTAATATATGTGTTGTTTGATACTTTTCTGATTGTCTCTCTCTTTCTCTCATTCTTACGTTAGTTGCATCATGGCACCTAAACGTAAATTTATTCTGTCTCAAAACTCTCTTCGTTCCGGGGCATCTTTAGCTTCTTCTCCTTCTAACCCCACTACTTTTCACATACGATTTTGTGATGAGAAGGCCAAATCGGACTTCTTTGAGAACTTTTCACCACGAGGCATTCATTCGGAATGCCAAGTCATTCTGTCCGATTTCTCTGACACTGATCTACCTACTGTCATCCACAGTAGGGGTTTGGAGTCACTATGTGGCATCCCAGACACATCCCCTTCTGTGATCATATAGGAGTTCTACTCTAATATGTACGGATTTGATTATTCTATACCCCAATTTATTACTCGCATTCGGGGTATACGTATCGTAGTGACTCCAGGTATTGTATCTGAGGTACTACACGTTCCTAGGATAGCGCATCCTGACTATCCTGATTGTGAGCGTCTGAGGATAGTGTCCAAGGATGAACTTTTGTCTCGTTTTTTGTGAGACACCTTCTTCTTGGGGTGATCGTCAGTTCACCCGTTGCTCGGCCTTTGCTAAAGGTTCGAGGTTCTTTAAAATGGTTATAACTTTTGTTTTACACCCTTTGTCTCACTATAACACTATCACAGAGCCTCGTGCTTACCTTCTGCTTTCCATTATAGATGTCTATAAGGATACGGTGACCCGTGATAAGCTCATTTTTCCTTCGGGTATCACGCGACACCTTTGCCATTTTTCTGTCTCCTATCCTAAGTCTCCCCACTTCACTTTCATGTGTGCCATTGAATACACTACTGTTAGGCGGAGTTTTGTACAGCTTCACTTGAGGCAGACTTAGACCAAAACGGTTCCTCCTCTAACTTCTACCACTCCATCCACCTCCTCTCCTTTGTCTTCAGTGGGTGGAGTGACACTTGAGTCCATCATGGCACAGCTTGTGTGCATGGATACTCGCCTTGACACTCTTAGTAATGAGCTATGTCAAGTGAACACCTGTGTAGGTCGTATCGCACGACGACAGGTTGTCATGGGTGGTTTCACGGTTGCTTCCTCTCTATCTCCACCGGCGTCCGAGGATGAAAGTGATAGTGGCTCTGGCAGTAATGATGTTGATGAGGATGATGATGATGCTAGCTCACCTAGTGACGATGAGATGTCTACTTGATGTACTTAGCCCTTTGTCAACCATGACAAAGTGGGGGAGTAGTTTTGAGATGAGAGTAGTCATACTCATAGAGGGAGGGATAGTTTAGGAGATAGGGGGAGTGTTCTTAAGTGTTCATATTTTTTAGGGATGTAGTGAGGATTTTGATGTATCTTTTTTCTTTTCTTTCTATGTTAGATACATTGTTCATGTACTTTAGATCTTGTGATCATATTGTGATAGCATACCTTGTACTTGTTGATATATGTATACATTTGAGGTTGTTATAGCAGTTCTTTCATCTATCTTTACATGTGTCGTTTCTTTTCTCTCTTTATACACATGTTTCTTATTTCTTGTATGCAATATTTTATTTCCATTTCACACAAAGATGCCTTGATGATTTTTGTTTAAGTGTTTCAAAAATACAGGTTGTCAAAGTATTCCTTGCCATGAACTCTCTTTTTGCAAAGTTTTTCAAGAGTTTGTGTTAGAATAGATTATATTGTACTTAACAAGTGAGTATGAGTTAAGTGATTTATGACTTCTCTCATATGTTCATTTATTTGTTATGGTTTTGTCACGGATTGCCAAAGGGGGAGATTGTTAGGAAATATGTGATTGGATGTTAGGAACATATGTTAACACTTTATGTATTGGCTAATCCTTTGACAAAATGCACTTTACTTGTATTTGGATAGATTCAGGATGTGTTTAATACTTCAAGAAACAAGGTTTCAAGTTCAAGTGTTAAAGCCATGTAAGTCTGTCCAATAATCAAGTAAGGAAGTGCTGGATTTTAAAGCTCGACAGCTAGTATCTATCGAGGTTTGAAAGCTGTTAAAGCCCGTGGCTTGACAGCTAGCTCGATAGATGGCTATCTATCGAGGTTTATGAAACACAGTTTTTTAGAGCTGTTTTTCATCCAATTAGTAAGTATGTGTTTGAGATTTCTTTTCTCACAACCCTAAACATATATAAAGATTATTTTAAGGGCCGTATTAGGTTGCACAGTCAAGAGCACAATTGCACAAGAGAATAATTCCTCAAGTGTGGCCAAAAACCTAGTTTGCCCTAGTTTCTGAAGAAGTTGCTATGTTTGTATACCGTAGGGTTTTGTGGCAGAAAAATTTTGTGATCTTTATCGGTTGATGAACAGGAAAATTTTACAACCAACATCTTTCTCAAGTTGGTGATAAAGTCGCGTATTGGGATTTGCGTATCTTTTGGTTAGTCACATACTAGGAACCGTGCAATACAAGGAGAGATTGTTACTACAGAACAAGTCCCATTGGGTATTAGGGTAAGCGTTCAACTGCAGGTTGGTATAAGGTACTGAAATTCCTTTACTTGTAACCACTTGTTTTAATAATAGTGGATTATCGGGAGTGGTGATCTTAAAATTACCTAGTGGGATTTTTGTTGTGTAGGTTTTTCCTATTCGTAAACAAATCACCATGCCATTTATTTTCCGCTGTATAGTTAGTTATTTGGTGATTTTGTATGGTCTAAAGCGAGATGACATACAAATTTGGTTTGGCTTTCAAAAAAAAAAAAAAAAAACTCAAGATGATCTAATGTGCTCCCAAAACTGTTTTTGCTTGCCTTCACTTACTTTGCTTTTAAAATACATACATGCACACATACACATACACTATCACTACCATTGTCACTTTTACTTTTTTGTCAAGACCGGCATCTTTCCACCGGGCACATGGGCATCTTTCCACCCCATGTTTTTACTTTTCTGTCAAGCCCGGCATCCTTCCACCCGGCACATGGGCATCTTTCCACCCCATGATTTTACTTTTCTGTCAAGCCCGGCATCCTTCCACATGGCACATGGGTATCTTTCCACCCCATGATTTTACTTTTTTGTCAAGCCCGACATCTTTCCACCCGGCACATGAGCATCTTTCCACCCCATGTTTTTACTTTTTTGTCAAGCTCGGCATCTTTCCACTCGGCACATGGGCATCTTTCCACCCCATGTTTGTGATTTACTTTTTCAAAGCTCAATATCAATGCTTGCATAATTTCTCATGGAATCACGTCATTTCTTTCCTAACACGTTGCATGTTTATATTCTTGATATCACGTCACACCTTTTTTTTTTTTTTTTTTTTTCCTGTTCGTCATTTTCTTTAGTATTTTTGTGTTTATGGCTTTTTGTAAGGCTTGCATGGCTTAGTCTAAAAAAAAATAAAAAAACATAAAATAAATAAGAACTTTTTTATCTTTAGCGACATTTAACATACTGTTATGTATGTTTCATTTCTTGTGTTCTAAATTTCGTTGTTTTAGCCATGCAAGTTAGCCGGTGAGAACGCATGCTCAGTGACCCGGTGGCAAATGGTTGTGCATTATAATTAGAACGAAATTGGTTGCCTTCTTTCACTTCGACGTTCACTCATTCCATTGCTCATGCACACATGCATTCACTCACTCACTCACAATCTCTGTCGAAGAGGGGCATATTTGTAGACACCCTATTTCGTTTCTCAATTATAATGCATATCTTTTGCGCATGCGTCCCCCCAATGATGAACTGATTAAATGATATGTATAACTCCCTAATCTCTCTTTCATACAACACATCTTTATTTATTTATTTGTTTTTAACTCTTTTATTTATTTATTCATAGTTTTAATAGTCAATTTTTATTTTAAGTGCATTTGAACTAGCCATTTTTTTTTTTTTTTTCCCTTTTTTGCAAAATCCTCAATTTTTGAAAGTTATATAAAAAAAAATCAAGTTTTGTCCCTCAAGCTCCTTCTGTTAATTAAACTTAAAGAAAATTGCATTTTATTTGAAATATATTGGTAAGCCCAGCTTTAGTGGTCCCGAAGCAAAAGACAAAATCAAAACAGAATGGTGGGAGGTACATTTTCGGGGCAGTGGACACACACCTCCCACATTGAGCAAGTCCGGCGTGCCCTCCTCTGCACGGTTTTTTTTTTTTGTCTTGATTGTCATTCCACAGTTCCAGTGGGAGCAGTAGAGGATAAGCAAACAAAAACGGTTAGTAGGGGGATGGATTTTGAATTTTGAAAAAAAAAAACAGAGAGGGAGAGACCATATAAGGCCGGGAAAAGAAAAACAGAGGGGGGAGAGGAGAGGAAAAAGAAAAGAAAGGAAAACAAGGAGTTTTCCCATTTTCCATGGGATTCTAGAACAAGGATGGATTGATCTTTTTCTCATCACCAAAAATCATTCTCATTACACCTCTTTGCATTCTAATCTTCAAAAAAAGCTTTCGAAAAAAAACACAAAAAGAAAACATTGAGATTGAAATTTCTTGGGAGAAAACCCGGTCCTGAGGGGGGACAAATCCCACACTGTACACGGCTTTTTTTTTTTTTTCAGCATCTCTCCGTCAACCATCGCCGGTGGAGCATCGCCTGGCAGGAGGACCATCTATCCGAGAACGCAGCTGTTGTCGCCGTTCGTCTCAGTGGAGTCACCATCAAACTCGTCCAAGGGTGCTGGGTATGTTTTCAACCTTCCCATTCTTTATTCTTATGTGTTTCAGTTGTTTGAAGCTTGTTTGCTTTGCTGGGTATTTCCTCTTCATTCTGAATGTTAAAGCTTGGTTCTTGGCTGTCTTGAACAAAGAATAAAACTGAGATGTAATAAAAGAAAGCTAAAAGTGAAGGAGTGGGGTTAAATCATGACTTCTTAAAAGGTGGACCAATGTTTGTAATGAATACATGTTCTTTTTTTTTAAAACACCGTAGCCACCCATGTTGCTCCCAGCAACTTCCTTGACTTTCGGTCTCCACAAACAAAAAAAAAAAAAATATATACTTTATGTTTTACTTCAAGTCTAAAGCAAGTCCTTGATTTCGGTTTCTACAAACAAGAAAAAAAATACACTTTATTTTTTTTACTTCAAATCAAAACTAAGCCACAAGCTAATCAGATGTAGCCCCACTCTTTTCTTTAAAAAATTATAATCCCTCTAGTTCCTTAAAATAAAAATGTTCTCATATTACTCAGATCATATCTTGGAAGAGTTTAAGCTTACACATGTTTTTTTTTTTTTTTTTTATTTTATGGTAATTGTTATATCAATTTCTTAACATGCTAGTTAATTTCTTGGTCATCATTCTGTTTTGTCATTAACTTGCCACTTCTCTTTATTATCGTTATCTTGTCTTATGATTTAGCTTTAGGCCACCATGCCGTAAAATCAACTACTTGCTTGATTTGGTGTAATGAATTTGGTTAATAATATTGTGCCCATTGAACGATTAATTGAACGCCAAATAGTCCTTACTTACTTAGTAGAGGCCGGTAGACATATCGGGCGTGCGTGGGTGCCTCATACCTTCCCACGACATAATTTGACCCCCGAACTTGTCCTTGGTGGACATAGACCGTTTTCCTTTTCCATTGAGTCAATTAAATAAAAAAGAAAGGGTTTTTATTTCTTATTTTGTTTTCCCTAAAAAAAATAATAAAATAAGTGGTGACTCCTCAACATTTTTTTAGACTCATAATTTTTCTAGTAAAAAAATACTCCCAAAATAAAACCTTTCAATTTCCTAAAAACCCTCCCCGAGAGGCGTCACGTGGCCATGTCCACAATATATAAGGATTATTTTAAGGGCCGTATTAGGTTGCACAGTCAAGAACACAATTGCACAAGAGCATAATTCCTCAAGTGTGGCCAAAAACCTAGTTTGCCCTAGTTTCTGAAGAAGTTGCTATGTTTGTATACCGTAGGGTTTTATGGCATAAAAATTTCGTGATCTTCATCAGTTGATGAACAGAAGAATTTTACAATCAACATCCTTCTCAAGTTGGTGATAAAGTCGCGTATTGGGATTTGCATATCTTTTGGTTAGTCACATACTGGGAACCGTGCAATACAAGGAGAGATTGTTATTACAGAACAAGTCTCATTGGGTATTGGGGTAAAGGTTTAACTGCAGGTTGGTATAAGGTATTGAAATTCCTTTACTTATAACCACTTGTTTTAATACTAGTGGATTATCGGGAGTGGTGATCTTAAAATCACCTAGTGAGATTTTTGTTGTGTAGGTTTTCCCTATTCGTAAACAAATCACCATGTCATTTATTTTTCACTGCATATTTAGTTATTTGGTGATTTGTTTGTGCTGCCATGTATTTTGTATGTTTATTTGATTAATTAATTAAATTTAGCTAATTAATCAACTAATCCATCACAAGGGGTCAATACGTTTTTGGCCTATCAAAGTTAATGAGAAATTACTCTTAACAAAGTTTTCATAGTATCAGAGTAAGAGATCTTGAGTTTGATCTTTGTTTCTTCCAGTCTACTCCACATGCATTTTAATTCTCAAGTGTTGGGTCTCACCTATTAACAGGTATTTTCAACCTACACGTGAGAAGGAGTGTTAGAATTATGTGGTTAAATGATTAAATTAACTATATCCCAATAGCTTAAGTTTTTTGGACTAATTTAACAGGAATATAATTCTATACCCATGGATTGATTGCAATGCCATCGCTAATGGTGCCAAGACTTGAACCTGCTCTCAGCAAGTGAAATAATATCTCTGGCATGCAAATTATTGGGCCACACACATCTTGTTGGTTAGGAATGAAAAATTAATAAATATAAACCAATTTAAGTATCAAATATATTCAAAAATTAAATGACACATCACGGTTTGACCATAGTTGAACCTCGGTCCGACCTCAAAAACCTTGAACCTTTCCCTTTTTCGGTACATTAAACAGTCCGAGTTTCAAAATCATGGTCTCACATGCAACTTTGCTCTCTCTTGTAATTTAGAATCAAAACAAGGAATGACCGGATCAAGTATTTTGGTATTAATGGCCTATGATGTGTAAAATAATTTTTGAAATTTTTCATAAAAAAATGCTACATCATTAAAAAAAAAAAAATGTTCGATTCTTGTTCTACTAACCACGTAAGCAATACCAATTTCAATAAGAGCAATTAACAAAATGACAAAGACAATTCATTTTTAAAACTTAAGATACCAATATCGCTCATTTAAAACATAAGGGACCAATTGTGTTCGAAAGGTAAATTTTAGAGACCAATAATATAGTTTCACTTTTTCTAAAGGGCACAACTTTTAAATATTGAAAACACTCTTCAAAGTCAAAAAATATCTTACTACAAAATTTTCCTCTAGTGTCAAACTCAGAGCAACCCTTTTAAGACAATGTTTGTCCCCAGTTTAATATTTAAGGAATAATCTTTGGCAGAGCTATGAAGAAAATATCATTAGGTTCAAGAGAGTTAGTATGGGGTAATTTGTTTTTCTGTAATATTCATGTTTCAGTTTTTTTTTTATTTATTTTTTTTTTTTTGAGAGTTATGTCTTATGGTTAGTTAAGTTGTGAAGTCTCACATTTGATACTGATAACAATAATGAGTCGTTAATACTTAATATTTCGTAATTTGGTCCAAACTCATTGGTTTAAATTTTTGAGTTAATTGATGTCCCTGTATATTATATTAACTCCTCAATTGGAATCTCCTGTGTTCATTAGTGGATTCCTCCAAGTAGAGTGAGAAAGATTCTAATTAATATTTGTAACTTTGATAGTTGTGCAAGAAAGGCTTTCATGTTCACTCCATCCATGGTTAAGTAAAACGCACCCTATTAATGATGGTAAATTGGTAATGCATGACACTTAGATTGTTAAGGAAAATGCTCTCATATAAGGGAGAGACTTTTAAAACATTTGTTAATAAACCATTTTAAGAAATTATTATGAGAAAAGAAAAAAAGTAATTAATATTTTAACATTATATCTAAAAATTTTAAACAAATTTTAATCAATTTTTCTTTCTATTTACCTGGTGAAGCAGTTTGCCCAGATTTGCTCGTCTATTTCGTTGTTGTCTACATTGAATTGTTTGTTTAATGTAAGTGGTTTTATGATTTATTTATTTATAGTTTGGGTGCTAAGAAAATGATTGACACAGTAAAGATATTTTTTTTGGTAACAGATTTGGTCTGGCACAAGCATATGACAAAGAGAAAGAGAAATAGAAAGAGAGAGATCTGCTGAGTTGAATCTGTTGATGACTGATCTGTTTGAGAGAGAGAGAGAGAGAGAGGGTGAGGAAGAAGGAAGAAGGGGAGAATGTGTGGGACGTGTGAATGAGAAAAAGCTAAGAGAGAGAGAGAGAGAGAGAGAGGGAAACCGGAAACATTTTCCATAGACTCCATACATTTATTTTGATTTTTATTTTGAGCAATATTGCTCAAAATAAAAATCATTTTTAGTTTAGGTACGGGGTAAACCAATGCCACTTTGACTTTTCAATTTGAGTAGTGTGGCTATCATCCTCCCCTTTCTTTACTTTCCTTTTTCGTCTTTTTTATTTATTTTTTATTAATTTACACGAGCAAAATGATATACTAGTATTGATCAGTACGAAAATATATCATTTTACTATTTAGGAACAATATTTTTTTACTAGTTATAATTTTGATAGAAAACACACAAATTTCATTAATAATTAAAAGCAGAAGATACATCATGGAGAATAACCTATTCAAGAAAACATGGACTCTCTCCAATCCAAATAGAAAAATCAAAGATGCCTAAAATATGTTTAGTTAATTGGTAAGCAAACATATTGCTATTCCTATGAACATGAGAAAATAAAACATTCACCCTATAAATCAAAGTAGTAATTGTTGAAGCAGCATGAGAATTTCCACAAAGATCATGAACAATATTAAGTGAATGTCATTCTAGAACAAAATCCTGAATACTCATATTTTTAGCAAATTCCAAACCAGATTCAAAGGCCTTTGCTTCAACTTCAATAGATCCAAGAGGACACTGGATTTCTTGCTAAGACCTACAATAATATTTCCAACATGGTCTCGAATTACAACTCCTACTCCAGCTTCTTTTTTATCCTTAAAAATAGTTCAATCTACGTTAACCTTATAAAAAGGAAAAGATGAAGGCATCCATTTTTAAATTACTATTTTCTCACCAATAGCAGCTTGTTACTTAGAATTTTGTTATGAAAATATTGTGGACATAGAGTTTTTGAGAAATATAAAAAATACTATGCCCATAACATTTTCACCACATTTTCACAACAAATCATAAGTGACAGGTTGTTATAAGTTGTTATTGGTGGGTGAAAAAGTAATTTCATATGTGGATTTTAAATTAGAACCAATAATAACTAACCAACTATAATTTGTTGTAAAAATGTTGTAAAAACGTTGTGGATATGTCACAATATTTTCACAACAAATATTAAGTGGCAGATTGTTATTGACTATTACCAATAGGAAAAAAAGTAATTTCAATAATAAGTTTAAACTAAAACTAATAATAACTTGCCACTTAAGATTTGTTATAAAATGTTTCTAAAAAAAATTGTTGTAAAAGTATTGTAAAAATATTGTAAATATGTCACTTCTCAAAAAATACCGTGTCATAAGGAATTATAGGTGTCTTTACTATTTGAGTTTATCTACTATTAGTGTATTAATGTTAGAATTTGGTATATGTTATCATGAGAAATTATTGGTGTCTTTAGTATTTGAGTTTATCTACTTTTATTATAATATTAATCTTAGAATTTAGTATCTGTTATTGTTATCTTTTATTTATTGTAACGTTGAAGTTGTTTTTCGGTTGTTATTTGGAGTCCTAATAGGTTGCGAGAATACTTGTTAATTTTTAGATTGTAAACATTGTGAAGTCCTTAATTTTTTATCGTTAAATTTTTTTTTTTGGTGAAATTTTTATTGTTAAGTTGTAGTAACTGATATCAGCAACTATTATTGAACTAAAATGAGAAAAGTTAATCAATGGTCTAATAAAGAACAATGGAAGTACAAAGAAAATCAGAGATCAAATAGAAATTTGATGACTTGGAGGTAAAATATATAAATCCCTTTCTATAGGCACTATTTGCCCCACACTTAAATTGCTAAAGAATTCATTATTTCTACAAATTTGTACCCAATACAGGCTGATTACGTTAGTGATGTTTTGGAGTCTTATTGATGGCATTAGGGGTGTGCAGAAAACCCACCGACCCGTCAAACCCGATCCAACCCGACCCAACCCGTCGGGTTGGGTCGGTTTTTAGGGCTTGGTGGGTTGGGTTAGGTTATAAATTTTTTTTTTATAGCGGGTCGGGTTGGATTTGGGTCATAAAATTACCAACCCACCAAACCCGACCCGATCCACCCATATTTTAACATATATTTAAAATATATTATATATTTAATAAATATTTTTTTAAGTTAAAACCTAGTAATATATAATATAAAATATATTATATAATATAAAATAAAATCCTACAAACATATATAATATAAAATCCTATTACTTTCTCTAATATATCTTCAAATATATTATATAATTAATAAAAAAAATATAAGTTCAATTTAATTTAAAAAAAAAAAGTCTAACCCATAGGTTCAACCCGACCCAACCCGACCCATGTGGGTTGGGTTGGGTTGGATTGGACATATGTGATGGGTCAGGTTGGGTGAATTTTTTTTCACTAAGGTCAAAAAATTTTCTCAACCTGACCCAACTCGACCCATACACACCTCTAAATGGCGTAATCAAGGACCTGTAACGTTTGGAAAGCATTAATGTCCAGTATTAATTATTTCGCGCAAGGGCCATAAATGATAACATTTTCCGTCAATTTGTATTTATGGTGGGTATTGGACGTTTCTGAGAAAGAAATGACAGGTATTGGACGATTACATTAACTGAGACCATCAAATACCCTACCACGTACGTAATGTCTTACTCTCACAATCTGCAATGTCTTTATCGTCTGGCCCCAACTAATGTTCAACCACGCTAATTTCTAAAGCTCACTTATTTTAGGTTGAATAACAATAAATTTCGGACAAAAGTTTTTTTTTTTTTTGAGAATCAATTTCGGACAAAAGTTGTTGTAGCTCAATTGGTACATTTTTATGGACAAACTGACTAACAAAGTGTTTAAAAGTACAGGAATGAGATATTTGAGCTACAGGGTTTGCATAGCTTATTATTGTATATATTTCTGACCGTGTATAAAAAGAAAAATTCTTTATCACCAAAAATCAATATTCATCTCATTTCATCTCCAATCTCACCAAATCGTATCACTTGTCATCCTAATCTTGCTCATCTCTCTTCTTCTAATAACCCAGGCATCCATTTAATCATTGACTTAAGCCATCCTCTTTAAAGTCATGCGATTCTTCGGTCCATGAGCTCTCCAACCCGCCAAGCCCATCTCCCCACCCTAAAGTCTGACCACACAGCTCTTTCCTCTGAGCCCACCTTACGCTACTGCTGTCTGCTGCTAGGTTTTCTCATTGGCGTGATGCAATTAATGTCAGCTGGGCTCTTCTGGCCAATAACACATGGGTGTTGGTTCCCTCATTACCAAAACATGAATGGAATTGGATGTAAATGGGTGTACCGCCTTATGGCTCTATTGATCTGTACAAAACTGTCAAAACAAGACGTGTAGCGAAGGGGTTTTATCAACGATATGGCATTGACTATTCTAAGGTGTTCAGTCTTATGATCAAGCCCACATTTGTTGGCATTGTAGTGCCCATTGCTCTTAAATGGTTGGACATTTCACAACTTGGCATCAATAATGCATTTCTTAATAGAAATTTGACAAATCATCTTAAATGATCGTACCATTTGACAGCTTGACATCAATAATGCATTTTTTAATGGAAATTTGACAAAAAATCAATTTATATTACTCACCCTCCTGGGTTTGTAGATTTTAGTTTTACTAGACCGAATCATGTTTTCAAATTTCAATGCTCACTTCTTGGTCTCAAACAAGCCCTTAGAGCTTGGTTTAATTGCCTATCTAGCTTCCTTCTTTGTTGTGGCTTTTATGCCTTCAAATCTAATACCTCTTTGTTTCTCTACCATCGAGATGATGTTTGCATTTTTATACTACTGTATGTTGATTATATTACTGTGACCAATAACAATTTCCAATGTGTATCATCCAATATTATCTCTACATTACAATCTGATTTTGGTTGTCTTGATGACCATCCCGCAACTGATGTTTATGCTATTTTCCGAAGTCATAATTTCATCTCATGGTCCTCCAAGAAACAATGTACCATTGCTCAATCCTTGAACTGAATCTGAAAATAAAGCCCTAGTTGACACTGCTGCTGAGATTACTTGGCTTAGGTCATTACTCAATGAACTCGGTGTCTCTCTTCCTTCTTCTCACGTTGTTTAGTGCAACATCGTTGGGGCTACTTCTCTTGTTGCAAATATTGTGTTCCATGCACGCACTAAGCATGTGGCAATCAATTTCCACTTAGTTGGAGAAAAGGTCACAAGTCTGGCGTTAGATGTTCGTGCGATTTATTCCCACCAATGACTAGTTAGCTAACATCATGACTAAACGTTTATCTTTTCCACGGTTTGCTTTCCTTTGTGACAAGTTTAATCTCTTCTCCGAAGATACTTCAACTTGAGGGGGCGTACCATATTTCCATATTTTGTATTTATCAATCCATATTGTTTGAATTACTGTAATCTCTATTTGTTACCATCCTTATCATGTATATCCATTTATACAACAGTGGTGTTTATTACACACCACTTAATGCACACAACATACACAAAAATAATGATTTCAATGCAAAAGTGATTTGTGTGTAGGTTTTATGCATTAAGGGAGTGTGCGATTCCGTTTAAATATAATTACAATACAAAACACTCAATAGAGTGTGAGACGATTACAACAATCAAACCCATGCACGTCTGTTTCAATAAGGAATATCCATGACTAATGTTAGAAAATATATGGTCTAGAGTGTAGCAATGAGGGCTTAATGGCATAGATTCAGGGCTGCTTTACATTGAAGTTAGGGTGGTCATCAGACCATCATGACCTGAAAAAAAATAATAATAATTATTATATAAATTTTAAAAGTATTATGATTTTTTTACCTTTAAAAAATATTGTGAACACCATAAATTTTTTAAGACCCAATATAATTAAATCTTGGACAAAGTTTGGCAACAAACTTGATTATAGATTAAACCTATAAATCCACTTAATATATATATATATATATATATATATATATATATATTTTTTGTTTGATGTCAATTTTAACAAATCTACCATTGGATTACATTTTCTTCTTATATACTCTATACTTGTAAAATTTCAATAAAATCAAAAATCAATAACTATGTTATTTGACAAATATTTAAATTTTGAGTTTTTGTAGTCTAAAATTATGCATAAAAATCAAGTTTATGGATCGAATAGTAAACAACACGTGTTTTAAAAATATAAAGAACATGCAATTCAACGATTAAACTTTTAAAATATGTATTCATGTTAATTTTTTTAGTGAGAATTATAATCTCAGGCTATAACTAAGTTTGTAGCCAAATAGTCTTAGAAAAAATATATTGAACTAAAATTTTGTAAGAGATGTAATTTACAATATTGATAATGAAATTATTATGTAATGATTTCAAAATAAGAAAACATATAAAAGAAATTATAAAATTTTATGTATTTGCATGTGTGTGTATATTTTGTTATCAATATATGAAGCCTTTTTATTAGATTTTGTATAATTTAAATTTCTTAACTACCATCTTGAAAAAAAAATAAAATAAAATTGGAGCCGCAACTATAAGGATCGACTATGATTTAAGATCTGATCCAAGGCTCATCCTCTTGGTTTCAAATATTCATTGAATATATCCATAATGCCAAGGATATATAACAAGGTTGCATATTAGTTACTTGTATTGTGTAGCTACTATATAGTAGTTTATCTAGGTTGAATATAGTTCCATTCATAACATAACAGGAAAATAAAAAATAAAAAATTCACAAATTGCATTCCACCTATTCAATTATGAATTATCCCCGAAGACGACCATTCATAATCGTAGGAGTAACGTTATTGACCCAAAAAAAACAAGGAGAAATATATAAAATAGGGCAAAGGAACAACTGCAGCACCACTGGCAACAACAAGCACAGGAAAGATACGAACCCTTATTGTGTTGCCGATCATGTAGCTACACAAATGCATGCTTGTCTCATGCATTTGAATCGATCATCACCTTTATTTATCCTGCCCTTTTCTTTCGTTATCCAATGGCTGTGACTCGTTGTCTATAATTGAGTCTTCATCTCTGAGAATCATCACCTTTATTTATCTTGCCCTGCTAACTTCTGCTTGCCGGACCCTTTTGTGCCTTTATTAGATGCAGTATGTGCATGAGTGGATTTACGAGTGGATGTATTACCTTGGAGCAGCTGACTTGAGCTTTTCTAGCCTTTTTCAGATGCTGGCCCTTCCTTGCCTTCATTCAGGCCTTTTCCAGGCCTTTTGAGGCCTTCATCAGGAGGCGATACTTCATTGGGACCTTGGAGCTTGTCACTTGATGATGGTTTCGGGGCATTCTTAGCTGGTGCAGGAGGCGATACTTCATTGGGACCTTGGAGCTTGTCACTTGATGATGGTTTCGGGGCATTCTTAGCTGGTGCAGGAGGCGATACTTCATTAGGACCTTGGAGCTTGTCACTTGATGATGGTTTCGGGGCATTCTTAGCTGGTGCAGGAGGGGATACTTCATTAGGACCTTGGAGCTTGTCACTTGATGATGGTTTCGGGGCTTTCTTAGCTGGTGCAGGAGGCGATACTTCATTAGGACTTTGGAGCTTGTCACTTGATGATGGTTTCGGGGCTTTCTTAGCTGGTGCAGGAGGCGATACTTCATTAGGACCTTGCTCACTTGATGAATTCTTGTCATTCTTTGTGCATACTTCATTAGAAGGAGTGCTGTCCTTCTCCTTTGATGGTTTAGAATCTTGGGCTGGTTTCTTAGGGGGCATCTTCTTGAAGATAGAATAGAAATGATCACATTGATCCCCTTTTAGAGAATTTAACACCTTCACTGCTTACTATTTTTATTTTTCTTTAAAGATCTACCACAATTTACAGACTACACCAACTACCACATATAGTAAAAAATTACAACGTTAACTATTGCATTTTCTGGGTTTTTTTGCAATACTAATGTGAAACTTAAATTCTATTTTCACTTTAATTAACTAACAGCATGGAGTGAAATGTTTATTTTTCACTCAACTAAAATGTTCAAGAGTATTTTGATCATTTAAAAATCAATCATGATGATTAAATTAATAATTGTATAATTACTGACTATGTTTATCGACATTTATTGTTATAAAAAATTAAAATTTATGTATACTTTAGATTATAATGTTGCTCAAAAACGAAATATACAAATTTATTTTATATATATATATATATATATATATTGGAAAAGCATGAATGCCAACTATTGGAAGTTCTAATGCTTGGAAATTTAAAATATCAAAAATATAAATATAATTTGGACATTTTGAAATTCTCAATAACTAAATAGGGTACCGTTTGACACTACAATTTTTTTTTTTTACTTCTCTCCTTCAAATAAAGCACATATTATAAATAAATAACATACAAACAAAAAGCGCCAGCGAGAACAAAGAAAAAAGAAACTAAAAAAGAATAAACATTTTTAAAATGAAATTGGTTTAAAAATTACATTTGATACCAAAGAATTAAAATATACATTTACAATACTTACTTAAAAGGTTCATGTCTTTAAAAAAAAAAAAAGCTGATAATTATTACAAGGGATGGAACCGGGATTCACAATTGGGGGGGGGGGGGGGGGGGGGGGGAAAGCTTACTATATATAAGTTCATTGAATTTCATAACATCTATTAACATCTTAATCACATATTTGTGGAAAAAAATATATAATCCCGTTGCAAAAAACTAATACTTATTTCATCAATAGCGATTCTTCAAAATGTTGTTCAATGATTTTCAGAATATAGAATATTAGTAATGACTTCGAATTTATTTGTATTTTCTTTCAAAAAATCAAACATTATAGTTGATTTTTCCATTATTTAGAAATTTAAAAACATAAGAATTTATTTTACATCTACATAACATTCAAACAATTTCTTTAGTAAAATGAGATTTTATCTAATGTTCAATATTTATTTGGTTTTTATTTGGAACTAATTTTTGGAACAATAGATTTATAAGATAGGGAAATAATGAAGTATCTCAAAATTATAAGTTTTTTCTTTTGGTTATTTTTGGGAAAAAAAAAGATATTTTTTCTATTTGGATTAATTTGTAAATTTTTTGGAGAGGGGGGCCAAGTATATAAATTTTGGGATCATATTTTAAATTTTTTTTTTTTATATACTGACAAAAGTAAAATTATTTAAAAAGTTCAGTCTAGACACAGTTCCGTCTCTGATTATTACATTTGTTCACAGAGACGGTTGCCTAACTATTTAAGACAAAATCCTTTTACAATCAGTTTTTAATCGAACAAATGAAATGGATGTTTTATTTACGTGATGGTTCTTCAGCTCTTCAGAAATCAAAATAGACCTTATCCTCACAAGAAAATAAGTCATTCATTATCGAAAAAAGAAAGGAAAAAGAAAAGGTGAGAAAAAGCAAAATGAGCTGAGAGGTGTTCTCTTTTATATTTGAACATAATAATTTAGTAGGATTCAGCAAATATATATATATATATATATATATATATATATATAATGTCCAGCAAATCTTCCTTATTTATTGGTTTTATGTAAAATGGATATTTGTCACTAGTCATGGTCGTAGTGTGTTTTATGGGGTTTATTTCACTGTTGAGATATATATATATATATATATATATATATATATATATATGTGTGTGTGTGAGTGAAGTCTCACATCAAATAATTATAAGAAGAATAAGTGGTTAATATAATATAATTTAGTTTATATCCATTAAGCTTAAACTTTTTGAATTAAGTAGCTAATGAGATATGTTTCTTGAAAAAAAAAAAAAAAAAGGCTAATGAGATATGATAGTTTCTATGAATAGAGTGACTCTTGTTTCTATGTGGGAGTTTGGAGACTGGGTTTGTTTAGTGTTTTACCGATTGATAACGTTGTTTTAATAATGTTGTTTGTATTTTTTTGAGAATATGAATGGTGAAAAAAGTTGGTAAAAATGTGTGTAATATTGTTTAAAAATTGAAAATATGTGTTTAAACTCCTATACCAAACGGCCCCAATGTACGTGTGTGTTGGTCAGTTGGAGTGAAAGTAACTTTGGGCGAATTCAGGACATCAGTTTATATATATTTGTGAGTTGTTTTTAGTGTGGTTATAATTTTTATCATCTAAACATTAACTGTGTATTTTGATTGATATTACATTATTACCCATAGATGTTGAAAGTGGAGAAGCCACAAGTTGAATTCAGTGTGTAAAACTTGGAGGTTTTTATTTTTGATACAAAATAGAAATTTTACTCTAATTTAATCTAAGTATATATGTTTGTGAAATTTCCTTTTGAAACTTGAATTTCAACTCTTACTCACCACACCTCACAAACACATATACTTTAGGAATTTAGTCAATATAGCAGTTGGAAAATTATAAATGATGCCGGCTACTTTTCATAATATTGGTGTGTGATTATTTCAGCCATAATGATACAGCTACAAGACGTACTACGAATCTGAGTCATATGACCATATATTAGGGTTATACATATGATCCGGCGAATCTGGACTGAATTAAAAGAAGTAGGGGGCCACATGCATTGCAGAATAAGAGAATCCAACATTTCCTGTTTCTGATTGGAACTATGCATCAAGTATTCAAGATCGTTGGCCTTAATTTTTATGTGGCATAACGTGATCTAAGCTGTACGTTAAACATCAAAGTTTGCATTCATTAGGGATTAGAAGTGCTCAAAGAATGAAATAGGATTGTCTTTCTACATGGGTTTAATAGATTTTCAGTGATTAAAACATACATAACATGATCAGTTTTCTATCGATAGGAAAATGCCACACAATAAAAAAATAAAAAAATAAAAAAAATAAAAAACTCAGTATTTTTTGAATGAAAACAAAGTCAGAATATGATTCAATACACATATATATAACAAGTAACAGCAAACTTTTGTTTTCCAGAATAAAAACAAATTAAAGTAACAACACCATTTTTAGGTAACACTACTAGTTATGGCCGAACGGTTAAAAACAAACGGCCGGCATAGCCCTAAGAGGATGCACACGTACACTAATTATTATATTTATTATGTCTAAACATTCTCACCTAAAATATTGTGCCGCAAGTATTAATTACTTATCATCTACATTGTAATATAAATAATTTTGATTTTCTTTGTGAACCCGTACTTTTATCGTGACATCTATTATGCCTTTTTATTTGTTTCCACCCTATCTAATAAAGCATTCTATCAGTATTAGTCTTGATTTCACCAAGTGGCATGTACGCTGTGTATGTATATATATATATATATATATATAGGAAAATTATATTTTAAAATCATAATTATTTTAAACTTTACACAGTCTATAGTTTCAAATTAAGCTCTATAATTCAAATTTAAATACATTTCAATTAAAGACTACAAGCCCACTTGTAGACTAAGACAACAAGCCCACTTGTAGATTCCACAATTAAACTTCTATTTCTTCATCACGTCAGCTTAGCATTAATCCAACTCTTTTTATTTTTATTTTTCTTTCCTTCACTTGTCTCCAAGCTTGCAAATTACAATTCTCTACAATTTGCCTTCTTGAATCAGTTGGCCCACCTCGTAGTTTCGGCATAGTCAATTACACTTCACTTGCTTTACTTCTTCTTCATTTTTCTTATCTTCCAATAATTCTTGTAAGCATGCAAAGCCCTTATAACCTATAAAAGAAAGATATATTATAACCCATCACAAATTACCATAATAATGAGGCCAAAGATGCAAATATGAGGGTATTTTATTGTATATATTTCATGCACATCAATATCTTGTGTAGCTTAGATGAGTATATCAATGCACAACTAAACAAGTGTGCTTTGTGGCTTGTCTTTGTGATGAGTATGATTAAGTGATCTTTTACAGTTAACACTCATGTTACTCTTTTTGACGGGAATGACTAAAAAACCCTAAGAGAAATGCATAAAAAAACATCTCACCACTAAAGCCCGCTAATTATGAATAACATCTGTGTGCTCCGGCATAAAAAAATTGTGATGTTTTTGGCTTAATATAATTAGGCATTTCTTCTCTCTCTTTTATGCCCATGCATGATATGCTCAAAAGAAAAAAAAAAAATGTGTTCAGTAATGATTTTTCACATAACATTAGTGTTGGCTTATTCCATGGCAAAAAAGTGTTGTAATTGAATAAATTTATTTCCTTAAATTTTTGTGGGATTTATTTGTAATGGGTTTAGTATTAAGTGGTAAAGATTTGATCAAGACAACTAAAAGTCACATGAGAAGCACATTCAAGAAGCTAAAGAGTCAAGTGCCAGCTGTAGAAGTTGAAGAGTCATGTGCTAGCTGTGCCAATTGGATTTCACGACTCAATCAACCTGTGAGTGACCCGCAAATTTCACTAGTTAGATGATTTTTAGTGTGACTTATTTATCCATCACTCATACTATATATACCCTCATTACCCACAGAATTGGTAAAGAGCCTATTGAAAGAAAAACCTTAAGAAAGGTTTCTACAACACACCCACCTCATTAGAAAGAGAGTTACTCATTCTTAGAGAGAAATCTTTGTAGTCTTTTCTCGTTCCCCTCTCCCATTATTATACCCATTGAGAGGTGATTTGTACCCAAACACAACCTACACCAATTTATGTTAAGAGTGTTTTTGGAGCTTGGGAAGTATTGAAAGATGCCAATGATGGTGGATGCAATATGGGGCTTATTGCAGAATCTAGAAAGCTATAGAAGACACGGTTAGAATTAACCTTGTTGGAGCAAGAAGCTTGGAGGATTTAGATGCTTCGGGTAAATTAGGCTTGGAGGATCTATTGCTATTCACGTATCCCAACTAATTTTCTAGTGAATCATTTTACCGCATAGAGAGAGGAAGAGAGGTTTTTCGCTGAATTCTTCGGTTTCTTATTCAAAAACACGTGCCGGTATTATCCTCGTGTTTGCATCTCTATTCTCTTACTCTTTATCTATTAATTGCTGCTATATTTGTGATTAATTATGTGTTAAAGTAGTTTACCAAATTGGGTATAGCTTATATTTATCATTCCATACATATATTATTTGAGTATAAGCTTGTGTTGGTATTTTTAAAATTGGGAGTCTAAACATTCACTAGTGTTTTACACACTAAGTGAACTTTCAATTAGTATCAAAGCGGGCACACTTGTTATGGTTTAAATACCTAAGTGTGATCCCTGACCCCTTGTTCTTATTGCTAGGGATAGTGATTTGTATGCTTCTTTGGTTGTTGATAATTATAGCATGCCATGTGTTCGTGAAAATGCCTTTATAAGTGTTTATCCTCATGATTGTGATGCCATGTTACATGAATCTTTAAGTGTTGTTGATATTCCCAACATCAAACTCTAGAAGAAAGAGACTAAGAAGTTTCATAAGAATTTGAGCAAGTTTCGTTGTGAAAAGGATGATTTGATTGCTAAGCTCAATGAATCTAATAAATCGGTTGAAAAGTATAAGAAGCTTATTGAATATTCTCTTGAAAAGTTGAAAGAGTTTGAATGTTTAAATGTGGATTTGGATGCTAAACTTGTTTTGTCTAACAAACTTGTTAATAAGCTAAAATGTGAAAATGAATCTCTTAAGATGCATGTCAAGTGTTTGATTGCTGAACCTATTACTAATAAAGATGAAAATATTTGTTGCAATCATGTTGTGGTACCTAATTTTGTGCCTATTGTGTGTTCAACCTGAAAGGATAAATCAGTGTACATTCTTCCACACAAAAGAAAACAAAGGTGGAAAGAAAGGCTTTTAAGCCAAAACCTCCATTTAGGTCTCAACCTAAGGTTTTGGATGGATCTAAATTTGTTCTAACTTGCCACTATTTTAGTGTGATTGGTCATATAAGACCTCAATGTCCTAATTTTAAAAGAGAACAAAATCATGTTGCTAGATTCCTTCTCAAAAGGCCTAGTAGACCCTCCAAGCCTAATCTACCGAGTGCACTTAAGCCCTCTAAGTTTTTTGCTCCAACAAGATTACGCCGAACAGTATTTTCTCTAGCTTACTGAATCTCGCAATTAGCCCATTACATCAACCAAAATGAATTATTTCTCTCTTGAACTGCTTCCTAAACACAAAGAACCTTCTCACTACTCTGAATTTGGTGAGAAGGTTCTTGTTTTTCTGTAGGGTTTCTCTCTCAAAATTTTTTCTGAAAACTCTCTACATTTTGTGGGTATAAGGATATTTATAATAGGGTATGAGATGGAATGTGAAAAGTCACTTTTTTGCAAAACAGGGTACACTGGCAAGTCACTTGCGACTGGGATGAGTCGAGAGTTCTAGTCGCCAATTACCAGACTAGGCCAGATTGTACTTTTTGTCCTGTAGTGATCTAGTAGTCCTGACTCTTCATCTTTCTACATGCTTCACATGTGTGCTTCATTTTGGTGAATCGCCACTCGCGAGTCAATCGCGAGTTCTAATCATGAGTCACCTTCTTGTTGCACACTCTTGATCAAATCTTCACGCTCTTGATCAAATCTTCACATTCTCTCACACACAACCCTTACATTATTCCCACCTAAATACAGGGTTTCTAAATGTTGAATTACAAGCAAATTTGACATGAAATAAAGCTAACATATAGTTGAATAAATTCAACTTTACAATCTTTCCTTTTGGCTATTTTGTGACAAAACCTTAAAACAAACTCTAGACTTAAAAATATGAGTTGTATTTTGATTTATGTTCATTAAATAAGCATGTTATCATGATCACAATATGACTGATGAACTAAGAAGGTCTCTCATTTCCTACATTTCTCGTGAATAACTAGCCAAACCATCTGACATGTTTTAAGAAGTCCGTTATTGCTGTTAGGACATATGTAGTTGTTCAAGCTTGTGAACATATGTCATTATTTTATGTAGTTGGCTTATCCTTAGACAAAACGCACTTTACTTGTAATTGGGTAGAATTAGGATGGGTTAAACACTTCAAGAAACAGTGGTTCAAGATTAAGTGTTGAAGCCGTCAAAGTCTGTCCAAGATACAAGCAAGGAAGTGCTGGTTTTTAAATCTCGACACCTACCTCGACAGATACATCTATCGAGATTTAAAGAAGCTGTTTTGCCCGAGCCTCGACAGCTGTCTCGACACCTCTCGACACCTCTATCTGTCGAGAATTAAAGAAAACAGAATTCCAAGTCTGTTTCAAGTCCAATCCGTGTGTGTGTCTTTGGGACTTCTTTTCTCCTAACCCTAGACATATAAAAGGATTATTTTAAGGGCCGTCAAAGTAAGCAACAAGCAGAAATCACAAGACACAAGTTGCTTCTTCTCTATTCATGCAAATTGTGATTTGTGAGACAAAGTTCGTGCCCTAGTTCATCTCTGATGATTTGAAGAACTTTGCAGCCAACATTCTTTCTTCCTCAAGTTGGTGAGTGAGTCACGTACTTGGATTCGTGCAAAAGGAGTAAGCCGCGTACTGGGATCCGCGCATCACATTGGTTAGTCACGTACTGGGAGCCGTGCATTGAAAAGGAGAAATTGTCACTACAGAACAAGTCCAATTGGGTATTGGGGTAAGAGTTCAACTGTAGGTTGGTGAGGTACTGGGATTCCTTACTTGTAACTGCTTGTTGTGATAATAGTGGAGTTTCGGGAATGGTGACCTTAAATCACCCGGTGGGGTTTTTGCCTTAGGGTTTTCCCCATTCGTGAACAAATCACCGTGTTATTTATTTTCCGCTGCGTATCTTAGTTTGGTGATTTGTTTGTGCTGCCACGTAAATTTGCATGTTAATTTGATTAATTAATAACTGGGCTAATTTAATTAATCTAAATTATCACAAGGGGTCAACGCGTTTGTGGCCTGTCAAGTGGTATCAGAGCAAGCACACTCTGATTAGGGTTTAATCTATTGTGTGTGATCCATTGACCCCTGTTGTCATGGAAAAATTACAGTCTCTCAGCTGAAGAGAACTGTGATATCAAATACATCTTGTTTTTCTAATCTCCCTTCCTTGAGTGTCTCAGAAAACACAAGTCTAAAAGTTATTTGATTCCCTCCATGATGACTATTGGAAAAGATCTCAGTGTATACAAGCAGGAACTAGACTGTCTCAAATTCAAAATGTGCAAAGGAGTCTGTTTAAACAGAGTTAAAGTTAAAGGCCTGGCTCGGAAGAAGCAGATGAGAGAAGATACCATTCCCACTGATCTGCTATCTAAGCATGAAGTGTGTTTCATGATGAAGTCCGCGTTCAAAGTAATGGACATGTGCCTATGGTACCTTGATAGTGGCTGCTCTAGACACATGACTGGAGACCGATCCCTCTTCAAAGTCTTCGAGTCTAAGAAAGGTGGAAATGTCACCTTTGGTGATGGGAGCAAATCTCAGATAAAAGGGAAAGGAATTATCTCTCTACCTGGACTACCAGACATTGCAAATGTTCTCTATGTGGATGGCCTAAGAGTGAACCTGTTGAGTATAAGCCAGATATGTGATCAAGACTTCATGGTGTTATTCTCCAAATGAAAATGTCTTGTTATGGATGAATCTGGAAAGAAACTCATAAGTGGTGTACGTACTCTAGACAACTGTTATGGTTTAGTGCCTGATGCTGATATTGTTTGCAATAGTATTCGGTTGCCAAATGAAGACTTGTGGCACCAACGGATGGGGCATGCTAGTTACAAACATCTCTCTATTGTATCTAAGCATGAGTCTGTTCTAGGGATGCCAAAGCTGAGTAGGTTGAACAATGTTGTATGTGGACCATGTCAACTTGGAAAACAGACGAAAGCCAAACATCCAAGCACTCAGACATCAGCAACATCCAGACCTTTGGAGCTATTGCATTTAGATCTTATGGGTCCTACGAGAACCGAATCTCTTGGAGGAAAGAGATACATCATGGTTGTAGTAGATGACTTCACCAGGTACACTTGGGTCATTCTTCTACGATCCAAGTCTGATGCTCCTGAGCACATTGAAACATTGTGCACAAGACTACAAAATGAGAAGAACCTGAAAATTGACCGAATTCGAAGTGATCATGGTAAAGAATTCGAAAATTCATACATGGAGTCATTCTGCACAAGATCAGGTATATCTCAAGAATTCTCTGCTCCTATTACTCCTCAGCAGAACGGTGTAGTAGAAAGAAAGAACAGGGTTATCCAGGAGATGGCAAGAGCCATGCTGCACAGTAAGGATGTGGCTAGAAATCTATGGGGAGAAGCAGTTAACACTGCATGTCACACAGTGAACAGAGTATACTTCAGACCCGGCACCAAAAAGACTCCATATGAGTTGTGGAAAGGAAGAAAGCCAAATGTGAAGTATTTCAGGATTTTCGGTAGCACTTGTTTCATCCTAAAGGATAGAGAGAATGTAGGAAAGTTCGATTCCAGAAGTGATGAAGGGATATTTCTGGGATATTCTACCACAAGTAAGGCTTATCGGGTATACAACAAAAGAACTATGAAGGTCATGGAAACTGTAAATGTTGTTATTGATGAGTCTTCAGATATCAATCTTGAGAAAATTGATGAGGAACTTCCCAAAGAAATTCTCCCTCCAGAACCTAGGAGAGCTCTAGAGATCATGGAACAAGAGCCTACATCCCCAAGTACTCCTGGTACTCCCAGTGTTGTAGAAGAGCCAGCAGACATTCCTACATCCCCAGATTCCGAGTGTCATGAAGACAAAAGACCTTCCTCCAGAATCAAATCAAATCATCCTCCAGAAACTATCGTGGGAAACATGAATGAACTCACATTGCGGAAACGCACAGTTGATAAATGTGTTGCTAACTTTGTGTCATACTCTTGCTATTTGTCACAGGTTGAACCCACTAAAGTTGAGGAAGCTCTTCAGGATGAAAGTTGGGTAGAAGCAATGCATGATGAACTGCTTCAGTTTCAGAGGAATGATGTGTGGACCTTGGTTCCCAGACCGGAGGGCGAGCATGTCATCGGCACCAAATGGATATTCCGAAATAAGACTGATGAGGAGGGAAATGTAATCCGAAACAAGGCTCGACTTGTAGCCCAGGGATACACTCAGATGGAGGGTATAGACTATGATGAAACATTCGCCCCAGTTGCTCGTATGGAGTCCATCAGAGTCCTTCTTGCTTTAGCATGTCACTTGAAGTTCAAGTTATATCAGATGGATGTGAAAACCGCCTTCTTGAATGGATTGCTTAAAGAGGATGTTTATGTGGCTCAACCTAAAGGGTTCATCGATCCTCACTTTTCGGATCATGTGTTGTACCTCAAAAAGGCACTCTATAGATTAAAGCAAGCACCCAGAGCTTGGTATGACCGGTTGACTCAATATTTGATATCCCATGGGTTCACAAGAGGACAGGCTGATCAAACTCTCTTCATCATAATAAAAGCTGGTGAGCTGGTGGTTGCTCAAGTCTATGTTGATGATATCATCTTTGGATCAACTAAGGATGAGCTTGCTTAAGAATTCTCGACACTCATGCAAGCAGAGTTTGAGATGAGCATGATCGGGGAGTTGTCTCACTTCCTTGGACTGCAGATTCGTCAACAAGATTCAGGTATATTCATCTCTCAATCTAAATATGCTAAGAATCTTGTGAAAAAGTTTGGTTTGGAATCTGCTAGTTCTGTTAGAACCCCCATGAGCCCAAATGTTAAACTCACTGTTGACATGTTAGGTAAAAGTGTAGATTCTTCACTTTATAGAAGCATGATAGGTAGTCTTCTTTACCTTACTGCTAGTAGACCTGACATTAGCTACAGTGTAGGAGTGTGTGCTAGATATCAGGCTAATCCCAAAGAGTCACATATGACTGCTTTAAAAAGGATCATCAAGTATGTCAAAACTACTGCCAACTTTGGTGTGTGGTATAGCAAAGACACAAATAATGTCTTAGCTGGATATTCTGATGCTGATTGGGCTGGGAATGCTGATGATAGAAAAAGCACCTCAGGAGGTTGTTTTTATGTGGGAAATAACTTGGTCTCTTGGATGAGCAAGAAGCAAAACTCCATCTCATTATCCACTGCTGAAGCTGAGTACATTGCTGCTGGTAGCTGTTGCACCCAACTCCTATGGATGCAAAAACTACTTCATGATTATGGTATTCGTCAAGAACATCTCACCATCTATTGTGACAATACCAGTGCCATCAATATCTCTAAGAATCCGGTTCAACATTCTCGAACCAAGCACATAGAGATTCGACATCACTTCATTAGGGAGCTTGTCGAAGATGGTGTTCTTACTCTTGAGTTCATCCACACCGATGACCAAAAAGCTGATCTGTTCACCAAACCTTTGGATAGCAAACGTTTTGAGTTCCTTCGTCAAAACATCGGTGTTATATCCATGGACTGATCTCCTTCTATCTTTCCTCCTCCTCATGCATGTGCATCTAGTTTTATGCATTGTTTTGCTTTACATGTTTTTGTTTGTGTGTTTTCAGTTTTGTGTTTTATTTTTGCTTCTCTAATAAAAAAATAAAAAAAAAATTGAAAATTTGAAAAATACAAAAACAGTGTGTGTTTGTGTGCATTAGTTCATGTGAACTTTTGTAATGGCCATTGAAACAGAGTTTTCTAAACTTTGTATCATCTATAGCTTAGATGAGCACTCTTCTGCACAACTAAGCGAGTGAGCTCTGTAGCTCTTTGTTTGTGATGAGTAAGGTTAAGTGATCTCTTCTTCTTAACACTCGTATCACTCTTTTTGACGGGTTGAACTAGAAAATCCTAAGAGAAATGCATAAATAACCATCTCACCACTGTTACTCGCCGATCATAATATGACATCTGTATGCTTCGGCATAGCAAAAGTGCAATGTCAAGGACACCTGTATGCTTCGGCATAGCAAAAGTGCAGTGTCAAAAGCTTAACATCATTGGGTATTTCTTTTCTTTCTCTTGTATGCCCATGTATGATATGCTTATTAAAAGAAAATATGCAAAGAAATTAAAAGCAAAAAGATCAAAATGCTTTAAAATATGGTTGCAAGCTTGTTTTCTAGGAGATGTGGGAGTTATAGGATGTACCTCAAAGGTGATAGTCCCCATCAAATAGTTATGATTGTGTGTGAGTTAAAGTGATTTTCTCATATCTCAAATCGTCATAACATTGAGACACTTATGCAATCTTGCGATGTTTTCACACACAACACGCAATACTCTTTGCTATTCTTGATACATGTGCAGGTACAATGTGATTTGGCCATCACAAGGATTACATGCTTTAATGTATGTTCACTAAACTGTCTTGACTTGTTTTTGAAAAATAAAATTGGTTAGACTTGTTTAGTGTGTGTGTGCGTGTTTTGAGATACATGTGCATCATAATTCTTGTTGAGAGATGTTTTTGAGAGCTTAATGTGTTGGTTGTATCTTTGGTTAAGTTGCATGCATGATTGCATTCATGTCTGTGTTTTTCCTTTTTTTTTGAAAAACTGCTTTGAAAGGCATCTCGACACCTCCTCGATACCTCTCGATACATAGCTATCTGTCGAGATCCTCAGACTCTTTCTTATCGCAGTCTCGACAGATACCTCGATAGCAGCTGGATCGATCGAGAAACTTTCTGTTTGCTCGATAGCTCCTCGATAGCTTCTGGATCGATCGAGGTTCCCTCTTGCTTGTTTCTTCTACCTCGATAGCTGACCTCGATAGCTGCATCTGTCCACGTGCATTTCTCGATAGCTTCCCTCGACAGCTACCTCGACAGCTCTCGATACCTACAGCTGTCGAGAATTACTGAAGCGCTATATATTGGACCTTCGCGATTTTTCTGCTCATTCTCTCGATCTCTCTCGCTCGAAATCTCTCGGATCTCTCTCAAAAACACTTCCCTCTCCCTCCAAACCTCTCTCAAGGCTTTCTCAACTGGTTCTTCATATTCTTCATCATTTGGTAAGCCTTTTATCCCTCATTTCATGCATTGCATTGTTTAGAAAACCCTAGGTTTGTGTTTTTGAAAAATTTTTGGGAGTTTTCAAAATTGTTGGGTTTTCATGAAATTTTTGGGTTGGTTATTGAGTTTTGATCTTCAAAACCACTTGCATTGCATCACATTAGCATTCTAATTGTATTTTCATGCATTTAGATGTGTGCCTACCTATTGTGTGCTGTTAGGTTTGGATTGGGCTGAGCCCATGATGTGTTTATTGTTGCATGTCACATGCTCATGCATTTTCATGCATACGTTCTTTTCATTTCAATATTTCTTTCTGCCAATATTGAATTGTTTGGGACTTTTCTGTTTGTCTCTTCTTTCCCCCTCTTCTATGTTTACGTTAGTAGCGTCTATGGCTCCTAAACGTAAGTCTATTCCTCCTAGGAACCCCGTGCGTTCTAAGGGGCAGTCTTCTTCTGATTCTACCCCTGTGTCTGTTCGGTTCCGTGATGAGAAAGCCCATAAGGACTTCTTGGAGAACTTTTCTAAACGCGGTGTTCATTCGGAACGCCACGTCGTCCTGGCAGACTTTGCCGACACTGACCTTCCCGATGTCATTCACACTCGGGGTTGGGAGTCACTGTGTGACGTCCCGGTCACATCTCCTCTCGTGTTGATACAGGAGTTTTACTCCAATATCCACGGGATAGATTCTTCAGTACCTTCTTTCTATTCTTGCGTTAGAGGTACGCGCTTCTGTGTCACCCCAGAGCTAGTCTCTGAGGTTCTCCATGTACCTAGGGTGGATCATCCCGATTACCCTAGCTGTGAGCGTCTCTGGACTGTGTCCAAAGACGAAATGATCTCGGCGTTCTGTGAACGTCCTACCTCTTGGGGAGATCACATGTACACACCATGTAGACCTTTTGCTAAAGGTCCTAGATTCCTTAACATGGTGATGACTTTTGTTTTGCACCCACTCTCTCACTACAACTCGATCACAGAGCCTCGTGCTCGGTTCTTGTTGTCCCTCCTTGAGGATCTCTCTATAGACTTTCCTTCTCACTTTATCTGTTCCATCATAGATGTCTATAGAGATACGGCCACCCGTGATAAGCTCATTTTCCCTTCCGCTATCACGAGGATTCTGGGTCGTTTTTCCGTTCCCTTCCCTTCGTCCGATCCTTACCGCGTCATGTCTGCCATAGACGCCGCTACCGTAAAACGTAGCGAGGCACAGTTCCGATCGCGACAGCTGGATGATGCCACTCCTTCCACTCGTCCGACCACCTCCAGATCAGCTCGTGCGTCTGCTTCTTCCTCCTCTAGCGACGTCACCTTGAGCGACGTCATGGTGCAGTTACAGCGCATGGACGCTCGCCTCGATACACTCACCACCGAGTTGTATCAGGTGAATGTCCGTGTTGGTCGCATCGCCAGGCGACAGGCGACCATGGGCGGCTTTGCATCAGAGGTCTCTCCTCCGCCACCTCATGTGTCGACTGAGACCGAGGCCGATGATGATGGCGATGATGATGATGCTTCAGACGATGATGATGATGGAGATGCTAGCTCATCGGATGAGATGTCTACTTGACACTCTACCCTTTGTCACTCGTGACAAAAAGGGGGAGTAGTTTAGTATGAGAGTAGTCCTACTTAGGGGGAGTGTTAGCATAGGACATAGGACATTTTTGTTAGGGGGAGTGTGGATTGAGGGATGTAGTGAGGTGATCTATGGATTTTTTTCTTTTCTTATCTTTTAGAGATACATTGATCATGTACTTACATACATTGTACTTATTCTCTTTCTCTATATGATGATGTATGTTGTTTCTTTCACCTACCTTTCATGTGTTGTTTCTTTTCTGTCTTTATACACATGTTTCTTTACTTGTATGCAATCTATTATTTCTGTTTCACACAAAGATGCCTTGATGTGTTTTGTTTATAAGTGTTTCAGAAATACAGGTTGTCAAAGTCTTCTTGCCATAAACTCTCTTCTTGCAAAGTTTTTCAAGAGTTTGTGTTAGGATAGATTTTACTGTATGTAACAAGTGAGTATGAGTTGAGTGATTTATGACTTCTCTCATATCTTCATTTGTATGTTGTGGTTTTGTCACGGATTGCCAAAGGGGGAGATTGTTAGGACATATGTAGTTGTTCAAGCTTGTGAACATATGTCATTATTTTATGTAGTTGGCTTATCATTAGACAAAACGCACTTTACTTGTAATTGGGTAGAACTAGGATGGGTTAAACACTTCAAGAAACAGTGGTTCAAGATTAAGTGTTGAAGCCGTCAAAGTCTGTCCAAGATACAAGCAAGGAAGTGCTGGTTTTTAAATCTCGACACCTACCTCGACAGATACATCTATCGAGATTTAAAGAAGCTGTTTTGCCCGAGCCTCGACAGCTGTCTCGACACCTCTCGACACCTCTATCTGTCGAGAATTAAAGAAAACAGAATTCCAAGTCTGTTTCAAGTCCAATCCGTGTGTGTGTCTTTGGGACTTCTTTTCTCCTAACCCTAGACATATAAAAGGATTATTTTAAGGGCCGTCAAAGTAAGCAACAAGCAGAAATCACAAGACACAAGTTGCTTCTTCTCTATTCATGCAAATTGTGATTTGTGAGACAAAGTTCGTGCCCTAGTTCATCTCTGATGATTTGAAGAACTTTGCAGCCAACATTCTTCTTCCTCAAGTTGGTGAGTGAGTCACGTACTTGGATTCGTGCAAAAGGAGTAAGCCGCGTACTGGGATCCGCGCATCACATTGGTTAGTCACGTACTGGGAGCCGTGCATTGAAAAGGAGAAATTGTCACTACAGAACAAGTCCAATTGGGTATTGGGGTAAGAGTTCAACTGTAGGTTGGTGAGGTACTGGGATTCCTTACTTGTAACTGCTTGTTGTGATAATAGTGGAGTTTCGGGAGTGGTGACCTTAAATCACCCGGTGGGGTTTTTGCCTTAGGGTTTTCCCCATTCGTGAACAAATCACCGTGTTATTTATTTTCCGCTGCGTATCTTAGTTTGGTGATTTGTTTGTGCTGCCACGTAAATTTGCATGTTAATTTGATTAATTAATAACTGGGCTAATTTAATTAATCTAAATTATCACAAGGGGTCAACGCGTTTGTGGCCTGTCAATTGCCTTGTTTTTCATACCCTACATGCAAACATATATAAGTGCCTATTATAGCACAACTCAACAGAGTTGTCATGACCTATTACAGCGTTTTTAAACGCGCTGGAATAGGATTTGTTGTTCTTTTTTTTTTGGTAAATGATCTATTCTAGTACTTCTAAAAGTGCTAGAATAGGGTTTGCTCTTCTTCTGAAATAAATGACCTTTTACAGCGCTTTAGAAGCGCTATAATAGGGTGAGATTTGCATTGGTAAGGCCTAGGTGGCTGTTCATTAAATAAGCATATTGTCATTTTGCTAGACCTAAGTAGGTTGTACCGTATCAAACACAAGCCTAATGGCCCTATAGATTAGTACAAAACTGTCAAAACAAGACGTGTAGCAAAGGGATTTTATCAATGATATGGCATTGACTATTCTAAGATGTTTAGTATTATGATCAAGCCCACATTGGTTGGTGTTAAGAGATATATTAGCTCATTAGCATAAGTTCAAGTCTAATTCTACTTTGTATGCAAGCCAAACTCTTACTTGTACTAAAAGTCTATTAGTTTAGGGTTTAGTCTACTATATATGCACATGTTATTATAACACAAAATTTGTATTACATTTTAATATATTATTGATGTAATCCTTTAGGATTTCCTCCGTGGATGTATGCCATTAGGCTGAATTATATAACCTTCATATGTTATTGTGTTTTACACTTTATGATTTTGCTTGCGCATCCTTACTAGCATATTCGAAACAGTGTATTAGTGCTAATATTTAACATGGTATCAGAGCTACCTTCTTGTGGACATAGTTTTTTGTCGTTATGGTGTATTAAGAGCAATCTTTGTCTTTCTCGGTATTTCTTCGCTGCATTCATCTTCTTTGGCTTCTCACTGCTGCTGTCAAAACTCTTCAATATAGTCATGCCACCGTTAGAAGTAACATCAACACTCCAAAACTATTGCCATCCTTAAACCACGATCATAGAGTAAAACTTCATTCAAGGGATCTTCTCAACCTTACCAAATCTCAAGATTTTATCAAACTTCCATCCTTAGTTTGAGAGAGGGTGTTAGAGATATATTAACCCATTAGCATAAGTTCAAGTCTAATTCTACTTTGTGTGCAAGCCAAGTCTCCTACTTGTACTAGAAGTCTATTAGTCTAGGGTTTAGTCTACTATATATATATGCATGTTATGGTTCATTGTAACACAGGATTTGCACTTCATTCTAATATATTATTAATGTAGCCTTTTAGGGTTTCCTCTATGGATATAGGCCGTTAAGTTGAACCACGTAACTCTCATGTGTTATTGTGTTTTATATTTTATGCTTTCACTTCCACGTCCATACTAACATACTCAACATGCTATATCAATGCTAATATTTAACAATTGTAGTGTCCATTGCGCTTAAATGGCTGGACATTTGACAACTTGACATCAATAATGCATTTCTTAATAGAAATTTGACAAAATAATCTTAAATGGTTGTACCATTTGATAGCTTGACATCAATAATGCATTTTTTAATGGAAATTTGACAAAAAATCAATTTATATTAATCACCCTCCTGGGTTTGTAGATTTTAGTTTTACTAGACTGAATCATGTTTTTAAATTTCAATGCTCACTTTATGGTCTCAAACAAGCCTAAGAGCTTGGTTTAATTGCCTATCTAGCTTCCTTCTTTGTCATGGCTTTTATGCCTTCAAATCTAATACCTCTTTGTTTCTCTACCATCGAGATGATGTTTGCATTTTTATACTAGTGTTTGTTGATTATATTACTATGACCAATAACAATTTTCAATATGTATCATCCATTATTTCTACATTACAATCTGAGTTTGGTTGTGTTGATGACCATCCCGCAACTGGTGTTTATGCTATTTTCCAAAGTCATAATTTCATCTCATGGTCCTCCAAGAAACAATGTACCATTGCTCAATCCTTGAACTGAATCTGAAAATAAAGCCCTAGTTGACACTGCTGCTGAGATTACTTGGCTTAGGTCATTGCTTAATGAACTTGGTGTCTCTCTTCCTTCTTCTCATGTTGTTTAGTGCAGCAATGTTGGGGCTACTTCTCTTGTTGCAAATATTGTGTTCCATGCACGCACTAAGCATGTGGAAATCAATTTCCACTTAGTTGGAGAAAAGGTCACAAGTCTGGCGTTAGATGTTCGCGCGATTTATTCCCACCAATGACTAGTTAGCTAACATCATGACTAAATGTTTATCTTTTCCACAGTTTGCTTTCCTTTGTGACAAGTTTAATCTCTCCTCCTAAGATACTTCAACTTGAGGGGGCGTACCATATTTCCATATTTTGTGTTTATCAATCCATATTGTTGGAATTACTGTAATCTCTATTTGTTACCATCCTTATCATATATATCCATTTATACAACAGTGGTGTTTATTACACACCACTTAATGCACACAACATGCACAAAAATAATGATTTCAATGCAAAAGTGATTTGTTTGTTGGTTTTATGCAGTAAGCGAGTGTGCGATTCCGTTTAAATATAAATACAACACAAAACACTCAATAGAGTGTGAGAGGATTACAACAATCAAACCCATGCACGCCTGTTTCAATAAGGAATATCCATGACTAATGTTAGAAAATATATGGTCTAGAGTGCAGCAATGAGGCACTCCTAGAGTGGCTATAGGATGATTTGGCCTATAGCCACATTTTTTAAGGTCGCATTTTTAACTGTGGCCTAAAACCCATGACTAGGGCTTAATGGCACGGATTCAGGGCAGCTCTACATTGAAGCTAAGGTGGTCATATGACCATGACCTGGAAAAAAATAATTATTATTATATGAAGTTTAAAAGTTTTATGATTTTTTTTACCTTTAAAAAATATTGTGAACATCATAAGTTTTTTTAGACCCAATATAATTAAATCTTGGACAAAGTTTGGTAACAAACTTGATTGTAGACTAAACCTACAAATCCACCAAATATTTTTTTTTTTTTATTTGATGTGAATTTTGACAAATCTACATTTGGATTACATTTTCTTCTTATATCCTCATACTTATAAAATTATAATAAAATAAAAAATCAATAGCTTTGCTATTTGACAAATGTTTAAATTTTAAGTTTTTGTAATCTAAAATTATACATAAAAATAATAAGTTTATGGACCGAATATTAAATAACATGTATTTTAAAAACATAGAAAAATATGTAATTCAATTGTTAGATTTCCAAAATATGTAGTCATGTGAATTTGTTTAGTGAGAATCGTAGTCTTAGACTATAGCTTAGTTTGTAGCCAAATACTCGAAAGAAAAATATATTGAACTAAAATTTTGTAAGAGATGTAATTTGCAACATTGATAATGAAACTATTATGCAATAATTTTAAAATAAGAAAATATATAGAGGAAATTATAGAAACGTTATGTATTAGCATATGTGTGTGTATTTTTTTATCAATATATTAAGTACTTTTATTAGATTTTGTATAATATAAATTTCATAACAACTACCTTGAAAAAAAATTTTGGATCCATAATTGTAAGCACTATGATTTAAGATCTGATCCAAGGCTCATCCTCTTGGTTCCAAATATTCATTAAATATTCCCATAATGCCAAGGATATATAACAAGGTTGCATATTAGTTACTTGTATTGTGTACCTACTATAGAAGTTTATCTTGGTTGAATATAGTTCCATTCATAACATAACAGGAATAAAAAAATAAATAATTCACAAATTACATTCCACCTATTCAATTATGAATTATCCCCGAAGACGATCATTCATAATCGTAGGAGTAACGTTATTGACCCAAAAAAACAAGGAGAAATTTATAAAATAGGGCAAAGGAACAACTGCAGCACCACCTGCAACAACAAACATAGGAAAGATACGAACCTTTATTGTGTTGCCGATCATGTAGCTACGTAAATGCATGCAGGTCTCATGCATTTGAATCATCATCTTTATTTATCTTGCTCTGTTCTTTCGTTATCCAATGGCTGTGGCTCGTTGTCAATTGAGTCACCATCTCTGAGACGCTCAGCTACCGCTTTCTTCTCGACAGACCCTTTCGTGTCTTTATTAGATGCAGTATCACTTGAGCTTTCATTGCCTTCATTCATGTAGGAGAGTATACAGCTTCAGAAGATGTATCATCTTCACCACGGAGCTTCTCACCTGAGCTTTTATTGCCTTCATTCTGGCCTTTTTCAGATGTTGTAGGAGAGGATACAGCTTTAAGAGATATATCATCTTCACCACGGAGCTTCTCAGCTTCTCAGCTAAGCTTTTATTGCCTTCATTCTGGCCTTCTTCAGATGTTGTAGGAGAGGATACAGCTTTAAGAGATATATCATCTTCACCACGGAGCTTCTCAGCTGAGCTTTTATTGCCTTCATTCAGGCCTTTTTCAGATGTTGAAGAAGAGTATACAGCTTTAGGAGATGTATCATCTCCACCACCGGGCGGCTCAAGACTTGGTGGTTTCTTGTCATTCTTAGGCGGTGTAGATGAAGGAGCATCCTTAGATGAAGGAGTGCTCTCCTTCCCCTTTGATGGTTTAGAATCTTGGTCTGGTTGATCCATAGGGTGAATCTTCTTGAAGATTGAATAGAAATGATCACATTGATCCCCTTTTAAAGAATTTAACACCTTCACTGCTTACCACTTTTATTTTTCTTTAAAGATCTATCACAATTTACAGACTACACCAACTCCCACATATGGTAAAAAATTACAACGTTAACTATAGCATTTTCTGTGTTTTTAAGCAATACTAATGTGAAACTTAAATTCTATTTTCACTTTAACTAACTAACAGCATGGAGTAAAATGTTTTTTTTTTCACTCAAGTAAAATGTTCAAGAATATTTTGATCATTTAAAAATCAATCATGATGATTAAATTAATAATTGTATAATTACTGAATATGTTTATAGACATTTATTTTTAAAAAAAATTAAAAATTATATATATTTTAGATTATAATTGCAAGGACACAAATCAAGCTAACCCAAAGTTAGACCAATGGACCAGCCCAATGAGCCCTGAATAATAAATTTATAGAGAGTGGATGTCTAATCTAGGTTTTCAAGACAATAGATAACACAAAGGTTGGATTGAATCATGTAATTCATGCACTGATCTTATACAAAGATGTAATATTAAGTTGTATACATTGGTGCCGAGGACAATTCTTCATGCCTTTTTTACAGATTCTCTCTCTCTCCCTTTCTCTAATTTTTCTCTCTCTTTCCCCAGATCCCCTTCTCTTTCTTCCTCTCTCACCTTTTATAGGCCTGCATCTTCTTCTTCTTGCTTCCACGTATAGTCCAAATCCTCCTTTTGGATACTTGTCCCATCCATCCTTCTCACTAAAGTCTTTGGCGGTAAGAGTTAGGTTGAACTCCAGTGTTCAGGCGTCACTTCCTCATTAATGCGGCCAGAGAAGCAGGTGCAGAGCCTTAAATCCGGTGGTAGCAACTTTTTCCTTGATATTCGCCTACCCCTCCCCTTTGTTCTTTACCCTCGTTTTCTTAACTCCAGCATCAAAGGTCTTCAACATGGGCGCTGTTGAACTGCTAGATCACTCACATCATCCTTGGCAACGCGTTGCCGAGGACTAGGTTGTCCTCGGACGTCCTATTTCTTGGTGTTTTGGTCATGCATGACACCCCTCTTTATCACGTGACTTTGTAGGTTGGACTGATTATGTTCTCGGACCATTTCAAGATGTGGGGTTGGGCTTCTTTCATTGTGAGAGCTTTTGGGCTGGCCCACTGTGTGTACTTCGGGCCCATTGGCACTACAATAATGTTGCTTAAAAGCGAAATATACAAATTTTAAATATATTGGAAAAGCATGAATGCCAACTATTGGAAATTCTAACGCTTGGAAGTTTAAAATATCAAAAATATAAATATAATTTGGAGATTTTGAAATTCTCAATAACTAGATAGCGTAACTTTTGACACTACAATTTTTTTTTTACTTCTCTCCTTCAAATAAAGCACATATTATAAATAAATAACAAACAAACAAAAAGCGCCAGCGAGAACAAAGAAAAGAGAAACTTGAAAGGAATAAACATTTTTAAAATGAAATTGGTTGAAAAATTGCATTTGATACCAAAGAATTAAAATATACATTTACAATACTGATTTAAAAGGTTCATGTCTTAAAAGAAAAAAAAAATTGATAATAATTACATTTGTTCACAGAGACGGTTGTCTAACTATTCAAGACAAAATCCTTTTACAATCCGTTTTTAATCGAACAAATGAAATAGATGTTTCAATTACGCGATGGTTCTTCAGCTCTTCAGAAATCAAAATAGACCTTATCCTCACAAGAAAATAAGGTGTTGTTTGGAAACCCACAAAACTGGACGATATCATCCGGTTTTCATAACTCATGATCCAAAACTGATGAGGCTCACGAGAGAGAAGTTGTTTCGATTCCATGACTCAATTTCCGTAACTCAGTTTCCATCACTCAATTTTCTGATTTTTTAGTGATGAGTTATGGAAACTGAAAACATATTTTAGTTATTTTCAGTTTCCATATCTCTTAACTCAATGGCATATTTGTAATTAAACATACATAGAGGGACCCACAACAGCAACTTTTGACCATTTGACTTTTTTTTTTTTTTTCCCCTTTCTTCTCTTGGGTTCGATCTTCTGTTCTACTTTTTTTTTTTTTTTTTTCACTAGTTCAACCTTCAGTTCTTCCTTTTTCTTTTTTCTTTTTTTCCCTTCTTCTTTTACTGGTTCGGTCTTCAGTTCTTCCTTCTTTCTTTCTTTTTTTTTTTTTTTTTTTTTTTTTGGTTCGGTGAGTTTAGGTACTAGAAAAAAAAAAAAAATTGCATTGAGTGACAGGTATGGGGGCCACAAACAGTGTGAAAAATATTGAGCAGTGACAAGTGAGTGATGGTGCCAAACGGGTAGGGTATTTTAAGTGACGAGTAATGAGTGATGAGTGATGAGTGACAAGTGACAAGTGACAAGTGACGAATGATGGAAATTGAGTGACCATTTTTTTTAAACCAAACAAGCCCTAAGTCATTTATTATCAAAAAAAGAAAAGAACTCACTGAAATATATAACTAAAATTTTATAGCATTTACTGTATAAATGAGCTGAGAGGTGTTCTCTTTTACGGCAGTTACTGGTCACAGTTGTAATGTGTTTTATGGGGTTGACTCCACTATTGAGTATATATATATATATATATATATATATATATAAGTGAAGTCTCATATTAAATAATAATAATAAGAAGAATGGGTGGTTAATATAACATAGTTCAGCTCATACCTATTGGGCTTAAGCTTTTTGGATTAAGTAGCTAATGAGATATGTTTCCAAAAAAAAAAAAAAAAAAAAAGCTAATGAGATATGATAGTTTCTATAAGTAGAGTGACTCTTGTTTCTATGTGGGAGTTTGGAGATTGGGTTTGTTTAGTGTGTTAGGGGCCGTTTGGTAATGATGTTCTAGTAACATCGTTTGTATATTTTGGATATACGTGTGGGTGAAAAAGTGTTTGTGAAAATACGTGTAATGTATTTAAACACTGAAAATTGATGTTCAAAACACCTTACCAAACAGCCTCTAAGTGTACATGTATGTTGGTCAGTTAGTGTGAAAGCAACTTTGGGCGAATTCGGGATTACAGTTTATATATATTAGTGAGTTGTTTTTAGTGTGGTTATAATTTTTATCATCTAGACATCAACTGTGTATTTTGATTGATATTACATTATTACCCACATATGTTGATAGTGGAAAAGCCAGAAGTTGAATAGTGTGTAAAACTTGGGGTTTTTATATTTTTATATAAGATAAAAATTTTACTCTAGTCTAATTTAAAAGTATATGTGTGTAAAACTCTATCTTAGAAACTTGAACTCTAACTCTTATCACTCCACACCTTACAAACACTTGTACTTAGAATTTTAGTCAACACACCAGTTGGAAAATTATAAATGATGCCAGCTACTTTTCATAATATTGGTTTATGATTATTTCAGCTATAATGATACAGCTACGAGACGTACTACGAATATGAGTCATATGACCATTAGGGTTATACATATGATCCGGAGAATCTGGACTGAAAATAAAAGAAATAGGGGGCACATGCATTGCAGAATAAGAGAATCCAACATTTCCTGTTTCTGATTGGAACTATGCATCAAGTATTCAAGATCGTTGGCCTTAATTTTTGTGTGGCATAATGTGATCTAAGCTGTACGTTAAACATCAAATTTTGCATTCCTTAGGGATTAGAAGTGCTCAAAGAATAATATAGGATTATCTTTCTACATGGGTTCAACAGATTTTCAGTGATTAAAACATACATAACATGATCAGTTTTCTATCGATAGGAAAATGCCACACGATAAAAAAAATAAAAATAAAAACTCAGTATTTTTTGAATGAAAACAATGTCAGAATATGATTCAATACACACATATATAACAAGTAACAGCACCATTTTTTTTTTTTTTCCAGAATAAAAACAAATTGAATTGACAACACCATTTTTAGGTAACACTACTAGTTATGGCCGAACGGTTAAAGAAACAAACAGCATGGCCCTAAGAGGATGCACACGTACACTAATTATTATATTTATTATGTCTAAACATTCTCACCTGAAATATTGTGTCGCAAGTATAAACTACATATCATCTACATTTTAAGATAAATAATTTTGATTTTCTTTGTGAACCATTACTTTTATCGTGACATCTATTATGCCTTTTTATTTGTTTCCTTCAAAGAAATGAAAAATGGAAATGAGGAAACACCATATGTTTTATTTGCAAAGAACCACAAGAAGTTAAGGAAGGAGGGAGAGAAGTGGATGATGAACACAGCTAATTCATCTATGGTGATTGCTACACTAATTGGCACTATAGCTTTTACTGACCAACCAGCTGATAAATTAAACCATAGTTCTAAATTTGTCTGGCCTATTCAATTTCAAGTGCAATAGCATTATTTTGCTCTTCAACATCCCTAATTATGTTCTTTTCCATCCTTACCTCGCTTTATTCATACGAGGACTTCCTTGTATCGTTACCTGCTAGGCTACTGATTGGAGTCACTACACTTTTCATCTCAATTGCTGCCATGATGGTCGCATTTTATGCATCCTTTTGCTTGAAGAATCATAATCACCAGGAATTGCCATTGAACTTTTTTATCATTGGATTATTTTCTTGTGTGCCAATCTTATACATTTTGCTGAAGTACCGTCTATTAGTTGACATAGTCCAATGTACCTGCTCTCGATTTCAGCCACGACAACGTTTACTTTACTAGGAGGTAGCTGATGCGCCACTGTGTAGCGGGTGTCTTGCTTCTAATATGTCTCACGTTCCTGCAACACCCACTACATAAGGCTGATGTATAAAATAATTAATGTTACTTTACTAGCAATGGCCATTCAAGTGCAACTAGTCAATCTTTTCTGTTGCGTTCCTTTCTTCATGTGTAAAATGAATATGAAGAAATTGGAACTATAACGTTGCATGTTATTAAACACGTCTTATCTTTTGCATTTTAATCTTTAGCATTTCTTTTTCAATAATAATCTTTTATTGTTATGTATTTATCTACAGTCTTGTCTTGTGTTCTCCAAATTATAGATACAAGGATACGTAAAGAGTCAGCTGTCACACTCATTGTTTTATATTCACTTTTCATGATTTAAATGTAAAAATCACTGTTTTGCTTAAAATTTGTGTTTCTGTACATGCAACTATGGATATTGTGTGAACAAGTGTATGAAAAATGTATGTAAGAGAATATATATTTTGCCTAAATACAATGCACACAATACTCCAAGGATACAAATAACAATTTATCTAAGCAAGCATTGTGTTCCAATGGTATCAAAGCCATTCGACTTTCATGGCTTCCAACCCTCACTTCTCCTCTTCCTTCATTTTTGTAGTTTTAACTTGGCTTGTTATGGTTATAGAGATTTTATCAAATATTAAACAAATAATTAATTATGAAATAGATCTAAATTATTGAAACATCAAATAAGCACAAATCACATGAACTTAGTATTTAATATTGTGTATTAAATACTGTGTTCATTTATTTATTTATTTTGTATTAATGATTTTTATAAGGTCATATGATCTTATACTGCAAAGTTAATTTTCGTAAATATTGAAGAGGTCTGAACAAACAAAAACAAAGCTAAAAAATAAATAAATAAATAAACAACAAAACATAACAAATTCATCCCAAACAATTAAACATAAGCAAATATTGTAGAAGACTAAATTTCCTGGTTCGAAATTAATCAAACAAGTAAAATAGTTTCTCAAATGCGAATTTGTATTTATGAATGTGTAGTACAATTCTCCGTAATTACAAAGAGTGATCCTCTGATTCGATCTCCTTGAAAGATTTGTGATGTGATTTTGATTTGAACACAAAGTATCCTTCAATTTGGATGAAGGATGGATCGAAAATCTTTGAAACAGAATTACAATGAATTTCTGGCTATGAGCTTGTTAGAAATCCTTTGTTCTTCACGTTCTTCGTGTTCTTCGCATGTTCTTCGTGTGTTCTTCGTCTTTGAAGGTTTATGGCGAAAGCTTTTCGGGGCTTTAAAGGCTTGAATCCGTAAAGCTTTGTCGATTTGTGATTTGTCGAGGTTTCTGAAGTCTTTCGAGCTTAATTTCAGTGACCTCTAAGATCTAGGAGAGTGATTTGGATGATTTTGCTTCGAATGTTCGTCGTATTCGAAGGTTGAAGTTCTTGAAGTTCTTGGAGGCTTTAAGGCTTAATTCCAGCAGAGTTTCAATACTTTTGAATGCTTCTTTGATGCAGCTTGTGCTCTAGATAGCTTGGTGTATCCAAATGCCTTAGGAAGGCTTCTATTTATAGGAGTTTGGAGGTAGGTGAGCGACATGTGGCGGAGCCTGATTGGTGACACATGTCACAGCTTAATTAGTCCGCTTGTGTCATTGCTTACACAGCCGGATTGCTTGAGTTATTGCTTACACAGCCGGATTCGCTTGCATCATCGCTTACACGCGCCTTCATGTGATTAGCATTTTGCATGTTTTTCCTGTTTCTATCTTAATGAAATTTAGCAAATTTTCAGTAGCAGTATATGATACTTTGTAATTAGTCATACCTGGTAGACTTGGTGGCATGACGTGTCAGCTTGTGATAGGCCGAAAATTTTCCCTCTCTACAAATGCCCCCTCGAGACTTGTTCGCGCACACAGCTTCTGAGTGTGGGGAGTGAATTAGTCTCGAAAAGAATGAATTTGGTACTTGACTCTTCAAATGTAGTGGTTGAAGGTGGTGGAGCTTTTAGCAGGATGCAAATGTAGTGGTTGAAGGTGGTGGAGCTTTTAGCAGGATGAAGTAATTTCAAAAGAGTAGACCCACCCACATGAAAGGCCTTGATGAGACCGAGAAGTGGTCTGCAAGTATTTGAACGTGCTTGCCTAACTAAGCCTTCTCAGCAGAGATTAAGTCGAAGTAATTTCAAAAGAGTGTTTCATGATAAAGCTGTAAGTTACTTGCAAGAAGTTAGACGTACTTGCAAGATTGAACCATATTGGCAAAGATTAAGTTGAAGTAATTTCAGAGGTGTATTTTGGATCGTTGGTGGTGATCACAAGGTGTTGAAGATGGAGAAGAAGTGAGGAGGTTGGCTGGGTACAGCATACAGAACTATGGGGTTGGCTTCCCATTTTTAAGATCTTCTGGTGAAGTTATATCCGAAGGATATACTTTGGATCACGAAGAGATCATGTGGGAAAGTGATTGAATGTGCTTGTGTTATCGCATCATTCAGGTTAAGCTGAGATAATTTCAGAATGGATTTTGTGTCTGGTGGTGGTGATGACACGGAAGATGGAGACAAAGCAAAGTGGACAAGTCAAACACAGACACCATGACGCTGACCCTATACGTTGGGATCCCTTTGGTGTAGATGTTTTTGGGAAGTACACCTTGGGATCCGGGATTGACTGTATGCTGCATGAGGTCCGACAGCAAGTCGTTGAATGCGCCTGTGCAACTGGACCATACTGACGGACGTTAAGTTGAAGTAATTTTAGAAGTATATCTTCTGAAATTCTTCAAGCTTGTTTTAAGTTGGAGTAATTCCAGAAAGTGTATTTTGAGGTACCAGCAACGAAGACCTTTGAGCCACATGTTGGTGGAAACATGGAATAAGGCATTGGCAACCATTTACCAGCAACAAATGCTGATCTCTGATAAGCTAGTACCTTGGAGGTCATCGCAAGTGTTGGATGGGAGACAATTTGTAGAATACCCCAACACCCTTTATCACCTTCACCTGATGCCGCTTGTTGGGAAAGCACAACAAAATGAAAGGTGGAACTAACTTGCGATCTTAGTTTTAGAAACCGGCCAAGTTGGTGTTTGCTCTGAACCTTTGCTTCGGATGGGAGAGTAAACAGTTGAAGAGAAGCTATAAGAGCCCTGATCTTGAGAACAGGTGTCTCTGCTGGACTTAGATTTCTTGGCCAGCCAAGTCCAAGGAAACATGAAACCAAAATGCAGACCTTGTTATGAATAACTTTATGAACAAATGTGGTCGTTAAGTGAGGAAAAAAAATTTGTTTGGATTCTAAAACAATGATGATGTTGTGAGAAGGGTTTCTACTGAACCATGAGATGGTTGATTTCAAACTGATTATAAAGCCATTTTGGTTGCTAGGCATTGAGAATGACGAGGCCACAGTGAGAAATGGTCGTGAGAATGAGGGACTGAAAATTTGAAAGAAGCAAATCTTCATTTCATGACTCGATGTGTTTTTCTCGATGAGCCTTTGATGAATCTGACCCTTCTATTTATAGCAGAGAGATGAAGAATGGTAGTTGGGTAGTTGAGACCGACAGACGAAAATTTTTGGTGAGAATGGTGGATTAGACCGGTAGGCACCGAATGAGAACGGTCAGTTGGAGACTGGTAGGCACCGAATGAAAATGGTAGGTACCGAATAGAAATGGTAGACTGGAGTAGTGACCCAATGCAATTTTAAGTTTGAGACATACTTGTGAAAGCTCATCTGTTCTTTAAAAGAGGAGCCTTGATGAAGTCTGGAGGATAACCCTTGGAGAAGTGATTCAGATTGGTGGTTTTAAAGTCCAAATAAATAAGCTAATTTCAGAAACGGACTCTTGTGACAATCTGAGTAGGACAAGCTTTGTTCAAGCATCTTGATTTTTTGGTCAAAGTTCACATCAAAGCCAATAGCTGTAGAATCGCACAATTTGAGCAATTTTAGATTCTTAAATGAATAAATAGACCCCAAAATCGAAATGTACGCAAAAAATTAGGCAAGATAGGTCATTCTTGAAAATTTTGACTTTTGGTCAAGACTTGTGCAAAAGTCAACTTTTTAGAAATTGGACTGTTGTGCAATTTTCGAGTTCTAGATGAAGAAACTGATCCCAAAATCGGAATGTACTCGAAAAATTGAGTGGGACAGGTCTATCTTGAATTTTTTTTTTTTTTTTTTTTTTTTTTTTTTTTTTTTTACTTTTGGTCAAAATTTGTGCAATAGTCAATTTTTTTGGAAATTGGACTGTTTGTACACTTTTTGAGTTTCGGATGAAGAAACTGATTCCAAAATTGGAATGTACTTGAAAAATCGAGTGGAATAGGTCCAATATGAAATTTTTGATTTTTGATTTTTGGTCAAAGTCAACCATGGTCAAGGCTGCTCTCTCTCTCTCTCTCTCTCTCTCTCTCTCTTTTTTAAATTTTAAGCGGGTCAAACTAGGTCGGTCCGGGTCAAACCGATCCGCATAGGATGACGTCACCCATGACGTCATTGAGCTGGAACTGCGCGCGTGAGCGCGTGAGGAGCATGCAAGGCACGTGAGAGCGCGTGAGAGAGCGTGAGAGCTTAGGGAGGCGCGTGGGGGCACGTGAAACTGACGTTGTGGTCGCCGGAACTTCAGGTGGCGCGTGGCGGCACGTGGATCATCGTTTGGGCTTGAAAATTTCAGGTCTTGTAGATTTGAGGCCGCCGGATCGAGTGGTGGTTTCTGTTTTCTGAACTTGTGAGCAGATTTGCACAGAAGTGAAGGTTTAAGCCGTTTGTCATCGCGAACTTGTGGCGGTGCGTGGTCACTCCGTTGTTGGTGATCTTTCTGGGTTTTGTTCATCGTGGGCCGTAGAAGACTGCTGTGGTGTTAGTTTTGTGAAATAAGGTTTGGATTTACACGAGTCTGAGAGAGAAGTCCGCTGGCTTTGCTGGACTTGTAACCTTCTTGGTCCATTTTGGCTAGTTGCTCTTTCATTTCAAAATCCAGTGCAGACTTCTTTGACTTTGAGTGCATTTGTGTTTGCAAAATTTGAATTTTGAGCTTCAATTGTTTTCACACATTTTTTGTCTGTTTTCTCCAAATTTTCCTATATAAAGGCATGCTATTGCCTTCATCACATGCTCAACCTTAGCCTTCTTCTCTTGCTTTCAAGTTTTTTTTTTTTTTTTTTTTTGGTTCTTTTCTTTTCTTTTTCTTTTTTTTTTAAAAAAATTTTCTTGTTGCTTGTTTTGTTTTGCAGCACAGTTTCCTTAATCTTCACGTTGATGTTCTCATAGAAGTGTTTGCATTCATTTGGTGGGTTGGTACTTTATTGATGGCAACGTTCTTCCAGTGATGTATGCCTTCATGTTGTTACATTCTTTTTTTGCATCAATAATCTTTTAGTGATATTCGTCCTTGCAACTACGTTTCCTTAAGGATCTCGTCAGTACTCGTCTTTGAAGTCGCATTGGCTCTAGTATTGACAATTAAGTCGCACCAACACTTGTATTTGCAACGCAGCCATATCAAGAATCTTTGTAACGTGGTTACATCAACAATCTTTGCAAGATAGCCCCATGAAATCACGCCAAGATTTGTCCTCGTACTGAAGCCATATTAACACTTGCTTTTACAATGAAGTGGCATCCATTTTTTTTTCTTTGCATCGAAATTGTGTCACCACTCATCTTTTTCATGGAACGGCGCCGACACTTGTATCTGCTATGAAGTCACACCAGTTCTTGCCTCTCTAATGAAGATGCATTACCACTCCTCTTTTGCCATAAAGCTGCCTCGACATTTTATTTGCATTGAAGTCATGCCGATATTTATCGCTGCCATGAAGTCATGTCAACACTTCATTCATACCGAAGTCGTGCCAACATTCATCTTTGCCATGAAGCTACGTCAACACTTCATTCGCACTGAGACCACGTCAACATCTATCTTTACCGTGAAGCCATGTCAACACTTCATTCGCACCGAAGCCGTGCCAACATTCATCTTCGCCATTAAGCCATGTCAACACTTCATCCGCATTGAAGCCGTGCCAATATTCATCTTCGCCATTAAGCCATGTCAATACTTCATTCGCACCGAAGCCGTGCCAACTTTCATCTTTGCCATGAAGCCATATCAACACTTCATTCGCACCGCACTCGCATTGAAGTTGCACCAATATCGACATTTATAATAAAGCTACAACAACACCAATTTTCAGAGGCAACATAGCTCAGACATCTGGGGTGCTTAGCACTGTTGCCAGACATCAAGATTTCAGAAATACCAACAAGACGTTGAAGATGCAAGGAGTCCGTATCAAGGCTTTGAAGATGCAAGAAAATGCCAACAAAACCTTGAAGTCTCAAGAAACTCCTATCAAGATTTTGAGGATTCAAAGAGGTGCCAACCAAAACCTTGAAGATGTGAGAAGTTCCTATCAAGACCTTGAAGATGCAAGGAAAGGCCAACAAAACCTTGAAGTTTCAAGACGCTCCCATCAAGACTTTAAGGATTCAAAGAAGTGTCAACAAAACCTTGAAGATGAGAGAAAAATGTCGTCAAGACTTCAAAGATGTCAGAATATGCTCATAAAGGAGAGATGATGCAAAACATGCGTCATAAACGTTGGGGAATGTCCATAGAAGATGGAGAATGCCATGCAGACTTTATGTAGTCTTCATCTTTGAGTACAACGATCTTTGGTCATCCTATTGAGCAATTGATTGTCTTTAATCAATGTCTTGCCAACCAAAGGGACCTTAAAAGCATATTGATGACCGTTGGAAAACTCTTTAAGCTAGATTAGCCAACTTTATTCTTTTCATGTGACTGAACTTAGTGAAAAGTACTAAGCTGCCTACGTACCCCAGAGAGGGATCAAGTCATTACGTAGTTCAACTGATTTTTTTTTTTTTTGATGATTTTTTTTTGATAATTTTTTTCTTTTGATGATTTTTTTTTTTTTTGATGATTTTTTTTTTTGATGATTTTTTTTTTTTTGATGATTTTTTTTACAAAAAAGGAGGGCTCACATGTGTAATCCTCGCCCTACGCCCCACGGCATTCCATGAGTACCAATTGCGCAATAGTGGGTATCACCACTAATCGAACCCGAGACCTCGGCCTCAAGGGCGACATGGGCATCCAACCACTACGCCACACTCGCAAATGGTGACATAGAGTGGGATTTATTTCTCTTTATTTGTACGCTTTCAAAGGTAATGGGAAGACATCATGTACCCTCATAGCGCTTGCAGTGGGCAGTTTAAACTCTTACCGAGGAGCAAGCCTTGATTTTCAAGCATAGAAGCGTTTAAGGAACTTCCCATTGATGGGGCCGATCCTTACACCTTCCTGATCAATCAACTTGTAAGCCCCATTGGTGTAGACTTCTTGCACAACATAAGGCCCATCCCATTTTGAAGTGAACTTATTGCCTGTACAATGAGTTGTGATAATAGGTCTTCGAACGACGAGTACTAAGTCACCAACTTGGAATGATCGTGGTTTAACTCTTTTATTGAATGCACTCGAAAGACGAGCTTGATAGCACTCAAGGCGTTGTTGAGCCTCTAGCCTTTTTCCATCAAGTGCCTCCAATTCTTGCAACCTAAGCTTGGCATTTTCTTCCTTGGTCAACCCTTCTTGAATGGCTATCCGTAATGATGGAATTTGGCATTCAAGGGGTAGGATGGCTTCCACTCCATAGACAAGAGAATATGGCGTTGCTTGAGTAGGCGTTCGAAATGTCGTTCGATATGCCCATAATGCTTCTCCGATTCTTTCATGCCAATCTCGTTTAGTCTTGGATACCACCTTCTTCAACAAATTGCCGAGCGTTTTGTTAAAGGCTTCAGCTAATCCATTCGCCGGGGCATTGTACATGGAGGAGTTGTATTGTTTAAATGCAAACTTCTCGCATAGCTCCGTCATTAGCTTATTGTAGAATGGTTTGCCATTATCAGTTATGATATACTGAGGGACACCATACCGATAGATCAAGTGAGTTCGAATGAAATTGACCACCGTTTCTTTCTTTACTTCCCTAAGGGGCACAGCTTCCGCCCATTTTGAGAAGTAATCAGTTGCAGCCAAGATGTACAAATGGCCACCAGATGACTTTGGCAATGGTCCTATTGCGTCAAGCCCCCATGCATCAAAAGGCCAAGAAGCTACAGTTGGGTGTAGAGGTTCTGGCGGCTGGTAGATGAAGTTTGCATGATACTGACAAGCTTCGCACTTTTTAGCATACTCCATGGAGTCTTGCACCATCGTAGGCCAATAGTAACCCATTCGCTTGATTCTGTAGTGTAACTTAGGACCTGATTGGTGTGCACCACATATTCCAGAATGAGCCTCTTCCAAGGCTGGTTTAGCCTCTTCTTCTCCTAAGTAACGAAGGAACAAACCATCAAACGAACGGCGGAAGAGAGTTTCTTTATAGTAAATAAATCGAGCAGCCCTTCGCCGAATTTCAGTTTTTTGGCGTATATCATCCGAGAGTCTTCCATGTTGAAGGTACTCAATGATCGCTTGTCGCCAATCTTCTTTTTCAACAAGGCATACAGAAATGACGTTGGCTTGTTCTTCTTCAATCACGAGAGGTACTACCCATCTTTGAGAAATAGCAACTTTAGCGGTCTCTTCTTGGGATAATGCTAAGGCGGTAGCCAAATTAGCTAAAGCATCAGCCTGTCTATTCTCCTTTCTTGGTATATGCTCCAATGTAATTGCCTCAAAATTTGCTAGCAACTTCTTCGCATATTTGTAATAGGGGACAAGGTCTTCTTTCTTGACATCATATTGCTCCAAGATTTGGCTGATAATTAATTTGGAATCCCGAAAGATCTCAAGTTGCGATATGCCCATCTCAATGGCCATTTGTAGGCTAATAATTAATGCTTGATATTCGGCCACGTTATTGGAGCAAAGTTCGCTTAATGAGAACGAGTATAGAAGTATTTGTTGTTGTGGAGAAACAAACACTACACCTGCCCCCGCTCCTTCTCGACGTGCGGCCCCATCAAAAAACATCGTCCATGGTGGCATTACTTCAATATAAAATACGTCTTCATCCGGGAAATCATCGGAGAATTCCCAATCAAAAGGAATTGGGTGATCAGCTAAGAAATCTGCCAATGCTTGTCCTTTGACGGCTTTTTGCGGAACAAATGCAAGGCCATATTGTTGTAGCAAGACTGCCCATCGAGCTATACGACATGAAACCACTGGCCTGGAGAGGACATATTTGATCGGGTCTGCCCTTGCTATCAAATGGACAGTGTATGCTTGCATGTAGTGCTTCAATTTATCTATGGCAAAGAAAAGAGCAAGACATGTCTTTTCAATAGGAGAATAATTTAATTCAGCCCCATTGAGAGTTCGGCTCAAATAATAAAGGGCTCTTTCCTTCCCCTCCTCATTTTCTTGCGCCATAAGAGCACCTAGGGACTTTTCTTGTGCTGCAAAGTACAACACTAAAGGCTTTCCGGGGATAGGAGCACCTAAAACTGGAGGATTAAGCAAGTATCTTTTGATGCTTGTAAAAGCGTTGCTACAAGCCTCATCCCATTCGAAGTGCACATTCTTTTTCATCAGCCTATTGAAAGGTTGACATCGACCGGCCAAGTTTGAGATAAATCGCCGTATGTAGGCAAGTCTTCCCTGCAAGCCTCTAAGCTCTCACAGATTCTTGGGCTTTGGCATTTTCTGGATTGCTTCAATTTTGGACTGGTCAATTTCAATGCCACGATGCCTCACAAGGAAACCAAGGAACTTCCCCGATGTTACGCCAAAAGCACATTTGAGGGGGTTCATTTTAAGTTGATACTTCCTCAAGCGGCTGAACACGGATCGTAAGTCTGCCAAATGGTCTTCCCTCCTTTTTGTTTTAACCACTAGATCATCAACATAACACTCCACATATTTATGAAGTACATTATCAAAGATCTTTTGCATGGCCTGTTGATAAGTCGCACCCGCGTTCTTTAGTCCAAAAGGCATTACTTTGTAGCAGTAAATGCCTTTAGGAGTACGAAAAGCTATAAGCTCTTTATCCTTGGGATTCATTCGAATTTGATTGTAACCTGAAGAGCCATCCATGAAAGATAAAGCTTCATGACCAGTAGTGGCATCAACCATAACCTCAATGATGGGCAATGGAAAATCATCCTTGGGACACGCATTGTTCAAGTCACGAAAGTCAACGCACACCCGAATTTGTCCATTCTTCTTTTTGACAGGGACGATGTTAGCGATCCATTATGGATACTGTACTTCACGAATGAAACCCGCCTCAATCAACTTATTAACCTCGGTTTCTATTTGAGGGATAAGCTCCAGCCGAAAGCGTCTTTGGGATTGTTTGACTGGGCGTACACCTTTCTTTATTGCCAAATGGTGTAGAGCAATACTTGGATCGAGTCTAGGCATTTCTTTGTAAGTCCAAGCAAACACATCTTTATATTCTACTAGGAGCTTGAAGTATCCTTCTTCTTCTTTAAGGGTAAGAAGTGCACTGATGAAAGTTGGCCGGGGCTCTTCAGCAGTCCTAAATTGATTTCTTTAAGTTCATCAACTGTAGCTTGTCCTCCGTCTTCCAAAGCTGGAGGAGCTTCGTCGACCTCTTCATTGGTTGCCTCAACATCTGAGAGTGGATCTTCTTCAACTGTAATATAAAATGAGGATGATACTTTTTCAATTTGCTCATTGTGGCCAACTGATTGTCCTGTGTGTACAACCGTTCACCTTTTGACTTTAAGAGATCCTTCGATGTTGATGTCTAGGGCAGAGCTACGTTTCATGCGTGAAGGAATGCTACTGCGGATCGCGTCATTAGCTTTCTCCTCCCTTTGAACCTCAAAGTTTATGGAATTTTGAGAATGGCCATTGACAAGTCCTTTCATTGCCCCCAACCAATCAAAGACTGATCTACGAGCAGGAGTGTCGCGATTTTGTGTTAAGCAAGTTGTATTTAACCTGTCGAACACTGTGATTCATGACGATGGGGCATTGATGCGATCAAACACTGAGACATGCGATGCAAAGTGATCTTTTCTTTGATCCGAACTTTCGCTGACTTCCACTGTTATGTATTGAGAACTTGAAGCATTACTTCTTTTCTTGATCCATATCTGAGCCGGTTGTTCTGGAGTATAACCTAATCCGGTCTTTAGGATAGGAATTTCATGCCCTTCAAGCCGCATTTTCCTTTGTGTTTTGCTGAGGCCATGCACCTTTTCTCCGGTGACTTCTGGAATCAGTTTCCCTAGGTCGCCTTGTTTTGAGAAATCGTAGCCCGCTTTGGTTAAAAGCCTATATGCCTTTGGGTCGAACCATCCTTTTGTCCTTTCACTTGGTAGAATACCATGTTTTGTCAAACTTTGCGAAGACCTTACGAATCCATCTAATGGCTTCGAGGGCGAAGGATTTGTGAATGAAGTTAAAGGCATAACATGATTTTCCTTCAATATGGCTACATCCTCCATTGTGAGCTTTGTAAGAGGCTTTCCCTCGTTTACTACTGATTGAAGGCATTCCATGAACGGTGACTGTCCTTCCTTGCGGTGTGATAATGGTACATAACGAAGAACTGGAGGGTCGTCAGAAGGTGTTAAGATCTTTGCTCCCCCTGATTTACTGGTAGATTCACTAGAATGATTATTTCCACATTCTGGACCTTCTCTTGGGGAAGAAGTATCCTTTCCACTGATGAATTTAACATGCTTCTTTTCATTCAGCTTGCTCTCTGTTGGTGGGATCTCAACCGGGAGAACTTCATTTGTAACGCCATCTTCCATGTAGAACTTTGCGTCAGCAAAGTGAGCTTCGGTCTCAGTAAAAGGCCTTAAGTCAGCATTGACCTTTTTTACTCCACCTTGAATGTATTTGAAACATTGATGAAAAGTTGACGGCATTACTCCGTTCTCGTGGATCCATGGACGTCCCAACAACACGTTGTAGGTTGTCTTGGCATCAATAACATGGAACAACACATTGCTTGTCAATTCTCCAATGATTAGTTCCAGGCGTATCATACCAATCGCGCGTTGTCCTCCTTGGTTAAAACCTTGAATGACCAAACGACTATGCGATAACTCCTCCATAGTAAGACCAAGTCGTTTCATCGTCATTTTTGGTAGTATATTAACAGCTGAACCTCCATCAATAAGGATACGATCTATCTTTTGTTCACGTGCATAACTAGAGACATAAAGCGGACGATTGTGGGGCTTAGAGCCTAGCAACACATCCTCATCAGTGAAAGTCATGTTTGGGGAGCATGCACAACATTCTTGGGTTTGTTGAAGCACGTTGGCATAAGGAACATTCATCTTTGGTTTTTCAAGAGCTTGGGTGATCACCTCCTTTGGTGAGGTGGGGGATTGTAAGGGTTCAACTCCATCATCTTGGGATTGGAGTTTTTCCAAAGTCTCACCTGGCCCATCATGATCGATATCCTTCTCTTCATCATGAATTTCATAGCAAGAGCCTGTGAACGGCCTCTGCCGAGTCATTTTGAAAGAATCCTTTGGAGAAGAATTCTTCTAACGTGATGCGATTTCGAAAGTTTTTGGTTTGGGCTAAATCGTCATTCACTTTTGTGCCTAGTCTTTTTCTCCCTTTATCATTCCTTCTTCTTGATCGAAGTTGAATTAGGCTTTATGCTCTTTTGGGCCCTTGGATGACCAAATGAAGAGGGAACTCTCGTCTTTTCTTCCATCTCTTACGAGTAACCATCGTCCAGCCTTCCTCCTCATCCATTGTTGATCTGCTATCATCATTTGAGCTATAGTCAAATGCTTTTTGTGAAAGCTGAACTTGATACGGTTCTAGAGAACCAAATTGGATAAGTGTGGTATTTGCCCCCAGCTTAATAGTTGGAGATATACAACTACATGACCCGCAAGCGAACGTCACAAGGTTTGACTCAGCCACATCATCGAAATCCAAATCGATTTTCCTAACTTCATGATGAGTTCTTTGAGAACAAAGCATTTTTGGATTGGATGACTTATGATGTGATGATACTTACAATAGTTTGGGTCATCAACCTTCCCTATCTCTTCCGGTCGTTTGCATTCCGGCAATTCAATTAATTTAAGCTTAAGGAGTTGTTCTAGCATTTCGAGCATATTAGCGTTTGGAAAAGGATACGTCTTTTGTTCCCATTCCTTGAGTGACGAGCGACGTGTCTCACGTCGTTGACTTCCTTCAGGCCTCTTTTTATTAGCCTTTGTCTTTCCGGTTGAAATTTTTACTGGGGCAGAGTTGATATTCATTGAGTCTTTGACGTTACTTCTCGTATTCCTATCATTCTTCCTTACTTCCCTTCTTTCTTTCTTTTCCTCAAGCACAGGATGCTTCGTATTTCCATGGCTAGCAATGCTCAGCTCAATGTCATGTGCACGAGTCGCTAACTCCTCGAATGTTCGGGGCTTTATCCCTTGTAGGATGTAAAGAAGTCCCCAATGCATGCCTTGGATACACATTTCTATAGCAGATATTTCGAAAAGTCTATCTTTACAATCTAGACTCAAAGAACGCCACCGATTGATATAGTCAACAACGGGCTCGTCTTTCCACTGCTTAGTATTGGTAAGCTCCATCATGCTTACCGTGCGACACGTGCTATAGAATCGATCAAGAAACCCTCTTTCAAGTTGTTCCCAACTATCGATTGACTCAGGTTCTAAGTCTGTATACCAATCAAAGGCATTCCCCTTGAGTGAACGGACAAACTGTTTTACAAGGAAGTCTCTTTGAGTCCCAACATTCTCGCAAGTTTCTACAAAGTGAGCAATGTGTTGCTTAGGATTTCCTTTGCCATCAAATTGCAAGAACTTGGGGGGTTGATACCTATTTGGCATTCTCAAGTTGTCGATGCGTTTTGTATAGGGCTTTGAATATACGAGGGAATTAGTGGAAGAACCCCCATATTGTGCTCGAATGGTATTCGTTATCATGTCTTGTAATTGTTGAACTGATAACGAAGCAATCGAAGTAAATTGTTCTCGTTGAGGAGTGTCTTGATTTTGTTTCCTTGTGAAACCAAATGGGAACTTAGGATCATGGCTTGATTCACCAAGATCTTGTATTTCAAGTTTATTCATTAGTGTTGCAATTTGGAGGTCCTTATCTTCAAGTGCTTTTGTGAGGAGGATGACCTTTTACTCCATTTCAGCCATCTTTTCTTCCATGGTAGAGGTGTTTGTCATCATGACTGACGCAACTTCCCAAGATGATGGAGAAGGAGGTGAATTGGAGTGAGCCCGTGAAATCTCATTTTGTGGGTTCCCTTTGATGGGAGAGAAATGGTGTGATCAACTTCTAGTGAAGGAAGAAGGGGATTTGCCCCCATACTTGAGGTGTTCCAAGGTGGAGATGTCCTTGTTGATGACCTTGTTTCTTGTAAGAGGGTCTAAGGAGATGATCGTTTGAACCTTGGATTCCTTGGTTGATTGAGATTGAGATTGATCATGAGCTTTAGGTTGGCTACAATTGATTGCACCAATGCAGTTGTTGGTGGTAGCCATACCAGGTTTAATTGAAGTAGTTATTGTTGAAGCTTGAGTGTTCTTGCTAGAGGCCATTAAGGTTGGTAGCAAGTCGAATTTCTTTTCTTTTGGAGGAGAAAGAGATGAGAGGCAGAAATGTCCCACCAAGTGTGCCAGAATTTATAGAAGACTAAATTTCTTGGTTCGGAATTAATCAAACAAGTAAAATAGTTTCTCAAATGCGAATTTGTATTTATGAATGTGTGGTACAATTCTCCGTAATTACAAAGAGTGATCCTCTGATTCGATCTCCTTGAAAGATTTGTGATGTGATTTTGATTTGAACACAAAGTATCCTTCAATTTGGCTGAAGGATGGATCGAAGATCCTTGAAACAGAATTACAATGAATTTCTGGCTATGAGCTTGTTAGAAATCCTTTGTTCTTCACGTTCTTCATGTTCTTCGTGTGTTCTTCATCTTTGAAGGTTTATGGCAGAAGCTTTTCGGGGCTTTAAAGGCTTGAATCCGTAAAGCTTTGTTGATTTGTGATTTGTCGAGGTTTCTGAAGGCTTTCGAGCTTAATTTCAGTGACCTCTAAGATATAGGAGAGTGATTTGGATGATTTTGCTTCGAATGCTCGTCGTATTCGAAGGTTGAAATTCTTGAAGTTCTTGGAGGCTTTAAGGCTTGATTCCAGCAGAGTTTCAATACTTATGAATGCTTCTTTGATGCAGCTTGTGCTCTAGATAGCTTGGTGTGTCCAAATGCCTTAGGAAGGCTTCTATTTATAGGAGTTTGGAGGTAGGTGAGCGACGTGTGGCGGAGTCTGATTGGTGACACATGTCACAGCTTGATTGGTCTACTTGTGTCATTGCTTACACAGCCGAATTGCTTGAGTCATTGCTTACACAGCCGGATTCGCTTGCATCATCGCTTACACGCGCCTCCATGTGATTAGCATTTTGCATGTTTTTCCTGTTCCTATCTTAATGAAATTTAGCAAATTTTCAGTAGCAGTATATGATACTTTGTAATTAACCATACCTGGTGGACTTGGTGGCATGACGTATCAGCTTGTGATAGGCCAGGAATTTTCCCTCTCTACAAATATGATTTCCTTTTTCATGTTTTAAGAATTGGTCATTTAGTATTTTTTTAGCGAAATTTATACCCAAAAAGCGCCCCCTTTTGAAGTGAAAAACATACATACTCCCAAAGCATTGCTCTAGGAGTATGTAAGAATTGCCCCTTTATGCAACTCGAGTTTTGTGAAAGGTGGAAATAGCTGATGTGGTTATCTTAAAATATATATATATATTACTATTGTATATATGTTTGCTTTAAGAAAATCATGTTACACTCTCTTCTGACTCATGTTTCTCACTTACCCTCTCATTGCTATTCTCAAACTCATCTATCTCTCAAATATTTCTCACTCTCCACTCATCGTAAAATCATTGATGCTCCGACGATTTGCCCCTTTTTCTTCACAAATACAAAATCTCTCTCATTCTTGCCGGATACTCTCTTACAATCCCTAACACATACTTTCCATCTAATCTCTCTTTTCTCTCTTTGTTTTTCATTATTTGAAAATGGTCTCTAAAACCCTACACTATGACCAGAAACCCTAAGGTATGGTCTCCAATCTCTATGCATCTGTTAATTTCTATATTTATTACTTTTATTTTTGACTTTGGGGTTTTTTTAGTAAAATTAATTGGTGGGTTTAAAACCCAAAATGTCAAACTCAAAATACGAAAGAAAATTACGCATGCATTTTGAATTTGTCAGTGATTATTTATGGTTGGGAGCAATATAATTTGTTATTTTTTAAAACGTATTTTGTACTATGTGATTTTGAAAATTGAGCTCTGAAGTAAAAAAATTAGAATTCCTCTACGTCACGTGCTTTGTTTAAGTATGTGTTGAGAACAAATTGTAACCAAATCCAATATTATAAACAATTAAATGGTGTCACAGAATGAAGAGTTGACAGGATATGACCCTTCTTCGTTCGAAGGAATAGACGACCACTAATTCATTATCAGTGCAGTGTATTATCCCTTTTTAGTGGAACTGCTGAATACAAAATTATATTGTGCATTAAAATGCCAAATTGCCAATGCAAATGGAAGATTTACGGTGTATGCTAATAAGTTCTTTTAATCCGATGACTTTGCTCGATCAATAAGTGTCTTGCCTATTTTCTTTTTTATTGATCGATCAGGGAGAACAATACCCAAATCAAGTAATTATTAACAGATTTCAAAGCATTTGTGGAACAAAGCCATGAGAAAAAAGCCATTGACCATGAAATTTTATAATTTTAAAAAATAAAATAAAATAACATATTGAAAGAAAGGCAATGATCATATTTACCTAGGAATAAAACACACAAGTCGGAACGCAATTTATCAAATTTGAAATGAAACCCAAAGCTTAACAAGGTAGATGCTCAAAATTAATCTAAATAAGAAAAATTATTTCACAAAATATAGATCCAAAACAGAACAAAAAAAATTGGAAAAAAAATACAAACAAAAATTTGAAAAAAAGATATATAGGGAAAAAAAACACTATATGTCAACATGTCAATAGCTCGAAGCCATCTCCAGCAATTTAGGGAAGTCCAAAATGTCAATAATCTCTCTCTCTCTCTCTCTCTCTCTCTCTCTCTCTCTCTCTCTCTCTCTCTCTCAGATCAAACCCAAAGCTTAACAAGGTAGATGCTCAAAATTAATCTAAATAAGAAAAATGATTTCACAAAATATAGATCCAAAACAGAACAAAAAAATTAGAAAAAAAAACAAACAAAAACTTGAAAAAAAGATATATAGGGAAAAAAACACCATATGTCAACACGGCAATAACTCGAAGCCATCTCCAGCAATTTAGGGAAGTCCAAAATGTCAATAATCTCTCTCTCTCTCTCTCTCTCTCTCTCTCTCTCTCTCTCTCTCTCTCTCTCTCTCTCTCTCTCTCTCTCTCTCTCTCAAATTGAGAGCTGCATTTTGAACTCATAAAAATCAAGTTCTAAACTTGAGTTCCATACAAAAAATTAAATAATAAATAATGTTACAGATACTATAAGTTTAACTATATTGATCTTACAAATTAATGTATCACCAATTAGAAAAAAAAAATCAAAAATTATATATGAGTTAGTTGAAACCCACCAATCATATTAATTGTCAAATACTCTCAAAACCTGGTGGAAATATCTCAAGCTAGCCCTTCACTATTTCTCTCTTCCACGACTTGCGTTTCTCCAAAATTCAAACTTCTTCAGTTTGAATAAAATCTTCAAAACTCAACCATAAAACATGCAAAAAAAAATTTATTAATTGATTTATAATAACAGTTATTCTTTACATCCAAGATTCCAAATGCAACTTTAAGATTTAACAAATTGTGCTAGTTCCTTCTTGATATAACACACAAACAAAATTAAACTAAGTGGATCTTTTTCAACTTTGTAGCTGTTAGTATATTAGTATATGGACAAAATTTGGATACAGCACCTTAAGTGCTGTTTTTTAGGTTCTTTTATTAAGATTCAACCATGTGACTACTTGACTAAAAAATACACTTCCTTCTCATGAGAAAAAATCCACATGACAGAATCCTAAGAGGTGAACTAGATGATCAGTACTTAAATGTTGTACCTAAATCTTGCCCTTAGTATGTATTAGTTTCCGTGTATACTCACCTCACCCAATTTAGCAAGAATCAAATTAAGGAAATTTTTCCCTGTACAATGTCAACTCTCAAGCCTACATAAGAGTAATACTATAGGAACATGTTAGGACATATGTAGTTCAAGTCTGTGAACATATGTCACTATTTTATGTAATTGGCTTATCCTTAGACAAAACGCACTTTACTTGTAATTGGGTAGATTTAGGATGAGTTTAACACTTCAAGAAACAGTGGTTCAAGGTTAAGTGTTGAAGCCGTCAAAGTCTGTCCAAAAAACAAGCTAGGAAGTGCAAGGTTTTAAAGCTCGACACATACCTCGACAGATGCATCTATCGAGCTTTAAAGGAGCTGTTTTGCCCGAGCCTCGACAGCTATCTCGACACCTCTCGACACCTCTATCTATCGAGAATTAAAAGAAACAGATTTCCTGTTCTGTTTCAAGTCTAATCTGTGAGTGTGTCTTTGGGACTTCTTTTCTCCTAACCCTAGACATATAAAAGGATTATTTTAAGGGCCGTAAAAAGAGAGATCACAAGATACAAGTTGCACATTCTTTGAGAACTTGTTGTTCATGCATTTTGTGATCTGACAGACAAAGTTCGTGCCCTAGTTCATCTTTGATGATTTGAAGAACTTTGCAGCCAACTCTCTCTCTCTCTCTAGTTGGTGTTTGAAGTCGCGTACTGGGATCCGCGCATCTGATTAGTCACGTACTTGGGAGCCGTGCATTGAAAGGAGAAACTGTCACTACAGAACAAGTCCAATTGGGTATTGGGGTAAGAGTTCAACTGTAGGTTGGTGAGGTACTTGGGATTCCTTGCTTGTAACTGCTTGTTGTGATAATAGTGGAGTTTCGAGAGTGGTGACCTTAAATCACCCGGTGGGGTTTTTGCCGTAAGGTTTTCCCCATTCATAAACAAATCACCGTGTCATTTATTTTCCGCTGCATAACTTAGTTTTGGTGATTTGTTTGTGCTGCCACGTGATATTGCATGTTAATTTGATTAATTAAGAACTTGGCTAATTAATCAACGTAATTTATCACAAGGGGTCAACGCGTTTGTGGCCTGTCAGAACAAACTATTTTACAATATTTTTATAAATTGTTAATGTGACCAACTTTTTATTAGTTTTCATCTAAGCCTATTATTGACATCATTTTTCTATTTACCAATAACAACTAGTCTATCAGCAATTTTTTTTTCACAAAGTCCTATTCTTTTCGCTCAATGATGTCAAGGGTAGTTATATTTGGAACGAATTAAGTAGGCCCAAGGGCCGCTAGACCATTCCACAAGAGTGATCCCAAATAATGGTTCAAAGTCCATGCAAGATGGTTTACACTTTACAAGGTAAGAGCCCAGCCCGTGACCCTGAGGATTGGGCCAAACAACACACTGAGTAGTAAATGAAGCTGTTTTTAATTTTTACGTGTGTTAAAGGCAAAAACGGAAGTGATAAATTAACCCAAACGTAAAAGCCCAATTCCACCCGACAAATGGAACTACAGCCGATGAACTATCTTTCTTGTGATGTTCCTCTTAGTTCTGCTGTATGGACCAAGCCCATTCATAGCAGGAAGGATCCAGCACATGAGATAATGAGGAGATGTGGATTGGAGGACCGTCTAGTGGGCTTGCAACATAAAAAGGACCAATAAGCCCATGTAAAGTGCATTGTGCAATGATAAGGCCCTGTTTGGTTTTTTTTTTTTTTTTTTTCTTTACTCATCACTCTTCACTCAATTTTCGTCACTCATCACTCATCACTCAAAATACCACAATTTCTTATACCCACCCGTTTGGCACACATCACTCAACTTATCATCACTCAAATTTTTCAACTTTTTGTGGGCTTGTACCTATAACTTTGTCAGAGCAAACTATTAACCTACCCGCGCAAAAGGTTTCATTTTCATCCCCATTTTTTCTCCTTTCTCATTTCCCCTTTCCCCTTCAACCCACATACTCTCCCAAAGCACAAACCCGAACCCGAACCCATTAACTCTAGAAGAAGCTTAAGAAAATACCAAAAAAAAAAAAAAACACGAAATTTTAAGCTGACCAAAACCACAAATCGATATCGCCTTTCAATCCTGGTACTGCTTCATCTTCATGTTTCCCTTGGCTTTAATCTCACGCGCCACCGACTTCTTCCTGAGTCGGCGGAGCAAGTTGAGCTGAGTCTCGTACTCGATGTAAGCCAAGTAGTCCTACTTGAACAACAAACCCATGGCCACGCCCACTAGAAACCCACACCACAATCAAACCCACGGCCCATGCCCACGGGAAACCTACAACTTGAAACCTGATCTGAAACCCACGGCCACAACTCAAACCCATAGACGAGACTCATTCACGCCGCTGCTTTCTTTGATAATAAAGTTTGCATCTTTAGCGCTAAAAGACTGAATCTGCTTTTGGGTTTTCATTTTTTTTTTCTTCGGGTTTTGATTTTAGTTTGTGTTTTGAATTTCGGGGTAGTTTAATAAAGAGATTGTAATGTGGGTTTGTTAGATTGTAATGGACAGGAAGCGTTTGGGTCTCACCGAAAAATGGAATCGGTGAACGGAGCTTTGTTGGAGCTGGGCGTGGAGCTAATCGGGGGAACTGAAGCTGGGCATGGAGCCGTTTCGGTTGTGCTTGTGCTGTGGGTTTGGGAGAAGGAAAAGGGAAGTGATGAAGTGTGGTTGGAAAAGTAATACCCATTGGAGCTCCAGCCTGCACTGATGGGACTCGCATTGCTGTGGGACCCGGCAAGGAAGAAAAATTACAGAAAATGCCATTGAGTTAATAAACTCATAACTTGGAAACAACAATCCGGTGTTTCCAAAATTGATAACTCCAAGCTAAGAAAACTCAGTTTTGTTAACTGAGTGAACAAAAAAAAAAAAAAAAAATGGCCAAACAATCTTGTTGCATGTAGGCCCCACAGATTTTGGATGATGAGTTAACAAAACTCAATTTTGTTAACTCAGTTATGCAAAATCCAAATAAGGCCTAAGTAACTCATGGTCATGGGAAAGTTTAAAAATCTGTTTAATCAATACCCACGCTTTGGGTCTATTTGGGATTCGCTTATTTTACTAAAACTGAAAACTTTTTACTGAAAGTACTATAGATAAAGGTAAAAGTTAGTTGAAATAATATAGTATGACTTATGAATAATATCAAAAAGTATAGTGAGATGTATAAATAGTAGCAAAAATAAGCTTAAAAGTAAAATGAGTTGGCTTTTTAAGCTGGAGCCAAATGCACAATTCTGGTGGCTTTTAGCCAGCAAATTGGTCAAGATCAGATAAGTTTCAGCCGCAGCCACCCTTAATTTCAATATCCATTGCCCAAAACAAGAAGATGCTAAAGTTCAGCAAATACAACAAACTTCCCTCTCATTCAGCAAATCTTCTAGTAATCCCAAGAAACCTATAAGATTGAGGGGAAGCTGGAAACAAAAACCTTCAATTTGATGAGATTGCAGTAGTGTTTCTTCTCTTGTGTAGACTTGTGAAGTGTTAAAACTTTCAAAGACATAGCCCCAACCTTCACCAACCATGTAGACGAGTAGTGGCAGCTCTAGTAATTTTTTAGAGTAGTCACTAAAAAACATAAATTATACAAAGTTTAAGAAGGAGATAACTTGAATATCTCAATGTCACCCAAAAAAAAAAAAATCACGCAAATAAATTAAGTATTGAAATCTCTTTCTACTAACGAATAGAAAAAGAAAAAAGAGAATAATAAGAGATAAAGTGGAAATTGAAAATGCTAAGATGAGAATAATAAAGTGAGAGACAGTTTTAAATGATAATAGAAAAGTGATATTTACTACAACTGTGAGCTGAAACGCTAATGAGAGCAAAATTGTTGTGACTGCAAAGCCAAAGAGAATATCACTACTGGCATTGCTGAGGAGAACTCACTGCCACAATATTTCACTTAAGGAAAAATGAAATTATAAATTATTTTTATGTAACAAGTTGAATGAATTTCAATTTCGAATGATTAGGGATTTCTATTTTTATTTTTCCATTTGAAGGAATTAGAAATTCAAATTATGGAGATAAATGGCTCGGATAAGGGTATTGAGCCGTCAGTCACACCTCATGACGTCGAAGAGCCTGAGGACAAACTAGTATTAGTAAAGGCAAGTAAGTCATTGAGCCAAGGACGAGAACTGGTCATGACGGGCAAGTGATGTTGTCTGAGGAGACAAAATGGAGCAAGTTTTTGTTTTTAGAGAAGGAAAATACAGGATTTGTTCTTAACAAAGATCAACGTTCTGGTGAGTTCATTCTAGCGGCACAATTTCTAACCCCTATGGTTTCTAAATATGGAGGCCATGGCAAGAACCTTCAAACTATTGTGGTGTTCCACGAATGGTTTCAAGATTTGCAACCATAATGATCACAGGCTTCTGTTTGTCTTTGACAACCAAAGTGATGTTGACCGAATTATTCAGAATCAACCTTGGAGCTTCGACAAGCACCTAGTAATGCCACAGAGATATGCAACAGATACCCCTGCATGACATTTCAGTGCATTTCATGGATAAAGATGTGGTTGAAAGTCTCTGTGAAGTTGTAGGTGAAGTTCAAAAATCCATGAAAGCAGTGGACAATGAGGGAGGTTATTTCCTCTGAGTTCAAATTCTAATAGATGTTACACTACCTCTTTGTAGGGGAAGGGTAATCACAATGGAGAATGGAGACAAGAATTGGGTGAGCTTCAAATATGAACAATTGCCAAATTTTTGCTTTTGGTGTGGACGTCTGACTCACAGTGACAAGAATTGCGATCTATGGCTTGATAGCAAAGGCACACTTCTGCCAGAACAGCAACAATTCAGCTCTAACTTGAAGGCAGCTCTGTATACCACTATGGGAAAGTCAGTCATTTATGTTTCAGGTTTTTACGAGGGCAGAAAACCAGGTACACACAAATCATTGGAAGCTCGGGCACAATCTGAATCGGTAGTGGCAACACCGGTGAGTGGCCCATCATAGGTGATTTAATCAAACATGGAGACTGAAACCGATAAGGAAGGAAGGGAAGGCATTAAAGTTGGTGATCTGGCAAATTTTGAAACCAATAAATTGGAGAATACGTTACCACAAGAAATTGATTCCTTTCCAAATAAGGACTTTATCTCCAATGGATCCACTCCTAAATTATCTCCAATTAATTCGGTGGTACATTCAAAGGCTGAGACCTCATTCCCTATTTTAGTTACATTAGCAAAATTATTTGAAATTCAAATAAGGGAAATTGATGAAGACATGATTAAATATGGACAAAATACTGGTGAGACGGTGAAACCGATATCAGCAATAAGTGAGAACATAAATCTGTGATTTCAAAGTGAATGAATTCTGGAAGAATGCAAGTCATGTGAGGGTAGTAAGCAAGTAACACACGAGCCACAAGCGGAAAATACACGTGGTAGCAAACTGAAGGGTTCTTCTAAAATTAACCCTACCTCCAACAACAACCCGAGTGTTAGAGGGAGAATCAAGAAACAGAATAGGGCAGGGGGCAGGGGTCAGGGTTGGTAGCACCAATAGCAAACCTGTTTGTGGCAAGCGAAGCAGAGATCTTCTGGACTTACCTGGCAAACGTAGAGTGGTTTCAAAAGATGAAGAGAATTTTTCTTATTCAATGGTGGAGGCTATGGTTCAACCCCACCAATCGCAATGAGTTGCTTAATATGGAACTGTCGTGGGCTTGGGAACCCATGTTCAGAAAACGAGCTTGCTGAGATTGTGCAGGCAAAAGATATCTCTATCGTGTTTATAGCTAAAGTATAGGCAGATGAAGCAAGGCTAAACAATGTGAAAAGGAAGATACAATTTCGAGAATATGTTCGTAGTCCCTAAAACAAGTAGAGGAGGCAGTTTGGTGCTGTTTTAGAGATCATCAATTGTTGTGACAAATGAGGGGTCTGATAAAAATCATATTAATGCCATAACCAATAAGGATATGGAAGATGAGTGGCGTTTCACTGGCTTTATGGTGAACCAAAAACTTTCAAAAGAATTGAGTCTTGGAACCTTCTCCAAAGTCTAAATCATAAGTTTCAAACTCCATGGCTATGTGTAGGTGATTTTAATGAGTTGATTAGAAGCGACGAAAAATTTGGGGGGGGGGGGTAATAGGAGAAGTCATACACAAATGCAACTTTTTAGGGAAGAAGTTGATGCCAATGGCTTCATTCACCTTGGCTACTCAAGTTCAAAATATACTTGGAGCAAGCACTTCACCAATGGTTGGTTAATATGGGAGAGGTTAGACAGAGCCTTTTGCACCAATGAGTGGCTCCAACGATTTGTAGGTACTAAGGCCTATCACTTAACTTGTACTACATTTGATCATATCCCAATATGGATTGTGCCCGATGGTCTTGAACCACCTCCCATCTCAAGACACTTCCGCTTTGAAGAAATGTGGCTAACGAATAAGGGTTGCGGGAGAACCATAGAAGTAGTATGGAGAAGCTCAATTCCATGTGATCCCAACATCAAAGTGATGAGGAAAATTGGCAAATGTGGTCTCAAATTAACTCAATGGAGCCAGAAGAATTTTGTGAATGTAAGAAGAGAGTTGATTTAGAAGAGGAAACTACTTGCTAGGGCCAAAAAGGAGGCCATCCAATTTGGTGTAAATTTCCGGATTAGATAGCTTTCAATGGAGATCAATGAGTTGATGGTAAAAGAAAACAAAATGTGGAGACAGAGCAAAAAGTTTCTGGCTAGTTAGGGGCGACAAGAATTCTAAATATTTTCACAGTAGAGCAACACAAAGGCACCATCAAAATAGGATCATAGGCATCAACAATTCACTTGGCAAATGGGTTCATCATTCTGAGGAGATAGCCGAAGCTTTCATTGAGTTTATCAAAATCTCTTTACCTTATCAAATCTGGTTCTTGGAGACAATGATCTGAACTCAATTCCAACACTTGTCACAGCCAAGATGAATAGCCAATTGTCACAGGAATTTATGGAGTGGGAAGTGCAAGCTACGCTTAAACAGATGGCTCCTCTTAAAGCTCCAAGTCCAGATGGTATGCATCCCCTCTTTTATCAAAATTATTGGAATCTTGTTGGTGAAGATGTGACAAATACTATTTTATCTTATCTTAATTCAGCAACTCTCCCTCACCCATTGAATCATACGTTCACCACCTTAATCCCTAAAATAAAAAACCCAACCTCCATTTTAGACTACTGACCTATAAGCCTTTGTAATATCCTTTACAAAAAAAATTCAAAGGTTTTAGCTAATAGGCTCAAAAAAAAAAATTATTGTCTATTATTTCAAAACACTAAAGTGTTTGCACAAAAAATAGATTGATTTCTGACAATATTCTTATAGCCTTTGAAGCCCTTCATAGTATGAACAATAATAAATCTAGCAAATATGGTTATATGTCAGTGAAATTAGACATAAGTAAAGCATATGATAAGGTGGAGTGGTCTTTCTTGGAGGAGGTTATGAGAAAATTGAGGTTTAATGAACAATGGATAACCCTTCATGATGATTTGTGTAAAATCAGTCTCATATTCAGTTCTAGTGAATGGTGAACCAAAAGGGATGATAAGGCCTTCAAAGGGAATTCGCCAAGGTGACCCCTTATCTCCCTTCCTCTTTTTACTTTGTACAAAAGGTCTTCATAGCCTTATATCTAAGGCAACAAGGGAGGGGACTATCCATGGAATCAGCTTGAGTAGAAGAAGTCCAAAACTAACTCATTTGCTCTTTGCAGATGATAGCTTACTATTTTGCAGGTCTAGCAGGAGTGAATGCCAGAAAGTTTGCAAATTCTGGAGTCCTATGAAAGTATGTCGGGCCAAAAACTTGATCGAGGCAAAACGTCAATCTTTTTTAGCAAATCCACCGCGGAGATTATGAGGGTAGAAATAAAGGAAGCATTAGGAAAGGAAGAAATAAAAGACTATGACAAGTATTTGGGCTTGCCATCACTTGTAGGGAGGCACAAAAGGGCAAGCTTTGATTATATTAAAGAAAAAGTTTGAAGGAAATTGCAAGGTTGGAAGAAAAATTATTGTCACAAGTTGGAAGAGGAATCTTGATCAAGGCAGTGGTCCAAGCAATTCCAACCTATACAATGTGTTGCGTCAAACTTCCACTTGGCCTTCGCCATGAAATTGAAGGGATCATTCGCAAATTCTGGTGGGGCCAAAGGGCGATCAAAGGAAGATTCATTGGGTTAAATGGGAGGATATGTGTGAGCCAAAATCTGAGGGTGGTATGGGTTTTAAGGTGCTGCCCCTCTTCAATGATGCATTTCTTGCAAAACAGACTTGGCGACTCTTACACAATAAAAACTCTTTGTTCTATAGAGTTTTCAAAGCAAAATTTTTCCCAAACTGCATTATTATGGAAGTAAGGAGGGTCATGAGGGATCTTATGCATGGAAGAGTATATTGAAGGGGAGAGAGGTCATTCAACGAGGGGCAAATGGAGAGTGGGAAATGGGAGATCTATTAAGCTTTGGGGTGATAAATGGTTGCTCTCACTTACTGCCCCAAGTCTGCAAGGCCCTTTGCTAGCTGAATTGCAAGATGCCACTGTAAGTTCACTCATAAATCCTTTCACTTGTGCTTGGGATGTTTCTATTCTTCCTATGTTCAGCCAAGAGGTATCTGAGCAAATTCAGAAAATACCTCTAAGCCAAAACACACGTGAAGATGTCCTCACCTGGCCCTTTGTTCAATCCGGACAATACTTAGCAAAGTTAGGTTATTTTTTCCTCAAAACTAAAGCTCGGAATAACATTGCACCGAGAGAATAGCAAACAGACCTAAATAAATCTCTATGGAAAAGTATTTGGAAGCTAGCACTGCCTTGCAAAGTGCGAAATTTTCTGTGGAGGGCCTGCCAAAATGCAATTCCCACCAAGTCCAACTTGGTCTGTTGCTGTGTGATTGAGGATTCAACCTGTTCTTTATGCTCCCACCATCAAGAAGACGTCCTCCACTCCTTATGGTTATATCCAAGTGTAGCGCAGGTCTGGGATGATGATCCACAATGGAGTTTCAAGAGCACAATCAGGTTTTAACACTTTCCACAACTTCTGCATCATGTCCTATAGTCAGACTGCAATGTGGAATTTTTGTCAATGCTGGTTTGGACAATTTGGTATAGGCAAAACAAGGCCAGAACATCTCCTCCAGCTATGCCTTTAGACCTGGTTCCTCAGCGAGCTTTTGAATCTCTAATGGAGTTTCACCCAGCCAAGGAAAGTTTCAGCTCCAGTCAGACCTCAGATCAAGTGGTCTCCTCCTCTTGAGGAATTCTACAAAATTAGCTTCAATGCAGCTGTATTCTAGGAAGATAACAGAGCAGGTATTGGTGTGATTGTCTGTGATAGCAATGGCTTGGTAATGGCATCCCTTTCTCAGAATATACCTCTCCAAAATTCTGTTGAAGAACTAGAGTCTTTGGTGGCATGCAGAGCTCTTGAGTTTGCTTTGGAGCTCGAATTGGACAAAGGAATTCTAGAAGGAGACTCTTTGACTGTAATGACTACTCTTAAGAATGACTCAGCATCTCTGGCTTCTTTTGGTCTTCTAGTTCGAGATGCTCAAAGTTTGGCAGGCTTATTTAATTGTATTCGCGTTTTACATGTTGGTAGGGATAGTAATGCTATAGCTCACAACCTAGCTAGACATGCATGTCATGTCACTGGTTTTTTTGTTTCGATGGAAGGTGTTCCTATCCATACTCTTGTTGCTTATTAGGCGGATTTGCCTGTTACCTAAAAATATTCATGAACTTCTTTCTCAAAAAAAAAAAAAAAAAAAAGAATCAGTAAGAACTTTGTTGTGAAAATTGTTATAAATATAGCATTGCTTTTCCTTTTTTTGAACCCAAATTCTTGTGATTCTTAAATCATGGTGTTCAACATTTTTATTAGGAGCTCAAATTAGGTTAGATTAGTTTTTTTTTTTTTTTTTTTGGCTTTTTTGGCAAGTACATATGTACAGTTTTTTGCAAGTAAACATGGAGCTACCATTATAGATCACAAGAGTGGTGTATTCAACTACCCAAATTGATCTTGCGTTAGCAAGGAATGCCAAACAAGTGAAGACACGTGGTATTTCAAAAATTGACTCTCATCAAATGACATACTTTGTAATGATTGATGTGTAAAAAAAATAATGACAATAATAGACAAAGGTAATAGTAATATTGCTTTAATCATAAAAAGTCGCATCAACTATTATGAAAAATGTTATATCAATAAAACTACTCTTCCAAACCATTATAGCTGAATTTTCATTTTTATTTTTAAATGAAAATAAAAATAAAAATGTGCCAAGCTCTAACCCAAAGCCCTTAAAAAAAAGTGAAAATGAAAATATCAGGAGCTTGCATGTCTATAGTTTCAAATTAAACTCTGTATATCAAATTTAAATACGTTTCAATTGCTTAAGGTCTTGTAGTTTAATTGGTTGACACATTTTATGTGTTAATGGCTTTAGGTTGGCTATGGCCGCATTTTTTAAACATGGGAATAGGTCCTCTTTAAAAATAAAAAATGAAAAAATTCAGTTGGACCTATAGCCACACTTTAAAAACATGGCTATAGGTCAGGATTTTAAGTTTGATATGTGGCTTTAGGTTAGCTATGACCGCTTTTTTTAAACACGACTATAGGTCCTCTTTAAAAAAAAAAAAAAAAAAAAAATCAATTGGCCTATAGCCACTCTTTAAAAACACAGCTGCAAGTCAGGATTTTTGGCTGCATTTCTTAAAAATGTGGCTTTAGAAGAAATGCAGCTTTTAGGTTGGCTATAGCCACATTTTTTAAACGCGGGTATAGGTCCCCTTTAAAAAAAATAAAAAATTATTCGGCTAGTCCTATAGCCATGCTTTCTAAACGCAACAATAGGCCCTATCAAAAAACACGGGCATAAACATCTATAAACGGGACTATAGGTAAATAGTTTAAATTGCGTTTCTCAAAAACGTGGCTATAGATTAGCTATAGTCGCATTTTTTTGTAAACATGGTAAAACAAGCGTGGCTATAGCTTGCGTTTTTTGTAGTGAACACTATTTCACTCTATGCCACACAATATTGTATTTCAAAGCTTTATTCCAATAAATAAATGTTTTTGAAAGTGTATAACATAATGTGCATTTGGATTTTAATCATAAGCTAACTTATTACTTATTTTTTCTACCATTTATGGATCCCATATGAGTCACATACTTAATTTATTTAGCTTTTACTTTTTATGTATAGCACTTTTAGCGAAAACTTTTCATTAAAAAACTAGATAAGTTGTTCCTAAATGAACAATTTAATTAAAAATTTCTAAAATTTTGTATTTAAATTGAATCTATAGTTCCGTAAATAAAGTTATGGGGTTTTTTTATATATATAATTTGATAATCAAAGGAGGATGTGAATTATAAATGTTTTTATTGGAAATACCAAGAAATGCCTTGAGCCATAAGACTCTTGGGCACTAAGTTAAATGGTTAAAAATGTATTTAATAATATATTTTCCGACATATCAATTATTAGCATTCCATTACAACATACCTGGCGCATTGCATGGGCTAAAACTTGATTTTCATAATTCTTAAACTTCTTACCATTTAGTAGATCCTACGCATTGGGTAATGTCTTAGACCTCTCTCTGTATTTGAGTAGTAAATGAGTCAAGCATTAAGATATTTGTGGAAGACTAAATTTCTCGGTTCGAAATAAATCAAACAAGTAAAATAGTTTTACAAATGCGAATTTGTATTGATGAATGTGTGGTACAATTCTCTGTAATTACAAAAGAGTGATCCTCTAATTCGATCTCCTTGAAAGATTTGTTGATTGGAATTGTGGTGATGTGATTTTGATTTGAACACAAGATATCCTTTAATTTGGCTGAAGGATGGATCGAAGACTTTTGAAATGGAATTACAATGAATCTCTGGCTATGAGCTTATTAGAAATTTTTTGTTTTTCACGTTCTTCGTGTTCTTCGTGTGTTCTTCGTCTTCGAAGGTTTGTGGTGGAAGTTCTTCGGGCTTTAGAGGCTTGAATCCCTAGAGCTTCGCTGATTTGTGGTTTGTGAGGTTTCTGGAGGCTTTCGAGCTTGATTCCAATGACCTCTGAGATCTAGGAGGATGATTTTGATTTGATTCATCTTTGAATATTCTTCGCATTTGAAGGTTTGTGGTGGGAGTTCTTCGGGGCTTTGGAGGCTTCAATCCGTAGAGCTTCGCTGATTTGTGGTTTATGAGGTTTCTGGAGGCTTTTGAGCTTGATTCCAATGACCTTTGAGATCTATGAGGATGATTTGGATGATTCCTCTTCGAATGTTCTTCGTATTCGAAGTTGAAGTTCTTGAAGTTCCTAGAGGCTTCAGGGCTTAATTCCAGTAGAGCTCCTGAATTTCTGAACTCAAGATCTCTTCTCGGTTCTTCCTCAGATGTCTTCGTGTCCTCTAATGCTTTAAGAAGACTTCTATTTATAGGAGTTTGGGGGTAGGTGGGCGACACATGGCGGAGTCTGACTGGTGATAAGTGTCACAGCTTGATTGGTTTGCTTGTGTCATCGCTTACAAGAGTCGGATTGCTTGCATCATCGCTTACACGCGCTTACATGTGATTAGCATTTTGCATGCTTTTCATGTTCTTATTTTAATGGAATTTGGCAAATTTCTAGTAGCAGTATATAATGCTTTGTAATTAGTCGTACTTTGTGGACTTGGTGGCATGACGTGTCAGCTTGTGATAGGCCGGGAATTTTCCCTCTCTACAAATGCCCCCTCGAGACTCGTTCGCGCACACAGCTTCAGAGTGTGAGGAGTGAATAAGTCTTGAAAATGGATTTTTATGCTTGATTCTTTGAGTGAAGAAGCTGAAGGTGGTGGAGCTTTTAGTAGGATGAAGTAATTTTAGAAGAATAGACTCACCTATATGAAAGGCTTTGATGAGACCGAGAAGGGGTCTGTGAGTATTTGAATGTACTTGCGTGACTGGACCTTCTCAGCAGAGGTTAAGTCGAAGTAATTTCAAAAGAGTGTTTCTTGGCACTTGAAGTGGGTTGGTGAAGCTAAAAGTTATTTGCAAGAAGTTGGATATACTTGCAAGATTGAATTATATTGTCAAAGATTAAACTAAAATAATTTCAGAGGAGTATTTTGGATCGTTGGTGGTGATCACAGGGTGTTGAAGATGGAGAAGAAGTAAGGATGTTGGCTGGGTACAGCATGCAAAGCTGTGGAGCGGGCCTCCCATTTTTAAGAAATTCTGGTGAAGTTATATTCGAAGTATATACTTCAGATCACGGAGAGATCATGTGGGAAAGTGATTGAATGTGCATGTGTTATGATATCACTTGGGTTAAGTTGATGTAATTTCAGAAGCTTGTGGATTTTGGGTTTGATGGTGGTGATGATGCGGAAGATGGAGAGGAAGCAAAGTGAATGGGTGAAACACAGACACCATGGCGCTAGCCCTGTATGTTGGGATCCCTCTAGTATAGATGTTTCTGGGAAGTACACCTTGGGATGTGGGACTGACTGCATGCTGAATGGGGTCCGACAGCAAGTCGTTGAATGTGCATGTGTGATGGGACCATGCTGATGGACATTAAGTTGAAGTAATTTCAAAAGTATATCTTCTGAAATTCTTCAAGCTGGTTTTAAGTTGGAGTAATTCTAGAAAGCGTGTTTTGAGGTACCAACAACGATGACCTTTGGGTCACATGTTGGTGGAAACATGGAATACGGCTTTGGCGACCATTTACCAGCACCAAAGGCTGATTTCTGATGAGCTGGTACCTTGGAGGTCATCACAAGTGTTGGATGGGAGACAATTTGTAGGATACCCCAACACCTTTTACCACCTTCACCTAATGCGACTTGTTGGGATAGCACAACAAAATGAAAGGTGGAGCTAACTTGCGATCCTGGTTTTAGAAACCAGCCAAGTTGCTGTTTGCTCCGAACCGCTGCTTTTGATGGGAGAGCAAACAGTTAAAGAGCAGCTACAAGAGCCCTGATCTTAGGAACAGGTGTCTCTGTTGGACTTAAATTTCTTGGCCAGCCAAGTCCAAGGAAGCATGGAACCACAATGCAGACCTTGTTATGAATAACTCTATGGACAAATGTGGTCATTAAGTGAGGAAACAAAATTTGTTTGGACCCTAAAACAATGATGATGTTGTGAGGAGGGTTTCTACTGAACCATGAGAGGGTTGATTTCAAACTGATTATAAAGCGATTTTGGTTGCTAGGCATTGAGAATGATGAGGCCATAGTGAGAAATGGTTGTAAGAAGGAGGATTTGAAAATTTGAAAGAAGCAAATCTTTATTTCGTGATTCAATGTCTTTTTTTTTTTTTTTTGCTGAGTTTTTGATGAATCCGGTCCTTCTATTTATAGCGGAGAGATAAAGAATGGTAGTTGGGTAGTTAAGAATGACGGGCTAAAATTTTTGGTGAGAATGGTGGATTAGAACGGTAGGCGCCGAATGGGAACGGTCAATTGAAGGCTGGTAGGCACCGAACGGAAATGGTAGGTACCGAATGGGAATGGTAGGCTGGAGTAGTGACCCAATGCAATTTCAAGTTTGAGACATACTTGTGAGAGTTCATCTATTCTTTGAAATGGGAGCCTTAATGAAGTCTAGAGGATAACCCTGAGGGAATCCAGACCAAATGGATGATCTCAAATTCTAATCTTCAGAGCTTAAACTTTGGACACCACTAGTACTTTGGAGAAGTGGGTCAGATTGGTGGTTTCCAAGTCCAAACAAATAAACTAATTTCAAAAACAGAGTCTTTGTAAAAATTTGAGTAGGATAAGCTTTGCTCAAGCATCTCGATTTTTGGTCAAAATTCACATCAAAGCCAACAGCTGTAGAATCGCGCAACTTGAGAAATTTTGGATTCTCAAATGAATAAATAGACCTCAAAATCTGAACGTACGCGAAAAATTGGGCAAGACAGGTCCTTCTCAAAAATTTTGACTTTTGGTCAAGATTTGTACAAAAGCAACTTTCTAGAAATTGGACCGTTATGCAATTTTCGAGTTCTAAACGAAAAAACGGATCCCAAAATTAGAATGTACTTGAAAAATCGAGTGGGACAGGTCCGTCTTGAAATTTTTGACTTTTGGTCAGGATTTGTGCAATAGTCAACTTTCTGGAAATTGGATTGTTTGCACAATTTTCGAGCTTCGAATGAAGAAACCAATCCCAAAATCGGAATGTACTCAAAAAACGGAGTGGGATAGGTCCGTGTTGAAATTTTTGACTTTTGGTCAAAGTCAACCATGGTCAAGGCCCCTTTTTTCTTCTTCTTCTTCTTTCTTTTTCTTTTTTTTTTTTAGGTGATTCAGATAAGGGTAAGGGCGAACTGGTCGAACCGGTTCAGTCTGGGTCAAACCGATCCATAGAGGATAACGTCATAGACTTGGACATGCGCGCATGAGCGCGTGACGCGCGTGGGAGCATGGCTCGTTGGAGGGCATGAGAAATATAGCATGTGGCAGCCCGTCTAACTGCTGAAGACGCGTGGGAGCGCGTGGTGGCGCGTGTTCGTTGAGGAAGCGTTCGTCAGAGCTTCTAGTGGCGCGTGGCAGCGCGTGGCTCATCATTTGGGCTTGAAATTTTTAGGTTTTGTAGATCTGGGGCCGCCGGACCAAGTGGTGGTTTCTGTTTTCTGAATTTGTGAGCAGATTTGCACAGAAGTGAAGGACTAAGCCGTTGGTCATCACGAACTTGTGGCGACGCGTTATATATGTCTAGGGTTATGAGAAAAGAAACCCAAAAAAAAAATATATCAACATGGGCTGAAATTCAAATCTAGAAATTCGTTTTTGATGATCTTTCTGGGCTTTGTAAATCGAGGGCCATAGAAGATTTCTGGGGTGTTAGTTTTGTGAAATAAGGTTTGGATTTTCACAAATTTGGGTGAGAAAGTCGCGGGTTTTCTTGGTCTATTTTTTTGGTGCTGGCTGCTCTGACAGTGAGCCATCCATTGCTGAATATCCTTTTTCATTCCAAAATTCAGCGCAGGCTTCCTTGACTTTGAGTGCATTTGAGTTTGCAAAATCTGAATTTGAGCTCCAATTGTTTTCGCAATTCTCTTGTCCGTTATCTCAGAATTTTTCTATATAAAGGGATGCCACTGCCTTCATCACATGCTCAACCTTTAGCCTTCTTCTCCTGCTTTCAAGTTTTTTTTTTTTTTTTTTTTGGGTAAATCTTTTGCCACAATTTCCTTGAACTTTGGATTTTGACATCGAACTTTGGATTTTGACATCAAACTTTACGCTGACATTCTCATAGAAGTGTTTGCCTTCATTTGGTGGCTTTGTATTTCATTGATAGCAATGTTCTTGCAGCGACATATGCCTTGATGTTGTTACATTCTTTTCTTGCAACAACAATCTTTTAATGATATTCGTCTCTGCAACAACGTTTCCATAAAGCTATTCAGCTAGGCAATAATGCTATCATTAGTACTCGTCTTTGATGTCGTATTGGCAATTTAGTCTCACCAACACTTGTACTTGCAACGCAGCCATCTCAAGAATCTTTGTAACGTAGCTACATCAAGAGTCTTTGTCATGAAATCACGCCAACATTTGTCCTTGTACTGAAGTCATATTAACACTTGCCTTTACAATGAAGCGGCATCCATTTTTTTTTCTTTGCATCGAAATCGTGTCACCCTTTATCTTTTTCATGAAGAGGCGCTGACACTTGCATCTGCTATGAAGCATCACCATTAATTTGTCTACTGAAGCAATATTTGCACTTGCATCTGCTATGAAGTCGCACCACCATTTGCCTTTGTAATGAAGATGCACTAGAACTCTTCTTTTGCCATAAAGCCGCCTCGACATTTTATTTGCATCGAAGCCATGTCAATATTTATCATTGCCATGAAGCCACGACAACACTTCATTCGCATCGAAGCCGTGCCAACATCCATCTTTGTCATGAAGCCATGTCAACACTTCATCGGCATCGCACTCGCATTGAAGTTGCACCAATATTTACCTTTATAATAAAGCTACAACAGCACCGATTTCCAGAGGCAACATAGCTCAGACATCGAGGGTGCTTAGCACTATTGCTAGACATCAAGATTTCAGAGATACCAACAAGACGTTGAAGATGCAAGGAGTCCTTATCAAGACCTTGAAGATGCAAGGAAAGGCCAATAAAACCTTGAAGTTTCAAGAAACTCCCATCAAGATTTTGAGAATTCAAAAAGGTGCCAACAAAACCTTGAAGATGTGAGAAGAATGTCGTCAAGACTTCAAAGATGTCAGAACTTCAAAGATGTCAGAACATGCCCATAGAGCAGAGATGATGCAACACCGACTTCAAATATATGGTCTACTATCATTCTGGAGGAAGTTGACGTCATCTAGATTTCAGAGACATGATGTGAAGTGACACCACTCAGAAGGGAGATGATGTGGTTCAAATTTCAGAGGTATGAAGTGGCGCAACCTAGAAGAGAGACGATGTAACTTTGACTTGCAAGGTATAAAAAGATGCCCCTAGGAGATAAATGATGCAAAACGTGGGAGAATGTCCATAGAAGATGGGGAATGCCATGCATACTTCATTTAGTCTTCATCTTTAAGTACAATGATCTTTGATCATCCTATTGAGCAGTTGATTGTCTTTAAGCAATGTCTTGCCAACCAAATGGACCTTAAAAGCATATTGATGACTGTTGGAAAACTCTTCAAGCTAGACTGGCAATCCTTCTTCTTTTCATGTGACTGATCTTAGTGAAAAGTACTAAGCTACCTACGTACCCCGAAGAGGGATCAAGTCATTACGTAGTTCAACAGATTTCTTTTTTATGATTTTTTTTATTTTTATTTTTTTGATGATTTGTTTACAAAAAAGGAGGGCTCACGTGTGTAATCCTCGCCTTACGCCACACAGCATTCCATGGGTACCAATTGCGCAATAATGGGTATCACCACTAATCGAACCCGAGACCTCGGCCTCAAGGGCAACATAGGCATCCAGCCACTATGCCACACTCGCAAATGGTGACATAGAGTGGGATTAATTTCTCTTTATTTGTACGCTTTCAAAGGTAATGAGAAGATATCATATACCCTTGTAGCGCTGCAGTGGGCAGTTTAAGCTCTTACCGAGGAGCAGTCCTTGGTTTTTAAGCATAAAAGTGTTTGAGGAACTTCCCATTGATAGGGCTGATCCTTACACCATCATTGTCAACCAGTTTGTAATCCTTGTTGGTGTTTGCCCCCTGCCTGAGAGTTGGAAGTACATCACAAGTAACGGTCATATGGTTTGACCAGACAACTTCATCAAAGTCTAGATCAAACTTGTTTTCTTTGGCAAGCTTCATGATTTGTTCTTTGAAAACGAAACATTTTTTGATTGGGTGGCCAATGATGCGATGATATTTGCAGTAGTTAGGGTTATCAACTTTCCCCATATCTTCTGGTCATTTGCATTCTGGCAATTCAATCAGCTTTAATTGCAATGGTTGTTCTAAGATGTTTGGCACATCTTCATAGGGGAATGGATATGCTTTTTGCTCACGTTCCTTAGAGGTCAGATGACGCATTTCGTTCTTTTTCCATCCTTTAAGCTGTTTTTCATTTGCCTTTGCTCCTCTTCTTGGAACCTTAACTACGGCAGTGTTAACAACCACTAGGTCTTTGAGATTGCTTTTTGCATTCCTGTGATTCCTCCTTACTTGAGGTGTGGGAGGGTTTGAATTCCCATGGCTAGCAATACTCAACTCCATGTTATGCGCACGAGTTGCTAACTCTTCAAATGTTCAAGGCTTTATCCCTTGAAGGATGTAAAGAAGTCCCCAATGCATGCCTTGGATGCACATCTCTACAGCAGAAATTTAAGAAAGTCTATCCTTGCAACCCAAACTCAAAGAATGCCATCGATTGATATAGTCAACAACGGGCTCGTCTTTCCATTACTTAGTGTTGGTAAGCTCTATCATGCTTACCGTGCAACGCGTGCTATAGAATTGGTCAAGAAACCCTCTCTCAAGTTGTTCCCAACTATCGATTGACTCAGGTTCTAAGTTTGTATACCAATCAAAGGCATCCCCCTTGAGTGAACGGACAAACTGCTTTACAAGGAGGTCTCCTTGAGTCCCTGCATTCTCACAAGTTTCTACAAAGTGAGCAACGTGTTGCTTAGGATTTCCATTGCCATCAAAGTACAAGAACTTGGGGGTTGATACCCATTTGGCATTCTCATGTTGTCAATGCGCTTTGTGTAGGGTTTTGAATATGTGAGAGAACTTGTAGAAGAACCTCCATATTGTTCCCGGATGGTATTTGTTATCATGTCTTGTAATTGTTGAATTGATAACAAAGCAACCGAAGTAGATTGTTCCTATTAAGGAATGTCTTGATTTTCTTTCCTTGTGTCACCTTTTGTAGAAGTGAAGCCAAATGGGAACTTAGGATCATGGCTTGATTCACCAAGATCTTGTATTTCAAGTTTATTCATTAGAATTGCAATTTGGAGATCCTTATCTTCAAGTGTTTTTGTGAGAAGGACGACCCTTTACTCCATTTCAGCCATCTTTTCTTCCATAGTAGAGGTGTTAGTCATCATGATTGACACAACTTCCCAAGATGATGGAGAAGGAAGTGAATTGGAGTGAGCACGTGAAATCTCATTTTTTGGGTTCCCTTTAATGGGAGAAAAATCGTGTGACCAACTTTTTGTGACGGAAGAAGGGGATTTGCTCCCATACTTGAGGTGTTCCAAGGTGGAGATGCCCTTATTGATGACCTTGTTTCTTGTAAGAGGGTCTAAGGAGATGATTGTCTGGACCTTGGATTCCTTGGTTGATTGAGATTGAAGTTGATTATGAGCTTTAGGTTGGCTACAATTGATTGCACCAATGCAGTTGTTGGTGGTAGCCAAACCAAGTCTAATTGAAGTAGCTATTGTTAAAGCTTGAATGTTCTTGCTAGAGGCCATTGAGGTTGGTAGCAAGATGATGAAGATTTTTTCCTTTGAAGGAGAATGAGATGAGAGGCAGAGATGTCCCACTGGCCGTGCCAGAATTTGTGGAAGACTAAATTTCTCGGTTCGAAATAAATCAAACAAGTAAAATAGTTTCACAAATGCGAATTTGTATTGATGAATGTGTGGTACAATTCTCTGTAATTACAAAAGAGTGATCCTCTGATTCGATCTCTTTGAAAGATTTGTTGATTGGAATTGTGATAATGTGATTTTGATTTAAACACAAGATTTCCTTCAATTTGGCTAAAGGATGGATCTAAGACTTTTGAAATGGAATTACAATGAATCTCTGGCTATGAGCTTATTAGAAGTTCTTTGTTTTTCACGTTCTTCGTGTGTTCTTCGTCTTCGAAGGTTTGTGGTGGAAGTTTTTCAGGGCTTTAGAGGCTTGAATCCCTAGAGCTTCGTTGATTTGTGGTTTGTGAGGTTTCTGGAGGCTTTCGAGCTTGATTCCAATGACCTCTAAGATCTAGGAGGATGATTTTGATTTGATTCCTCTTCGAATGTTATTCGCATTTGAAGGTTTGTGGTGGAAGTTCTTCGAGACTTTGGAGGCTTGAATCCGTAGAGCTTCGCTGATTTGTGGTTTATGAGGTTTCTGGAAGCTTTTGAGCTTGATTCCAGTGACCTTTGAGATCTAGGAGGATGATTTGGATGATTTCTCTTCGAATGTTCTTCGTATTTGAAGTTGAAGTTCTTGAAGTTCCCGGAAGCTTCAGGGCTTGATTCCAGTAGAGCTTCTGAATTTCTAAACTCAAGATCTCTTCCCGGTTCTTCCTCAAATGTCTTCGTGTCCTCCAATGCCTTAGGAAGACTTCTATTTATACGAGTTTAGGGGTAGGTGAGCAACACATGGCGAAGTCTGATTGGTGACACATGTCACAACTTGATTGGTCTGCTTGTGTCTTCGCTTACACACGTCGGATTGCTTGCATCATTACTTACACGTGCCTACATGTGATTAGCATTTTGCATGCTTTTCATGTTCTTATCTTAATGAAATTTGGCAAATTTTCAGTAGCAGTATATGATGCTTTGTAATTAGTCATACTTTGTGGACTTGGTGGCATGACGTGTCAGCTTGTGATAGGCCGAGAGTTTTCCTCTCTACAATATTGAAGCTTATTTAGTTTACTTTGTTATCAAGATTGAGTTAAACTCAAGCTTAAAAATTGAGCTCAATTTTAATGTTCAAGCTTAGTTGGTTAATTTGCCAAATACACACGAACTTTGTTAAGTTAGTTAGATAACTTTACTGAAAACAATTTTCAGTTAATAAGTATAAGTAAGATCAACTTTTCATTGGCGGAAATAAATAAACAAAAGAACATTGATGGTGAATTTATATATTAAAGCCTCACTATTTTATATGCTATGTCTAGAGATATAATTTCTTTTTTCATGCTTTCAAAAATTCCAAGTTTTAAGTTCGATTTGGACATTGCATAAGAGCCTTGTTTGCATCATCCAATAGTAATGTGACATATCAAACTTTTACACACCAAAAAAAAAAAAAAAAAAAAAAAAGAGAGCATAAGATACTTAATTACACCCTCGTATATACAAGATATAATAAAAATAAAACCTAAATCAGCATAAAAGCCCATAACCATAGCCAATCGATTCCTGGAGCTCATTGCTGTTAGTGTATAGCTTAGACTAGATTAGCCCATTGAGCTTAGCCCAGTATACTGTACTTGTAGTTTACTCATATTACTTGTACTGCACACATACCTAGCCTATATAAGGCTCTCTATTGTACATTATTATACATATCAATATACACAAACTATTCAGTCTTTTCTCTCTCACTTTATCTCTTTAACATGGTTTCAGAGCCATTCCTCTGACTTTCTGGTTCCTGTGGACATCTCCGGCGTTCTTCCGCTGCCCTCGCCTTCATCCAGTAGCCACTGTCAGAAGCAAGTCACCGCCGTCACGCCCACAGTTCCTCCACCTCTCAGAACTCACTGTTCTGTTCATTCTACTGTCAAAGCAAAGACATAAAGTGACAGAACAGCCAAACCTGAGCAAAACCTGACCAAGAATAGCCAGAAACGAGCTTGCACGCACCCGCACGCGCCGCCCAAAGTTTCTGAGTGTCGAACACGCGCTGCACTCGCCTCCATGCGCCACCATTGTCCTTGCACGCGCCGGTACCACGCGCCCCACTCGCGCCACGCACTCCACGCGTTAGGGACTTTCGGCGTCCTGCCACGTCAGCCCTAGTGACGTCATCTGCCAGGTCATCTGCCACGCCAGCCTGCCACGTCATCCTGCCACGTCATCTGCCACGTCAGCGCTGATCTGTGACTGTTGACCTCTGACTGTTGACTTTGACCGTTGACCGTTGACCGTTGACTTTGACTGAAGTCAAAACTTTTCAACAGGACCTGTCTGCTCAGTTTTTCACGTAGATTTCGATTTTTGGCTCCGTTTTTGCATTTGAGGTTTCTAAATATCATTTTTTGGGCATTTTTCCTCATTATGGCTCAACAAAATGATCTAGATATTTTACGTCCTATCACTATTATGTTGGATGGTCCCATTAGCTATCATGCATGGTCTCAGAATATGACTGTCTTCCTAAAGGGTTGTAAACTGTGGAGATATGTGACTGGTTCAATTCCTAAGCCAGTACCAAACCCTAAGTCCAAAGCCACAGCTGCTGAAGATGATTATGAAGAACGCCTAGAGGAATGGGAGAGTATTCAGAGTAAGATCCTGTCTTGGTTTATCAATACCTCTGTTCCCTCCATTCATAATCTTCTTCCTCGTCTTGAGATTGCTGAGGCTGCTTGGAAATTTTTGGCTGATCGCTATAATTGTACTAATGATTCAAGTTTGAAGTTCCACATTGAATCAAAATTTTATCAGATGCAGGTCAGTCTATTTCTGATTATTACTCTCAGACTTCTACTATGTGGGAACAATTTTCTGCTGCAGATCCTCCACTAGTGTGTTCCAAGGACATTGAGCTCTTTGCCAAAAATCGGGATTGCCATCAATTCATGCACTTCATGATGGGTTTACGTGAGGACTTTGAGCCTACTAAGGCTTCTCTGCTTAGCCGGTCTCCTACTCCTTCTCTTGATGCTGCAGTCAAGGAGCTCATTTCTGAGGAGAACCGTTGACCTACTCATCACATGTCATCATCTGATCATGTATTGGCTACACCATCTCCATAGCCTCCCATTGCTGCATTCACTGCTCCTCCACGAATAAACTCTGGGCGTCCCACCTCTCAGTCTTCCAAAGGTACTCGCTGTGAGTTTTGCCGTGCTAAAGGCCATGATATCTCAGTTTGTCGCAAACTACAAAAATTTATGCAAGAGTAGAATAAAGCTTCTCTTCCTCGGGCAACTGTTATATGTCCTCCAGATCCATCAGTTCCTACAGGTCCATCTTCAGCTTCCTCACTTACTACAGCTGATATTGAAGCAGTTGTTCAACAGGTTTTATCCCGAACTTCTACTGCCCTTTCTGTCACCTCAAGTAAACAACCTTGGTTTTTTGATACTGCATGTTGTAATCATATGACTCTTGATGAATCCCAATTTTCTGATAAGGCACCCTTAGCACACCCTATCACTATTTACACTGCTGATGGAACTCATATGCCTGTTAGTCATAAAGGAACAATCTCTTCTCCTAGTTTATCCCTTAGTGACACCTTTCATATCCCAAAGCTATCCCTCAATTTGCTTTCTGTTGGTCAACTTTGTGAATTAGGTGTAGATCTTCTCTTTACTAATCATGGTGTGGATGTGCAGGATCCCCGGATGGGTCAAGTACTTGGGACAGGGCGTAAGGTTAGTCGCATGTTTGAGGTTCATGACTTGAAGATTCCTTCACAAGTTGTTTCTGCAGCTGCTACCATTACCACCCCCTCACCTGATCTTTGGCATGCTCGTCTTGGTCATCCATCCTTATCTCGTCTTCAATTATTAGCTTCTCAAGGTCATTTAGGTTCAGTTCAGTTTCAAAAATTTGATTGTACTTCCTGTCATTTTGGCAAACAAGCTAAATTGCCCTTTAATAATAGTGACTCTTTTTCTTCTGCACCTTTTGATCTTATACATTCTGATATTTGGGGTCCTGCACCGGTTCCTACTGAGGGGGGATCTAGATATTTTGTCATATTTGTAGATGATTTCTCTCGATATACTTGGATTTATCTGCTTCACCATAGGTCTGAACTTGTGTCTATTTACCAAACATTTCATAAAATGGTTGAAACACAGTTTAATCGCACTGTCAAAGTCTTTCGATCAGATAATGCCCAAGAATATAATGATAAATCTTTCCTATCCTTTTTAAACAGTCATGGTACCCTTCCTCAGCGGTCTTGTCCTTACACCTCTCAACAAAATGGTCGTGCAGAACGAAAACATCGTCACATTCTTGATGTTGTCCGCACCCTTCTCATTTCTGCCTCTCTTCCTGAGCGCTTTTGGGGTGAGGCAGCACTCACTGCTGTGTACACCATTAATCGTATTCCTTCACCCACTACACATAACAAATCACCATTCGAACTTCTCTATGGTCAAATCCCTGACTACTCATCTCTTCGGGTTTTTGGTTGTGCTTGCTTTGTCTCTCTTCCTCCTCATGAACGAACAAAGCTTCAACCTCGTGCTCGTCTCTGTTGTTTCCTTGGTTATGGTGTCTCTTAAAAGGGGTTTCGCTGCTATGATCCCATTTCTCATCGGCTTCGTGTCTCCCGTAATGTTGAGTTTTGGGAACACCGTCCTTTCACGAGTCTTCAGCAGTTTCCTGCATCCTCTTCCTCTGAGTCTCCCATTTTTACCGATCTTTTCCTCCCTCTCTATCCTGAACTTGTGGAGGATTCTTCTACATCGGCTGTCTCTCCAGACAACTCATCTTCGGCTCTATCCCCGGCACATGACCCACCTGTCTTTGATCCTGTGGCACCACCTTCTCTTGAGTTACCTGTTAGTCCTGAACTTCGTCGTTCCACCCGAGTAAGCATTCCTCCCCCTTATCTTACTGATTATCACTGCTCTTTTGCTCTTGCCACCCTCTATGAACCTCACACCTATCGTGAGGCCCATACTGACCCTCTTTGGCAGCAAGCTATGAATGAAGAACTAGATGTCCTTCATAAGAATCACACTTGGGATATGGTTGATTTGCCTCCTGGTCAGTCTGTAGTAGGTTGTAGGTGGGTTTACAAGATCAAGACCAAAGCTGATGGATCTATTAAACGATACAAGGCTCGTCTTGTTGCCAAGGGCTTTACTCAGGAGTATGGCATTGACTATGAGGAAACATTTGCTCCTGTTGCTCGCCTTACATCTATCAGATGTCTCATCGCTGTGGCTGCTGTTCGCCATTGGCCTCTTTATCAAATAGATGTGAAGAATGCTTTCCTTAATGGAGATCTCCAAATAGAAGTGTACATGCAGCCACCCCCTGGCTATCCATACTCAGGCAGTCAAGTTTGTCGCCTTTGTCGTGCTCTTTATGGCCTCAAGCAGGCTCCTCGAGCTTGGTTTGAAAAGTTTAGCTTAGTTGTTGCTCAACAGGGTTTCACTTCGAGTCCTCATGACACTACTCTTTTTGTCCGACGATCCCCTGCTGGTATCACTCTTATTCTTCTTTATGTTGATGATATGATTATTACTGGAGATGATTCTGCAGGTATCAGCTCTCTTCAGCACTTCCTCAGTCAGCATTTTGAGATGAAAGATCTGGGCACTCTCAGTTATTTTCTTGGGCTTGAGGTTACCTCGTCCTCTGATGAATATAATCTTTCCCAAGCTAAATATGCTTCTGATCTTCTCTCCAAAGCCGGTATCACCGACAACAAGATTGTTTCCACTCCCTTGGAATACAATGCCAAGCTCACACCCTTGGATGGTGAGCCTATATCTGATGCTACACGCTATCGTCAGTTGGTTGGTAATCTGATCTATCTCACTGTTACTCGTCCTGATATCTCACATGCCGTGGGTATGGTTAGTAAGTTCATGGATGCTCCTCATTCTGTTCATTATGCTGCAGTTCTTCGGATTCTTCGATATGTCAAGGGCACACTTTATCATGGTCTCCACTACTCCTCTCGGTCTTCTCTCGAGCTTCATGCTTACTTAGATGCAGACTGGGCAGGTGATCCGACTGATCGATGCTCTATTACAGGTTTCTGTTTCCTGTTAGGTACTTCCCTTATATCATGGCGTAGCAAGAAGCAGGATGTGGTTTCTCATTCCAGTACTGAGGCTGAGTATCGTGCCCTTGCCGACACCACCTACGAGCTTGTCTGGCTCCGCTGGCTCTTGGCTGACATGGATGCTCCCCAGCCCACTGCCACTCCTCTTTATTGTGACAACCGTAGTGCCATTTACATTGCTCATAATGATGTCTTCCATAAACGCACTAAGCACATTGAGATTGACTGCCACATCACTCGCCAGCATCTCAAGAAAGGCAATCTCAAGTTATTCTCAATCTCCTCTGCTGACCAGCCTGTTGATATCTTCACCAAGACTTACCCGCCTAGTCGTCTTCGAGATCTTATATCCAAATTCCAGTTGGCTTCCTCCTTGCCACCTCGAGTTTGAGGGGGGATGTTAGTGTATAGCTTAAACTAGATTAGCCCATTGGGCTTAGCCTAGTATACTGTACTTGTAATTTACTCATATTACTTGTACTGCACATATACCTAGCCTATATAAGGCTCTCTATTATACATTATTATACATATCAATATACACAGACTATTCAGTCTTTTCTCTCTCACTTTATCTCTTTAACAATTGCCATCATCGGTGGCGGTGGTTTCTAGACTCACATCGCCTCTCTATAAGCCACTCTCTCTTTCTTATCTCACTAGATCAAATTCCCAAAACTGAGATTTTTTTAGTGTTTAAAGAGATAGAGGACTAAAGAGAGAGATAGAAAAATGAGAGTTTATGGCCTGTTTAGGAGTTTAAAAAATGAGGGAGAGTAGAGTAAAGGGAGGGAGAGTAATTTAATTACCTTGTTTGGAAGTTTTTTAAGGGAGGAGGAAGAGGAATTTGGAGAGGTTTGGAGGGGTTTCAACTACCTCTAACCCCTCATTTTTAATTCCTCCAAATTTGAGAGATTTAGAAGGAGAGTGGAGTAGATAAATTATTGACTAAATGAATTCTTTAATTTACCATTTTTAAATTAACAAAATTACAAACCGATTATATAAAATAAATTCATGTTTTTTTTTTCTCTAGAAAATAATGTTTGAAAAAAAATTTATCCACCCAAACTTTCTAGAAAACCAAACGAGTAGCAAACAGTCTCTAATTAGCTCACCGGAGTCGCCAATTCTCGCCGGCGACATTCCCCGATCAGTTCGCGGACAAGGCTTTCTCTCCACAGTGGACTCGTCGTAAACGAAAAGCCGCGACTTCTTCTTCATGCGGCAGGCGAAGATCGCGGCGAACCAGTACGGAGAAGACGAACTCGTAGAATCAGCAGTAGTAGCAGCTGAGGGCTCACAAGTCAAAACCATAGGATCCAATTCCAATTTCTTGGATCTGGACCTAAATAGATTCGAAAGCAACGAGAACCTGCTGTTCTTCTTCCAATACGACCAAACATTTTTTTCTTATTTTAATTATTATCAATTAAAATAATAAAAAAATGTTTTTATTAACTGATTAATTTTTTTTTAATTATTATCAATTGATTTTTTCAGTAAACATAGAAACTAAACATTATTTTTCTTATTTTAATTATTATCAATTAAGGATGGATTTTTTAGTATAATAAAAAAGCAGAAAAATATTTAATCATAAACCAATGTTGATTATTTAATTCACATTAGAAAAAAAATTATCCAAAAAAATATTGCCTACTATAGTTATAATTATTTAATCTAACAAATTAATCATAAACTAATGTTGTAAGTCCATTTTCAAATAGGGGTAAATTTGTCTATTTCTAAATTATTTCTTTTCCTTTCTATCCCAATTTTTAAAACATCTAAATAAGAGGAAGAGCTAATTACTCGCTTCTCCCATACTAATTTTAAAACATCCAAATAAGGTGGAGGATAACCATTCCCTTCTACTCTCCTCTTCACTACTCTTCTCCCCTCTGCTCCACTCACTCTCTAAACTTCCAAACAGACCATTAAAGTTATCACTGGCAATGGCAGTGATGATCAGTAAAAAATGAAAGTGATGAACAACAAGGTTTTTCTGCAATGATGTGGATTTTGATACAAGAAAAGGAAGAGAAATAGGATAGAGAGTTTCCATCATTTTAATTTCAAACATATAAAATCCGTTCCATGATAATTACTCTTTATCATCAGACCAGTCAAGACATCAATCAGTTTTTTATGTAAGCAGGACTTAAACTTCAAATTTCATATTCAATGACAAGAAACTAACCAGTTGAGTTAATTAAAATTCGCAAATAAGAATTAAATACAAATTAAGAATGACCAAATCCCCTCTCATAAAAAATGGGCGACAGTATCTAATTAATTAGATCTTGATTTACTATGGACTAGTGGTTAATATTATAAAAAAAAAAAAAAAAAAGGGTAACGTAGTCATCGCGTCCGGGAACAGAGTGGGATCCAACTTAAGATTCTGCAGTGGTAATTTTCTCGTCGCCTTCCTGGACAGGGATAAGACTTGCCCGTATTGACTAAGATATGATAAGATTCACAGCCATCAAAAAGGATTCGACGAAAGACTCATTTCCAGCTGACCAATTCAGTATAATGCGTTCGTAATTTCCTCCCCTCTTCCTGAGAAATCACAATACCAACAAGGATTGGAGGAGGAAAATAAAATATTCTTTCCAAATGACTTACAAGGGTATTTTTTCCAAATGACTTACAAATAGTTGTCCATGTGAGCACATGATTGTCGACAAAATTAAGGGAGGAAAAGGGTCCTTTCATTTCTTTTTCTTTTTTTAATTTTTACTAATGCTTTGCACTAAGTTGGCTGTGAGTCATGGCTGTCGGCAAAATTAACGGATGAAAAGAATCTTTTCCTTTCTTTTATTTTTTTATTTGCTTAATGGAGGAAAATAATCTTTTTCAATTGACTAAAAAGGGGTTGCCAATTTGACTAAGAGCATGGAGTTAAAACAAAAGTGATGAAAAACAAGGATTTTCTGCAATGATTTGGATTTCGATACATGAAAAGGAAGAGAAATAGGAGAGAGAGTTTGCATCATTTTAATTTCAAACATATGGAGTCTGTTTTATAATAACTAGTTTGCAACCTCATGCGTATATATTGGTACACTTAAAAATATACAATAAGATGTATGATATAATTTATATATATATATATATATATATATATTAATTGAAATACTATTAATAGTCATTTTTATATTTTGTTAACTCTTTAAAAAATTTTGTAAAGATATTATTAGGTATAAAATGTAAATTGTTCATATTTTTTATTATTATTATAAAGTACTTTTTTTTTACTATTCATTTATTCTAAACTCTTTAGTTTTTGTAATTTTTTTTTTTTAGGGGGATTTAGTTTTTGTACTTAATAACTCACTTAGATGAATATTCATGATATGGTCCCACATTTGATTCTAAAATTAAGAAATAAAACTCTTTGATAATAAATAATTTAAGACACATGGCACAAAATTAGAACTCTAATTTGAAATTCTAATATGAGTTTCTCTCAACTTCACCTATTATTACATATATAAATTACTTTTTATCATCATATCAAGACACCAACCAGTTTTTGATAACTAAGAGCATTAAATTCCAAATTCCAGATTTCTTATTTGGTGACTAAGAGCATTAACATTAATGAAGCTAAAATTTTTAACTTCTAGCATCTCAAAAACTCGTTTATCTATTTAACACACTACTTTATGACACTCTCAATATCAATGGTTCTATTATTTTACTACTTCAATTAAAATAGTATGAAGAACTCATTAAAAGAATATAAAAAATCCACCACAAATCTGGAAAGGTGAAGGTGGTTTGGGGAAGAAAGAAAAAATCTAGAAAAGTGGAGAGCGTAGATTAAAAATGTGCGAAGGAGATTAAGAATGGGTTTGGATAGAGCAGCTAGACGTCCACGTCCAGCTGCTCACGCGTTCTTCCTTTTTTTTTTTTTTTTTTTTTGCTGCTGCTAGGGGACACAGTGCGCAGTGCACGCACTGTACATGTACTTTTTCAACAATTTATTATTAAAAATGGGTCCCACAATACTATTCACACATTTAAAAATGATTTTGCTACAGTATTTTCAGTTTTCAGTTTTCATTTTTCAGCAAAATGCTCTATCCAAACGGACCCTATATGTGATTATATTTAATTGGAGCAGGAATAAAATATTAGTTTTTATAAATAGTTTTGAGCTTCAGTGATCTTACATAGATAGCAAATTACTGTAGCTCAGTTGGTAAAAAATTTAGAAATGGCTACAACAATGTAACTCCTTTTTCTTTTTCTTTTTCTTTTTTGTGATGTTGGTTGTTAAAATTAGAGATATGGCTTTTTAGCACCATCAATATTAATACTCAAAGATATTATTACCGATCACTAGAATTGGACAAGGGAATGAATCTTTCCACAAATGATACAAAGAAGTAGCCTATATCAAGAATAAAGTTAGGTAACAATATTTTTACAACAAATTTTGAGTAACAAATTGCTAGTGCTAAATAAAAAGATAATATTCGTGGTGGACTCAAATGAGATCTAGTAACAGATTACGACTTTTTTTTTTTTTATGAAAATATTATGGATATAGCACTACTCTAATATCAATTGCATCTAGTACATTATAATTGGCATGGCTTAGCTAATTCATCTTTTGTAATACATTAAGATTGTTGACTAGGTTGTAACTCGTGCTTATTCATAATATAACAATAATGATGATAAGGTGATCTTACCAAGGTGGGTGCAGTTGTCATCTTAGCTATTGAACAGTATTGTAGAATAGGTCACTTAACACCAAAACGAAGAAAGACTAAATTGGAATCATAGCACAAATTTAGATCACAGTTGGAAACTAATTTGAATAAGATTTAAATTTTACCCGCGCTTCAAATTTAATTCAAGTTTAACATGATATCATGATATGTATGATTATGTTTTTTTTTTTTTACTCTCTTTTTGACTTCTTGCATAATATTAAATAGACTGGGGCATTGGAATTGTCCGCCATTCCACTGATTCACAAACTTTTCTTCCCTTCACAATTACGTCCACGCTTCCAGTGCAGAGGAATTGCCTTCTAAGTATTAACCATATTTGGAGGTTTATCTTTGAGGGCAGCTCCTTAATCCATTTGACCTCAATCATTCTTCAGGTAGATGTAACATACTAACATGTATGCATGCATCCACTTCTTTTATTTTCTCCTATCATTTTTCTTCTTTCATATTTTGTATGATGAAAACATCTACCTGTTTTGTGGCGCTATATGATTTTCATGTTTAATTTGAGCATTCATGCTCTAAGCATTTGAGAAAATGGATATTTTTTACGAGAAAAAGTGAATATGTTTTTTTATCTTTTTAAGAAAATTTTAAGAATATATATGTGTGTGTGTATTTTTTTCATTTCATAATAAACAACACTTATATAATTATTCAATTATAAATGAAAAGGAAAAACTACACCAATGTTAATATCATTTCCTTTGTATTAGCGCACTAGCATCCGTGGATGCAAAAAAAACTTATTTTGCATCTTCAAACACTACTTTATCTATTTTACCAGCCCATTTTACAGCTCAACCTACATCCCACATTTTATTTTTATATACAACCCAATAAAATAATATAAATTACCTAATAAAATAATAAAAAGTATTCTTCTCTCTCTGTTTCCTCGCACTATCTTTTTTTCTTCACACACAACTACAATATTAATTTTTTTTTTTACAACCTATGAATAGTAAGGTCGCATTTATGCAACCTTACTACTTATAGACTACAAATTTTTTTACGTATACAAACTTGGATGGAGTGGGTTTTGGTTGTCTTAGGTTGTAAAATAGCAACTAGAGGGTGTTTACGCCCCCCAATGCTAGTGCTTACATGTCAGGTTCAACTTTGATTTAAAAAAAAAAAAAAAAAAAAAGGTAACGCTATAGCTGTTTTAAAACTTTTTGTACCGCCTATTAATCAATGATGTATAATAGAATTTTAACTTATAATGTTTGTTTCATGGTAGCTAGCTTATTTAAATATAATGAATACTTCCATATGAGTTATAATTATTGATCACATTCTAAAGTGGTCAATTACAAATAGTGGGAAAAAAGTGATAAATTTGTGTAAAAATAATTGTCTACCACCCATTGTAGAAATCTTCAACATATTGTGACAAACATTAATATGGTTAGGGTTGTCCACGGGATGAGCAAGTCGGGTTTGTGCCCAACCTGCAACCAACTTGTACAAGATCGGGTGGGTGATTTTCCAACCCGCAACCGACATGTAATAATAACGGGTTTGTCGATTCGGGTTGCCGAGGGGTGGTTGTTAATTTTAGGTGAAACCAAAAATCACTGGAATTTTGCTAAAACGCGGCGAGATCTTGCTAGATCCATCCAAGATCCAGTGAGATCTCATCAGATCCGGCAAGATTTTCGCCAAATCATGTGGAGAAATCACTAGTTTGGCGAGATCTAGTGCATATCATGCCAAAAATCGATAGGTTTAGCTAAAAATGTGGCCAAAAATTTGAAAAAAAATGGCCAAAGTTGATGGTCTTCAAGCAAGTCCAGTTTCACGGGTTTTAAAGGAGAAGACTATAACCAACCCACTGGCGTCGGGTTTTTAACATCGGGCCCTATGTCTGACTGCCAAAACTATCAGATCTGATGATTTTAGGTCAAATTTAGGCGGGTGGGCCGGGTGGGTGGGTTAGACAGCCCTAATAATGGTAAAGGAAAAGTTGTTTCTTTATTTAGTTTAAATTCTTTTTTTTTATTTAAACTCTTCTTGAATCTTGCTAAATCATAAAAGATAGTTCTATATACAAATAAAATCATTAAAAAAACTATTAATTAATAACTATCATAATTATTAAAATTTTATTTTGAAAAAAAATTAATTAAAAAATCATATTTTTATTAAGTTTTTTGTACATTATATGGATTTCTTATTAATTTATACTTTTCTTTAAAAAAAAAAAAAAAAGTGTGTGTGTGTGTGTGTGTGTATGTAATAATGACATCTTCCATCGATCTCAGGTACACAAAGGCTAACTGATAAGTGGCAATGACAACAGATGATGTCAATTCAGAGATCGGTAAATGTTTTATTTTCCAATCGTTTAATAGTGTAGGCATTCAATGAGTTCTTCAAGAATTGGATATGTCTGACAGAGATATCATTAATAAAGTCAACCATTATTAATTTTATTAAGACTGCATTCTCAAATTAAAGCAAATTTTCCAGTCAATTTTGTTCTAGAATCAATTTTCCATTTAAATTATATATACCTTCAATTGTTTTAGAATCAATTTTCATTTTGGTATACTCTACTAATTATATATAGATCGTCATACATCATTTCTTTTCCAACATTATAAAGTAACTCAAATAATAAATACAAAAAAATTAAGATATTTGACATATTGGAATTAGTGGAACATAAAATAAAACATGAAGAGTGATAGACAAGGGCGGAGCCAGAGGGGGCCAAGGGGGGGGGGGGCACCTGCCCCCCTGACTCGTCCTAAAATGTCTGTTATTATAATATATATATATATATATATATATATATATATATATATGTTTATGTAAAGTGAGGTAGCTCGTGACATAGAATAGAAAAACAAAGAAACAGTTTCCGTAAACAACATGTACATGACATGTAATAAATAATAAAATAACAAATTTTCCAATTAAGAAAGTTTATAAATACAACAAAATCTCACAATATTTTCACATTACTCTTATTTTTAGTTGAGATAAATCTCAAAATAATTTATTTTATTTTATTCTGACTAATGATGTACTAACACCTCAATTTTTTGTAAAAATATTGTGAAATTTTGTGGTGTTACAAAAACAACTCCTTCCACTTTAAACAATCTAACACAAAATGAATGCCACCAAACTAAACTTGTTAAAGCTGTTTACACTTTTGACCAATATTTAATCTTTTTATCATTTTCTTTTTTCACTTACCTAAATTTCCTTCTTTTCTTGTTTGAAGTTCTGCTCATGGAGCTCTAATTACACCTAATAATATCTTGTATGGTACTAAAGCAATAAAATGTCCATTACTTTTTTCTCCTCCATCTCTTGTATTTTCATAGTTTCAAAATTTGAGTTTCTACCATAAATCCAAAATTTTAAATAATTAAAAGAATAGGGAAAAGTTGAAATTTATTTTCTCAATTTATTTTGAGGAATCAAATTAGATATCTAAACCTTATGTACACAGATTAATCTCTTACTTTGATGATTGATCATCAATAACTATGAATTAGATGTTTTACAATTGTTTATTTATTTTACAATTGTTTAATTTTAATAGGCTTTGTATGACAATTATTGTTTGTTTATAATTTTATTATTAATATCAATTAATAATGTTAGGTTATTTTTTTATTATTGTCTTTTGATTTTGCCCTCCCTAAACTAAAATCCTTGCTCCGCCACTGGTGATGTATTTTATTAAATTAAATATTTGCACTATGATTTTTACTAATTACACGAAGAATTTTCTCACGCGTAATTCATGAAGCAGCCCGTACTGAGCGCACTAAGCTTTACCTGGCTGCACTGAAAGGTGACTGGAAATCTGTTGAGAACATGCAAGAAATTCAAAGAAAAATAACCAAGGCAAAAGAAACCACACTTCATGTTGCTGCTGTAGCAAACAAGGAAGACTTCGTAAAGAAGTTAGTGAGTAATGGGATGAGTAGCGACGACCTAAAAGTTGGAAACATTGCTGGAAACACTGCCTTGTCCTACGCTGCGGCAACTGGAAATGTGAATATTGCCAAGGTGATGCTGGAGAAAAATAGAGACCTGGCAAACCTAGGGAGTGGGGTGAAACCAATCTTTATGGCTGCTTCGTTGGGACACAGTAAAATGGTGCAATTTCTTTATTCTGAAACTAATGAGATGATTTGCGAATGGAACGAAAATGAACAAGCTGAATTATTTATCACTTGTGTTAAGGGTGGCTTATACGGTAAGCAAAAGTAATTATAATTACTCTTAAAAAAATGAAAGTAATTATCATATTTCTAGCTTTTTTTGATGGGGTGGTCTTCACAGTTTGATTTTTTTTTTTTTTTTTTTTTAATTCTAGAGTTGATTTGAAGTAAATAAATAAATAAATAAATAAATAAAATAAAATCATAGCTTAAACATGCATGGTGTGAAAAATTAACACAATCTAACCCATTCCTTTAATTTCTAAATGACGAAAATTTACACAATTTCACTCATTATTGAGGGCCAATGTTAATTAATTAATCTATTTATAATATAATTATAATGAGAAAGAGAGAATTTGAATTTGAATGTCGTGGCTATACAGAAAATCTGAATAAGTGATAATTTTAGGCTTTTGAATAAGTAAATGATTATGTACAAAAAATTTGAGCTTTAAAAACTAATATATATAACAAGATTAGAAGAAATCAATAAAAAAAAATCAAATGCTTCAATTATATATTATAGATGAAATTTTGCATAATAGATTACTATCCAGTTATGACCAAGTGTTCCTTCTTAAGATTTTCTTTTTTGCTTCGAATATATATATATATATATATATATATATATATATATATATATTGGAATAAATAATGCAGGAGTAGCCTTGAAAATGCTCATGGTCAACCCTAATTTAGCTACCACTAAAGATGAAGATGAAGAGACTGCATTGCATGTGTTAGCTCGCAATCCTTCATCATTTGTTAGTGGAAGTCGGCCAGGGTTGATAAGGAGACACCTCAATATTCCATGTGGGTTATTCCGACTTTGAAATTCTTAAATCTTGCATAGAATATATTCCTCAATAATCTTGTATATAGAGAAAATTCTTTTCATGATAAAAATTTTATTTCTTATATTTAATAATGTCTGTACTCTATATATATGATATTACATTATTTAAAAAAAATAACTAACTTGTCAGCAAATACACTTTTTCATTTGTAATAAATAATGTCAACCATAAAATAAATATGTTTAATCCCCAAATGATGGAGAATTCACAATACAATATTTGGAGATCAACCAAAGCTAAAATTCAGTTCCTCTAATAACCAACAAAAAAATTCACAGAGCATGAGCAACACCGAGATTAAATCCAACAAAAAGCCAATGCACGCACTGTGAGGACCGTTCTAAAAGTGAAGCAAGACTCTTTTCAGCTTCGACATCAACAATATTCAATAATTTTCATCAAAAACTTAATAGAAATTGTAAAGCCTCTCAGTTTGTTTTCCTTCTGCTAGAGTTAGTTTAGATTCAATTTCTTTCTTTACAAATGACAACTTTCTAATTCAAAACATGTGATATGACATCACCCCCCCCCCCCCCCCCCTATGAGAAATTTTTTAGTCAATGAATTTTATTTTATTTTTTGGAGTTATTTCATGGTTTCAATTTTCAAGAATAATTATTACGGATTTTTGGATTTATCTATTTGGAAAATTTCCACTAAAAAAAATTAACATTATTACATATTTTAAAAATCTAACCATTAGATTAGATTTTATTTATGTTCCTGATAAGCATGTCAAATTTTGTGTTAATCAAATATTATTTATTATTTGATTTATAAACTTATTTTATGCAAAATTTTAGACTACAAAAACTTAAATTTTAAACATTTTATTGATGAAATAATTATTAAACATTGATCTTTTAAAAATTTTGCAAACTTAAAAGATTAAGAAGAACATGTAATCTAAAGGTGAATTAGTCAAAAATTACATCTAATAAAAAATATTAAGTGGAGTTATAGTCAAAACTCTCACCTATTCATAGTCACATTTGTTATAAAAACGCAACCCAACAATTTAAATATGATTGCTGATATATCAAGTTAACTTACCAATTGTTCCAAAAAATTAACTTTTTGAAAATTGTGAATTTAATTATTTAATCTAACCGTTTCAAAGGAAAAAGTATTCATTTATATTGAATCTATTGGTGCCCTAACAATAATATACAATACACGAAACACAGTAGCATGTTCACTCCTTACAGCCTAAATCTATTCAATTCTTTTATTAAATTATAATTCACTTTGGTATGGCTACTTCAATTCCAGGGTTGAAGTTAAAAGAGGAAAAGTCGAAGCAATCTCAAGCTCATGAACTACTTAAACAATGCCTTCAAGCTTACAAAGATGATATTGAGAGTCTAAATGATATCCCAGAGCTTTCATTAGTTCTATTTATTGCAGCAGAAGTAGGCAACGTGGACTTCTTGGTCGAGCTTATTCATTTTGACTTTGATCTATTATGGAAAATAGACAATAAGAAGAGAAGCATATTTCATATTGCTGTTGAGAAGCGCCATGAAAGCATCTTCAATTTACTTGTGGGAGGCTCAATTAGAGATCTATTAGCAGATAGAATAAATGAAGATGGAAACAACATGTTGCATTTAGCTGCAGGATTGGCACCTGAAGAGAAGCTTAATGCTATATCAGGGGCAGCTCTTCAAATGCAGAGAGAATTACTATGGTTTAAGGTATTTATTCATATGATTTGAGTAGTAAGTTTTGAATTATTTTGTTAGAATATTAATTAAATAATGAATGCATTCACCATTCATCAATAGTTTAAGCTTTTAGAATAATCGATCATTTATTACATTTTGTAGAAAATTCATTCATGTTTACACTTAGATTTAATGTCTGCCTAAAGTTTCTGAATTTTAATACTAATTAACAAGTCTCTCATGTGGTACTACCTTATGATTTGCAATGGAAGGAGGTGGAAAAGGCTGTGAGACCTGGATTCAAAGAAATGAAAAATGTAAACGGGGAAACACCATATGTTTTATTTGCAAAGAGCCACAAGAAGTTAAGGAAGCAGGGAGAGAAGTGGATGATGAATATGGCTCAATCATCTATGGTGGTTGCAACACTAATTGGAACTATAGCCTTTTCTTACCAAGGAGATGATAAATTAAACCTAAGTCCTAAATTAGGCCTGGCCTACTCGGTTTCAAGCGCAATTGCAGTATTTTGCTCTTCAACATCCCTAATTACGTTCTTGTCCATCCTTACCTCACGTTATTCATATGAGGACTTCCTTGTGTCGTTACCTGTTAAGTTGATGATTGGAGTCACTACACTTTTTGTCTCAATTGCTGCCATGATGGTTGCATTTTCTGCATCCTTTTGCTTGAAGAATCATAATCACCAGGAATTGCCATTTATCTTTTGTGTCATTGGTTTATTTGCTTGTGTGCCAATCTTATACGTGTTGCTGAAGTACCGTCTTTTAGTTGACATGGTCCAATCTACCTGCTTTCGGCTTCAGCCACGGCATCGTCTACCTTACTAGAAGTTTCTGATGCACCACTGTGTAGCGGGTGTCTTACATTTCATAGGTCTCATGCACCTGTGAATCCAGCGGTTGTCTTACAACTTGAGTCTGAATCCAACACCCACTGCATGAGGCTGGTGTATCAAAAATAATTATTGCCACTCCACTAGCAATGGCCATTCAATTGCTACTAGTCAATCTTTTTCTGTTGCTTTCCTTTTTTCATGTGTAAAATTAATATGAATAAATTTGAACTATATTAATAATGTTGATGTTATTAAACACAAGTCTTTTCTTTTGCGTATTAATCTTTAGCATTTCTTTTTCAATAATAATTTTTGGCATCTTTTTAATTATTGTTTTGTTTTTATCTACAGTCTTATCTAGTATTCTCCAAATTATAGACCCGAGGATACATAATGATTCAACTGTCACACTCATTGTTTTACATCCACTTTTCATGATTTAAATGTGAAAATCATTATTTCTCCTTCTAAAATATGTATTTCTATATATGCAATTATGAATAGTACAACATTTAGCTACGAAATTAATTGTAATTTTAAACTACAACATTACTCTATCTTTTTATTGAAAGTGAATTTTGACAAATCGATCATTAGATTACATTTTCTTCTTATATTCTCTACCCTTACAAAATTTATAGAAAATTAAAGATCAATAGCTATGTCATCAATAAATTTTATAAATTACAAGTTTTTATAATTTAAAATTATGCATGTAACATAATCTTATAGATTACATAATAAATAATATCCAATTGACACAAAATTTAACATGTGTATTAAGAGCGTAAAAAACATGCAATTTAATAGTTAGATTTTTTAAATATATCGTAATGTTAATGATATCAAGTAAGATTGTAACTTTAAGCTACACTCACAACCAATTTTGTAGCTAAATTTTGTCCATATAGATATTGTGTAAAGTGTAAACAAATGTATGAAAAATGTACATAAGAGAATATTTTGCCTAAATACAATGCACACAATACTCCAAGAATACAAATGACAATCTATTCAAACAAGCGTATTGTTTCAATTTGGTATCAAAGCCATGTGACTTTCATGGCTTCCAGCTCTCTTTTCTCCTCTTCCCTCACTTTCAAGTTTTCAACCGAACTGGAAACTCTCCAACTCCTCCTCTTCCCTATTTTAACCGATGCTCACCACTTGTTATTCATCAAATTCACCAATGTTAAAAACTATCTTAACCAAAAAAAAATACACTCAACTTATGCCTTAGGTAATAAGGCAACATCTCCTTGGCTTCATTGATGTCTTCTTATGTGTCACGCTGCAAACCTAAAAATGTCTAAAGTATGAAAAACCGAGCCTTCAAAATATATTGTAGGGGATTTTTTTGTTTCTTTCCATTTGATAAATTAAATAAATATATTGATCTCTCCACAATATAAGTCAGAACTCTATGACACACTTACACACAATACAAACTACAAATCATATGTCTCCAAATATACATGAAAATCCAAAGCTCCAAATAAATAAACACAAAATCATGATCCTCTCTAAGATATGTAACCTCAACAAAAAATCCAGCCTATCATACCCAAGGCTAACAAACCTCAAGTATCTAGCCTCCAATAGAATTAATTTTATGGCCTCGAATAATTTAGTAAGTTGAGCACCAACAATTTACAGCACAAATCTCCCACTTAGCATAGTACTCCAATCACCACCAATAAGCTAAGCTCCATGCTTGATATATAGCTAATTGATCTGAAAAACTGTTAGAGGGTGAAATGAGTTAAAGCCCAGTAAGGAGAATAATTAATGGAGGTGGGGGGGAATGCAAGTCTCATGATAATTAGCATTTTTACAAAACACGTTACACTTTGGGAGTTCCCACTTAATTTATGCAAAATCAATCTTCATGGATAAAATGACAAAAATGATTGAAACAGTATACCACAAATTTTTTTCAAAATATCTCCATGTGAAACTACATACTATATACTATAAGCAGTAATAACACCGTTCCAAAACCAAAAAATCCAACCCAAGGCAACATAACAGTCGCGACATAAAGTCAGACTCCTCTGCCGACACAAAGTCAGAACTCATCGCCAACACAAAGTTGGAACTCATTTTCCGACACAAAACCGGAACTCATAACCATCACAAAGACTAAGATACCAAGGTCACACAAATTATAGTATCTAGCTGAGTAATCACATACCACAACCTAAGGGTAAAAACATGAAGAGCTCGCAGTTTACATGAAATCAAAACACAGTTCAATTTCAAGTATTTTCACAAAAAACTTTTGAAATACCCAATATATTCACAAGCTTCTCAAAGCCTTCAAACTCATTTCTTGTCAAGAAGATTTTGTATCAATTTTCCCAAATATCACAAGTCAAGATAAAAGCATCTTTAAATTTTGCAAATAATGTAATAAATCCATAAAATCCATTATCAAGAATTAAATCAAAGATGCTTGTCCTTTCCATGCTAACAAATCATGCATTTCCCATATGCAATAACAAATATGACGTAGTTATCATAAAATTCATATCCATTAAATTTACAACACGATATTTTTTGGGAAAAATACAGTTTCCACAAACAGCTTTCCAAAACGTGTTTAACTCAAAAACAATGTTTTATGCAATATGGATATTTTTTGAAAATCCCATTAAAAGCTACTTACCTCGGAAGGCCAACCAATTTTACCTCAACCAAGCACCATGAAATCAACCAATCCCATCACTAGGTCCATCATCAAATATCTCGAAACCTAGAAACAAAATTATCAAGCCTATCAATAACAATGCCCATCACAAAGTATCATCAAACTTGTCTCCATAGATCGAAAATGTCCCCAAAAATCAAATTAAGGCCAAGAGCTTAACTTAACTATCCAAAGGCACCGATTCCCAAAGGATACCAAACAAGCATACAAATGGTCCAAAGCACCAAAACACAACCAAAGCATTTTAATACATTACCCCAAACAATACGCATTTATTAGATAACATAACACATCACTTCAAAAAAATGAGGTAACTAGACTCAAGAATTTATTTTGGGTACTAACTAATAAAACCAAGCCATAATAACAATTCTTATAAATTCCCAAGCGTTCACAACAAAACACCCATGTTTAAGTGTTACACTAACTCATGTATTAATAATGTCAATACATATTACATCATATAGTAATCAATTATAACATCATTAAATCACTTTCAAAGTTCTAAAAATCATTATATATCTCACAAAGTCCAGAGTTGAATCGAATAAACAACCATAAACAATTAAACCCAACCTCATAACTCAATGAGGTAAAATATCAAACACTTGATGTGCAAAAAACGAAACCTCATGGCACATCTACTTTCATGGTTAACACTTTCATTACCCACTTGTTTTAAAACAAGTTCATAGCACCCAAAGCATCAAAGTTTAGGGCTGTGTTCATAACTCCAAGACCTCCAAAACCCATTACCCAAGACAAAATCATGATTGGGTGAACACTAGAGCATGACTCAAGACCAAACCAAAATCTTCATTCCAAATAAGAATTTCTTACATAAACCCAATAAGCTAGCTCTAGCATATACCCCATAGCTAGATTTTACTTAGTTTTGTTAGGAAAATAGGAATTTTACCTCAAATTCCTTGCTTGGCAGAATGGGTCCCTCTCTTCCCAAAATCTTTTCTTCACAACCGGTGGTGATGGCTTCAAAAGAAACTCATGCCTGAAGTATTTTTAGTGGAAGAGCACGTAGAGAGAGAAAGGGATTCAAGTGAGAGTGAGAGAAAGGGAGAGGGGTGGCAGCTCAAGAGAGAGAGACGTAAATGTGAAAGTGAGTGAGCAGGGCTGACTCAAGGGGATGAAGGTTATTTCCAAGTGTGGATCTAATATATCTTGCAAGTAAAATTACCAATCTGCCCATCAAGCTTCTTCCAAATTACAGTTAACAACCGGGGTGTTACATTATGATTTATGAGCCTTCTAAGACTTCCTCTCGATCTGATGAAATTGTTGGGCTAACGTCATCTCATCATGAAATCTGGACTACACAAAACTTGAGCCTCCACTTGCCTCTGCCTCTGTTACTAGAATATTCCTAATTCACTTGCAACTTCAAGATCATAAGCATGGTGTTCTTTCTATCGGTTAGTTTCTGCATAGGGTCAAAACATTATCTAATCAGTGTGGCAGGAGATAGGCTCTAACATCAACATTCTAATATCAAAGGTCTTAAATTGGTGTTCATTGATTTAGTCAAAACCTTGTCTATTCGTCCCTATCTATTTCATTTCTTGAATTGCCATAGCTTTCACCAAGGTCATGAGTTCCTTCACACTACTGATGACTTTTCTTCTGCTATTTTGCAGTCTTCCTTTGGCACCCCTTGTCAAACTCTAAACTTGCTAGTTGCTAAGGCTTTCGTTTACTTGATTCGAGGGTAGAAAAGTGCGGGATAGAAGAGATTTAGTTTTTCTTTGTGTGTTTGGTTTTTTTTTTTTTTTTTTTTTTTTTTTTTTTTTTTTTTTTAATGTTACCGCCAAATAAAAAATCAAATCCAGGAAATTAAGCCTTATGAAGCTCGTAGTCGCTAGGTTTACTTTCTTGGAATACCTGTTAAGGTGTGACTTGCGACTTGAGTTAGTACTTGCTTTATCATCCTCTTTAATGTCCTAATATCTTCCATTATGGGTGCATTCTCCATGTTGGTTATGCTGTGTCTGAATACGGTTTACCTCTTGATTTGATTTCAGGAGCATGGGTGAATCTGAGCTCATTCTATAGGTCTTGGTTGTGAGAAACTGATGCTGGAGCATAGACTTATGTAGCCATCCATTCCAAGGTTTATTCTCCTTCTAGGGACGTGTATTCTATAGTGATGGTCTATGTTCCAATGTGAGAGCTGGGACAGCCATGCTATCTCTCTGAAACTGTTTCCATGCCTAATAAAGTGCTCTCTTTGTTGAGGGAGCAAGGCCGGCCCAAGAAAATTTGGGCCTAAGGCTAAAATTTATTTAGAGCCTTTTTTTCATGTATACACTAATTAAACAAAATTATATAATACTAATTAAATTAAAATTAATTTGATATAAATACAAAAATTGATGAATAATACTAACTAAACTAATTTTAATTTCATATAAAGGATTGAATATCATAATTGAACTATAAATTTAAATAAAAAAAACTAAAAAAATATTATTTTAAAAAATATTACTTCAACTTGGATACATGGCTATGCATAGTTAAGTACAGTTGTAATCTAAATTTTAATTTTATATATTCTTTTTAAGAGAAAGACATAGATATATTTAGTGTGTGGCTTTGTAGGAGATTAGTTTACAAAAATTATGGTCTCAAACTATTAGAGGAGATTAGTCATCATTTATGATTTATCACATTTACAGCATCTTTTTTAAAACATTTTAGGGTTCAATTAGTTTAAATTTCTATTGAACTCATATTTTAGAAGCCTTGTTAGACATGTAAAAAAAATACTAAAGATATTACAAAATGTTCACAATATAATATAATAATGACTGTAATTGATGAATTTTAACAACTTAATTTATTAGTATTTGAATTACTTTTTTTTATGTGATTGGTGATATGTCAATTAAACCTATAGTAAAATTTGTGACATCTTTAACATCACTCTTAAAAATATATCAATTATTTTAAAAATATTATATTTTTATAAAATTTTGGGTCTTTTACGAAGGAAATGTGACCTTTTTTTAGTAGAAAATTTTTTATTTTGTTGTTGGTCCTTAGGCCTAGGCCTAAGTTGCCTAGGCCTAGGCTGGACCTGTGCGAGAGTGCCATGAATAACAAAAGTTGAGGGAAGGTTAAGATTTTGAAACCTTAAAGTAGCAAAATTTATTATTTGTAGGTCATAGTAGTGTTGATGAAATTATATTAGCCATTGATCGATCTCTCTATTTATGTGTGTGTGTGTGTGTGTGTGTGTGTGTGTGTGTGTGTGTGTGTGTGTGTGTGTCTTTTTCAAAAAAGAAAAAAGAACTTGATTGAATTTATACAGAAAATGAAGAATGGCCTTAGAATGTAGCAATGTAGGTCAATTATTTCTAAGTGGCATGGATCAAAGTTTGTAGTACATACAATACAATGACGAAGGTAGAAATTTTTTTTAAGAGGGGCCAAAGTAAATACAATAAATTAACTTTAACTCATCATAATTATACCATACATTCTTCATAGAATTAAAATTATTTATAAATACCACCGCACACCCTTAGTGCGATGGTCATTTTACAAGTATAAGTCACTACAAAAAACGCGAGTTTGGGCCGCGTTTTTGGGCTAGGCTTTTGTAAAACACAGCTACAGGGGGTATTTGGAACTGCGTTTATGAAAAATGCAACTCCACCCCTGGACGTATAGCCGCATTTACTAAACGTAGCTATAAACCCACTATGAAGCCGCGTTTTTGAGTGTTGAGACTGCGTTTGGCTAGGTGATACTTAAGCCACGTTTTTAGAAACGTAGCTTTAAGGATTTTTTTTTTTTTTTTTTATTCCATTATGTCTGGAGCTACGTTTAAAAAATGCAACTCCTCAGGTGCTTGGAGCTGCGTTTAGTCAAACGCAGCTTCAACATGTGTGGAGCTGTGTTTAACAAATTTAGCCCCAGACATGTTGAAGCTGCGTTTAATTAAACGCAGCTCAATCATGTCTGGAGCTACATTTAACAAACGCAGCTTAACATTTAGTCTAAATGAAAAAAAAAATCCCTAAATCAGATCGCTCTCAACCCTAGACTAAATCACCTCCCCACTTGCTCCTCCATCGACTCCTTCCTGCTCTCTCTCTCTCTCACCTGACCATACCCGCCTCTTCTTCTTCCTCGCTTTCCCTCCTCTCATTTCCAAGCTCTTCTTCGGCCTCACCGACTCCTCCTTTTCCAAACCCAACACATCCAACGGCCTCATTGACTCCTCTTCCAGCATCCTCTTCCACTCAATCTCCGCTGTCGATCAACTCTCATACACGATCCTGTCAAACCCTTCACTCTTCAAATCCAACTCAACGTTTTCGAATACTACCTCCCCCCTCTTCCCCTGTCCAATCACAAGGTTCCCACCTCCTCCTCGCGCGTCGCTCCCACCAGGTTCAGACCCGCCCCGAACACCCTCACCGAACCCGTGTGGGACACGGTGAAGCAGATCTATTGAGGATCGTGAGCATTTCGAAGCTGGTGGTGTTTCCGAATCCTTATAGAGAGGACCCTGGAACGGCGTTGGGTGATTGGGATCTTTGGGCCTCACTCTTTCTTAGTCTGCCTCCATTAAAATGGTTTTCATTCATTTCTTTACTAATCTAGCTTACCCTATTTGGCGATTAAGCTATGAATTTAGTCATAAAACTACCAATAGATCGCGTATATATTGCTATTCAATGCTACTTTTCGTCTTTGTAGCTTATTTGTTCGCTGATAAATTATCGATTGTCTCGAGAGAAATGGCATGGCAATATTTGTTATTGATTTTTTTTTTCTTTTTTCTATGGAAACAACTTTGGGGCATTGAGTTCTTTGCTTGGTACTCAACATTTTTAGTTTTTTTATTAATAAACTTAGTAATTCGTGTTGTTATATGTCAAACTCTTCATCAGATTTTTGAGCCAGATTGACAGAGAGAGTGTCTTTCATAGATGTCAATAGTACAAAGTAAATGAGAGAAAGTATAAGACAACGTACATTATAGGTGTTTATAACCACAAATACAAGTGTGGTTCTATCCTTTTCTGCCAGAAGTTTCTCAAGTAGGTGACAAACAATTCAAGTAATATGCACGAAATGTCTAGCTTAACTGCTTAAGCAACATGTAGACCATTTCGTAGTTTTGCTTGGAAGTAGGAAGGCCTTGACAAATGACAACTTGTAGCCTTGTAGTGTCTCTGTATATACCTATTCCATTATGAGACTGAAGTTTCCCTGCTTTTTTCCCCCCTCAAAATGTTACAGAATTATGGATATATAGTTTTTTGTTTTTTGGGTTTATAAGTGTTATCAATTTAGGTAAAGAAGAACTTTTAGATCAAATATTGATCTCAAATTTCTAGTGTGAGACTACGGGCCTAAGGGGCATTATTAGTTTATTTGTAGCTACTATCTTCTCCAATAAATTCCAAGTTGCCTGAAAAGTTGATAGAGCTCTAGAACTTTTGATAGTAGAGAATAATGGAATATGTGTTTACAAAAATACAATCACACCTAATAAAAGTTTTGAAAAAACTTTTCAAAATTTTAGGGAAAAGTGTGATTGTATTTCATGAAGCTAGCTGCAACAAACCTCGGCTTGACTGGACTGTGGTATTGTTTATTAATGCCTGGTAGTCTCTCCCCCTGTTCTGGTAGTGGCTGAACAGGGTATACACTTATATGGTGTAAATGGTTTGTTGGTGGTTGTTGAGAATGGTTTTTTTTTTTTTTTGGAGACCAATGATAGAATATATATTACTGATTGAAAAAGTGTTACATGAAGAGTACCGAGTTTACATTGTGGGCCTTGTGCAGAAATCAAAGCAATTAACAATCATGAAATAGCAAAATTATTATAAGGAAAAGCAATTGAGTGTGCCTTATGTTTCATACTTTCATTGTCTATAGATGTTGATTGATAGTATTATTGTTTGGACCTTTAGTTTAAATGGAACCCCATTATTTATTTAACCTTGAGAAATTGTGAGTGCTATTTTTGCATAAGATCTAGTTCCAGTTCTATGCATGATGTATCACTTTCCTGGGAAAAAAAATAGTGAACAGTCAGTGACTACATTGTCATCCGAGCTTCTACTATTTTTCCTTTTGATACATATATACCAGAATTCATGAATTGGTTGCATATATATCTTTGTAAAATCATAAATAATAGTATAATACTATGTAAAAAAGAAATTGGATTGTGTTATGCCTGACTGAGATTACACATAAAATCTCAACAGCGCAGGTTGTACAGTGCGCAACTGTGCAGTGCAGCCCACAGATACACCTTATAAAAAAATAAAAATAAAAAAAAGTGATAAACCGGGTTGTCTTCAAAAATTTTAAGACAACCCGGTTTATCAATTTTTTTTCTTTTTTTCTTTTATTTGAACACTATTTTTCATTTTATCTATTATTATAAATTGTTGTACCAATTTTTCATCTTAAAAAGTAAGAAAAATAAATTTTAAATACAATAATTTAATATATATATATATATATATATATATGATTTAATTAATATTTAACTATAAAAGTCCTACTTAAAATTTTTGCAAAAGACCGTCCAAGTTGTTGAACCGACCCAGTTGCATGTCACAAATTGCTAATTGCAAACGACCATTGTTAATGGTATGGAAAATTGGATTTGGATTTGTTTGGTCTTTACTAAAAAGTTTGACAAGTCTAATCAAATTGTTGACAATGCATTATTTTTCAAAAAAGTACGTGTGGGGGGTAAAAGCGTCAAAACACCACGTAGGCCTAGGGCCTGGTCCGAGGACGGGACTCCATGGAAGGGGTCCTGGATAGGGCCTCCTAAAACGGGGGCCGAAACGCCCGCCGACCAGGTTGCCGGTCGAATTTGTACTGGTCCGAGGAGAAGGTATCCTCGGACTAAGAGACCCTTGTCCGAGGAGCGTAGCTCGTTGTCCAGGGAATGACTCCTAAAGCTCAGCGAATCGTTCCCCGCCCCAACGGGACGCCGAGGAGGGGGACAAGAAGTACGTGCACCATGCAAAGTTGCTGCCACCGCATTAAATGCCTTCCACCTACCCGCCTGGCCGCATTAATGAGGAAATGACTTCTGAGGGGACGGTAGACAGCCCTAAGGGCATTGGGGAGCGTTTTCAGGGAAAGGACAGGTGAGAATCAGAGATGGGGAGTATAAATAGAGAAGGGGGAACCACTGGAAGGAGATCCGGATTTTTCAAAGGAAAAAGAAGAACACACTATCTCTCTCTTTCTCTTGAAGAACAGAACGCCAGCTAGCTCAGAAGCTCCTTGGCTCACGCCTGATAAGGGAAAGAGGCCACCCCATCAGCCCGTCGTATCCCAGAAGTGGACTTGGACCTCACACCACAGCCTTCCAAAGCACCTAGAGGTCTAGGCTTTAAGCCCATTCTCTACAAATTCTATTATAAAGGCCACTTGGGCCGGCCCAGTCACTCATTTGGGCCAAAGGCCTACTTTGTGCTCCTACAGTACGTAATAGGTATTTCTAGAGCACATAATCGGTAGCACTACCAGAAATAAAATTGCAATTCTCTTCATCTCTTGCTATAAATTCTACTTTGAAATATCAATCAATACACACTGTACAACCACCAAGTCTAAGCTCCCCAACTTTCTTAGTTGGCATGGCACCAACACCAACCTCTCTACTGTTCAAAGTACGAAGGTGTGGACAAAGAACTGGTTGCTCCTGCTAAGCCCACACCCCACGAATTCAAACAACTTTCTGATATTAATGATCAAGAGGGTCTTTAATTTCAAATCCCACTCATACAATTTTATAAATATGATCCCTTAATGAAAGGTAGAGACCCTGTGAGAGTCATTAGAGAGGCACTTGCAAAAACACGGGTGTTTTACTACCCATTTGCTAGTACGCTTAGGGAAGGACCTGGCCGAAAACTTGTAGTATAATGCACTGCTGAGGGTATCATCTTTATTGAGGCTGATGCTAAAGTTACACTTGAACATTTTGGTGATTGACTTCAACCCCCATTTCTATTTCATCCCTACACACACACACACACACACACACACACCCATTTCTATTTCATCCACACACACACACACACACACACACACACACACGTTGCACTGTCTCTGTATGTGTTGGTTTCAATGGGTTTGATTCATCGATTTTGATATGGGTTTGCAGGTATTTATCAATAGAGGAGAATCGGTTCTGGCTTGGGTCTCTCCCTCTCTCTCTCGAACTCTCAATCTCACTCAAGCCACTCTCACAAGATTTTCCTAACAATAAGTTTTTGAAATTGTTTCTTTTGATTTTTGTAATAGGGTTTCCATTTTTGGTTTAGGGTTTCGCTTTTTGGTTTGGGTTTCGATTTTTGATTCTGGGTTTTGATTTTGGGTTTAAATGGACTTTTTTGTAGTTTTTTCTTCATGGGATTTCTGATATTTTGTTGTTTTCAAAATTTTTTTACTTTTTATTTTCTCAAAAATTTAATCTCCTACATTTTGAACTTCTATTGTATCTTGCTTGTAATATTTTCAAATTGGTTCAAATTTTGTGAGATTATGCCACATTAAATTTTATTGTTGATTTGTGCCAGGGACGTAGCTATGCTTGGACCAATAAGAAAAAGCAAAATATGAAATATATATTCATGCTCCATTTTTGTTCCATGCTTTCACAAAACTTTTGTTTCTTTAAGCATTCAATTTTTCCTTAAATTCAAGGTTCTTTTTGTGAGTTTCTGTCTGATGTTCTAAATGATTTATGAAATTTATCTTAAAGCATTAGCATAGGATAAGTGCAGCTTAAGTGTTTGATGAAGTTGTCCAAACAAACTTGAGATAAAAACACACACACACATATATTCTTTTATAAGTAGCTTGGATAAAAAAAAAACATGGTTGTCTTTGGGTTAATCTAGAGCTAGAATATGAAGGTTTAGGGTATAACACATTCTTTAAGCATTTGGGTTTGAGGGTATATTGCCCCCCTCAATCAAAATCCTAGCTCCGTCCCTGATTTGAGCATTGTGAGATTATATTATTTTTAGGATTTTTTTACCAATACAAACTAAATGCCTTAAAATGTTTTACAAGGCATTCTAAATTTTTTGGCTAAACCAATTCTCTTAAGACATCCTTTTAAGTTTTTCCTTAATTGAACTACTTTTAGTCTTTTAATAATATCACGTGAAATTCATTTAAAATGACTTCTGACCCATTTGAAAACAAAGTTTTCTTACAAACAATTTTTATTACCACTTGAAAAGAAACCAGAAATTTCTTCTACCATGTAGTGAAATTTTTACTATTCATTTTTTATATGTTTCCATATATAATAACTCCATTTTTATTACTTCTTTGAAAAATATAAACAATAAATAAATAACCTACATCTAAGTGTCAACATCCCATTTCCATTTTTTTCAGCACTAGGAATAAAATAAGAATCTTTTGTATGTGAAGATCCTCTAGATGACCCAAACCCTTAAATCATATCAACACGGTCATAGTGCAATTAAGGACAGATTGATCCTTTTTGTGTGTGTGATTAAAACAGTGCTACAATCATTATTCAAAAAATGCTTGAATCTGATTGTTTAGCATGTTATCTTACTATATTGACATGCATGTATAGGGTTCTCCTACGTTAACAATGACTTCATTCTATTCAAAACCTATTAAATAGAGGATTTAATTTGGATATGATGATGAATTTGAGACTGGCAATATATTTTTTTATAATGAAATGATACCCCATTTATTGATGATCAGCATACATGTGGCTTCATAGTACTAGATTGTAGTGAAATCATGCATTTCTTCTTATCCACCATTTGAATAAAGTGTTTTCGCTTACAATAATATTAGGAGTGTGCAAGTTTTGCCACAAATTTCTCTATATTGGTCGTATGAACTTCCACCTTCATCCATTGCTTCTTTAGCAAATTCTTTCCATCTCAATGAATTCATCTTCTTTTTTTACCCTCTGTCTCCCTTTATTACTTCCTTTATGTATAGCTTTATCTCTTCATTGGTAGCAATGCCTTTTTCATTCAATTTATTCTTAACCCCTACCTTCCACACATCCACAATGAACTTTGCATTTGTTGGTTGATATGTCCACTGTGGCATTGCAACCATTGGCACTCCCAAACTCAATGCCTCAAGCATCAAGTTCCATCTACAGTGAGTCATGCAGCTCCCAATTGACTTGTGAGCTAATACTTCTAAAACTGAAGCCACCAACTCACAATTGATCCCTTCTCTATAAATGTTTCTTGCAGAAAATTTATAGGATGCTTTTTTACTACAAATTCTCTAACTACCCATAAGAAATGGCAATTGCTATTCTTTACTCCCCATGTTAGGCTTGAATGGGTTAAGACCGTAATCTTTGTCATCCTCCAATTGCTTGTCTAAGTGCATTGATGGAATAGTTGGTCCAATTCTTATAATATTTGGTCAATGGATATAAAAAAAAATTGTTAACTAAAGATGGAGAGGATAGCAGTGCCAGTACCACAAATAGGATGCAATCTAACATTATAAAGGAAACGTATATGTTGTGTTTGGTAATGTCCAGTTATTCTAACTCAACTAATACTTCCATGTGAAGTTGTGTCTCATTTTGTGCATGAAAATTAAGCAGAACCTCTTTCAATTTGCTTGTAGTCTTATATTGTTGTTATGATTGTTGCGTTGATTGATGTTGGTGATTGGGCTTCATGTTCACAAGTTTTTGGGCTGGAAAATAGGTAGAAGAGGCTAGGAGTCACCGTGTGGGCAGAGTGCTATCCTAGATACATAGGGCCCAGGTTAAAGAAGGGTCACTTGTATTAGTATTACGTTGTTTTTATTTTTTTTATTTTTTAAAAGAAAATAAAAGCTTTTTAATCGAGAAATGCATGCTGTGCAATACCAACGTTGCCTCCCATTTAATGTTTGTTTTTCTTATATTTAAATTGTGCTCTCTTTTCTTGTATGTTTTTTTAGGAGTCATATATCAACAATTTTGTTGGACTGTAATTCTATGTTGGATTCATTAATTTTGCTGGACAATGCATGCAACGATGATAGGTGTTCCTTTTGTTAACAAGAAGTACGATAACATATGCCCCTTCATGCATTTATTTAGTAGTACATGGACAAACAAAGTCATGTGTCAGACAACTATTTGTACATCTCAATATGTTTGCCATGTGTCAATAATAAGTAGAACATGACACCAATGCCATGTAACGCTGGTAGACAAATATACTCCAAAAATATTGGTGTAAAAAATTATAATATTGGTGTCTTGGGCAAATCACTCACATCTACTGATTCCCTTGAGATGTTTATAAATTCTCTTGTTTGGTACATAATTTTTAGCTTTCTCTGTACCTGTTTGGCTGCTTCATGCCCCTTTTTGCGCAATGTAGACTGTATTTAATAATTTGTTTTTACTTATAAAAAACAAATAGAAAAAAAATTCATTTTCTTGGACTGTTAAATTGGCTTCGTGACTTTTCTAGTAGCTACGTAAATCTTCTGTGCATAATATCATGGTGTTTCACACGCTAAATATATATGATGTTAACACATAATTCTCTATGCAACCATTGATCAAGTCCACTATCAGGCTACGAGACTCATTGCTTCCAAAGGACAAACCAAAGCTGGTTGTTCCTCTTTTGTTACTTATTGCTCAACATCGTTCTTTGTAAGCTTTAGAACTGTAATTGTTATATATATATATATATATATATATATATATATATATTTCTTTTTCCTTGGGATACATTGTTCATTACAATGTGTTTTGTTGTGTTTAATATATTTCTTCATTTAATGCTTTAGATGCATCGTTGTAAGTCTTTATCTTTTTATTTTTTTTTCCTTTTCATTATGTATATTCAGATTTGTATCATAGGCCCATATCTGAGACATATGTAGGCTGTATCAAAAAAGTTTTCAAAAAAAAATTTGTAAAACAAACACACATGGGACATACATGCGAGCAGTACTGTATTGGAAAGGGAAGTGGTATTATATTTGAATGGGTTAATTTCTCGCCCTAGAAAGGGAAGTGCTAGGGCTGTGCAAAAAACCGATGAATCGAAAAAACCGGCTGAAACCGACCTAATCAAGTTCAATTTTTCGGTTCAGTTTCGATGCGGTTCGCTTTCAGTTTGAATTTGAGAAAATCGAAATATTTCGGTTCGGTGTCGGTGCTGGATTTTTTCACCCCGAAACCAACCGAACCGAACTGAATATATATATATATATATATATGTATGTATGTATATATTTATGTAGCTTTTAAGACGTAACTCAATAGTGGCTTAGTGGTATAGTGTCCGCGTGTTGGCTTAGTGATCCTTGGGTCGAGCCTTCGCGTGGGCATTTTTTTTTTTTTGCAATGTTTTGTTTTAAAACCCTAATATAAATACCCTTCTAATCTCCTATTTCCTTCTCTTTCATTCTTCAGCCGCCCCCCTCTTCTCTTCCAACATCTCTGTCTCTCTTCACTTCTTCAGCAGTTCATCGCTACTTTCTTCTCTTTTTTTTTTTTTTTTTTTTTTTTTTTTTCTCTGAGTGTCATGGACCTTCAAGCCTAAATACCCCCCTAATATTCTCTTCTCTTCCATTCTTCAGCTGCCCCCCTCTTCTCTTCCAACTTCTCTGTCTCTCCTCAACAGTTCATCGCCACTTTTTTTTTTTTTTTTGTCTTTCTCTGAGTCTCATGGACCTTCAAGCCGCCCCGTTCCCCAATTTTCTGTCTCTCTCTAGTCTCTACCCTTATCGCTTCAGTAGTTCAGCGCCTCCTCATTTTTTTTTTCCTTTGATCCTTTCTCTGATTCCCACGGTCGTGCCTCTCTCTTCTCTCTAGTCACATGCCTCTGCTTCGCCTCCACATGCCGGCCTTGATCTACGTCGATCTGCCTCTGTCGCCGCCTCCAGACGAATCGGTGAAGGGTTTTTTTTTTTTGGGTTTTGTTTAATACTGAATCAATGCTATTTTTTGTAAATCTGTGATTGTTATTTTCTTATGTTGAGTTGTGTTTTTTTTATTTGTGACTCGTGAATCTGTGATGTTACTGAAACCGAACACCGACTGAAAAACCGAAATAACCCGAAACCAACGGTGTTTCAACTATTTCCGTCAGTTTCGGTTGGCCAATTAAAAAAAACCAACCGAAACTGAACGCAAACACCCCTAGGAAGTTCTACTATATTTGAATGGGTGAATTTCTCACCCTTGAAATTGCATGAAGAGATGCCTAAGTGTGTGTGCATGTGTGTATATATATATAGACATATATATATATATATATATATATCTATGTATGCAACCTAAACTTCCTTTGAACTAAATTACAGACTACAGTACCTAAATTGTTTAGCACTTCATACATCTTCTCTTTTGACTAACTTATTTCATAAATTAAATTAATTTTAACCCTTCATACAATTTGATATTGCCTAACGTTTTTCATAAATTAAGTCAACTTTAACCTCCATAAGAAAATGTGACAATCAACTCTCAACAAGTAACTCTTAATTACATGGATGCATTAGGTTCTTTCCCGCTAATAGAATCAACAAATCTTATCGATTTTTTGAGGCAACTTAGACCAACTCTTGGCACCTCAAAGAAGTGGTCAAAGATCCATGCCTATATTTCTTGAAATAACTAACTTGTTATTTTTCTTGTAAATAGAATTTAAATGCCAAAGCACAGGCGTTCATTCCATTTGGTGTGCGCAGTAGATTTTGTCCTGCAAGTCACCTGGCTAAGCTTGTGATAACTATTTTCCTACAACATTTTCTCCTTAACTACAAGTGAGTTCCCTCAAACATTTTACTATGTGGGCAACAGTTTTATTTATTTTGGAAATGAAATATCACCATACATAGTATTAGTATATTGCGTGCTCTATTACAATGCTATAGAAAATCAATTGAGTAAGCAAGATGACTCCTTTTTCTATTCCATTTTATCATTAACCAAAAATGAGTTCCCTAAAAATGAGTTCCAATGAAATAACAATTAATGATTCTTGTTGAGGTCATCGGTGAAGTAAGTATGTAGTTGCATATTTTTATTACAATAAAAATTGTCATAGTTGGTGTGTAATATAATATTTAGCTTTCTTATAAATCTTACATGTGTACATGATTGTACTACATTGTGTATATGTGGTCCAATCTTCTACATCTTACCATACTTCTTATTTATTTTTGCTTCTTAATGGGGGTTTTAGGTAGGAAAACACTGAGCCACCTGTGATTCTTGAACTTCCATTGCTTGCTGAATATAAGGTAGCTTTCTTTTAATTACTTGCCTTCTGGGACATGCAAGTGGGTGTAATATATGATTAAAAAAAATAGAAAGAGTATTCCCTAATCTAGCTATAGTTGCCCTATAGCCGCGTTTGTTATAAATGCAGCTAAAACCCACCACCTATACCAGTGTTTTTAACAACATAACTATAAGTCCCCTCTGTAATAAGTAATAAGTTTCACATGATCATACCTACATTTATTTTGACTGTCTTATTTGTTTAAAAATACAACTATAGTTCCAATAAGTGAGGCTTTACAAAACTTTACATCCTTTGTTGGTGAAATTCAATTTACATTATAATCTTCAACAAATTTGTTTAAATAGAACCTTAGCATATCAGTTTCATGGTTAGGCATCTACTATTTTCTAGCTAGAAAATGAACTCACAAACGAAACATCCTCGATCTTTCTTAACCACGTGAAAATCATCTTCATAATACTATATTTATTGCAAACCCATCATCCAAAGACACATTCTATATTTCTATATAACAATTGGACAATAACCTAAATGCACCAGCATGCTTTTGCCAAAAGATAGGATTGTTTCACTAAAATTTGTCCTCTATTTTAAAAGCATTTAGTTCAGCAAGTTTCAACGGTAATTGATATAAGTTCATCTTAACTAATTTCAAGGGTTACTGGCTATGCATTACCAAATGTTGTTGTTGGTCAAAATTTCGAAATCTTGTATAGCAATGGATAAAAGTTAGATGAAGAAACAGAGGGGTTCAATGGAATATATTGAAGGTATAGTTAAATTTGTGGAATTTGCATCTGTACATGCGCGCGATGGGAAAATATTTTGTCCTTGTACCAAATGTGTGAATTTGAGTTTGGTCCCACCATGGGTGGCACGTGAACATCTGTGGAGAAAGGGGATGCTTCAAAGTTACACACATTGGAAATGGCATAGGGAATCGGCCGATACACCAACAGCCTCTGAATGTGGGAGTGGTCATGTGCAAGACTCCCTAGAACAATACGGTGACTTTCGTGGGATGTTGCATGATTTGTGCCCAACACATAAAATGCCACCCGAACCAATGGAAGAAGGTGAAAGTGTGCAACAACCGGCTCAAGATTTGAATGATGATGCACAAAAGTTTTACAAAACGATAGATGATGTGGACAAACCCTTATATGCTGGGTGTACAAAATTTAGCATATTCCCAACCATCGTTGTGTTGTTCCAATTGAAGACTCTTTGTGGTTGGACGAACAAGTCATTTACTATGTTGCTTCAAGTCCTGATGAATATGCTTCCTTCAAACGCTAAGTTGCTAAAGGACCATTATGAGGCTAAGAAGATAGTCCGAGATTTGGGTTTGGGTTATGAGAAGATCCATGCTTGTCCCAATGATTGCATGCTATTTTGGAAGGAGAATGTTAACCTTGAGGTGTGCCCTTATTGCAAAGTTTCAAGGTGAAAAAAGAATGAGGCATCCGTTACAAGTAATAATGCATCATCTAGTAAGGAAAAGAAGAAAGCTGCAAAGATCCTACGATGGTTTCCCTTAAAGCCAAGATTGCAGCGACTGTTTTTGTCACCCAACGTGGATAGTTCTATGAAATGGCATGTTAATGGTCGTATAGATGATGGGGTAATGCAGCATCCTGCTGACTCAAATGCATGGAAAATGTTTGACAGTACTCATTTACAGTTCTCGTCTGACCCTCATAATGTCAGACTTGGACTAGTTACGAATGGGTTCAACCCCTTCGGAATTCTGAGTACTACTCACAACACTTGGCCTGTTATGCTAGTCCTTTACAATCTCCCGCCTTGGCTGTGCATGAAACGATCATCTTTGATTTTATCACTAGTTATTCTTGGTCCTAAATCGCCAGGGATTGCGATAGATGTGTACTTGCAACCCTTAGTAGAAGAACTAAGGGAATTATGGGATGTTGGAGTAGAAGCGTATGATGCATCTTCAAAAAATGTATTCCAATTGCATGCAGCATTGATGTGGACCGTACATGATTTTCTTGCCTACGCAGATGTGTCAGGTTGGAATACAAAGGGTAAGTATGCATGTCCTTGTTATGCATTAGAGACTGACTCTCGATATTTAAAAAATGGTCACAAATTCTGTTACATAGGACATAGGCGATGGTTGGGTAAGGACCATGAATTTCGGGAAGAAGATACATTATTCAATGGATCTACTGATATGCGAGTGGCTCCTATGCCACAAGTTGCATCAAGCATAATTGTGGACACTGAAAGTTTAGTTGGACGTTATCTGGGGAAGAAATGTCAAGAAAAATACAACAAAAAAAAGAGAGGTGAGGCGAACCAATGTGTTTGGAAGAAGAGAAGTATTTTTTTCAGCTTGCCTTATTGGGAGGATCACAAGCTGCGACACAATCTTGATGTGATGCATATAAAGAAGAATGTGATGGACAATATACTTGACACGGTGCTAAACTTGAAGGACTGGACAAAGGACAATTACAAGGCACGCCTTGACTTGGCGGACATGGGAATAAGGAGTGAACTCCACCTAAAGCGAAAAGGTGATGATAAGTATACGATACCGCCCACGTGTTTTCATATGACTGCATTGGAGAAAGATGGTTTCTTGCAAGTTTTGCGGGATGTAAGAGTGCCTGATGGATATGCTTCCAATATCTCACGTCTTGTCAATCTGAAAGAATGCAAGATTTATGGTTTAAAGAGTTACGATAATCACATCCTGATGCAACAACTCCTTCTAATTGCTTTACAAGGATCTTTGCCATCACACGTTACTAGGCCTTTGATAAAGTTAGCTTGTTTCTTCAGGAAAATTTGTTCGAAAACCCTTACGGTTTTAGATATAGCAAGTGCTGAGGTAGACATTGTAGTCTCGTTGTGTGAATTGGAAAAAATATTTCCTCCATCTTTCTTCACGGTGATGGTACATTTGGTCATGCACTTAGCTACTGAAGCCAAGATCGTTGGTCCAGTTTAATACCGTTGGATGTACCCCATTGAGAGGTACCTCTTATGTAATACATGTACAATATAAAAATAATGTGCACTTTGTAATAGCTCGTGTCAATTGCTAACCTTCTCATGCGCATTATAGGTACCTCTCACGCCTTAAGTCTTACATAAGAAATAAGGCTGCTCTAAAAGGGTGTATTGTCGAAGGATACATAGTGGAGGAATGCTTAACGTTTTTTTTCACAGTATATGAAAGGAGAGAAACTATATTTAATCAACCCACGAGGACAATGGAGGGGTCAACAGGGGTGGTTTCAAGTGTGGCACTAGACAATAGGGAGTTGACCTAAGCTCATCGCTACGTTCTATTCAATTCCGACAACATTTACCAGTTTCGTGAGTAAGTACTACGAACACCAGTATAATTGCATGACAATCCAATGTTCTCTACATGTATTAACACTAATACAATTGCCATCGCATGCAGGATGCACAAAAGTTTGATGGAGGTCGAACTTTGAAGGGGCCATTGTCGTATATCCAATGCTATTATTCATAAGCACCACATGGAGAAGTTTTGTGGCTGGTTTAGATCTCACGTAGGTGTCACATCTTCAACTTCTTAAGCTTGCAACTTTCCCATAAGTAGAATGACTGTACTAATTATAATAAGTTTGTTTGGTTATATTAGATGATGTCAATGACTGATGCTGATAAGGAAAGTACTGCACTTACCGATACACTTGTCACACTTTCTAAAGGACCATATACTTCAGTAAATCGGCTGAAACATTATGTCATAAATGGGTTAAAATTTAGGATTTTGAATGTTGAGGTAAATAGAAAAACGCAAAATAGTGGAGTTAGTGTCGCCACTGAAGGTGGCATTACGTACTATGGTGTGTTGACAGATATTATTGAGTTGAATTATTCTGGCAGTATCAGACATGTGTTAGTCAAGTATAGATGGGTTGATGATCAAAATAGGAGGGTTTATAAGATTGATGAGTTTGGGTTTCCTATGATGAATTTTACTCACTCCATACATGGTGGGGAGGAAATGGTGCATGAATCATATGTCTTGGCGTCTCAAGCTACACAAGTTTTTTATGTTGAAGATAAAAGGCACAAAGATTGGTATGTTGTCGTTAAAACGAAAGCTAGAGATGTGTTTGATGCCGGTAGTGGCCCCAATTGTGACAAGGATGACACAGATGGGTTTTATGAGAACATTCTTTATAATATAAGTGGTAATGATGTTCATAAGGATGACCTTCGTTGGTGTCGAGATGATGTGAAGGGAATGACAATTGATGCCTCTATCATTGGCGAAAGAGATCTTCATGAAATGGACAACTTAGATGATTGCGAGTTCATTAATGATGAGTCCAATGATGAAGATGACAACGAAGTCGAGTACAATGATGATGAGTAGTGTAATAGGATATTGCTGTTGTATGCGTAATTATGTTATAGCTATTATTGAAATTATAAGTAGAATTTGTAAAGATCTATTGCATGCAACGTTTGACAATGTTGCATATTTACGTGGAAACTGTTATTTCTTCATATTGTTAAGAAATAAGAGTTTTAACATATATAATTATCTTTATAACTGTTATTTCTTTATGTTCTTATTTATTCATGTGATTGCTTGTTGACTATAATTATCTTTATGTTTGGGTTGTGAAGGTGTCGGACGCAAGAATGGTAAGGAAACGTCAATTACCACTTGTTTACGTTGGGCAAAGATCGTCGAATTCTCGACAAAGGGTGGAGGCTATAGATCAAGAAGCCCATCATTCTAAGGAGGCAAGACCGGTGGGAAGTGACAATGAGACACAGCCCCCAGGTAATTAAAATGTCTTTGAATGTGTTTATTAATAGACGCATAATTCAATTCTAATAATCTATATTTATATAATATTTAATAGTTTGTTGTTGCTACGCTCTTATTGAGTACATTAGCGTAGGATTTCAGTCCACTTTGGTCCATTCAGTATATTCAATCCACTTCGGTCTGTTGGTCCATTCATTTCCCTTGGGTCCAATTATGTTGATCTTGCTCTATTTGGTCCAATTTGGTTTGCTCAGTCCATTGATTTCCCTTCAGTCCATTTTGGTCCAATTTGGGATACTTTAGTCATTTAGGTCCACTATGGTCCCTTCGATCACTCTGGTCCAATTTCATCGACTTTGGTACAGTCTGTCCACTTTGGTCCATTTTAGTTCACTTTGGTCCATTTAGTGAACTTAAGAATGATAAAAGATAAGTTTGGGTAGAAATTATACTTTCTAAATCCAAATTTATTAAGGAAAAATGAAGGCAACCCAAAGGAAGTGAGGTTGCTCATCTTTTCAAAAGCTAGGTAAGTGCATGCTTGTTTAAAGATGCAAAATGAACATAAATCAAAATTATTGATCCCACAAATGCTTGTCATAGGAAGAGGTCATAATTTGAGTTTCCAAAGCATTTTTGTAAGTGCCAAGACATAGTTTTGGTAAAGTGCTCTCCTTTCTAGGCGAAGTTACAACCTTTCTATGGGACTTATAAATTACTATTAAGGAGAACTTGTTGCAGGTTGTCAGGTAATGCGTTACAAAATGTGTTGATTGCCAATATAATGGGTGAACAAGTTGACTGGTCGATTACTGACAATGCGAATAGGCATCTAGGTTCATTAGTCACAGTACCAAGAAGTGTTTTGACATTTATGAAGTCACAGAATTAAGAACTAGCAGTCATTGTAATTATAATGCAAGCTAGTCAGCAAATGTTCTCAACAATTTACTTGGTCTAGTAGGGGAGGTATTGGTTGTTTGCGACCTCATTAAATCCAAAGTCAACTGAATATATTGTTGTTCCTAATGATTGAAAGTTACACTTGCGCAACCAGTGGGTTACATGAATGCATGTGAGAAAGGCATAAATTTACTCAAGTTTTGTTTAAATGAAATCATAAACCTTTTATTATTTATGTTACTAGGTAGATGCAAAAATTTTGCGTGTGGTGTGATATGTTTTAGTAGTTGTGAGCTTTGATAAATCAATCCTAATATTGGTGGTTTTGTACATACAGATGATTACGTTCGATCCCCAGCACCGGTACAAAATCCAGCACCAGAAAATAGGCGTGGCAAACGTGGGAAAACAAGGTTGGCTGACATATGGGCAATGACTGGTGAGTACAAAATCCAGTTGCCATTAAATGCTGAAGGCCAACCGATTGGGCAGGTCGGGTCTTTGTTCGTTCGGTGGTTGGGCTCCTTTTGCGAGAATGGCCTATTATGCCCACTTACGCCTGCTGGGTGGCCAAGCATTGGTGATAAATTTAAACAGGATTGTTGGGTGGAAATTAAGGTAGTATGAAAATAAAGTATAAGTTACTACATTTATAGCTGCTATCCTAATTAAATGTCATTTTCAACCACTGTTCTAATTAAGTGACTACATATGTTTTACTCCACTTTTGTATTTCAGAAATGATATATAATTGATCCCATCATTGTCACACCACCTAATCAAAAGGCATGGGCAATGCATTAGCTAGGGGAAATTCGAAGAAATAGGAGGACGAAGTTAAAGAAGAGTCACAAAAAAAGAGGGATGACACGTGAACAGGTGTTGGCTAGCCAACCGCTAGTGGTTATCACAACGCAATGGACGGAGATGGTTGAGTATTGGTTCAATGAAAAAACAGAGGTACTACTACTTTCTTCGTCAATCTCATCTTCGTGGTAATTTAGTCAAGAGATGGTTTGTTCTTTTTTTATTTTAGTATTGATGGTAATGTGGTTGTAGACATTAAGTGAAAAAAACGCGGCTAGTCGAGGTAAACAGGAGGACATAGCCAAGTGTGGGGCCAAAAGTTTGGCATAAATTTCTGATGAAATGGTAAGAAATAAACTTAGAATTTGTGAACGCCTATTTATGGTTTTGACCTCATTTCATATGTTTTAGGAATAAGGATAAGTTAGTTACATTATCTTATTAATTACATTTTTTCCCTCATTTCGTAGCTATTATTAATGACTTAATAACTAATAATAGACATGCATATAGAGGCCTGTGGAACCCACCAAATGATGTAATATATTGGTTGTGAGAATCCCCTAACTTATTGCATTATAAATTTATCTTTATCAAAATATACACTATGAATTTATCATAGTAAGCAAAATTCATATACACTATGAATTTATTCTTTGATTCGTTTCTTTTCTTTACGCATTAATAATTTGTTTTTTCACGTGTTGTTCTTTGACTCTTTGTGAGTAAGCGAACCTAATATATACGTTCCATAAGCCCTCCAAAGTAGCATTATATATTAATGACCTATTTACAATGAAGAGAAATGGCTATTTTCCACAAACATAATGAAGAGGATTTCACGTAATAAACCCACAATTAAAACAAAAAGAAAAGCATAATATATGTTTTTATTAGACAAAGTTCACTCACCTGAAAAGCTGTCTTTGAACTACTTCGAAAACTTTCGTTTTCGATTGTGTAGCCAAGCTCTGGAGAGCTAGTTTCTAAAGAAGCTTTCAAGAAATCTTTCCTATCGTAGAAGCAAGTTTTTTCTCACTTCACTATGTTTCATTTGTCTCTTGTGGGATATGGACAAGTTGCTTTTTATAATGAAAATAGGCCTTGTTGGCCACACATACATGGTATGTGCAGCAAGCTGTTAACATTATACTGGACAAAGCTGTTAAGAAAAAGAATGCCTTAGTGAATTTTGTATGAATTTTGTTCATCATGTAGCCAAAAGATAAAGGGGCGCCCGTCAAGCTTGCAGATGTGTATCAACAAGTATACCGTACCAAAGATGCGGTTGCTGTTAGTAGCCGTGTGCAAGAGAACATGGTAAGCACAACTTGATCGAATCAAATTGTAGTGTATGTTGTGTTTGTATTGTTTATGGTGTGTAATATGTTGTTTGGTTCTTGTGGGAAAACAGGATAGGATGGCAGCACTTTTGAATGAACAAGGCATGCGACTAGAAGGAGAGATTGGTAGTGGAATCCTCTGGTCAAAAGACGATACGTATGCTCGGGTGATGGGTCGTCCAGAACGCCCTGGACGTGTACATCGAGTAGGTTTTGGAATCACCCCATCAGGAAGAAGTGCCACCAACCTTTCCCAATTTACCTTGAGTCCTTCGTCGTCAAGCAAAACGACCCAAAGGATTTCAGAGTTGGAGACGAGTCATGAAGAGCTTAGGGAGCAACTAGCCCAATCTGAGGTGAGGCATAGCGAGGAACTAGCAAAGCATAGGGAGGAAATAGCTCAATCTGAGGCGAGGCATAGGGCAAAACTAGCTGAATCTGAGGCAAGGCACAAAGAACAAATGGCCGAAATGATGATATCGATGAGAGACATGTTCAACCAACTTAGCCAGGGCATGTGTTATTGTGAGAGTCCTTCTCAGGTACCAAACAAATGTTATTTAGCGAAACACTACTTATAAGTTATAAAATCTTATAAGTTGATTCATGTCAATTTCAAAGGTCTATGATATAGTGACTACTCTAGAGTAACTAACTTGTTATTTGGCACCTGAAACACAAAGAACACGCTTGGCATGTGCACAAATTGCTCCATGATCATGCCTTTTGATACAAATGTTTGAATTTCAATTGATGTTTAGAGATGTATGTATTGCAAGCGAAAATTTGGCAAGTTTAACTTAACAAAGAATAATTTGTGCAGTTTTACCACGAAGTGGGCAAGAAAGGGTTTTTGTTCACTGAAAGATGATAATTAAGAAGTATGTCAAAATGGAGCTAAATGCCACTAAGCATGTTGTAAAGTTTTTTGTTGTACAACATATACGTACTATTGTATTGGGAACTTGTTTATTTTGGCAATTTTGTTTTTGGAACTTGTTTATGGAACTTGTGATGTTGGGATGTAAAAAATTAGCAAGTTGTGTTGTGCTATGTTGTGTTGTGTTAGGAACTAGTTTATGGAACTTTGTGATGTTGGGATGTAAAAAATTCCTAAGTTGTGCTGTGTTGTGTTGTGTTGTGTTGGGAACTAGTTTATGGAACTTGTGATGTTGGGATGTAAAAAAATTCCAAAGTAGTGTTGTGTTGGGAACTTGTTTATGGAACTTGTGATGTTGGGAACTTGTCATGTTGGGATGTAAGAAATTCCTAAGTTGTGTTGTGTTGTGTTGGAAACTAATTTATGGAGCTTGTGATGCTGGGATGTAAAAAATTTCTAAGTTGTGTTGTGTTGGGAACTTGTTTATGGAATTTGTGATGTTGGGATGTAAAAAATTCCAAAGTTGTGTTGTGTTGGGAATTGACTTGTTTATAGAACTTGTGATGTTAGGATGTAAAAATTCCTAAGTTGTGTTGTATTCGGAACTTGTGATGTTGGGATGTAAACAACTCCTAAGTTGAGTTGTGTTGTATTGTGTTGGGAACTTGTGATGTTGGTAAGTTGTGTAAAAAATTCCTAAGTTGTTTATGGAACTTGTGATGTTGAAGTTGTGTTGAGTTGTGTTGTGTTGGGATGTAAAAAATTTCTAAGTTGTGTTGTATTGTGTTGGGAACTTGTGATAGCAGGGATGTAAAAAATTATTAAGATGTGATAGCAGGGGAAAAAAAGAAGAAAAAAAGAAGAAGCTATAACCGCGTTTTTAAAATGCGGCTATAGTTTCTATGAACGTAGAAGGCTTTACTGAAAGCAGGTCTATAGCTGCATGTCTGAAAACGCAGCTATAGCCCCCAGCCTAGAGCCTCCTTTCTTAAACGCAGCTCAAAGCAGGTCTATAGCCGCGTTTTTTATTAAACGCAGCTATAGATCTAGGTTTATAGCCGCGTTTTTCAAAACGCAGCTATAGTCCGCAGCCTATAACCACGGTTATAGACGCAGCTCAAATTGGGTCTGTAACCGCGTTTTTCAAAAACGCGGCTATAGACCCGAAGCCTATAGCTGCGGTTAAAAACGCGGCTATAGCTCTGCCTTTAGCCGTGGTTATAAAAACGTGGCTATACACACACAGGGGGCTGTTGCTGCGTAGCATAAGCCTGGTTTGTAAACGGGGCTATAAAAAATGCGGCTATAGACCCCTTTTTTGTAGTGAGTGCTTGTAAGGTGTGAGGGGCAAGGGTCGGGGTTCAAGTCTCTAGGAGGGAGCTTCACACACATATACACTTAAATTAGGCTAGAGTAGAAATTCTATCTTATATCAAAAAATAAAATAAAAAATTATTTTTAAATAAAACTAAAAAATTAAAGTAATTAAAATAACTAATAAAAAAACTCAAATAAAAAAAAGCCTAATGGCACACGTTAAATATCTATATTTATACATCTATATAAGAAAGAACAATTGAAGTGCTTGTGTTTAACAAACAAGATAGGAAAGACTTAAACCGCAGCTTTATTTTATAAAACTTAAATTACTTTGTTGCTCTGAGTGCAAGTTTGAGCTATAAAAAATATAAATAAAAAAATAGTCGGAGCCCTTTTTGGTGTTTTTCTCATAAATTCTCCAACTTCAATTGAGTCAATTTTTTGTGGTTTCTTTGATATCTAAAGTAGATTTTTTTTTTTTTTTCTTTTCCTGTAAGAACTTGGAGGAAAGCGCAGATGATGGAGGGGAAAATCAAGAGCAACTCTTGCTTTGTATTGCAAGTGTAAATCATGACTGAAGATGGCTATCAACTGAAGATTCAGATATATCAATGAGTGCATATGTATTATTTGTGAAAATGTCTGGATGAGTTTTTATTTTTTATTTTATGTATTTTTGTTCTTTGTTTATGATTTCTCCGCATAATTTTATTTACATTTTTACAGTAAATAGCTCTTATATAGTTGTGAAAAGGTGAAAGAAAATATTTTAAGGCTTTGATCTCTAGATTAGTTCAGTACTCAATAGTGGCTAAGATTATCTTTGTTTTCCTAGCAAGGTATGAATTAGATCCTTGATATCAAGAAAAAGTGAGGGGCTGAAAAAAAATGTTTTCTACTTAAGATTTTCTCATTATCTTGGAAAAACTTACACTTTCAAATTTTTCATTCCTCTCCCAAAAATTTCAGAAGGTTCCACCAACTCTAAATTTTCCTGATCTTGGAAGCTGTGCCCTATTTCTGTTCAAGAAAAAGGAGCCCAATAATCTATTGGAACTCACTTCAAAATAGGTGGTACTTAGAGCATCTCCAGCAATCACGCTATCTCTATTTTTGGGGGAAAAAACGTTACTATTCATGCTCCAGTCGATTCTCTATCAACCAAATTTTTCCAAATTTTTTTTAAAGTTGCTATAGTTCTTCTCTTCATTTAGAGAACACTGTAGCAACTCTACTCTATTATTTTATCTTAAACAATTGAACAGTGCTATTAATTTACTCTTCTTTCTCTCTCATCCGAACGTTTTCCTCCTCCTTGCTCTTTGGTCACTCTTCACTCTTCAAAATGCATCAACGCCACGCCACGCCACGGCCACACTTCCGGCAAGCTCCATCGGCCTCTTCAAACCCGAAACCCATCAGCACTTCCTTCCTCTCTCTCTTTCTCAGATCGGCATGGAGACAACCCCATCAGATCGGCGTGGTTGTTGCGGTGTGGTTTTTGTGGAGAAGTGGTTGCTATGGCGACGAGATCGCGCGGTCGGCGCAGCGTGGGTCGTGGGTCGTGGGTCGTGGGTCGTGGGTCGTGGGTCGTGCGCGGTTGTGGTAGTCGCTGATGGGTTGTGGCTTGTAGTAGTTAAGTTGTGGTGGTGGCTTTTTTTTTCCTGGTGGTGGTGGGTTAGATGAGTGTGGGCGTGGGTGTGAGAGTGGTTGGGTTTTGTGACTGATGTGGTGGGGGGTTGCTGTGTTGGTTGTAGGGGTAGGGTGATTGACGATGGTGGTGGTGGATGTGGGTTTGCGGTGTAGTGGTAGTGGCGTGGTGGTGACAGCGGCAGTGACTATGCGTGGGTGACTGTGTGGGGTGAATAAAGAAAGATTAAAAAAAGAATGAAGAAATAATATTTAAATGTGATAGAAGAAAGGATAGAGAAGCTGCTAGAAGATATATTTGAAAAAGTGGTAGGTAAAAGTTAAATGTTACTGTTGATTATCCAAATAGTACAAAAATATGAAGAAGCTGTTGATGATGCTCTTATTATTGTTAATCATAACGCATATTTCTACACCAACATGACATACACTGTTTAGTGAAGGGTAAATTCCTTATTGTCTATTTTATGAATATACTATTTGTGATCATTACAATATAGATGGTTAGTGCGTGTGTGTGAAAATTGTCTAATTTTATACTTTGGATTAAAGAAATTTTAGATTGAACAACTGTTGAATGAACATGTCCAGCTCTCAACCTTCTTTATTCCCAATGTATCCGAGCATTAGTTTATACCACATACTGAACATTAATAGATAGCATAAGCCAAAGTAAGTGTTCGGTAAAAGCAACACTAATGAATTTGTGTTATCAACTCATCCTTTTACCAATAGTTGGAGAAAATAGTTTGCCAAAGTCTATTCTATGATTTTCTTATTCTAGATATTACTGACGGTTGATTTGTTTTATGGCTTTGAAAATTTTTCCCTCATAGCAAATAAGTTAAGAATCAAATTGTAAATGCCCTTTATATGATTTAATGTTAACGAAAGCAAGTGGGATTTATAATTAAGTACAAGTTTAGTTGCTCGTATTGTGATAACATTAATATTACCTGCCGACACATAAGATATAAATGTTCATGCTCTTATTGTTTCAAAAAATTTGAATTCAATTTGCTGCAACGATACATAAAGTTTAAAATATAATGCATGCAATTCATTTATTTTAGGAGAAGTGTATATTTATTAAATTGATAATCCATGTATTTTACTTATTTATGCGAAAGTAAATTTTGTAAAGGACTTAATTGGACCTGACCTACTATTTTATTCTCATTCTACGGGATTTGATCTTAGTAATTGATTTCAAATATGATGTAGATAGTTGTTCTTCAATGACCGCAATTTGTCATTGAAGGATAGCTTGATTGTAAGTTTGTAACTAAAAGAATTTATAACTTGTACCAAATTTTGATTTGTATATCTTATTTAACTGAACTACCTAATAAAAAAAAATAAAAAAAGGAGTACCAAAATGTTATTGCCTACTGAAAAAAGTCTGCCAAACCGATTAAGCAAAACTGATAAAGATCCACATAAGAAATAATAAGAAAAGACACCTATAGGACTATATTATTGTTGTCTTATTGTAGAAACTTGATTTATGCTATACTTGCTTTATCGAACTCGTTCAATATCTTGGTTATATCCTAAAGAGATTTCACTTCTTAATGGATTAATATGAAATTAGGATGTTTCAACTTAACCTTATCCCAATTCTGTTGAGAGAACAACCCCATTTTTTACTTGAATTTTGGGACTAAGCTTTGTTTGTTGTTGTAGTCTTGAATTATTTTTTATAGGTCACTGGAATCTTTATTGCCATCTTTCAAAAAGTATATATATGAGCTGTGGGGATGCCAAAGATGAGGCATTATCTATTTGATGAAGTTAATTATATTGGAAAGATGCACTATACCAGAGCCTGAAATTATGAAAGTAGAAATTCTTTTCATTGACCAAGGATAGAAGTGCAATAATGAGGATGGCCAAGCTTAGAACAACGTATTATGGAAAATGCATTTTGTAGCTTATGCTAATGTCACTGAGCCATCATTTTGTATATGGATGCTGTTGAATAAACAGAATGTCAAACTGAATCATAGGATGGTAGAATCATGATAAAAGCCTCATATTTTATATGTTCTGTGGGTTGGAAAGAATGAACAAGTTCATATTGAATCATATTTTATAAGATTTCATATTGAATCATAGAATTTGTTGTGTTTTAAAATTTTAAGACTTTTGGATTAATCTTACTAGCGTAGTTTTATTGTCGCTTTATCTTAAATTTTAGATTTCTTAAGTAATCCTCTTCGATTTTCAAGACCTTCTTTCTCTTTATTTTATTTTATTTTATTTTATTTTTCACTTACAGCAAAGGGTAAGGGGTTTGAATCCAAGTTTTCCACATGACACTCTCTCTTTCTCTTTGCTTTTTTCTTTTAGATAGTAAAGTTACTTGGCTCTTATCCTTTCTTTGTTATCAAAATGTCTTCCGCAAAAGGCACGGTTCAAAACTATTCTATATAAAAAGGGAGAGCTGAGCTGAGCTGCTTTTTTTGTTTTACAAAATGACGTCAAAAAAGTTAAACAGCATGAGTGTAAAAAAACCGGTGGGATGAGCCTTTTTTTTTTGGGGGGGGGGGGGGTGGGGGATGGTTTGTCTTTTCATTTTTTTTATTTTCTATTACTAATACATTCTTGCCCCTGAGGATATAAAAGGCAAAACGACTGGGAAAAGAGTTCAAGTTTTTTATCTTTTGAATTTTCCGTGAGAATATTGAGAGATTAGCAGCAGAATATGTGAGTTGCTTTGTACAAGAGGTGTGGATAGAATTTACTGTTTATGTTAATTTTTTTTTTTTAGAGTCATATTTTTATGTAATTGATATATTCTATGCTAAAACATATTTTACTTGTAATTGGGTAGACCTAAAAGTTTCAAGAATATCATAACAAGTGGTTTTATTGAAGATATAAAGATTATTCAAGAAATAGTACAAGAAAAACTTAAACAAGTTGTCTCAGTACCTATCTCGACACCTTCGATCTATCAAGATTTAATGAACCTCGATACCTAGCTTGACACCTCCTGTTTATTGAGCTTCGTGGATTTTGTATTTCCAATTCTGTTTTCAGCACATGATGACAAGGCTTTTCTAAATTTTGTGCTCTAGGTTCCCAAAGGATATAAAATCAATATTTTATAGCTGTCATCAAAGGCACAGAGACTGATATTGAGATACACACTTTTGTGAAGCTGCTATGACTTCTTGTGTGCCTTAGGGTTATGTACCAAGCTACTTTCAAATCTACAGTTATTGGTTGAAGAACTTTGCATCAAACAACAACAATCAAGTTGTTATGCTATTAGTCACGGATTAGAATTTGAAAGCTCAATATTTGTGCAAAAACACAAGAGCTTGTTTAGACCCCCAAATTAAAATTACAGTTAGATAGCTTTTACTCTAACTTATACTAAGTGCAAAACAAGAGTAAATAATGGCAAATAACTGTTATCAGTTATCACTGCCCTAAGCCATATTCATCCATTATCAACAATAGAAGGAAAGATTAAGAGTGGAGAAGAAAGATGCAAACACAAAATAACACCAAGATATGTTATCGAAGAGGGAACCGAAAAACTCGGCGAAAAATCTCTCCGCGACCCTCTAAGTCGAAATCGATCCACCAAAGAATGAAGTTGGAGTACACGAATAACAAAAGACCCTCCAAGCCTAGTCTACCCCATGTACTTGAGCCTTCTAAGCTCCTGCTACCAACTGACTTCTCGGAGTCTTGTCTTCTCTAACTTTCCAAATCCCGCAATTCAGCTCGATTGCATCCGCCAATAAATGGCTCCTAATGCTTCCCAACAACACCAAAATCTCAATTTACACTTAGAATGGGTGTGGTAAGTGTTTGGACTAACAACCTCTCAAGGATATAAAAATTGGGAGGTAGAAGTTGAGGAAAACCACAAAAAAATGTGTAAATAATTGTGGGTATAATAATCTCTAACTCTTAAGTGTATTTTTTATGGTTTTCTCTTTAAAAAACACTTCTTACAATTTGTAGGTAATGAGGGTATATATAGCGTGGGTAAAAACTTGGTAAAGCAAAACATAACTTTTTGCCAAATAGACAGTTTTGCTAGTCCTTCATGGGTTGGCCTTATCGGCAAAACACTCGCTAAATCATACAGCCTATCACGACTCTTCATCTTCCAATCATGTGCTCTACACGTGGCTCTTTTCGTGGGTAAGCATCTCGCGTGACAGTTGTGAAATCCACTTATTCATCCTTTGAAGCTTGAGTCTTCACAATCTCTCATACTCATCCCTTACAATTAAACTCACATACATATAGGGAAAAATGATTGAAGAAATTACAATCAAATTTGACATGGAATTAAAGCTAACACAACATTGTTGGAAATCACAACTTTACAGAATTCATGCAAGAAAAAGTTTCTATAGGATCAAGTCTAATTGAAGATTAGCATAAGAGTTCAACAATAGGTTAGTATTTCAGGATAGGACGGTAGGGGAATAAGATTCCTTATACTTGTAACCACTTGTTCTTAATTAGTGAGTTCTTCGAGAGTGATGACCTGAAATTCACTAAGTAGAATTTTTGTCTACGAAGGTTTTCCCCATTTATCAACAAATCATCATGTCAATTTATTTTTCATTGCAATCTAGTTTAAATTGGTGATTTGTTTGTGCCTCCATGTTATTACATGCAATTTGAATAATTAATCAACTTGGGTATTTGAATTTATTGACAGAGGTCACATTTCTTTTGCTCAAAAATTACATTGGATAATTGATTTTTAGTTAATGAGATTTGATTGGTAGCTGAAAATTTTATATATGTATAGAGTAAAGGAAAAGTGTGAAATTTTGTAACTTGTTTGGGGCTTAAATCTGAAACCATGAGAATAATATGAATTTCTTTTTTCTTTTTATAGTTTGGTCTTGAGAAGTCGAGCTAATTTAAGATATTGAATATACCAGCATGTTACCAAAGAGCTCAATGCAAAGCACAACAAGGTTCAATTTTTATTATTTTTTTTCCCAAGACCCCAAAATTCAATAGAATCCTATGCTCAAAAATTAATTTGAATAAGTAATCTGTAAGCTTTTTGGTGGATATTGTTCCATGGTGACAGAAACTTAATCTGAGGGATAGATACCCATTGAGTAATCTTTAAACTTTTTATTTGTGAAAACGGTTCTCTTGATTTAAAAATTTGGACTATGTGCATGTAGGAATAGATACCCATTGAGGATATGTTGTAGAAACTCCAGGTTTCTTCATAAGATTAGAATCATTTGATACTACCTCTAATTGATCTTGATCAACACGACACATTTACCTTTAAATTCAGCTCAGGAATATAACCTTTAAATTCAGCTCAGGAATATAATCATTGTTTGATGGTTTATCTCCATAGCCAATCCTAACTAATCTATTGAGGATTTATAACTAGTTCCAAAATTTTAAGATTTAGGTTTTGTTGTTGTTAATGGTGGTGGTGTTATATTGCAAATTAGAACGAATATCATGAAAATGACCTCACATCATATCTATGAGATTAAGGTAAAATATCTTTTTATTATTTTTTTTTTTTTTTGAGTAAGACGAAGTTAAAAATTCATTTTCATTTTCATGTTTAGATTACTTTTACATATTATATCTATGAATAATTAACTTATAGTTGAGAAAAAATTATAGTTGTTTTTTCTCAAAAATAAAAAATAAAAAAGTTTATAGTTGTTTTATATTTCTTTGAAATGCAATTGCTGAACAATTTCTTCTAGCATAGGTATAATGGAAGGCTCTCATCTAAAAATACAAATTAGGAAATATAATAGACCCTAGATTTTACTTTTAGCATGGCATAACAAAATAGTACTCTTTAAAGTAATTTTTTTGCTAGTAAAATTTTGTTTCTCATTCTAAATGTTAAAGATAAATTTAGCTTCTTATTAAAGCAAGCCAAGATAGAATTACTATAAATTTTCTTTAATAGTGTTTTTTACGTGTCTTCCATGCACTTGTATCAAAACTAGTAATATAAAAAAGTGGAGCCAACTCCAGTATCTTTTAGTTTTACGTAATATGTCATTCTACCAAAATAAATAAATAAAATAGTGGAGTATAAAAGGGCACTGTAGATTTCCAAAAAAAAAAAAAAAGTGCATTATAAACAACACAGACACTTAGTTTGATGATAAAAAATTATCATTAAAAACGGACGTCATATGTTGTAACCCTTTAAAAGAACACATACATATAATATTACAAAACGCTTTCTCAGTCGTTAACATCAAAACAGATAGCCTATTATCAAAGCTAAGACTAAAATAATACGATTTGCAAGCAAGCTGTAAACCACAATTTTTTTTTTTCTTTTTGAGCAAACCAAAAAATATTTAGTCTACTCAAAAGTCGAAACATTTTGATATATATCTTTAACATTTGGTTTTAGATATACGCTTTAAGCCTTAACATCTCAAACTTGCCAAAGAATCATATGTTTCGACTTTCGAATGCATATACCCAGCTCTCTCACAAAATGTAGGAATCAAGATCAAAGTTTGTCAAATGTGGATAGAGTGGCAAATTATTTTGCTTACTTTTTCAAAGATCATCCTTTTTTCTTTTTCTTTATTTGATATGCTTAGAATTAACTAAAATTCTAGAAATTAGACTTGCATTTCTGTGAGTTGGATCGATGTTTCAAACCCAAATCTTGGGTGTCATATTATCTTGAGTGTATGTTACAAATTACGTGCACATCCAAAACAAAATGCAACAAAGATAAACAAAATTAATATTTAAAAAAGACCTTACGTTGGAACAAAAAAAATAAAGAAAAATACGGAATCCTTTAATATTTAAAAAAGACCTTACTCAAACCTGATCCGATTCTCTTTTTCCATGATAGATCGAATAATACCAAGAACTTTCAGGTTGGGTACCCATGGGTTTTGGCCATCCCCATTCAAGGGTTTGAAATTCTTCACAATGTTGCTAAAGCCTTAAATGCCCCAATTTTTCATGTAAAATCTAATGATATGGAGGTTGTTTATTTTTGTGACCTTGTAACTGAGTGCTGCAGGACTTTTCACTCAAATGTGGTTGATTTAGCTTGTTAACGTTTTAGTAATATCTATTCCTAATATTATAGTGTAAGATATTCACATGCACGTGTTATTTGATAACTAATGTTTGTTATAAGTTTCTTCTCTTTTTTCTTTTTTTAGTCAAATTATATTTCCTTTTTATTTTTTCCCTTCAATTCTTATATCACACTTGGGCAAATTATACTCTCCTCTCTTGAGATTTGAAGAAATGAAACAAAATTTCCCTCCAAACTAGTTTAGAGAGAAACCCTTCAAACTCCTCGTATATCTTTATATTGAGTGTGAATTTTAAAAATCTAAATGTTGGATTACATGTTCTTATTATATCATTCATGCTTGCAAAATCAAAGATCAATTACTATATCATCAAACAAATATTAAAATTTCAAGTTTTTGTGAACTAAAATTATGTATGAAAAATAAGTTTATTGATCGAATAATAAATAACATCTTATTTTAATGAAGTTAAATATGTATGTTAATAACATAAAGAACATAAAATTCAACAATTAAATTTTCAAAATTTACACAAATATATATATATATATATATAAGAAGTTTGAACAGTTTCTCTCCAAAATATTTTGGAGAGAAACTTCGTTTGAAGGAATGACACTCTCCCCTAAACTTGAAGGGGAAAAAAACTTTACCTTCTTGACATCCATTTGAGACCAAATTATGTTAAATTAAAGTTAAAGATGTTGTATTAATCAACACTTCGGTTTAGGGCAGATTTCCAAAATTACCCTCCCACTTATCCTTAAAAACTTTCTAAACCCAAAATTACCCTCCATGTTTATCTCATATATTTTGATGCAAAATGTTGGTGAGGGTCGGTTCTCACGTAGAGCACTAGCATAAGCTATGTCATCTCAAATGCCATTTTACTATGCAGAAACATACTTTATCTATTTAAAAATAACATTTAACATTACACCATACATCAGATCTTTTTTTTCCTTACAATACATTAAAATAGTATATACAACACATTAAAATAACCTAAAAAATTCCTACTGTATAAAAATAAATAAACACAATCCACAACAACCACCCACTGCCTACCACTACCACCATCGCCCACTACCCATCCCCACCATAACCCACCATTATTGCAAACCCACAACCACCCAAAATCAACCAACCACCACTTAAATTAACCAACCACCACCAGCTGCCGTAAACACAACCCACAACAACAACCTAAAAAAACACAACTCACAACAACCATCCAAAAAAATAGAACCACTTAACACAACCCACAACAATCACCTCAAAAAACACAACCTATAGCAACCACCCTAAAAGACACTTCCAAAACCACTACAAGAGAAAGAATAGAGATCCGAACTGTGTACAAGATGGTGGAGGGCGAGATTAGAGGGACCTGGACGGCGAGATTGTGCCGAGAGAGATTGGGTAGAGTTTAACGGAGGTGAAGTTGGCACTTGGCAAGATCAGCTGTGGGCGAAAATCGACGAGAGAGAGAGAGAGAGAGAGAGAGAGAGAGAGAGAGGAGACTAAGGATAGAGACAATCTAAGAGAAAGAGGCAAACAGGAGAGAGAGATATAGATATATGAGAGGAGAGAGAAAAATGAGGATAAAATAATGAGAGGGGAGAGAAAAGGATTTTTTTTTTTTTTTTTTTGCATTTGCATCCGTACCGTTCCAAATTTAGAACGATATTGTTCATCAATGCTAAATTTTTTAACATTTAAAACATTTTATGTGAGAGGTTTTTTAATGTTTAGTGTAACCAATGTCAAATATTTAGTATTCGACATACTTGATACTAGTGCTCTAGATATATCAACAAATGACCTTTTAGTTTAAATAGCTATGTCCAATGCTTAATATATATTACTATAAACTAGATCATTTGTTAGCAAAATATGTTTTGGATGTTGATATTATATTTATGTAAGTTAGATTGAAAAATTTCCTTGTTTGAACATGCTCTCTTAAATTATGTAATTTTTTTAACTTAAATTCTAGTGTTTCTTAAATAAATAAATAAACAATTCTCATCAAGTTAGTGGAAAAATTACTAGGTCCACTAGGAGGATTGCTAAAGAGGTCCTCTTGGTCCTTTTAACCAATAAAATGTTACTATTTATGCAAATGTGACATCACCTAGTGATTTTTTATTTTAAATTCTTGTGTTGATTAGAAATCTGACTCACATTTGCACAAGTGACACTATTTTATTGGTTGGGAGTAGGACTGAGAATAGACCCAGGCACCCAGCCAACCCGACCCGAAGGGTCTTGGGCGAGTTGGATGTATGCTTAGGTCAGGTTCAAGTCTACCTCGGGTCCGGGTCGATCTCAGGTCCAACACGACCCAACCGATCTTTTTTTCTTTTTCTTTTTCTTTTTTTTTTATCTTTTCCGCAACTTTCAATGCCAAATGTTGTTTTTTATATATTTTTTATATAAATAGTAATGATCTTCTCTTGCTATATTTCCAAATATAATTTTTAGCATAATTTCCTAAATGATAGTAATAGTGAAAACACTTTCCATCCAAATGAAAGTTAGAATGGTGATAAAATATTTAGACTTAAAAAAAAAAAAGGAATAACTCTAACAATAATATTTTCCATAATGAAAGTCAAATTGTTGTTTAAAATAATTATTATTTCTGTCCTAATTATACCAAGGATATTATTTATTATTGAAAAGTATATTTCCAAACTAAGCCCTAGTGCTGATGTAAACAAAAATGGTAAAATTTATTTTCTCATTTAATGAGAATTGGGTCAAGATGTACACAAGGAAAAAAAAATTGTAAAATTTTGTTGCCTAATCAAGAAATCATGACCATTAAGCCTATATGACAATAAATAAATTAATGAATTTAATTTTTCACATTAATGCCAATCACTAAATGTTGTTTAATTTTTCACACTAGTATCATTAATTTTTCACATTTAATTTTTCTTTTCTTTTTTTTATCTTTTCATAACTTTCAATGCCAAATGTTGTTTTTTATATATTATTTTTATTTAAATAGTAATGATCTTTTCTTGCTATATTTTCAAATATAATTTTTAGCATAATTTTATAAATGATACTAATAATGAAAATACTTTCCTTCATTCCATCCAAATGAAGGTTAGAATGGTGATAAAATAATTGGACTAAAAAAAAAAAAAAAAAAAGATTAACTCTAACAATAATATTTTCAATAGTGAAAGTCAAATTGTTGTTTAAAATAAATTTTATTTTTGTCCTAATTATACGAAGGATCTTATTTATTATTGGAAAGTATATTTTCAAACTAAGCCCTAGTGCTAATGTAAACAAAAATGCTAAAATTTATTTTCTCATTCAATGAGAATTGGGTCAAGATGTACACAAAGAAAAAAAAAATTGTAAAATTTTGTTGCCTAATCAAGAAATCACGACCATTAAGCCTATATGACAATAAATAAATTATTGAATTTAATTTTTCACATTAATGTCGATCACTAAATTAGTAAAATGATTTCAAAAAAATATTGCCTAAACACAATGACACATACATACATTAACTTGATAAAGAAAAAGAAATTAATATTTATTATCATAAAAAGTGGAGATCCTTCCAACATGGAAATTTAAAAATAATAATAAAACCATGACAACTTTTAAATGGCAAGTCTGAGTAATAAAGTAAGTAATTTTTTTGGGTTGAGTACAAAAAAACCTATCCAACTTGTCAAACTTGTCAAACTTGTCAAAAAAAAAAAAAAAACCAGTCTAACCCAAGACCCCGATCCAAGACCCAATAAAACCGGCCTTATAATAGACCTAAATTTTCAAGTTGGGTCCAGTTTAGTTAGGCAAACCTGATTTTTGTCAGGTCGGGTTACGGGTCACAATGAACTCAACCTGAGCCGGCCCAATACCACTCCTAGTTGGGAGGACCACTTCAGCAGTCCTTTCAGTGGATCTAATAATTTCTCGAGTTAGCAATTAAACCACTTTTGACTTTTCTTGGGATCCCACTCAAAACTCACTTAAAGTTCTAAACTTTTAAGGCCCGTTTGGTAACAATGTTTAAGTATTGTTGTTCATTTTTTGATATTTTGGAAATACGTGTTTGAATATTATAAAAATACGTGTCAAAAGTGTTATTATTGTTTAAATACTAAAAACTGTTGTTTAAACGGCAGTACCAAAGTTTTCACTTTTTGCCGCCCATGTCCATCAATATTTAAGCAGAAAGTGTATGAGATATCCACCGTTCAAATGCATTATCAGAAGATTCACAACACTTACCAAAAAATAAAGGATTCACAACGTTTGCATCTAATCCATCACACTTGTTGTTCCAAAAAAAAAAAAAAAAACATAATAAATTATTAAGTGATGATTAGATTACTGTTTACCAAGTAAAGATAGCGGTCGCATGGGTAAAGAATATAATCCAATTATAAGTTGGCAAATATACAAAATTGTAACAAATTATGTAATAAAGGGTGTGAACTGTAGAAAAAGATAATTATATTTTCAATATTTTCTTTTAATCTTAAAATACCAATTTACTATTGTCTTTTAATCATGCCTCGAGTTGACTCCAAAAAGTGATATGTACTGACTGAAAAAAGAAAGACAAACAAGAACATCGATCCCATCCAAAAAAAAAAAAAAAGAACATGTGCAACAAAATCGAAATATAAGAAACCCTGTATATAAGTATTATAAGCGGACAAACATATTAAGCAGCTAAAACTTGGGTAGTTTTAGATTCAAGTTTCAAGAAAGGAGATGCACGCACATATATTTATATTATTCTAAAGTGGAATTTCTACCTTATATAGAAAAAAAAAAATCACAAAAAGTGCGGCCAAGATCATAGGAAGTGACATGTACGTATGAGTAAAGTTTCTTCATCTGGCATGACTTCGTTATGTTTAGGGATTAGGATTCTTCAAGGTCTGGAGCTTCTCAAGCGTTGCAGGCTTGTCTAATTTGGGTTGTGCTTTAGAGTCATTTGTTGATTTTGTAGAGGATGTTGCGTCAACACCACGGAGCTTTTGATCTGCTGATGCAGAGGTATGTGAAACCTTCTTCCTTTCCATCTCCATTACCCCGCCTTCTTCGATTTTTAGTTGATAGGAATGGAATGAATGTATTACTATAATTGGGTACGATGGAGGATCGAGGTTTTTATAGGGCTTTTTGTTTTATTCTGTAGCAGTTCACCAATCCTCTAATACTCCATCTTAATTACGTATATTCTTTCCCAAAGAACAAAATATATTGATTAAGAATAAATAACCTAACCTGGCCTATGCTTGCCACCCGAGATTGAGATTACGCACCAGCCAAATTGTTGGATTTTTTTTTTATTATTTATTATGAGGAGATGCCAAATTGTCTTCTTTTTTCTAAACAAAACAAAGCAATGGCTCCCACTTTAAAAGCCACATTTGGCTTAAAGTGGGAGCCATTACTTTGTTTTGTTTAGAATAAAGACTACACGCTGCTTTTCTATTATTTCTTTTATTATTTTTTTTATTAATGAATTTTATAAACAAATAAAACCAAGCAAAAAAATATTTAAAAAAAAAAAAAAAAAAACAGAAACTACAACAAAATTCATCCCAAACCAAGCCAAAAGCCCCTTTTTGAAATATTTTGGATAAGCGTCTCTATTTTGCAACTCGACTTTGCTAAAATCATATTTTTCTTGCATCTCTAGTTTTCTAAAATCGAGTTTTGCTATGGTGGCAGTGATTGATGTGCTTATCTTGAAAAAAGTTTGCTTGTACATTTATTTTTAAGAAAATTATATTACACTCTCTTCTTACTCATCTCTCTCACTCATCTCTATTCTAAGACATATCTCTCAAAAATCCCTCACTGTCCTCTCGCCTTAAAATCACTGGCGCTTTAGCGACCAGCTCCTTTCTCTTCACAAGTACAAAATCCCTCTCACTCTTGCCCAATGCTCTCTTAAAATCCCTTATACTCTCCATCTAATCTCTCTCTCCTTTCTCTGTTTTTCATAATTTGAAATTGATGTCTGAGACCCATAATTACGGTCTCTAATCTTTGCGCATCTATTAATTTTTGTACTTATTACTTTTATTTCTGATTGTGAAGTTTTGTTAGAATAATTGGTTGGTAGGTTTAATACCCAAAACATCAAACTTAGAATAAGAAACACAATTACAGATGCATTTTGGGCTTGTCAGTAATTATTTCTTTGATTAAGTTTTGTTCTTGGATTAAATGGGATGATTTGTGGGTGAGAACAATATAATTTTCCTTTTTTAAATTTTTTGGTACTCTGTGATTTTGAAAATTGAGTTCTGATCAAGTACAAAAAAATTAGAATTCCTATATAAATAACGTGCTCCGTTTAAGTATGTGTTGATAACAAATTGTAACCAAACTCAATATTATAATTATATATTGTAGATAGTATTTATTTTTTTTACAAATAAATGGAATGGCCAAGTGAAGAGTTGAGAGGATATGACCCTTCTTTGTTCAAAGGAAAGACCAAAGGAATGGATGACCAATATTTCATTATCAGTGTGGTGCTTTTTTTTTTTTTTTTTTTTTTTTTTTTGAAGAACTTATCAGTGTAGTGTACTACCCCTTTTTAATGCACCTGCTGAATACATAATTATATAGTTCATCAAAATGCCAAATTACCAATGCAAATGGAAGATTTAGAACATTCACATTCAGACTTCTATATGCCATATGTTGATATATTTTAGAGCATTTTCATTAAGGATGCTAAAAATGGTATATGCTAAATTTTACCATCAACGCACAAAAAAAGCCACTGCATCAAAGATTTCTAATGGCAAAATTTTTGACACACAACTACAATGAGCTTTTATTGATAATAGCTCACTCTAGCATAAATCTTAAACGAAAAAAATTATATTTTATTCCTAATGGTCACTTTTTGCCTTTCTTTTTTTTTTTTTTTTCCTCTTCTTTCTTCTCTCTCCTCTCTCACTTTCCCCTTATCTCTTTCCTGTAGCTTCTGTTTCTCTCAATTTCATGGCTTGAGCTCCTCCCCTTCAAGGTTCATCAGTCAGAAACTTCAAAACCCAAACTCCTCCGGACAATAAATCATCTTTGCCTGCGGAGTGTTGCCGTCGATATGGAGGTAGAGCTTGACAGCGGGGTGATTTGATTTTGTGGGTTTGGGTTCATTGGTCTCTGACTGACATGGGCATTGACGTTGAGGGGAGATCGGTGTGGGTCATCGGCTAAGAGTTAGGCATGGGTCTCTGATTGTGTGGGTCTTTGATCGACATGGGTTATCGAGTTGATGTGTTTTTGCTCTCTCTCGGTGGTTGTTTTTCCTTTTCTTTTTCCGATTGTTGATGGTGATAAGGTTGTGGGTTTGTGATTTGGTTGTGATTTTGGAGGGTTGTTTTTCTTTTTCCGGTTGTTGGTAGTGAATGGTGATGAGGTTGTGGGTTTGGGTTTGTGATTTGGTTATGATTTTGATGGTTGGTGGTCACAGTTGTGGGTGGTGGTGACAATGGCAGTTGTAGCTATGGTGGCACCGACGGGTGGTTTCATTTATTTTTTTTCGATGGTGGTGGCTGGCAGCAGCTAGCAGTGGGTGTGGGTTTGCAAAGAAAGTGGTGGTAGACACAGAGAGAAAGAAATAGAAAATAGAAAAGCAATATTTAAATGAAGTAGTAAAAAAATAGAATCTTTGATGTATGATGTATTATAAAGTGATACGTTAAAAGCTAAAAAGTATTGTTTTGAGACAGCATATGCTAAAAATTTTAACTCCCTTGATAGGAATACTCTTAGCATCAAACCACTAAAAAGATGCATTAACCGAACTACCAATTGTTAAAAAATTTACAATGTTGCTACAATACCATCTTAAATGTAGGATGGTAGCATGATGGTATAATTAAAAAATTGGTTTTATTGTATGATTCTTCTTCTCTCTCTTCTCTCCTCTCTCTCTCTCTCATTATTTCATTTCACTCTCTCTCTCTTCCTTCTACTCTCTCCTCTTCAAACCCAAAACTGATGATGGAACACCATGGGTAGACCACTGTCACAGCACAGCGTAACCCACCACCATCACAAGCCACCACAACCCACCTAACCAAGCCACACCTCTTTGACCTCTTTTCGTGGGTCTCTCAAGTCCGACTCTGTCCTCTAGCTCATGGGTCTCTCAAGTTTGGCGTGGGTTGGGGCTCTCTCAAGTCTAGTGGTCGTGGGTCTCTTAAGTCCGACATGAGTCATGATTTTATGGTTAATGGGTTGTGGCTTTCTCAATGATGGGTTTTGGCTGTGGGTATGGGTGATGTTAGGATATCTTGCTAACGGTTTTTTTTTTTTGGTTCTCTCTTTTTTCTGGTGGTGGTGGGTTTGATGAGTGTGGATGTGGTGGGGTTTGTGACTGATGTGGTGGTGGTGGTGGTGCCGTGGTGGTGATTTATGGTGGTGGTGGGTTTGATGAGTGTGGGTATGGTTGGGTTTTTCCTGGTGTTGGTGGGTTTGATGATGTGGATGTGGTTGGGTTTTTCCTGTGTGGTGGTGGGGGGGGGGGGGGGGGTGGTTGTCATGGTGGTGGGAGGTTGTGGTGGTGCAATTGATGGTGGTGGTGTGTTTGATGAGTCATGTGGTTGGGTTTTTTTTGGTGTTACCAATTGGTTGTTGTTGTTTGTTGCTTAAAGAGGAAGAGGCAAAAAGAGAAGAAGAGAAATAGTTTAAAAAAAAAAAAAAAAAGGAATAAAAAAGAATATTTAAATAAAGTGAAAAAAAATAGAGTTTGGTATAATGGGGGGTGTTAGAAAATGATATGGTATAATTGATAAAATAACTTTTAAAATGGTAAAATGAAATATTTTAAAATGATAAAATGAAATATTTTGTAAAAAACGGATGTGAATGCTTTAACAATGTATGTTGATAAGTTCCTTTAATTCGGTGACATGCTAGATCCATATGTGTCTTGCCTTTTTTATTTTTTTTTTTATTTTTTTTTTTTTTATTGATCACGGTTAGAATCCAGGGAGAACAATAACCAAATCAGGTAATTATTAACAGACTTCAAAGCATTTTTGGAACAAACCCACGAGAAAAAAGCCATTGACCATGAAATTTTGTAATATTTAAAATCATTTCTTTATAATAAAAGCGGCAATGCCACTACAGTGCTTTTGCACTGTACATCCAGTGTATTGGCCCTGTGTAGCACCAGAGTAGCAACAGTGCTTTGGTTTAATGAGTCTTTTTTTTTTTTTTTCAGTAATCGGTTTGTGTTTTTTTTTTTCTTTTAAATATTGATGTAAGCTGACATTTATATTATTTTATAGACACAACAAATTTCACAATATTTTCACAATTATTGATGTGTCAATTTCGTACAAGTTGAAATAAAATAATAAAATAAAATATGAGATTTTTTTTTTTTTTTCAGTATTCAGTTTGTGTTTTTCTTTTTTCTTTTAAATATTGATGTAAGCTGATATTTATATCGTTATACTGGCAATGCCGCTACAGTGCTTTCGCACTGTGCATCTAGTGTATTGACACTATGCAGCACTGTAGCGGCAACAATGCTTTGGTTTAGTGAGTCTTTTTTTTTTCCAGTAATCGGTTTGTGTTTTTTTTTTTCTTTTAAATATTGATGTAAGCTGACTTTTATATTGTTATACAGACACAATAAATTTTACAATATTTTCACAATTATTGACGTGTCAAATTCTTAAAAGTCGAAATAAAATAATAAAATAAAATATGAGATTGGTTTTTTTTTTTTCAATAATTAGTTTGTGTTTTTTTTTTCTTTTAAATATTGATGTAAGCTAACATTTATATTGTCATACTGACACAAAAAATTTCACAATATTTTCACAATTATTGACGTGTCAATTTCTTACAAGTCAAAATAAAATAATAAACTATGAGACTGTAACCAACTACAACTAAAAATAAATGTTTTAAAAAAAATGTTACAACACTTATTGTTATCACAATACACTGTAGCACTGTAGTTACAACAATGCTTTGGTTTATTTTTCACAATTATTGACGTGTCAATTTCTTACCAGTCGAAATAAAATAATAAAATAAAAATCAGTGTCCATTCGAAGCTTTTTCATGTTTGCTTATTTACTTTTTCTTTTTTTCTCAATTTAAAAAATAAAATAAGTGTAAGTTTGTTGTCACATATTTTATATAAAAATTGTAATTTTTTTTATCTTATATTTAGCAAAAAGCTTTGGGCTTGTTTTGTGTTGTATTGTTGTTTAAACAATAGTTTTCGTTGTTTAAATAATAGTACACTTATTTTTACAATATTTTTCACCCACACATATTTTCACAACACTTAAATAATGTTACTAAAAATCTTTTACCAAATAGATCTTTTATTGCCAAATGGACACTCAATAATGTGATGATACACAATAAATTTCACAAATGAAAATAAAAGTTTTAAAAATTTTCTACAACACTTATTGTTATCACAATACACTATAGCTACAACAATGCTTTGGTTTAGTTAGTCACTTTTTTTTTCAGTAATCGGTTTGTGTTTTTTTTTTTTTTCTTTTAAATATTGATATAAGCTGACATTTATATTGTTATACTCACACAACAAATTTCACAATATTTTCACAATTATTGACGTGTCAATTTCTTACAAGTCGAAACAAAATAATAAATATGAGACTGTAGCCAACTACAACTGAAAATAAATGTTTTAAAAAAATGTTACAACACTTACTGTTATCATAATATTTTCACAATTGTTGAGATCTCAATTTCTTATAGATCAAATAAAAAAAAATGCTAAGTCCACAACATTTTAATATTAATTTCTACGGTGCCTAAATTTTCGTTTTCCAATAATCGGTTTGTGTTTTTTTTTTCTTTTAAATATTTATATAAACTGGCATATATATTGTTATACTGACACAACAAATTTCACAATATTTTTACAATTATTGAGGTATCAATTTCTTACAAGTCGAAATAAAAAAATAAAATATAAGACTGTGACCAACCATAATTGAAAATAAATGTTTTGAGAAAATGTTACAACACTTATTGTTATCACAAGTGTTGAGATCTCAATTTCTTATATATAAAATAAAAATTGCTAATAAATCCGCAACATTTTAACATTAATTTCACAACAAATCATAGGTAAACTTTTATTGATGGATAGCATTGGAGCTACAGTGCTTTTGGTTTATTCAATCGGCACTGTAGCTATAGTGCCTAAAGTTTTTTTTTTCCCCAGTAATTGGTTTGTGTTTTTTTTTTTTTTCTTTGAAATATTTATGTAAGCTAGCATATATATTGTTATACTGACAGAAAAAATTTCATAATATTTTCACAATTATTGATGTGTCAATTTCTTACAAGTCAAAATAAAATAATAAAATATGAGACTGTGACTAACCACAATTGAAAATAAATGTTTTGAGAAAATGTTACAACACTTATTATTATCACAATATTTTCACAATTTTTGAGATCTCAGTTTCTTATAGATCAAATAAAAAAATGCTAAATCCACAACATTTTAACATTAATTTCTACTGTGCCTAAAGTTTTTTTTTTTTTTTCCACTAATCAGTTTGTGTTTTTTTTTTCTTTTAAATATTTTCGTAAGCTAGCAAATATATTGTTATACCGACATAACAAATTTCACAATATTTTTACAAATATTGAAGTATCAATTTCTTACAAATCAAAATAAAATAATAAAATATAAAACTGTGACCCACCACAATTAAAAATATATGTTTTGAGAATAACAATAACAATGTTATCAATTTAAAACTAATAATAAATTTTCATTTCGAATTTTTTCTAAAAATATTATGAATGTAGCATTTCTCTCAAATAAAATAAAAAAATATCTATTCGAATCCTAAAAATGAAGATATTGTGAAAATATTGTGATATTTTGTTGTATTTTTAGACTTCTTTTTTAATATAGTCAAATTAGGTGAGCCAAAATTCATAGCTTCACACACAAAATCTATATTAATTTTCTCACTACTGGAGCAATGCGTGCCTTGCACGTGCAGTCAACACTAGTTTTTTTTTTAAAAAAAAAAACATGAAAGAAAGGCAATGATCATATTTACCTAGGAATAAAACACACAAGGTTGGAACGCAATTTATCAAATTTGAAATGAAACCCAAAGCTTCACAAGGTAGATGCTCAAACTTAATCTAAATAAGAAAAAGGATTTCACAAAATATAGATCCAAAACAGAAAAAAAAAATGGAAAAAAAAAAACCTTGAAAAAAGATACATAGGAAAAAAAACACCAAATTTTAATTGAATGAAATTAAATTAGGCAAGTTTCAATTGAAAATAAAAAATTCGAAGCCATCTCCAGCAATTTAGGGAAACCCAAAATTTCAACTCAATCTCTCTCATGGCCAAATTGATAGCTGCATTTTGAACTCATAAAATCGAGTTCTAACCTTGACTTGTTGATAGCTAATATGTTAGAGTATTCACATCATTCTCCTTAAACTAGTTTGAGGTTAAAAATTTGGCTAAAAACAATCAAAAACCTCACGCATCAAACTCCTCAAACTAGCTCAAAAAATTTTAAGAGTAATAGTACTCATTACTTGTGGTGAGATTCTACTCCTCGCCAATGCTAAAGAAATAATTTTTTTATTATTTTCTTTCTCATCCTTTCCAAAATCAAACCTCAAAGCCCAATTTTTTTTTAAAACCCCAAAAGCTAATGCCAATAACTTGTTTTTAACTACCAATAGCCAAAAATTAAGATTTTACTAAAATAAAGGATTGTCTCCAGACAAACATTGTGGGGTGTTTAACATCTTCTTCATACGTAACTATACTTCTGACTCAAGAATCAAGATTTTTTACCATCTGTATTAGATTAGCAAAAATGATCTTTTTTCTTAGCCTAGGATTGGTATAAAATCAAATAGAGTCAGGTGACCAATCACATCTTAGAAAAAAAAAACCCAATGATTAGTGGGGGATTCACTACCTTCGGTAACAATAGATTAAAAATGACTCAATTCAATCACACACCTGAGATTACCCATTTTTCATCCTCTTTCACAACACCCAAGCTCATGCCATAAGAAGGAACTGCACCCTTCAAGGGAGGCGAGAGGCATGCGTGTCGCCACGATGGGTGGTCGACCGTCACAAGACATTGACACTGGGTAGATGTGGGTTTTAGACCTTTTAGTATTAAATTTTGAATAGGAATTTAAAATAATATTTAAATGAAAGAGTATTATAGTATTGAGACTAATGTATATGTATAAAAATAACGGATAACTAAACTAAAAAAAATGGAGTTTTATGGATTAGTTTTATATTTGAGGAGAATAATGTAAATGCTTTTAGTTTCTTAAAATTTGTCTAAATAAAACTTGATTTTATTAATCTCGAGTTTCATGCAAGAAATTAAATAATAAATAGTGTAATAGGTACTACAAGTTTTAGTATATTTGTCTTACAATTTTTTTTTTTTTTTTTTTTGAGAGAGTTTCAACCTATGGCATCCGCTCCTGATGATAGCTCTTTACAATCAGGTCAAGACACCAATCAATTTTTTGTGTAGGCGGAAATTAAACTCCAGATCTCTTATACAACCATCAGAGACTTTACCAGCTGAGCTAACTAGAACTCACTATTTGTCTTACAAATTAATGTGTCATGAATTATAAAAAGAAAATTTAAAATTCAATTATGTGTTTGTTGAAACCCACCAATCATATTAATTGCCGCATCATTGTAATTTTCATATAGTTAAACTTGTAATCTCTTTTGCATTTTCCTAATTAATATAGAGAACTTGACCGATAAATCAAGTTACCAAGAATAACTTATCAAATTCTAACATTTCAGACCAATTTCACTAGTTATTGAGCGAATCACTACTCTCTCCCCCTCTCTTACTCTTGGTTTCTTTCACTGTCAAAATCGTTCTCTCTTCCAATTGTTTCTCAAATCTCTCTCTCTCCTAGTCAATTCTTCTTCTCACAAAATTGCTTTTGTTTGGAAACCCCATCGGCGACAATTCACCGACCTTCTTCATCTTATTAGGGACTAAAAGTCAGTTCTTTGATTTTACTTAGTAATTTTGATTTCTGTTTGGTTTATCAATTTGGGAATTATGTTTGGTTTGGAGATTATTTGATTGTGAGGTTCATTGATTTGGAACCTTTTTTTTTTTTTTTTTTATTTTTTAGTTATGAGGGGTTACATTTTTTTTTTTTTTTTTTTTTTTTGGTGTGTGGATAAAATAAAAGAGGCATTGTTTGGTTTGTTGAGGAAATTTCAGGATAACTGTCAATGTTTTAAGGTTTATGAAAATAAAATTTCATAATTTTGGTTTATTGAGCATATTTTCATTGATAGAATACTGAGAATGAATTTCATTATGTTTGGATGCCATGGATTTGGTTTTGAGGCTCAAATCCAAATATTTGTTTGGATAAGTTAATTAAAGAGATGGATTGGGATTTGACCCAAATCCAACCAGAATTTGATAGGTTCAAATTTATAGATATCAATTTTTCAAATACTCTCAAAATCCGGTGGAAATATCAAATATCTCATGCTTGCTCTTCGCTGTTTCTCTCTTCCTCAGATTGTGTCTCTCTAAAAGTCAAGCTTTTTCAGTTTTATATAGATTATATATTATAAATTATGTTGGAATAAAATCTTCAAAACTCAACCATAAAACATGCTTAAACTTTATATTAATTGATTTATAATAACATTTATTCTTTACATCCAAATCCAAATGCAACTTTAAGATTTAACAATGCTAGTTCCTCCTTGATATAACTCACAAAAAAAATTAATCTAAGTGGATCTTTTTCGACTTTGTAGCTGTTAGTATAAAAGTATATATTAGTTTCCATGTATACTCACCTCACCTGATTGAGCAAGAATCAAGAACCCAGTACTGTGGCCTCGATACTAGCTGAATTAAGAAAATTCTCCCTTGTACAATGACAAGTCTCAGGGCTATATAATATATATTTACTTATTTAGAACCCTCACAATGTAAATCATACGCAAAAATTGCACAGTTGATACATATAAAGTTTATTTCAAGCTCCCTCTTTCTCTCTTTTTCTTTATGTTTATCATCAAAACTTCAATAATAGCTACTTTGAAAAGAGATTAGATCAATTGTGAGACTTATTTGAGTTTCACTCACTCAGCTCAATCTATAGCAGTTCTATCCTTCTATATGTATGTATCAGTGTCAATTTTAAGACATTGCGATGTTAAATTAAGGCCAGCCCAGATGCAGCCATTTGATACATACAAGGCCATTATTTGGGCTAGTTTCCTAAGAGTTTAGATTATGAGAACGGGCTAAGTTTTCGGCCATTAAGAGGCTGTTTGTATAGCAAATTTTCATAACTCATAACTCTGTTTCTATAACTCATAACTCAAAAATGGTGTAACCCATAGCAAGACCTCTGTTTGGGAGCAAGATAACTCTATTTCCATAACTCTATTTCCATCACTCAATTCTCTGATTTTTGAGTTATGAGTTATGGAAACTGAAAACACATTTTGGCTGTTTTCAGTTTCCATAACTCATAACTCAATGGCATTTTTGTAATTAAACACACATGGGAGACCCACAGCCGCAACTTTTGACCAGCTGACTTTTTTTTTTTTTTTTTCTGGGTTCGGTCTTCACGTCAGTTTTTTTTTTTTCTTTTTTCTGGGTTCAGTCTTCACGTTAGTTTTTTTTTTTTTTTTTACTGGGTTTGGGTGATCTGGGTACTGAAAAGAACAAAAAAAAAAAAAAAAAACTGCACAGATTGACAGGAATGGGACTCACAAATAGTATGAAAAATATTGAGTGATGGTGCCAAACGGGTATGGTATTTTAAAGTGATGAGTGACAAAAATTAAGTGACGAAAATTGAGTGATGAAAAAAAGCCATCCAAACAGCACCTTATTCTCTAAGTTGATTCCGAACCCAGTAAGTCTATCAACAAAATATTTTTCACATATAGCCTTGATTTTTTACAGCCGATGATCCCAAGGGCAGTTTGTATTTGGAACGAATTAAGTAGGCCCAAGGGCCACCTGACCATTCCACAAGAGTGAGCTCAAATGATTTGTTTACAAGGTTAGCTTCGAATTGACCCAGTAAGAGCCCAGCCCGTGACCTTGAGGATTGGACAAAACCAAGACACTGAGAAGTAAATGAAACTGTTTTTTTGTGTGTGGAAGGCAAAAATGGAAGTGATAAATTAACCCAAATGCAAAGCCCAATTCCAATCAGCATCTGGAACTACGGCTGAACCATCTTTCTGTCATTTACCACTCAGTTCTGCTTTATGGGCCAAGCCCAATTCTGATATGTGGATTAGAGGATAAGGTGGTCGTTTTGCATTGATAAGGGGCTCATTCAGGGACCGTCTGGTGGGCTTGGAGCACAAAAGGACCAATAAGCCCATGTCTTGCACAATGATAAATCACTCGTGGGAGAGTTTAAGGATTTGTTCAGTTGGAGGAGTGGAAATGTAAGAGAATGAAAAATTATGAGAGGATGAAAAAATAGGAGGATGGAAAATATTTAGTTTTCCCTCTTGTATGTCCGGTTGGAGGGGTGGAAAAGTGGAATGGTGAAAAACTAATTTGTTCGGTTGGAGAGAAAAATAGAATGATGGAAAATGTAATTTATATAAATTGACTATTATACTCTTGTTACATAATATGTAAAAAATAGATTTATTTGTACTTATTACATAATATAAAATTTATCACATCATATATATAAATTTATGTTATTATTTTTATTATTATAATGTAAAAATTTGATTAGGTCACGTTGAAAAAAAAAATGTTCAAGTAATGTTGAAAAAAAAAAGTTCAATAACGTTGAAAAAAAAAAAAAAAAGAACATTCGGTAATGTTGAAAAAAAAAAAAGAGAGAAGCATCAGGTGGGATGGAGCCATTTTAGTAAAAGTGCAAAAGCCCCCATCCCACCAATTTTCTCCCCAATATTTTCCTCCCAGTTTGGGAGGAAAATATTTGTGGGCCTAGGAGGAAAATTATCCTTCCGGTTTTCCATCCTTCCTATTTTTTCTCTCCAAACGAACAGTAAAAAATGTCTATTTTCCCCCCCTTTGTTTTCCATCCTCCCTATTTTCACTCCAAACGGACGGGGCCTAAAAGTCTGTTTAATCAATACCCACACTTGACACACATCTTGATTTTCCATAAAAGATGCTATCAGCATTTAGGGTCTATTTGAATACTGCTTATTGCTAAAAATAAAAAAACTGAAAACACTATAACAAAATAATTTTTAAATGTATGAATAGTATCATGAGACTCAATTTTAAAATTGTCTTAATTAAATCCTTAAATTAAGCAAATTAGTCAGGTTGTTTTCCATTTTACAAGAAGCACTTCTAGTGCCTAGTGGCCATATCATATTGCTCAAGATCATGTGGGTTTCATTCAGTAGCTGCCACCCTGGTCTTAATTTCAATATCCATTAATATTGTACGCAGCAAGAAGATGCTAATAGGGGCGTGTAGCCAAGCCAACCAATCAACCACTGAGGTATTCTACTCTTTGCTGCTAAGTGGATTGGTTAAATGTTAGATATTAGAGATAATCATACACCAACTCAACCGCCATATGTTTTTAAGATTGAGCTTCCCTAGATGTCTAGCTAACTGCCCCATGTTACGAAGCTTCCTCCAATCATAAACATAAACACGTCTTTGTGGTTGTAAAATGAGAAGGTTTCGGTTCTTCACTTGGGCTTATCAGGGGATCGTCATATCCTCTTTATTTGTATATTAGTCATTTTGTCCCTCTAATTTTGGGGCCTATGGTTTTGTGGAGTTGGAAGATCAGGTGGTGGCCTCGTGCTTTAGCATAAAAAAAAATAGTATCAAATAGAGCAAGTATGCGTGAGTATTAATTAAAATAACCCTAAAATCAGCTTTAGTTATGCTATGCATGCAGCTATGTCAACCTCAGATGACGCCTGGCTTGATTTAGCACATATCAATGTTAAGAATACCATTTTTTTTCATATCTTATTACGTTAGTAAGTTGTAATTAGAGTAACATCATTTTTACATGAGCTTGTAACTAATATTACTTTCCATCATTTATCAATCACAATAAATCATGTTAATCTGTTAACAATAGTTTAAAAAAATTAAATTTTTTGAAGTGATAATATAGTTACTACAAATTTTACTATCTAATTCTTATAAATTGATGTGTCAACTTTTAAAACATTGCACATAGTAATTAAGAAATTTATTTATTACATTGTTCAGTAGCACTTATCAAATTCAAAATGTTACTTTAATTTGTAAATCTTTTATTATAAATTTGACATTAGCTTTTTAACATTTTCTTATACTCAAGACTTTTTTTTTTTTTGGCTGAATTGTATCCTAAACATATCATTTTAAACATAAGTCTCCCCTAAAAGTTTTTAGGTGGTACTGATTGCCCAGTCAATCAAACATATAATAGTAGAGCTTCTACTTTCCAGCCAGCACTGTAGTCCACCAAACCTACTACACCTTTTGAAAGCTTTACATGGTGGAATGTAAGAGCTTGCATGGATATATAAATACCCTTTCCATTTCCCTTTCCAGTGCACACATTGAACTCAAACTCAAAGCCCTTCAAAACCCCTTCAAAAGTTTTGAATTTTAGCACCAAGCTAGTTTCTAAGCAAGAATGAACTCAGGTGCTATTGTGATTGGTGATGGTAAGATTTCTAAGCCAAGGGTTGGCATGAATAGAGGGGTCTCCATCCTAGATTTCATTCTTAGGCTAGTTGCAGTTCTGGGTACCCTAGGAAGTGCTATAGCCATGGGAACAACTAATGAAACACTTCCTTTTGTTACCCGGTTCACTCGGTTCAGGGCTGAGTTTAAAGATCTTCCAACGTTTACGTATGTCTTGTCTTCCTGACCATAAAGTACTTTTTATTTGTAACAATATGCTTGTTATTTTATAGGGTAAATTGCATTTTTTGGCTCTCAAAATATAGGTTGGTTTGATTTTGATCCCTTAATTTTAAAAAGTTCTAACTCAGTCTTATCTATTCTGGAACCGTTGACACATTGTGAAATTTGAGGGATCAAAATCGAACATACCCCATATTTTAGAGACTAAAATTACAATTTATCATCTATATTAATATTAATATATCATGGTATGTTAACTGTGTCTATTGGAACAGGTTTTTCGTGGTTGCGAATTCCATTGTAAGTGCTTATCTGGTTCTTTCTCTCCCCTTTTCTGTCTTCCACATCCTGAGCAGCCGTGCGCAAAGAAGTAGAATTCCCTTGATTTTCTTTGATACGGTAAATTCTTCGAGATTCTATACAATATTCACATGGCTAAGTAATAATTTGGCAATCACAAAATGCCTAGAAGAAGCTTAATTCCAAGGAAATATGTACTGCTCTGCTTAGTCCTAAATTGTTAGTGATCCAAGAAAAATTAAAAATGTAATTTTGTAGCCACCATTGAGATAGCATCTTGGAAGCACTTCAGAGGAATATGACAATCATATGGTTCCATTTTGGAACATCACATGCTACTTCATAAAATACTCGCCTTGTGTATTTTGGAAGTACTTTTCTGTCAAAAAGGAAGATGTATGAATATCTTTAAAATTGATAAGTTCTCTTATGGGACATTTTCACTCTTTGTGTAGGTAATGCTAGCTCTTTTAACCGCTGGAGCATCTGCAGCAGCAGCTATTGTATACTTAGCACACAAGGGGAATTCTAAGACAAATTGGTTTGCCATTTGCCAACAGTTCAACTCCTTCTGCCAGCGTACTTCTGGCTCTTTGATCGGATCCTTTGGAGCCGTTGTTGTGTTTATACTGCTAATCCTGTTATCCGCCATGGCCCTCTCCCGACGTTGATAGATGATCATACATTTCAATAATGCAATTATGCTCAATGCGTGGATGTATTTCTTAGTTTGTCGTGTGCAAGAGTGACAGTATAATAGAATATGACTAGCGTCTCTTATGTCTTATGTTTCTTCTTTGTTAAATGTGACAACCTTTCTGGTGTGAAATTCAATATGACTATATGTTCCTTCAGGAGTGTAATGGAAGTGAATATTTTATCATGATCTATATTTGCAGTTTAATTCATATGACTCAAATTAAGTAATTCATTCATACACTCCTCATGGGAATGGTTTTTTTTTTCTTTTTTTGGCTAAATCATGGGAATGGTTAGTAGTTACACAGAATATCCAAGTTAGACATATCAAAAGCCATTGCAAAAAATTCACCATCATGTCAAATCTATGAAATAAAGATGCATGTAGATAGAAGAGCCATGGAAATCAATTTAAAAATTAGAAAGTAGAAACCTGATTTTATTAACTAGTTAAAAGTGATTCAATATTTATTATCTAATTTTGCAGTGAGTCTTATTAAGCAATAAATCTCATTGTTGGACCATAATTCCGAGGAATCAAATCTCACCGGTGCTATAATGTTTTAAGTACTAGGATAAGAGAAAGTTAGATTCCTCGGACCTGTGGTCCAAGAACTAAAGGCAGGTGTGATCTTCCTCAAAAAAAAAAAGACAGGTGTGATCTTTCAATATCTGAATATTTAAATGCACCTAAGGTTAGCTGGTTTAACAGGGCAGTTCAACAAATCACTCTTATTGAAAAAGGAGACAACTATTCTATCATTAGTGAAATATGTTATGTAAATAGATTAGATCTATATATACAATGCAGAGTAAAACTTCTGATCCCCAGAAGAGTCATCAAACCATCAAAAACAAATGCTTCTTTTATTGAATTCTAGCATTTATTGTTGTTAAACTCTAGTTGAGTCACATCATTTCGCTCCATTCAGTCTACTTTGATCCATTCAGGTCCAACTTTGATCCATTCGGCCCACTTCAGCCCATTCGGTCCACTTCGGATATGCTTTTGGAAGAGAAAATCCAACCCAACACCACTGTCCATATGAAAAAACTGGCCTTTGCTAGCATTGTTGTTTTCCACACTTTTCCAAGGAAAAGACATGAGAAGATGGTAGCAAGACTTTATAGTAAGATCGAACTTCAAAAACCCCATGAGACATTGAGAAGAAGGTTTCCAACACAATTTATCCACGCCATCTCCCCTCCATACTCCAGAATAAAGTAAATCCAAGAAGAAAATGACTGATTCTAGCTCTGTCTTGTACCGGTCTAGTGAAATTGATATTGCAATGGTAGCCTTCTGCTAAGAAAGATACTAATGCCGCCACGTAAGGATCCTTTTTCTGTGCAATATCATCCTTATAACCAACAGTCCAGTTTGGTTCCAAAATAGCTAATTTTAGAGACCTTGTACCTCTTTCCTGGTATATATACACATTCACACATATATACATACATATGCGTGTGTAAAGCATCCTTACTCTGTGCAATATCATCCCTACAACCAACAGTCCAGTTTTGGCTCCAAAATAGCTAATTTAGAGACCTTGTACCTCTTTCCTGGTATATATACTCATCCACACATATATACATACAAGCGTGTGTGTAACACAAAGTAAAAGCTTTTGATCCCAAGCCGAGTCATGAGCAAACCATCCAAAACAAATGCCTCCCATTTATGTATCTTGGACCTCGGTATATCCACCAGTTCATTTTGGTTCCAGAAAAACTCAATGGACACCTTAAGGATAAATAAATGTAATTAAGAAATGCACTTAAAAACATCAGAAGCCCACCTGAGACATTCTGCGGCTTCTTCCATGTGGCTTTGTTACTATAAGAACACAACTAAGTGAGAATTTGGATAAGAATTATACGTGTCTGGCATTTTGAGTTTTGTGTTTTCCTCTTTTATTTTTATTTTTATTTTTTGGCACATATTTTAGGAGACAAATTTCACTGTTTATTTACTGTTCATGAACAATAACCGTAATATTTGACCTTTCAACCACTTTTTAGCACATCAGTGGGTCTCATGCATTATTCACGAAACTCACAAACTTTACTTTTTAACAACTTTTTCATTAATAATGAGTCTCATGGTACTATTCACACATTTAGAAATCATTTTGCTACATTATTTTTAGTTTTCAGTTGTATTCAAACAGACCTAAGTCTTAAAAATTGAGATCCAAAGAGCATTTTTGGCTCTCAAAAAAAAAAAAAAAGTCTTAAAAATTGAGGGTATGAACAACGCCAAGTATCCATCCATATCATTCTAATTGTGATTCCATTATCAATATGCAATGTCATTACAGCACTTTAACTATTTTCGGGGTAAAAGAGGACATGGATGGCAGCCTCTCTCGAAGCAGTCCCCTCACTAGCAATGCATATAACGGCATCATATAATATGTAAAATGAAGCCTTCTTTTGACCAATTTCGAATTGTACATAATGCGTCAACAGAGACATGTATTGGAACTTTTTGTTATACTGCTGGGCGGCAAAGGCGAATAAGAATAATCAGTATGAACTTCTACTAGTCTTTAAGAAATAGAACCTTATTGATCCCTGCAACAATGGAAAATATGAAAGTAATAGTCCAAGCTCAAACAACTTAGCTTGTAAGTAGTGGTATAAAGAAGTGTCCAATATATTTTAACTAAATCAATGGAATGATTATCATCCTTGCTCCACTTATGTAATTATGTTAACTTCTATCTGACAACAGGATCTTCACATCCTTGTCCTGTTGGTTATGCTAGTTTTAGATTATTCATTCATTTGAAAGATAATTAATAATTACATCATGCCAACCTCATCTATTCTGAGTTTTGGCAACGGTAAAAATGTGTATTTATTACTGTGCAGGCAGACAGTGACAACTAATGCACAAATTTACATCTACACCGTGAGATCAACAATTGAATCTATTGAAGCACCCAATTTTAGAGCAGAAACCAGCTAATAATTCTCAGTAACCAGTCCAAAACTTTCTTGTTTGTCAAATCATTAATGTACAAATCAGATTACAAAAGTAGCTCCAAGGTAGTTTTGTCAAATAGATTTAGAAAATGAAAAATTATGGTGCATGCGTTGTTTTTTTATTATTTCTGAACAATAAAATTAAGGATAACAAGATAGTTGACAGAATTTTCTTTTACCCATTTGTGGCTCAAGATATATGGTTTCTTGAATTCAACTTAGGTTTGGATTTGGAATCAAATAAAAACCGCATGAGAGGTCTGTTATCTGCTTCAACTAGGCTACAGCCAGGCTCTTTCCTCACCCCACTGTCATCCATCAACTTCCTCACCTTCTCAACCCCATCCCATTCACCTCGTGAAGCATATATGTTAGATAGAAGTACATAATCCCCACTCTGGTCCCTTCTCATTTCAAGTAGCTGCTCATTTGCATGTGTTGCCAACTCAACATTTCCATGAACTATGCATGCCCCAAGCAGAGTCCTCCAGACAATAGCATTGGGTTCAATCTCCATGGAGTCCATGAATTCAAATGCTTCATTTAATCTCCCAGCTCGCCCTAGCAGGTCGACCATACACCCACAGTGCTTTATGTTTGGCTCAATATTATACTCATTTCTCATGATATTAAAATACCTGCGCCCCTCTTCAACTTTGCCAGCATGACTGCAAGCAACTAAGACTCCAACAAAAGTTATCTCATTTGGCCTGACTTTCAACCTGCGCATCTCCATAAACAGATTGATTGATTCCTCAGCATGGCCATGGAAAGCCAAACCTCCTATTACTGAATTCCAAGTTGACACATCTTTATCTCTCATCCCATGGAAAACTTTGAGTGCTTTCTCAATATTCCCACACTTGGCATACATATCTATAAGTGCATTCCCAAGCAGAATGCTCAAATCTCCTGAACACAATTCCAAAATGTTGCAGTGTATTTTCAGCCCAACATCTAAATCTCCCAAATCCGCACAAGCGGACAACAGACTCAACATGGTCACCTCGTCCGGCCTCTCTCCTGCACGTCTCATCTCCTCAAACATCTCCAATGCCTGCTCATGTGACCCACAAAGTACATACCCTGCAATCATTGCATTCCAAGTCACGACATCCCTCTTTGGAACCTCTTCAAAGAGTTTCCTCGCACTCTCCATCTCCCCTTGCTTCACATACCCTGTTATCATCACATTCCAAGACACCAAATCTTTAACTGGCATTTCATCAAAAAGCTGCCTCGCAACACCCAACTCCCCTCGCCTTGCATACCCAGCTGTCAAAGCTGACCAAGGTACGACATCCCTCATTGCTGACCCATCAAAAAGTGCTCTAGCAACGCTCAAATCCCCACAATTAGCATGAAAGTAGATAAGGGTATTCCTCAAAAACTTATTCGATTCAAAACCATACCTCACCACTTTCCCATGAATCCCAAATCCCATCTTGACCCAGGAAAGCTTAGTGCAGGCCTTGAGTACAAACGGGAAAGTGAAGTTATCGGGCTTTACATGCCGATTCTCCATCTGGGTATAAAGCAAAATCGAGTTTAAAGGGTTGGAGCTCTGAGCTGAGCCTCTAATCATAGTGTTCCACATGAAAGTGTCTGGTTCGGTAATATGAACGAACACTTGGTACGCGTAGTGAATGGCGCCTGAAACAGAAATGGCAGTGGCGAAAATGAGTTCTCTGAGAGCAGAGTGGTTGGAATTGAAGCCTTTGACGAGCATGGAAGCGTGGACTAGTTTCAGAGCTCGAAGATTGGTGCAGTTTTGCCATAGGCTTGACCGTTGGGGACGGTTGGCGCTCCGGTCGTTTGTTCTCTTTCGGATCATTACACATAGTATTTCTGTTTAAATGTTCCATGCTACGTTTGTCGTTTTAATTAGACGGTATTATAATGTGCTCTTTTTTTTTTTAATGACATTTTTTTCTTTTGTTTTTTTCTTTTCGGTTTCTTTTCTACTATGTTTGATAGTTTAAGCAAAATAGAATAGAAATAGATAAATCATAAAATAATGAAATATGACACCATTTTTCTCTAGGGTGTTTAGGAGATTATAAAAATGAATGAATGAAAATGAAAATGAAAAAAATATATAGTTTTTCAAATTTTATTTGTTTCTGTATCCAAATAGGGATAAAATCTGTATTTCACCTACATTTAATTAAAGAAATTAGTGTTCATCCCACTATAAAAAAACATATTTTAGCTGAAATTAAATGAAATATATATTTCTCTTAGTTAGGGTTGTGAACCAATTCCAACTCAACAAAACCGATCTAACCTAGCTTGATGCTTTGTGTTGTTTTTTGTGGGTTGGTGGTTTAGGTTGTGATGAAAAAAAAATTAAAAATAACATCAGTTGGGTCAGGTTAGAGCTAATGATTTTTACAACACAACTTGACATAACAGTTTAAAATATATGGTCTAATTATTTTCTCCCTTGAGAATTTAGACCCTTAACAAACCCTCTGTCACTCCATAATTTTTTTTTTTTTTATCCAAAACACATCTACTTCCACATCTCTCTCTCTCTCTCTCTCTCTCTCTGAGGGATGGCAATTTTTTCCCACCCTGCCCTGCTTGACCCGCCCTCTTTGCTTCACCCCGTGTGAGTTTTCCCTGCCCTGCAAAAGTGGTGCAGCAAGAATGGGTTTACACTTTTTAAACCTGCCTCGCGTTAATAAGGATTAAATTGTAAATTTTTCATACCCTAAAACTTTACTATTTAAACAAAAATATTATCAACTTATTTTATTCTACCTAACATGGCTCTCTACCTCTTTTTTCTCTCTAGCAAAGTTGATAATAAGATACAAATTTTAATGTTTTCTTTTGTATTTATTAGAAACAAATTTATATATTATTGAATCATCGATTCCATTCAAGCATCTTTCTGAACATAGATTTCAACATGAACATAAAAGAATGTTTTCTATTTTTATGAGTTACGGGTATGAATGTTTGTGTTGGTGTCATTGTGTGTAGGCGTGTGGTTGTTATGAGGTACAGGTCTAAGGTAGCTCTGGTTCAGGTCTATAGATATATATTTGTTTAGTTCTTTCTATCAAAACCATATGAAAACTATGCTCAAAGTTATGCATAATATATTTTAATAGTTTAACAATATTCAGACCCAACAGAATGTTTTTATTATGAGAGATCATATTTGGGGCTTGTTCACAGAATTCGATTTCTATTTGTATTTGATTGTGTCCTCTTTTAGTCGTCTCGTTCTTATAGACTTTGAATTAAATGATTTGTAAGTCTTTTAGATTACAGCAATGTTCTTAAAGTTTTTGGTAAGGTCATGGGGGAATGTGATTCAAGGGTAATATTTGAAGTTTTTATACATAATTACCCTTTGCCTGATAGCCATGTCATTAAGGTGGTTTTATCTTGCTAAGTGCTGTAATTAGTATATGTTAGCCAAAATATTTAATTCTATTTTTCTCATGTGGCCTTCATTGAAACTGTTGATGGGATAAATTTATTTATAATTTCAAGTATATTTTTATTATTGAAATGTGTAATTTTATTTGAAACAATTGTAAGGGCAAATTAACAAAAAATAGAGTTTTAAAGGGTGAGGCATCGTGGGGCCCTAAGGAGCAAAGATGGGCAAGAAATTTTTTCCGTTATGCGGGGCAGGATAGGGCAAGAAAAAACCATACGGGATGGGGGCGAAGACTCCATCTTTTGGCCCCGCCCCACCCCGCCCCATTGCCAACCCTTCTCTCTCTCTCTCTCTCTCTCTCTCTCTCTCTCTCTCTCTCTCTCTCTCTCTCTCTCTCTCTCTCTCAAAATCTTCTATGTGAAATCTCCTTTTACCTAGGCCTGTCCACAAGTCAGTCTGGATCGGGTTTGTGCCCAACTCGGAACCGACCTGACCAGATCGAGTGGTTAATATTTCAACCCACCGCCAACCAAAGTAGTTGATCGGATCGAGCGGGTCGGAGCTTCGACGGCTATCAGGTGGATTGGTAGGTCTGGAAAAACATTATAATTAGGATTTTCTTTTTGTTTGTGTGAATTTTTTTTTTTTTTTTTTCCTTTTGGAGTTGATCATTTGGAAAATGACGAGAATTCGGCCAAGAAAAGATGAAAACGGCAGAACTTCGGCAAATATTTTTTTATAAAAGGCAGAAATCTGGCCAAATCTCACTAGATCTAGTGAGATCTCGGCCATTTTTAGCAAGATCTTGGCTAAATCTAGTGAAATATCACCAGATCTAGCCTAAATCTTCTCGAAAAAATTCAAAAATTTCGCCAGATCTACACTTTATCACTGGAAATTTTGTGGGTTGTCGGATCGAGTTGATCGGATTTTGGAGGAAGGAAAACGAACACCCAACTCGAAAAACTCGGGTTTTGGAGGAATAAACCCGTTGTCAACCGCTGGAGAAGTCGGTTCGGTCCGTGGCGGGTCGAGTTTAGTCAGCGGCAACGAGTGGGTCGAGTTTGGTCAGCGACAACGGGTGGGTCAGGTTGACCAAGTCTCTGGACAGCCCTACTTTTACCTAATCTTTATTATATTTTTTTTTTATTTTCGATGAAAGTTTTGTTTCTTTTTTTATTTTTTCTATTTTTAATGACCAAACTATGGTTGCAAAGATTGTGGGAAAAACATTATAATTAGGATTTTCTTTTTGTTTGTGTGAATTTATTTTTTCCTTTTGGAATTGACTTCATTTCCAGTGTGATTTCAAATATTAACCCAAATAGAAATTTATATTTGTTTTGTTTTGTTTTGCCTTTTGTTTGGTGTTGAAAAAACAAAGGCATTCAAAGGAAAACGATTGTTAAGTTTCTATTAATATTACGGTGTTTTTAATAGATAATATCAGGGAATTGTGTATTTTCAAAATAAAATTATAATTTTTCTATGTATTCAACCTAACTTGATGACCTAATTTAATCCAATCTAACTCGTGCACACTCTTACTCTTACTTTTAGTAATTTCATTCCTTCTTATTAAAATCCCAAGTAGCAAAATGAATGTAATATTCTTACAAGATCCCTTTCAATTCCTTCCATTTTAGTCATTTCTCCCTATTCCAAGTGAAAATGAAAAGGGTAAAACCGTCAATGAATTAATAGATGTAGGAATCCTAGTTGACCCTGAGGATTCCTTTAAGACAAATTCACAAAGTGTGAGACCGAAAAAGGAAATCCATATGTGTATAATATTTCATGTTCTGTCTTTCATAAAGATAAAAAATAAAAACAATTATAATCTACTCCCTTAAAATGTTTTTTTTTTAAGTGTCATAGACTTAGGGCAGGTTTGGATAACGCTGAACGCGTTTAGCGTTCAGCGTTTCCACGTTTTCTCCCATTCTTTTTTTTTTTTTTTTTTGCCGTTGCAGGCTCAGAGGGGAACATCGGCCACTGTTCATGACACTGTTCATGAACAGTGACATGAACAGTAGCCGATTTCGTTGACTTTTTTTTTTTTATCATATTTGTGGGTCCCGTTTACTGTTCACGGGACCCACAAATTTTACTTTTCAGAAAATTTTTTATTAAAAATGGGTCCCACACAAATTTAAAAATTATTTTGTTACAGTGTTTTCAGTTTTCAGTTTTCAGCAAAACGCTCTATCCAAACGGACCCTTATAAAGTTATAGTAGTCTACTAGAGTCTTTTCAGTTCAAATAAAGCAAGTGCGTATTCGAAAAATTAGTAAATTAATGATTTCCTTTTTCAGTCTTAAAAGTCAAAGCTAGACAATATTTTAAGACAATTAAAATAAAATGGCCAATAATATGAGAAGAAGAGAGTATCTGATTATTCCTTCTTCTTGGGTAATTGATATTACATTTGTTTTTAAATTATTTTTAAGAGATTTAAATTTAAATATGACTCTTTTTTTTTTTCCTGATTACATTTTTTTATATTAAAAATTCGAAGTTATTACATAAGTTTTTGAAAAATAATTACAACATGCTACTAACCTCGCAACTCAAACATTTTTCCCCCTAGACCCCCAAGTACTTTGTACATGGGGAGGTGCCAATTCAGTTACAGAGTCTTTGGCTATTACATAAATTCAAACTTCAAACACTCATAATTATGTGAGATCTACATAGAAAATTTTATAAAAACAATGATTGCTTAATACTAATTGGATATTTTTATCAAAAAAAGAAAAAGAAAAAAAAAAGAAATATTACTGGATTTTGTCCTCCAACCTTTGTGTAGGTTCTTACTATTTATAACCATTCAGTATCAAAGAAAGAAACTGGTTGGCAAGTGATTGGGATTAGTGAATAGCAAGAAATTGAACTACAAATATTACTTGATAGTTGGGCTTAGACATGTATGAGAGGAGCTCTCTTGTCCAAAAGACCACATAATGGTTCTTATCCCAACCATGTAAAACAATTAATCCATCCATATGTCTCTTAATAAAAAAAATATTTGGTATTAATGGTCCATTTGGATTGAGGAAGAGGTAGAGAGAATAGAGTAGAGTAAATTTAGTACAAAATTAGTTTATTTTTGCCAACTCTACTCTACTCTACTTTACTCTACTCTACTCCCCCTCCTTTCTCCCTCCATCCAAATAGGCCACAGAGGTGGCTTGATTTTTAAGAAAAATATTATTTGTTTTTATTTAAATAAAGTTAATATAAGAAGTTTTTGATAATATAAGAAAACTCTGCTTTTGAAATGTCTCATATATTAGATAGGAAAAAAAAATGTTATTATCACAATTTACAATGTCATTCCAAATACTAAAATGTTAGAATAATTTCAAGATTGATCTAACCGTTTAGGACTTCAGATATATATTCCTAATTTTTCATGACCGCAGTTGTATGTACCTTTCAAATAACTGGTAACAACATGAAGATAAGGTACTCCTGCAATTAGTTTTTTATACCAACATGAAGATAAGGTACTCCTGCAATTAGTTTTTTATACCAACATGAAGAATAACGTATCAAAATCTAGCGGGATGTTTTTTTGTTTCCAATAATTGAACAACTCAAAAAAAAAAAATTGAACAAGAGACCTAACTGTCTGATTGACCCACTGGCAATAGATGAAACAGTGTAAACACCAGCAGATGTGGTGATTGTATCTTTGTAGCAGGCCACTAGTTCCGTGTTGGTGTTCAGATCCACTTGCAATGTTTCCCAGACGAAACTTTGGGTTCAAGACATCATCAGAGCCTGGCTCACCATTGAATCCAGGAAATGTAACTCTTCTCCAACAGTTGCAGATTTAGGTGGATCAACCAATTCAACCTGAAAATTTTTTGTATTAAAAATCTTGTTAGTGCTCATGTTTGATGATCCAGACTTAAAAAAGCAATGACGAGGCCAGAAATATTTTTCAAAGTGAAACTTATTCAAAATCAACCATGGGCTTTAATAGGTATCATAAAACCATTTTCTAAAACATCTTAACCACGCAACAAATGATGTAGTTATTTTGCGACAAAAATGCTAACATGTTAGAATGTGTCATTACCCACCATCCAACACCATCACAACAATCTCAACCAAAATTATATACACATGACCACTAAGCCATTTTTTAAAGCTATTAGATGATTAATATATGTGGTTGCAATCTTCAATATAGAGGGAATCAGCATCAGGATGCTTCTGAACACTCGTAATAAGGCCAACACAGATGTCAAGTCTTGTAATTGACATTTCTGTCTCAGCATTGGCCTTAGCCTTGGATTCATTTGCAGGTTTTAGTGTTTTACAGGCCATTGCTTTTTTCCACTGCTATCTGTTCCATACAATGCCTCACCATGTTAAGCAACTACCATTAACAAATTAGTGGTGCCTATGATTAATCAAGAAGTATAATGAGAGAGGTATGAAAAGACACTAATCATAGTACTACTTGTAATATCAACTTGTCAAGAAAAATGTGGAAGCCACACTTATCATCAAAAACAAAATAGTTAGCATTTGAACAGAGAAGACCTGTGAAGAACCTAATTATAGAAGAATAAAAGATAAATTGATTAGTGCTTTTATGAACTTATTGGTTAGAAATATATCACATCAATGACACCCAACCATGCAATGTGTAGTAATTGATATGACAAACACTAGAAGTGAGTAAATAAATATAATATCAATAAAATGCAACCTGAAACTATTGTTTTCTTCAGTTTCTCAGCTATCTTCTCTGCTTCAGCTTCTGCCCTCACAATCCTATCAGCTTGGCTTCCTGCAAACTTCTCTCTGAAGAATTCTACTTCTTCATCTTTCTGAACATTTGTTTTCACTAAATTAGTAACTATGAGACAAAGCCCACAAAATCTCCATCACAATTCACAAAACAAAACATAGAAGTAGGAGAGTTATACCAATTCCTTAATCAATGGCGCTGGTGTCCCAATTTTGTGACCAGCAGGTAGGATCTCCCAAGGTTGGCTTACCCTACCAATATCTCCTTTTTCAAGCAAAATTGGAGTATCAGGAGGCAAATTAAGCTGCTTAAGTACCTTCAACACAACCAACAATACAGATATTGCAGCATGCGCAACCATATTAGCTAACCCACGATATAGAATACTAGCATTGCTTTAAGTGCCACAGAGAGATCTACTGGCAGGTTACATTACCCCAAGTGAAAAAGATGGCATAAAAGGTTCTAACAAACATGCAAGATATACTAGCCCAGCCGAAGTTCTTATGACAAGAGAGCAAGAAAGTTGATCATCATTGTAAAGCTTCCAGAATTTGCTTTCCTACATAGCAATCATGAGCAAAGCACACCTTAAGAGAGAGAAATTTTGTTTCATGGGCAGCCAAAGGGCGATTTCCAACCAACATCCTCATAAAAGAACATATTAAACAAACATCCAAATCAGTACAAACAAAAATGTTCTAGACTTACTTGCAGATATCCATTCCCTTCACTAGAAATGTTCATTGCAATTTTCAGCCCTTGCTTTAGTTTAACCTATACAAAATGCAAATAAGAATGTCATTATAATGCAAAAGCAATTAGTGAAAGAGGGCATGGGGCAGTTTCTGGTTGCATGACAGTATACTAGCCAGTATTTCAATCACCTTTTCCATGGCTTCTACATATTGCTCCCCATAGTCAACAATGCTACCAACCAATTTCCTAGTTGGTTCATGTTGCAATGGATCTGGGTCAGCATCTGAAGGCTGAGGAATAATGGAAACATATCCTCGACCTGTAAAAAGAAACTCAGTTATGCACTTGCAGTTTCTCTTCATACCAGACAAGCCCATTATAATAAAAATGGCAGAACCATTTGGAATTTCATAAATATTAAAGGTCTTGGCATAATGTAAGATGGACTATTGGCACCATTTTTAACTCTCTAAAATATAAATGCCTAGCAAAAATAGGCCTTTTTTATAGGTAAAGTTACTAGAGATTGAACCCCAAACATTGAACCACCAAAAAGGTGGACATGCCACTAGGCCGGAAGGCCATTAGTTCACACATATGCAATAGGCATTGAGAATGGCTCTAATTCAGTGAGGCACTAAATAAAATGTGTCACTTCTATAACTAGTGTTCTGTACTATAACAACAATCCAAAAATATTATAAGTATGCACCACAATCAGGAGAATCAAATAAAAAACTAGCTGAACAACAAAGCTTTAAGAAACTTAAGGTACACAGCCAACCAACCTGGAGGTTTAACAATGAAACTCAAAACTCAATTTATAAAGTTGCCCAAGTTATTTAGCAACTCGCTGTTTAATTTTGCTTGCAAGTCGGCCCATGTAAATAATGTGTCTGATACCTAGTTTACACAAACCCATTCATCAATCCAGAAAGCAATTAGTACAACCCAGCATTAATTCTTATTATTAAAAAGTAATAAATATATGCTGCTTACCTCAGGCCTATTAGTTAGTAAGTAATATCGCCATACTTCTACTGGAATGTTTGTATCTTTTGCATCATTGCCAAAGACTCTAATACCTTTACTCTTAGAAAACTTTCCTACAGAAACCATCCAAATGAAAATTCATCATGAAAATTCATCTAGTTCAAGATGTTCGAATGAGAAAAATCATTGTTATGTAAAAGAGAAGGTAATTGATCAATCATCCATCTAAATGACCAATAAATTGACCACCATCGCACATCATATAAACTGCTACAAAATAGTTGGCTAACCTGCTTCATAATTCAAGAATTTAGTGACACTGATAGTCTTCATTAAAGTCCAATTTTCACCAGTTCCAAGAAGTGTAGATGGAAACATCACCTAAACAAGAATATAGTAACAGTCAAAAAGGGTATTGGGGAAGAAAAATAGCAGTCCCCACAACCAAGAGGTCCAAGCCAAACCATAAGTCTCCATGACGATGATGGAAAAAAAGGACAACCAAACGTTTACTAAGCTCAAAACATCCACCACTACAACCAAGGGTTTTTTTTAGACCCCAAAGGGGAGATTTGAACTAGTGACCCCCACTTCATGAGGGGAGACACAAGTTGCCACCTTATGTACAGTTCACAAGAGATAATAAATAAATAACCTGAATTCTGAAGCCAAGAATTTCATGTGTCTTGCATGCAGTATCTATGAGACCAATTAGGTGAACTAATAAAACTCTGCTGCTCCATGCTATTGAACTTGCTTTAACATTGCCAATGACAAAACAACAGTTTTTGTTTTAACCATTAGTACAATAACTTCACAAAGTCTCATTTCATTAGATCTGATTTAATAGCAATTTAGATTCGAGTGTCATGTCATCTAACTTAAGTCGATAGCAATCAATATTTGGAAAGAGTAGAGGATTTTAACAAAGAAAATTGGCCGTGTGGTTACACTAAAATTACAAGTCAACAAGCTACTAACACAATGATACAAGATATAAATCCTCATAAGGGTGAGACAAGATTTAGACCTACCCAGGACCCACATGAAAACATACCAACTTAGTGACTGCCGCAAGGTTCTAAAATTATATGCAATAACTGTTGTATATTATTGTTATCTAAAAGATACAATGGTTACTGTAAACTTTTAAAAAAATTAAGATGCAATAAAAAATTGTATGTTATTTACAAGTTGCAAAGACTACGTACATTTCTGGAAATGTCTAACCAAAAAGACAAAAAGAAAAATTAGAAGTAGCCAGCAAAAGCTGAAAACAAGGAAAAGAATAACATAGATGTGTGGCCCTAAGAAGATTTCTTTACAAAATAATTAAACTTCAGTTTCTCAGCTGGGGGGAAAAACATTGATAAGCATATATCTGACAAAAAACAAAATCTAACATTCTAACTAATCTTAGTACTTTGAGTTAGCATCTTGCCCTCTTCTTAGAGTTATCAGAAAATTTTAAAAAAGAAATCACTTACAGTGTGGAACGGCACATTGTCCTTGCCCATAAACTGATACAGCTCTACATCTTCAGGATTCTTCCACCACTTCTCCCACTCAGATGTGTAGCAAGAAGTAATAGAAACATATCCAATAGGCGCATCAAACCAGACATAGAAAACCTATCCACAGAAAGTAAAAAAAAAAAAAAAAAGGGTCAATTTGCCAAATTTTGAGATAAGATTTGAAGAGGCCAGCATGAATTCAGCATGTCCGTCTATCAACAACTAACCTTATCACTAAATCTCTGTGGAACTGGTACTGGAACCCCCCACTTCAGATCCCTGGTGTTACATCGTGATTTCAACCCTTCTTAAGCCTGCCATGTGTTATTTGAATAGCATTCTGGCTCCAAGATCCAGCCACCGACATTTTGTTGATGTATTCTTCCAATTTGTCCTTTAGTACGGGGAGTTCAAGAAACTAGTGGTTTGTGTCACGAATGTGTGGTGTCGTCTGACAGACCTGTTAGCAGAGAAAGCTCATGGATCATACATCTACTGACAAACTACATATTTTAAAAGCTGAATGCGCAGCATGGATAATATTTCATACAATCAGGTTCCTCATTTAGAATTTGATAATACAAAATAGAGACCTCAATATTAGAAGTAAATTTTGTACCTTGCACCTAGGATCTTTTAATTCTGTCGTATTCAAAACACTGACACAATTTTCACATTGATCTCCTCGGGCAGCCTGGTAATTGCACCCTTCTTTTGGGCAGGTACCCTCCACAAGCCGGTCAGCTAAGAACCTTTTGCATGTATCGCAGTAAAGCTGACTGAATAAAGTGTTAGTAACAAGAGGTTAAATACATTTATCACCATTAAAGCCTATAATTGACCACAATGAAAAAGCTGAAGAACAAAATATCCAATAACTGGATAACTAAACAAGAACAGAGAAGTCTTCTTTTTCTTTGTCTTGCATAAAAGAATAGAGTGGTCACGAATGTTATCATGCACAGAATCACACCAAGTATTAACAAGAAAATAACTCATACCTGCTGCATTGAATTCTCAGAAATCCTATCGTTCTCCAAATTTTTCTTAAAAATCGCTTGGCAAATTTCCGTCTGTTGGGGGGTTGAGGTACGCCCAAATTTATCAAAACTTATATTGAACCACTCGTAGACTTCCACTTCCTTATGAATCGCATGGTATCTGTAAATGCAGAACATAAAAGATGGACTGATGAATAGCTTGAGGAGTAAATTATTTTAAAACATCCATAAAAGCATTGAAAGAAGAATTTTTAAAAAAAAAAAATGAAAAACATTAAAGACAAGGAATAGCTAAGAGAACAAGTAGAATTTGATTACCATAATAATTTGATCACCACATTCATTGCGAAGTTCGCTTAGCAACCAAGACAAGTACATTTTTGGGCTGTTTGGTTGTGTTTTTTTTCAGAAAGTAGTTTTTTAAACAGTTACTAGACAACAAGTAGAGGTTCAGTAACGTGTGTTTAACTGTTCTCGTTCTTTTTTTTTTTTTTTTTTTTTTTTTTAATTATTATTTATTTAAAAACAAAATACTGGTTTTAAGAACAGGAACCAAACAGACCGTGGTGTCTTTTCATTTTCTCTATCTATCTCACAATCTGGCACAGAAAGGTAATCTATCATCTTAAATCTTAATTTCTGTTGGAAAACATCCCCAGATTCAAATACTCAATACGTCCCAAGAGAATTGAATGCTTAAAATGGGTACATTTGGATTTAGTATATTAAAGGAATATTAGTAAGTGTAAGTCATAGAAACAATATTGAATGAGAAGTTAAACTAGAAAAAGAAGGGAAGATTAAGTAAAGCTACTTACTTGTTGCAAATCTGCCTAGGGGTGGAGTTCTCTTCCAGAAATTTAGATTGGGAACAACGTTGTTGACGTAAGACAAGGCGCTGGTGATAAGGGTGTTCCGTTTACCCTATCGGAATCTTCTTCGCGGCCATTATCTGCTTTTTTTCTTTTTTTCAATTCAATCTTCACAGAGTCAGCTTATTTATTTTTTTCAAAGAGAGCTATACTACTTGTATTGGTATTTTCATTCCTAATCCTAGCCGAACCCCAAATCACCAAAATTCACATATTCATCGTCACACTTGTAATAACACCGGCTAAGAGATTGTTTGGACAAAACTTAGTGCTTAATATTGAAAATTGAAATTTTTAAATATGTAAATAGTGTTATGGGACTTATTTTTAATAAAAAAAAGTTATTAATAAGTACGTAAACAGTATATAACAGTCTAAAGCAGTTTTTAAACAATAATTATACAATATATAAACAGTAACTGTATAGTAATAAACAGTGACTCTTGTCTTCCAAAATCGCGTGCAGAGAGAAAAAAAAAAAAAAAAAACATCAGAGGAAACATAAAAGGCAATAATTTGTATCCAAGTATCCGTTGCACAAAAATAAATTTTTGTTATCTTGTCTTCCTGTTTAACTTATTTTTAATTTCAGTAATTTTAACAAGATATTTTCAATTTTCGGTAGCTGATGGCGGCAACGGAGTCAGTCTCTTCTCTAGTCTCTATCGGTAGTGTTTGAGTCCTTACTCCTTATATAGAAACTTGAAACGTGGGTTACATGTAAATTTTGAATTGCTATTAATATTTTGGGTTGGGGCGGTTAGGGAAGTGGGCTAAGGCTTTGGAAAAGGGCCAATTCAATAAAAGTCTAAATATGTCTAAGACAATTTTTTTTTTTGGGGGCTAGGGGGGGCCCGGTGCTCTTTGGACCCCCTCCTAAATGATGAGTTTCGGTTGATATTTTCTTCAAGGTAAAAAATAAAGTTACTATAAATTGTGTGTTTTGTTCATCTTGTTCCTCGTTACTTACTTCCCAACAAAAACTAAGGACTCCAAATTATGTTGGGCTAATTAATGTGTGGCAACATTATTTGGAGGTGATTTCATGGAATTAATTTGATATGCCCTTGTGTTTTTTCCGAATATTTTGGGTTTTTTCGTTTTTTTTTTTTTGGTTGGATTGGAGGCTTGATGCTAGCTTTTGTATTGCACAACCACCAAAAAAATATTTAAAAAAAAAAAATTATAAAACTCAAGTCTGGTCCCTATGGGGTTGAAACTTGAAAGTCAAGGTCGGGAACGAGATGGGGCATGGATCACGTTTTGAGACTTGGGTATTAGGTTCAGGGGAATTCAACCTAAACTCGCCTTGTGACCATCCTTATTTTTGGAACAAGACTTCTCTCTAAACTAGTTTGAAAATTAATCTTTTAAACTTGTCTTATATCCAAAGAAATCTTTTAAATGTGTTTTATATCTTTTTATTGAATGTGAATTTTGAAAATATAACCATTGGATTATATGTTTTTTATATTCTTAATATGCATGTCAAATTTCAATTAAATCGGATGTTTTTTAATATTCGATCAATAACTTACTTTTTGTGCATAATTTTTAGTACATTAAAAAACTACTTTATTTATTTTACCACCTTACTCTACAATATATCAAATATCAAATGTTCTATTTTTTTTTTATCACTTCATTTAAAATAATATAAACAACTCATTAAAATAATAAAGGAAGAGAAATAATCTTAATAAAATATTGTATTTTATTATTAACGACTTGCTACAATCAACTTATATTTATACGAATTTATTGTAATTACAAAAAAATTTACTTTAGCTTTTTTAGTAACACATGATTTTTTGGTTCTTGGTGGTAAAATAGTTATTTTTGGTAAAATACAATCACCATTGTGAATGTTTTTATTATTTTTGTTAAGTTTTTTGATTGAATAGTTGATATTTGGGTGAAACTAGCTAAGCTTATTGAGAAGAATAGAGGTCTAAGTTTTCGAAAGGGGGGCAACTACAAAAGTGGAATAATATAATAACTAAATAAAATATTTTGGACCCAATCTCATGCCTTTTTACCTTTTCAAAAATCAATCTCTCTTTTAATAATTCAATCTATTTGTGGGTTTTATTGTTTTAGTAAATTCAACTAGTAGGGTCTAGTCATAGTCTCGTAACTCAATAATTGGCACAAAAAAAAATCTATGACTCAAATCTCTTTTCCCTCATTCTAACTATCAATTTATCCAAAATAAAAACTAATAAAATTTATTGTGATCAAATAAATAACTTGAAATGAAATTACTTAAATTATGATATATATAAAAATTTTCAATTAGTTAAATTAAATGGTTTCAACTTTAAAATTGAACTATATTTTCTCTCTTCCTCTTGATCTCAATTCTCAAAGAATCATTCTCCACATGAAAATTTTCTTTCTAGTGATCTTCTTCTCTATCCTAGTGCTCTTCTATCTTTTAGGACCCCACCCACAACAAAACAAGAAAAAATCATTGCATCATCATTGACTCACATAACAGAAAATTTGTTTTCATTTCGCAATTTGACCCATCATAGGCAATAATAATAATATACACTTCTTCATCAACTTGAAGAATGAATTTAATAATGTCTCTTTCTCAAAATAAAAATTTAATAATGGCTCCAAACCACCACCGCACACCCTTGGTGCGATGGTCACTCCACAAGTATAAGTGCTTGTGAGATGTGAGGGGTAAAGGCCGAAGTTCAAGTCTCTAGGCGGGAGCTTCACGTCTCTAGAAGGGAGCTTCACACACATATTCTTAGATTAAATTAGACTAGAATTCTTCTTGTATCAAAAAATAATGGCTCCAAACCAATAAGTGTGGGAAAACTATCATTGTTCTAAGGGGTGTGCATATCAATAGAATAGTAACATTCCAGCTGCCATCATGAAAAATATGTTTAATATTTTGTTTCAATGATCTAAATTCAATAGAATTTTCATCGGACGGTCTTGGGACCTTGGCAAGTCAATTTTAACTTATCCATGCGATTCACATTAATGCTATAAAATTTCAATTAGAAGCATTACTTATTAAAAGCAAATTAAAATGGTGAAGACCTTGGTTGTTACAATATAAACCAACCCGAATCTACCACCTCTCCCTAATCGAGCCTCTCATATCTTGTAGTTGGTGACAACTCCCACCTTATGAGACCCATAATTCTTAGACTAAGGTGTACCATGACATCTTAGAGAATTAATTTATTAATTTTAAATTAGTTAGAAATCACAAATATTATAATTATTATCCTTTATAGACACATATATCTCCCTGTATAACTCTTTCCATTTGACTTCTACAACATGACACATAGCCTAATATATATCTTTAAAAATAAAAAGAGATTCAACTGTTTCGAAATATATGTGTATGGAAAAAAAATTATATTTTATTTTCAACATTTTATTTTTTTTGTATTTGTGATATTTATTTGGCTCATTCTTCCAAATACTTAGGAAGCAGAACACGATTGTATGTATTATTATTTTTCAGATTATCGTGCGGTAATCACTAGTATTTGCCTCTTCTTTGCTCCGTAAGACTTTTTGCCACCTCTCTTCAAAGTTCAAACTCAATTGTATTTTCTATTCTTCTTCCCTGGCCTTGCTTCATTAAAGGGAAACCAAACTCAATGGTACTTTCATCAATAATTTCTTTCCACTTTTAGTCAATCAGCCAAAAAGTATATGAGAAGTTATCCAAATTTTGGTTCCGAAGAGTTTGAATTTAAGTATTTAACCTTCTAATTGATGAGATTCCTTTTTAATTTTGTTCCCTGCAGTGTTCAACTTCCACACTATGATATATCCTAGTCCAAATCATTGACTTTAAGTGCACTAATCCTGCTGCAGCTTGTACTTCTAACTTGTATTCATCCTTACCTAATTTCCAAAGCATCATTAATCAAGATTGAGATAGTTTACAAGCAAATGATAACAAAAGAGCCAAGTACCCCCCATAGTTACCCAATCCACAATGCTTTTCAATAAATTTACAAAACCCAAAAGAAGAAAAAGGTATATCCGTATATGATGAACTTTCTAGCTTTAGCATATATGAACTTCTCACTATTTTCAAATTTCAAGTCGCATAGCTAGTTTCAAAAAAAAGAAAAAAGAAAAAGTCGCATAGCCGACTCCATTATAAACTGAAAAAAAAAAAAAAATGTTACTTCTTACCAATTTTATTATGGCTTACAAATTTCATGGTAATTAATGTAATTGGAACCTTATCAATAATATAATAATTACATTTTTGGAAATAAATTTTTGCTTTATACTTCAAATTCAACGCACAAGTGATAAGATTTATGTAATTATATATAGTATCTTTTTTGTATCATTTTATTATTTTGTGCTTCAAAGTTAAACACATCAATTTGTAACATTTTACATAATAAAATTTGTATTAGTTGTAGCATCACTTTTTATAATTAAGTTTAATTAACACTACAAGTCTACAACCTCGCTACAGCACCAAATTTCCAATTGAAAAATTCACTCCCTCACTCACATGACACCGTACTTGAGTCTATCACAACAAAAAAAGGACAAAAGACTGAATTTATTAATGAAAAATTATGTGTTTCTAAACTTTTTGTTAACACTCAGAATTTAAACTCTCTTGACATCGACATTTTCACACCATTCATGTGTTTTTGTATTTGTATAATTAACCCAATCGAGCCATATATCGCTGTATAAAATGTTACGTGAGTAAAATGTGAAAAAGACCAGAAATAGTTTTTTTTTCCAATGTCCAATAGGATTATAGCACTAATCTAATTGACTAGCCTAACTCCAATACGAGCACCTCTACTTTTTGCGGTATAAGACTTGCCCACAAACCACTTTTTTTGCCACGTGGTGTCCCCAGTCGTGGCCTCATGTTGGAACAAAGGAAGCAGGGCCCACATATGCCAGGTCAGCTCTAAGTTTCTAGATAATAAAAATAAATTAAAAAAAAAGGTCAACCCCACATACATGTTTAGCACCTAACTTTCTCACCTAACCAATCAGAACACACCAAGTGGACCAGATTATTTGGCTAGGCCGTCGGCAGTGGCGGCACTGTCCATTTCCTCTATTTTGGAGTGTATTACGTGGCAGATATTGACCTTGACCCTTTGATTGAATCCCAGCCGTCCGATCATTTGGGTTGCCTAGAAGATTGAAATTCTTCAAAATAGATAAATATGCCACGCGTAGTTGATTCATAATTTATATTGTTTCCTGAAGAGGAAATAGTCACTTTTGCCACTATTGAGCTTTTTTTTTTTTTTTTTGAGGGGGGGCCATTATTGAGCTTAATAAAGAAATGTGACAAAATTGTCAATTATTGCTTGGTACTACTACTACATAATTTTAATCGCTAGGCATAAGATGACCTTGTAACTATTTTTTTAATAAAAGATTAGCCAAATCTCTTTGTTTTCTTCCCATATGATAAACCTTCTCTCCTAGATAGCACCACTCTTATCTCATTTTTAATATAAAATAAAAAATAAAAAAAAATCCTTAAAAGTACCAAGACCTCCCTAATTATATGAGGACCTTTCCCTAGGACTAATCACTACTCAATTACTTAATCATTCTACAACAATTTGTCGTATTGCTATGGCCCTTGTCGTAGAATGATTAAAAAAGTTTCCTACTCAATTACTACTACTACAAATTGCTATGACCAGTTTTATAAGAAATTTAAAAAGTTGTCAAAATATTAATTTTTTTTTTCAAACTTTTTTTAAATGGATTGTTAACCATTACTTTAAGAGTATCCATTAACATTTTCCATATATATATATATATATATATATAAAGAGTGATTTTTAGTTAAGTTAATTGATAAAACTTTTTGAGGAATTCCACAACACTTTTGCAACAAATTTTAGGTAGTAAATTGTTATTAACTGTCATGGGTGGGAAAAAAAGTAATTCAAATAACGAAATCAAATTAGAACCAATAACGACTTACTATCTAAAATTTATCGTGTCGTATCAATAAAATAAAAAAAATCTAAAATTTATTGTAAAAATGTCGTAAATCACTACTCAAAATTTTTTTTCCCTCAATAAAAACTTGGATTTGAATCTCGTGAGAAAAAAAAAATATCAATCTCTTGACCAAATGATGAAAAGGTCTTTTTTTTTTTTTTTTACCAATGGAAGAAACACGAATAGAGGGCTTAATTACCACAACCTCTAACCTCCCCTGTAATGATGATGAAAAGGTGATAATCCTGAAACAAACGCATTAAGTTATAAATATATGTCTATTAATATATATACGCTGTTTTGTTTATGGATGCATTGAAAATTACTTGGAGGTGGTGGACCCGTAATTCCTTGGTCCTAACGGTTAGGTAGTCGTGGCGTTAGCCACTAATGATAGGAAAGATATTTTCAGAGGATAATTACCCCATGGAATCAGAAAAAGAAAAAAAGAAAAAACATAAAACAACGTTAATATATTTGCATTATTAGTATATAAAGTCGTTTCAACAAAATTTTCTTAGCAATATGGATTATAGTGTGTTTTAGATAAAGAAGTGAATTACACACTACAAAAGAGCAAATTACGTGTATATATAATATATATACATGTCTAAATTACGTGTATATGCACGTCTTTGTGCTATACGAATCAATTAATTTTATCCTAAAATTGCTAGAGTTTCATGGGTACTCATTTGCACGACCAATGACCATTGGGTGAGTTTTCAAATTGTCTGTTTCTTATAAAGGCTTGTTGACAAAACTTTATTGTTGGCTGAGTTAAATCATTTGACAATTGCCTTTTGAGAGGAAAATGAGATTACGTAACGCTTTGATTAATATAGTACACAGTTTTTGATTAATTTAAGTATAATTACTTATTATAGATTGAAATGTTCACTTTAGATTTTGATGCAATTATATAGTAATGATGATGTGTATTTTTGCACTGTTAATCTAAAACACGAACACCTACAAAATAAGGTAGAGTCGATTAGAAGGCACCGGTGTGATGTTGGCCTTAGGCTCTATGATTTTTAGTCAGATAGATGTTTAACTTCTTATAAAATCTGTAGAACTCTTTTTTATTAACGATAAAGAAGACCTCAATTTAGATCTCTACTAAGAATCTTCTTCCAACAGAGGCTTTTGCTTATATATGAAGTTATTTTCTTTTTTGGAGTGACTTTAATGTAATAGATTATTTGGGGATTAAATTCCTTATTTCCTTTAAAGTCTCAGTTTGATCAAGCTTTGTCATTGACTAATTTTAGGTATAACACCTCTAATACTACAATGCAATTTTTAGGAGAGAGAGAGAGAGAGAGAGAGAGAGAGAGAGAGAGAGAGAGAGAGAGAGAGAGATTACTGTTTTTTTTTTTTTTTTTTTTTGTAATGTGATATTTTTGCCTAGTTTAATTGTTAGTGTGCTTCCTTATAATTGATTGAAAAGTCCACTAGAATTTTGATGCATAACTTTTATTTTTTGATGCATAACTTCCTCTCTCTCTCTTTTTTCCTTTTTTTGAGAAGGAGATGTATACGTGAACAAAAATCAATTACCAACTCCAAATGGATAGAGAGTTAATATGAGATTGCTGAATAAAACTGATTTGTAGAGAATGTGTTTCCAATATCAACTTCTGCATGCTTTAATGGTTTAATTTCTAGTTAATGAAAAAACAAGTTATTTATAAGAAAGAAGAAGATTCAATATTAACTCTTCTTTGGGTTGGTCCAAGGATCTCTATTTCATACAAAGTTCAAGTCTGGAGGACTTCCCTTTCTTTATATAGCTATATGAATTACATTTTAGCGTTCCACTTGTACAGCCATTAATTTTTCTTTGGATATTTGTCCCATCAGAGCTAGAGGTGGTAGAATATGTTGCAAGTTGTGAGGGTATTGTTCAAGAGTCATTCTGCAATTAATGCAGCCAATTGAATTAGTACAGTGCATTAAATGTGGAGGTAATGGGTACTTTACCTGAATATTTCTCTTCTTCTTTGTTTGCACATCTCTATCTCTTTCTTCGGTATTTTGTCTTTTGGTCCAAGTGGCTCGCTTAAAGCCTTCCAAAGAACGCTTACTCTTTGAGCTTCTCGGGAGGTCGGCTTCTTTGGTTTCATCTCTTGGGCTCTCATCTATGTATTGGATCAGAACTAATGAGAGAGTGGACCTTTCCATCTCCTCGAGTTGGGCTCACGGGGCACTATTCCGTGTTTGAATCTTACCCCTCCCACAAGATGCATAACTTAACTTTAATACGATAACAACATTGAAATGCTATAGTTGATCTCGATAGCTACATAGAATAACGCAATTAAAGGCATGGCTTTATGTTGTCACTCTATTGCAAATCATATCTGGAATTGATATTTGATACAGATTTAGAGGCTTGGTCTCCGTAAATAGCAAATATGGCCGGTGCTTCTTTTAGACAAGCCTATATATTATTTCTTAGCTAGATGACGCATCCCAATTCCCAAGACTTATTACTTTTGTTATGTTTAAAGAATTGTGTTATTATTATTATTATGTGGCTGCATTTGTTAATTACTGTATTAACTTTCTCTAGACCAATTTGAAAAAAATTGTCCATCTTGCATAACAGCTTAGAAGATCATTTATGTGTATTCTAATCATAAAACTTATAAAGTCATCTAAATAAGTCATATAATTATAAAATACATGTGGATGAGTCATCACATAGTAAGTTGGAAGAGCTAGAATAAAAATGTTAGGCAAAAATGCAAAACTGACCTTCTAATTTTCACTCTTTTTCATTTCAGCCCTTTAACTTATAGTTTTGTGAATTCAGTCCTCTAATTTTCAATTTTTGTCAATGCAAGATTTTGTTAAACCCTAGTTATAGGCTGCCGTTAATGTCACTGAAACGACGTCATTTTCCTTTTTTATTTTTTAATTTCAGAATTAAAAGAAAAAAAATTGTAAAAATAAAAAAAGTTCCTCGGCTTTGTCATTGCTTTCTCCAAGTTCATTCGCTCCCACAAACTCTTCGGCCCTTGCCACCAATCCGAAACCATCAACTCCATCATCTCCATTCTTGAAACACTAATCTAATGGATCGACAAAATCCCTCCGACTCAATAATCATCTCACTATGGCAACTTCTCGTACCAAACCTGGCATAGCCGCCTCACCAAAACAAGTCATTCGCTAATGCTCCAGTTCCTCTTGGTCAATCTCCAATCCACCACGATCAAGATCGTCCCTTACTTCACCAGTAGCTTTGGGAACTCAAGCTGAATCAATTACAGTACTGGCCACGAGACCAACTTCGTGGCGTGGCTATACAGCTTAGCTCAATTAGGAGTCATCAAGGAGGAGGATTACCATGCCGTGGTAGCTAGGGTTTTTGTGAAGTACCTGGAATTGATGAGGAAACTACAATTGATTTATTTCTTGGAGCCTGCTGGTTCTCATGACGTTTGGGGGCTCGATGACTTTCATTTCTTGCCGTTTGTCCTCGGCTCGTCACAGGGGAAAGGGGAACGTCGTTCTCCTTAAACGTTTTTTTTTTTTTTCTTTTTCTTTTTTTACAGATTTTTTTCTTTCCATTTTGATTTTTTTTTTTTTAAATGTGTCGTTTCAGTGACATTAACAGCAGCCCATAACTGGGGTTTAACGAAATCCTGCATTGACAAAAATTGAAAGTTAGAGGACTTAATTGACAAAACTGAAAGTTAGAGACTAAAATAAAAAAAGAGTGAAAGTTAGAGGGTTAATTTTGCATTTTTACCAAAATATTAAGAAAAAATAAAGAGAAAATAAAATCGACATAAAGATTATAGAGTAATAACGCGGTTTTGTTTAATTGGTCTTACATCAACATTATGAAGTCCTAAATTGCTTTATTTTATCATTCGTACCAAATAAAGAATATATACAATAGGACAAATATTATCCCTGAAAACACTCTGATAATACAAAGTCCAAATTGCCCATGGATTATGTTTATACAAAATCATTATAACAGTATATACGGTATTCCTGTAATTTCCGACAAGTTCAATGGTAGCTATAACCTTGGCAAAAAGTGAAGTGATATCTTTGTTTGCATTGTCAAGAATATTGCCAGTGCTTCTTTTAGTTTTAGACAAGTCTCTGTATCATTCTTAGCTAGATACTGTACCCCACGACTTATTATTTCTGTTTTGGTTAATGAACTGTCTTTGATTTTTAAAATTGTTTTTTATTAATTTGGCTGCATTTGTTGATGACCATATTAGCTTTCTCCAAACCCAATTTGAAGAAATTTTGTCCAACTTATGTGACCGTCTATAAGATTATAAAATGTATTTTAATTAAAAAACTCATAAAGCCATTTAAACAAGTCACAAGACTATTTTTTCTAAAACAAAAAATCACAAGACTATTAAATAGTCATGTACGATTTTTTTTTTTTTTTTTTGTAGAAATGTACGATTATTTAAACCATCAAGTAGTAGGTTGGAAAAACTTTCTAGAGTTTAGAAAAAAATATATCATTAATTCATTTAAAATATAAAAATGTTTATAAGAAATGAAGATAAGATGAGATAGTAAATAAACATTACAAAGGAATAGTATTATTTCGTTTAGGTGGTCTTTGTCAATATTATGGAGCCTTAAATTACTATACTTTGTGGGTTCCAGTAAAGGGCAGAGCCAGGGGGGTCCAGGGGGGCACTTGCCTCCCCTGACCCCACCCAAAAAATTTATTAATAATTTTTCTATTATATTACATAATACAATAAATTTATTTAAAAATTATATAAATAAATGATTAATAAATAGGATGGTTTTTTAAACCAAAACCCTCCTGATATAACATATATATATATATATATATATGTTCGCTTGCATGTGCATAAATGTAATGTCTAATGTAATTTTTGCCTCCCCTTAAGTCAGATCCTAACTCCGCCACTAGTTCTAGTTAGCTCAATTAGTAAAATCTCTGATAAATGAATAAGAGATCTAAAGTTTAATCTTTGCTTACACAAAAAACCGATTAGTATCTTAGTCTGATGATAAAGAGTTATCATCAAAAACGAACATCATAGGTTAAAACTTTTTCAAAAAATTACAATACTTTATCACTCATACCAATTAAAGAATATATACAATAGGACATATATGAATAAAATTATTTATTTAACTTTTATGATTCACTTTATATTCCACCAATCACAACTTGTCACATCTTATTTTTATCTTCTTATAAAATAATTAAAGTTTAAAATGAAAAAAATATATATACACATGGAAAGTTATAATTTGTAGAGTATCAAGCACAATACGAAGTGGGATAGAAGATTTCTAATCCACAAATATGAACCCTAAAAACACTTTAGTGAATGATCTTATAAAGTTATAACAGTCCATGATATTGTGTTTATGCGGAATCCTTTATGGTATTCTTATAATATTTGAGATTAAATTCAATAAAGACGAGGTGTAAACCCCTTGGTTTGTACTAACCAATAAAAACATGTCACGCCAGACTTTTACTTAAATTCATTGTAAAATCAATACTTAAAATCAATACATCTTAATATACCTAAGAACATCTCAACAAACAAATAAACAAAACTTATTTCATGTTTCCCTGATATCTCAATCCCTCTTCAGCTCTTGCATCTCTAGCCAATCCTCACCGGACCAACTTTTGCCGCCACACTACCTCACCTCACTGGACCTCCGTCCATGGCAGCACTACCTCGCCGGACCTAGGTGATTTGTTCTTGTTCTCAAAATTTTTGGGTTTGGCTAAAATCTCAATCCCTCTTCAAGGACGATTTTTTTTTTTTTTTTGCTGTTTTGGTTCATGCTATTTTGGTTTTCCAACTTCATTATTTGAGTTCTTCCATTCTTTGGCTGCGTTGAGGCATATATGGAAATTCAAATTGATAAACATAGGTTAAGGATTGACCTCTTGAGAAACTGCTTACAAGCTGCTTTTCAAAATGCCTGACAGAAATATTTTTGTGACGCAAAGACTTTGAAAGTGTATTTTTGGGATTAAACCTGCAATATATTTTTTGGTTTAATATCAGTCAAAAAATAGAACATGGACTCAAGATAGTTGGCCACGACATGGACCCGTCCTTATTTTATTCTCTTTTTGTTATTTGTCTCTTTAACGTAGAAAGTATCTGATGAAGTAACAAATGCATCAACATCAATTAAGTGTCCGGCTTCATCAATATGAATTTCCAATGTGTAATTGAATAGGTTTAATGATGTAGTGCGGTGGTGGACGGAGGTCCAACGAGGTAGTGCGGTGGCGGACGGAGGTCCAATGAGGTAATGCGGAGGCAAAAGTAGGTCCAATGAGGATTGGCTGGAGATGCAAGAGCTGAAGAGGGATTGAGATTTTAGAGAAACGTGAAATAGGTTTTGTTTATTTATTTGTTGAGATGTTATTAGGTGTATTAGGATGTATTAATTTTACAATAAATTTAAGTAAAAGTCTGATGTGACATGCCTTTATTGGCTAGTGTAAACCAAGGAGTTTACACCTTGTCCTTATTGAATTTAATCTCATAATATTTTAACTAGTTCAATTGTAGCTATAACTTTGGTAAAAAGAAAAGCAATACCTTTGTTTGTTGAGACACAAAAATGGAAAGAAAACCACAATTTTGTATTTTCTGGTTTTATATAAAGCAGATTGACTCATTTATGAAAGCAGGAGATCAATGTATGTCTAACTCAAGATCTTCCTTTTCTTTTTTCTTTTTTTAATTTCCCAGAAAATTGTGGCTAGAACTCATCATTCACCTGGACATGTCTCTCAATAGCAACCCTGGAGTAGTATATGCAACACAAATCAGATAAAAATTTCAATCTGTTTGGTTCATTTAAGTTAGAGGCTTAGCTTAGAGCTAGTGTTTGCCACGACTACAGAAACCCAAGGCCTAATTCCTTGATGCCTCATCACTGTCAATATAAGCCGACACATTATCCTAATATCTGTTCCCTTGCGGTGGCATTGCCGCAAAGGCTTTTGCATCCTATGAAACTTACAATGACAATTGCACATTAGGAATGTCATGCTCATGCTTTGTCTCTTTACCTAAAAAAATCCTTTCCCCTTGAAAATTAAATTCAGTCAATTGTGAGAGAAACAATTAATGTATTGAATGGTTGACATGATGGGAGTGGGGGCAGTTTGGTCAGTAGCACTTGATCTTGATTCTTGATTTTCTTTTTGACGTTTTTTTGATAGATGGGATGTGGGTCTTTTTTTTTTTTTAATCTTCTTCACGTTCATACAGTTATAGAATTTAGAAGGTTTCTCTTTTGGCATCAAATCAAACAATAAATCTATCGATACAAAAATTTTCACAATTTGTTTCAATAGTACTTAAAAAGTGAGGAGTCCTTATAAAAGTGTCGTTAGTCCAGTCACACTTTATTGTCATAGCAGTTATAAACAAGATTGTAAAATAAAAAATTACGTTCCGAATATTTACTCCAAAGGAAAAAAAACTTGACCAGGTTTCACCTGCCCAGCACAATTACTTATATTGTACAGTGGATAACATTGATTAACCAATTACATAAGGGTGTAGTCCCTCTAATTATGCTAAACTGATAGCCATAATTACAGCTAGAGATAATTAGTTGAACTGAATTGATTACGAGAGCAGTTGTTATCATATTTACATGCAAGGTATGGAGGTGAATTGCTCCTGGTCAAGCATATGATGGAAATTATTACAGAAAAGTTAAATCAGGGAGCTGAAAGCTTGAAACTACCCACCAAAGTTTCCTTACAAACCACGCTTCTCTCCAAAAACCAGTATATAGAGGGTTTGGCAGCACAGAACACATTTCTTTATTTTTCATAAAAACTTCTTTTAATCTGTGAGTTAAGAGACTTTCGTAGGTCATATAGCCTCTCCTCTTTCCTCTTCATCTATGAACTTCCATTCATATTCTATCTATATATTCTATTGTTTGCCTTATCTTCTCTGACAGTAAACCTCTCTCTCTCTCTCTCTCTTATAATTCTTGTTAGGTTGGTTTCCTCAGTTTTCCCCTGAATATTGAAAGTTAGAGACTTCTATTAGGATTTTGTTCAGGAATTATAGATTTATATTAGACTTGGGTTTGCGAAATAGGTTGAATTTCTCCTGTTTTCTAAATTCTCTTTTGAGTTTTTTTAGAGATTTGTTGGTTTGATTGCTGAGAACAGAGGGTTTTAGTGAGGATTTGGAGGAATGGAAAACGTTTCCACTACTGCAAAAGAAGATGAACAAATAGAATTGCCACCGGGTTTTCGATTTCACCCGACTGATGAAGAGCTTATAACTCACTACCTATCTCCAAAGGTTCTTGACGCCAACTTCTCAACTGTAGCAATCGGTGAGGCTGATTTGAACAAGTGTGAACCTTGGGATTTGCCATGTGAGCTTCTTCTTAAATCCATATTCACCCTTTTTTTTTTCTGTGTTGCTCTATTTTTCTTGTTTTGTTCTAATTCATGTTTTGTTTGTGTCATGAAGGGAGAGCTAAAATGGGTGAGAAGGAATGGTATTTCTTCTGTGTTAGAGACAGAAAGTACCCAACTGGTTTGAGGACAAATAGGGCTACTGATGCCGGGTATTGGAAAGCCACCGGCAAAGACAAGGAGATATACAGAGGGAAAGCACTGGTTGGAATGAAGAAAACTCTTGTTTTCTACAAGGGGAGGGCTCCGAAAGGAGAAAAATCCAATTGGGTCATGCATGAATATAGATTAGAGGGCAAATATTCTGGACACAATCTCCCAAAAACGGCCAGGGTAAAAATCTTGCTCTGTTTTCCTCTGTTTTCTCTTCAAGGTTTTTGGCTGTTATTGATGTAATTTTTTTTGTGTGTTTCTCTTTCAGAATGAGTGGGTTATATGCAGAGTTTTTAACAAAACATCAGGTGGAAAGAAAATTCACATTTCAGGGTTAATGAAGCTAAGCTCCTATGCTAACGAGTCGTGCCCCTCACAATTGCCTCCACTGATGGATTCTTCTCCATACAACAGTGAAACAAGAACAGGTGCTGGTGAGACATCTCACGTGACCTGCTTCTCCAATCCAATGGAGGACCATAAGACAAAGGAACACATGGTTGATAACTTCAACACTGGTCTCTTAGCTGCCTCATCTTCCTTAAACCCTTCCTATATTTCCTCTACTCCAAACTCTGCCTACTGCACAAACATGGGAAATTTGCAATACTCAGACACTGCTTTGATGCAAGACCAATTATTCAGGATGTTGATTGAAAATCATGCTGTAAACATGAAGCAGAATATGAAAGCAGAGTTCTCGCCCGAAACAGGCTTTAGTACCGATATGTCTTCGGTGGTATCCAATCATGACATGGCTAGGAGATCATTTGAGGATCAAGAGGATCCATCAACTTCTGGTGGACCAGTAGACATTGATTGTCTATGGAATTACTGAATTTAAGGTTGAGAGGAAACGGTTGTCAGGAAATTACTATTTGTTGTTATAAAATTTGTGGTGTGTGTCTGTGTATAGATTCTCTGCATACAAATTATTATTATTAGGTAGTAAAGGAAGTGCATGTATTGTAAGAAAATTAGACTCGTGCTTCCTTTTGGTTTTTGAAGCTTATCAGCAGTAAACTGGTGAGCTTATAATGGTGAAATTTGCTTGTATACAGAATTCATGACTTAATTACATTAGTACTGTGTGTTGATATGCTTATTTTGCTATTTGGTTTTGTTTCCTTTTTACCCAATTATAGGTGATGTTAATAGTCTCCAGAAGATGGCAATAATGCATTTGTTCTGGGATTCTTAGTATCTCACCATGTACAATTTGTGTGGTTCAATGTGACAGTACCTGCCCTTTAAGCTCTAAATGTGACAATTCAATTGTTGCAATCTTATAATGGATGAAGAAGGTATCTCATGGAATGATTCCAAGAAACTATCCTCTCGTAGTATGTGGGGTCTATTGATGTATGGGTCTCACATGCCATAAGAGGATTGCTTTATGTAAATACTATATAAAATAATCTTGCTTATGAATGTGGGTAATGGTGTGTTCTTACTCTATGCATCAAAATATTTTATGTTTCACTTAAATTCATTTTTCTAATTTCAAGTTGATGTTCAATTTGTTAGAGCTTAATTTTTTTTACTATGCCTTTTTTTTAACTTAATGTTACATCGTGTGTCATATGATCTCTCTCTCTCTCTCTCTCTCTCTCTCTCTCTCTCATACTTCATACGTTAGGCCAACAACCGAGAGTTCATGGGCGATTAAGAATAAATGACAAAAAGCACAAATACATGCCGTGTAAAACAAAGCACTGCATGATATCTAATGAGTGTTTCACCGTACAAATCCAATTAGCAGATTTTCTTTGCCTTCTTATATTTCAATTGTAATATTTGGCTGATATATAATTTGATAATTCTTTTTCTACATGTCATATTTATAGCCTTTTCATTTCTCATTTTGAATTGAAATAGAAAGAATTTAGACCTTTAAACTATTACAACATTTATTCTCATTATAATAGTTCATAACAATTAACAAATTGAGTGGTATAGTACATTCTCCTTTATTAGGAAAATTATGGTTCAAATTTTTCTTTTTTAGTTTAGCTGGTAAAATTTCTGATCGTTGAATAAAATATTTGTGATATAATCTCCGCCCATACCAAATACCGATCGGTTTCTTGGTTTGATAATAAAGATTTATCATCGCCTTCTTATATTCTAATTGTAATATTTGGCTGATAATTTGATGATTCTTTTTCTACTTGTCATATTTATAGCCTTTTCATTATTCATTTTGAATTGAATTGAAACAGAAAGATTTTTTTTTTTTTGCTAAACGAAATAGAAAGAATTTAGACTTCTAAACTATTACAACATTTATTATCATTTTAACATAATAATTAACAAATTGAGTGGTTTAGTCCATTCTCCTTTATTAGGAAAATTATGGTTCAAATTTTCCTCCTTTAGTTTCAAAAAAAAAAAAAAAAATCTTGCTCTTTTATTATTGAAACTATTGAATTATAAATAAAAAAAATTATAATTGAAGTTTTTGGAATCATTTATAAACGTCCTTCGACCTTTAATTATTTTGCACAACCTGTTAAATCGAAAAACATTGGCATGGAGAAAATTTCAAAAGCTAACCACTATATGAGATTCTCTTTTTTCCAATCAAGTATAATCCGGCACATAAAGAGGTCTAAAAAGTCAAAAAAGTGGAGTTTTATATGATACCCTCGATGTCCTTAAGAATATAACCCACGTATTTTTTATTTATTTTTATTTTTTACAAGCATATTCACCTGAGTATTCTCACTAATTATTACGAGACCGTCCTGATGTTTCTAATATATATATTTATATTGTACATAATCACTAAGAGACCCCAAAGCTAGAAAATAAATAATTAAGGGAAAGCTATTAACTTTGCATAATGTTATAGTGTGTATATAATATTAAAAGATGGTTTTCTCTATAGTCATCAGTCTATGCAATTAGATGTTTTTTCTTTAATAATAAAAAAATAGTCTATGCAATTATATAGCCCCACTTCACCCGTAGACCCTTTTATTGCACAAGTTAGCATACATCTAGCATTTTATTTTATTTTTAAAGAAATAATATAATAACTATTTAAAAAAATATTGACAGAAAAATTGATAAAAATCTTTTGGTATCATACTGCCTGTACAGGAATTTAAATAAATAAATAAAATTTTCAATAAAATGTTCATGCAAACACATGCCAAATATATAGAGGATCAAATAAATTTATCCTCATTCTTATAAGAATTAGTAGCACAAGAAAGAAGAAAGAAAAATATGAGATAAAGACAAACTCTATAGTAGAATTATGGGTTTAATTGGTGTGGAACTGTGGATTATTATGGAATAGAAAGCCATTTTCTTTTGTAGACAGTAGACACATCTTTTTATTTCTTTATTCCGTCCTACAGGCTTCGGCTCTGTCTTTATGATAAAGGTGCTTTCCCATTCCGTGTTTTTTTTTTCTCTAACTAAATTCCACTCCTCTTCAATGCTTGGTGACGCTACCAGGTACAAGAATTTTTTTTTTTTTTGGATAGTTAATTTCATAGTGAATTCTCATTTTCTTACACATGATCCAATCCCATATGTGAAATTAAGCCTTGCACGAAATTAATATGACCCCTACTATTACTTGAAAATAGAGGAAATTTATTGTTTTGTGGACATGAATTTTTACAGTTATTATTTGTCATTTTGTGCGAATGAGGCAAAAGCCAGTATAAGTTTGGACCTGATCACTGGGTGTAGTTTTACGACTTTTGATTAAACAATGAGTTTTTATCCATTATTGCTTCCTTAAGGTGAGAAGTTACTGTTATCTTCGGCCATTATATAAGAAAATAGGAATTTATCCTTTATCATGCTAGAAGCCTAGAAGTCTAGAACCTTTCTAGGTAGCATTTGGATTTGAATGTTTATAATTAGGGGGTTTCCAAATAATTACTGTTAAAGAGATAAAGTGAGAGAGAAAGACAGAATAGTCTGTGTATATTGATGTGTATAATAATGTACAATAGAGAGCCTTATATAAGCTAGATATGTATGCAGTACAAATAATATGAGTAAATTACAAGTACAGTATACTGGGCTAAGCTCAATGGACTAATCTAGTCTAAGCTATACACTAACATCCCCCCTCAAACTCGAGGTGGTAAGGAGGAAGCCAACTGGAGTTTGGATATAAGATCTCGAAGACAACCAGGTGGGTGAGTCTTGGTGAAGATATCAGCAGGCTGGTCAGCAGAGGAGATAGAGAATAACTTGAGATTGCCTTTCTTGAGATGCTGGCGAGTGATGTGGCAGTCAATCTCAATGTGCTTAGTGCGTTCATGGAAGACATCATTATGAGCAATGTAAATAGCACTACGGTTGTCACAATAAAGAGGAGTGGCAGTAGGCTGGGGAGCATCCGTGGCAGTAGGCTGGGGAGCATCCGTGTCAGCCAAGAGCCAGCGGAGCCAGACAAGCTCGCAGATGGTGTCAGCAAGGGCACGATACTCAGCCTCAGTACTGGAACGAGAAACTACATCCTGCTTCTTGCTACGCCATGATATAAGGGAAGTACCTAACAGGAAACAGAAACCTGTAATAGAGCATCGATCAGTCGGATCACCTGCCCATTCTGCATTTGAGTAAGCATGAAGCTGGAGAGAAGACCGAGAGGAGTAATGGAGACCATGATAAAGTGTGCCCTTGACATATCGAAGAATCCGAAGAACTGCAGCATAGTGAACAGAACGAGAGGCATCCATGAACTTACTAACCATACCCACGGCATGTGAGATATCAGGACGAGTAACAGTGAGATAGATCAGACTACCAACCAACTGACGATAGCGTGTAGCATCAGATATAAGTTCACCATCCAAGAGTGTGAGCTTTGCATTGTATTCCAAGGGAGTGGAAACAGTCTTGTTGTTGGTGATACCGGCTTTGGAGAGAAGATCAGAAGCGTATTTAGCTTAGGAAAGATAGTATCCATCAGAGGACGAGGTAACCTCAAGCCCAAGAAAATAGTTGAGAGTGCCCAGATCTTTCATCTCAAATGCTAACTGAGGAAGTGCTGAAGAGAGCAGATACCTGCAGAATCATCTCCAGTAATAATCATATCATCAACATAAAGAAGAATAAGAGTGATACCAGCAGGGGATCGTCGGACAAAAAGAGCAGTGTCATGAGGACTCGAAGTGAAACCCTGTTGAGCAACAACTGAGCTAAACTTTTCAAACCAAGCTCGAGGAGCCTGCTTGAGGCCATAAAGAGCACGACGAAGGCGATAAACTTGACTGCCTGAGTGTGGATAGCCAGGGGGTGGTTGCATGTACACTTCTTCTTGGAGATCTCCATTAAGGAAAGCATTCTTCACATCCATTTGATAAAGAGGCCAACGGCGAACAGCAGCCACAGCAATAAGACATCTGACAAATGTAAGGCGAGCAACAGGAGCAAATGTTTCCTCATAGTCAATGCCATACTCCTGAGTAAAGCCCTTGGCAACAAGACGAGCCTTGTATCGTTCAACAGATCCATCAGTTTTGGTCTTGATCTTGTAAACCCACCTACAACCTACTACAGATTGACCAGGAGGCAAATCAATCATATCCCAAGTGTGATTCTTATGAAGGGCATCTAGTTCTTCATTCATAGCTTGCCGCCAAAAAGGGTCAGTATGGGCCTCACGATAGGTGTGAGGTTCATAGAGGGTGGCAAGAGCAAAAGAGCAGTGATAATCAGTGAGATAAAGGGGAGGAATGCTTACCCGAGTGGAACGACGAAGTTCAGGACTAACAGGTAACTCAGGAGAAGGTGGTGCCACAGGATCCAAGACAGGCGGGTCATGTGCCGGGGACAGAGCTGGAGATGAGTCATTTGGAGAGGCAGTCGATGTAGAAGAATCCTCCACAAGTTCAGGATAGAGAGGGAGGAAAAGATCGGTAAAAATGGGAGACTCAGAGGAAGAGGATGCAGGAAACTGCTGAAGACTCGTGAAAGGACGATGTTCCCAAAACTCAACATTACGGGAGACACGAAGTCGATGAGAAATAGGATCATAGCAGCGAAACCCCTTTTGAAAGACACCATAACCGAGGAAAAAACAGAGACGAGCACGAGGTTGAAGCTTTGTTCGTTCATGAGGAGGAAGAGAGACAAAGCAAGCACAACCAAAAACCCGAAGAGATGAGTAGTCAGGGATTTGACCATAGAGAAGTTCGAATGGTGATTTGTTATGTGTAGTGGGTGAAGGAATATGATTAATGGTGTACACAGCAGTGAGTGCTGCCTTACCCCAAAAGCGCTCAAGAAGAGAGGCAAAAATGAGAAGGGTGCGGACAACATCAAGAATGTGACGATGTTTTCGTTCTGCACGACCATTTTGTTGAGAAGTGTAAGGACAAGACCGCTGAGGAAGGGTACCATGACTGTTTAAAAAGGATAGGAAAGATTTATCATTATATTCTTGGGCATTATCTGATCGAAAGACTTTGACAGTGCGATTAAATTGTGTTTCAACCATTTTATGAAATGTTTCGTAAATAGACACAAGTTCAGACCTATGGTGAAGCAGATAAATCCAAGTATATCGAGAGAAATCATCACAAATATGACAAAATATCTAGATCCCCCCTTAGTAAGAACCGGTGCAGGACCCCAAATATCAGAATGTATAAGATTAAAAGGTGCAGAAGAAAAAGAGTCACTATTATTAAAGGGCAATTTAGCTTGTTTGCCAAAATGATAGGAAGTACAATCAAATTTTTGAAACTGAATTGAACCTAAATGACCTTGAGAAGCTAAAAATTGAAGACGAGATAAGAATGGATGACCAAGACGAGCATGCCAAAGATCAGGTGAGGGGGAGGTAATGGTAGCAGCTGCAGAAACAACTTGTGAAGGAATTTTCAAGTCATGAACCTCAAACATGCGACCAACCTTACGCCCTGTCCCAAGTACTTGACCCGTCCGGGGATCCTGCACATCCACACCATGATTAGTAAAGAGAAGATCTACACCTAATTCACAAAGTTGACCAACAGAAAGCAAATTGAGGGATAACTTTGGGATATGAAAGGTGTCACTAATGGATAAACTAGGAGAAGAGATTGTTCCTTTATGACTAACAGGCATAGGAGTTCCATCAGCAGTGTAAATAGTGATAGGGTGTGCTAAAGGTGCCTTATCAGAAAATTGGGATTCATCAGGAGTCATATGGTTACAACATGCAGTATCAAAAAACCAAGGTTGTTTACCTGAGGTGACAGAAAGGGCAGTAAAAGTTTGGAATAAAACATGTTGAACAACTGCCTCAATATTAGCCGTAGTAAGTGAGGAAGCTGAAGATGGACCTGTAGGAACTGATGGATCTGGAGGACATACAACAGCTGCCCGAGGAAGAGAAGCTTTATTCTGCTCTTGCATAAATTTCTGCAGTTTGCGACAAATTGAGATATCATGGCCTTTAGCACGACAAAACTCACAGTGAGTACCTTTGGAAGACTAAGAGGTGGGACGCCCAGAGTTTATTCGTGGAGGAGCAGTGAATGCAGCAATGGGAGGCTGTGGAGATGGTGTAGCCAATACATGATCAGATGATGACATGTGATAAGTAGGCCGACGATTCTCCTTAGAAATAAGCTCCTTGACTGCAGTATCAAGAGAAGGAGTAGGAGACTGGCTAAGCAGAGAAGCCCTAGTAGGCTCAAAATCCTCACGTAAACCCATCATGAAGTGCATAAATCTACGACAATCCCGATATTTGACAAAGAGCTCAATGTCCTTAGAACACATTAGTGGAGGATCTGCAGCAGAAAGTTGTTCCCACATAGTAGAAGTCTGAGAGTAATAATCAGAAATAGACTGACCTGTCTCTTGGCGCATTTGATAAAGCTTTGATTCAATGTGGAACTCCAAGCTTAAATCATTAGTACAATTATAGCGATCAGCCAGAAATTTCCAAGCAGCCTCAGCAGTCTCAAGACGACGGAGAAGATTATGAATGGAGGGGACAGAGGTATTAATAAACCAAGATAGGATCTTACTCTGAATACTCTCCTATTCCTCTAGGCGTTCTTCATAATCATCTTCAGCAGTTGTGGCTTTGGACTTAGGGTTTGGTATTGGTTTAGGAATTGAACCAGTCACATATCTCCACAGTTTGCGACCCTTTAGGAAGACAGTCATATTCCGAAACCATGCATGATAGCTAGTGGAACCATCTAACATAATGGTGATAGGACGTATGATATCTCGATCATTTTGTTGAGCCATAATGAGAAAAATTGCCCAAAAAATGGGATTTAGAAACCTCAAATGCAAAAACAGAGTCCAAAATCGGAATCTACACGAAAAACTGAGCAAGACAGGTCCTGTTGAAAAATTTTGACTTCGGTCAAAGTCAACGGTCAACAGTCAAAGTCAACGATCAAGGTCAACGGTCACGGATCAGCACTGACGTGGCAAGATGATGTCACTAGGGCTAACATGGCAGTGACGTCACTAGGGCTGACGTGGCAGGACGCTGAAAGTCCCTGGCGCATGGAACGCGTGGCGCGAGTGGACCGGCGCGTGCAGTACGTGCAAGGACGATGGTGGCGCGTGGAGGCGCGTGCAACGCGTGTTCGACACTCAGAAACTTTGGGCGGCGCGTGCGGGCGCGTGCAAGCTCTTTTCTGGCTATTCTTGGTCAGGTTTTGCTCGGGTTTGGCTGTTTTGTCACTGTATGTCTTTGCTTTGACAGTAGAATGAACAGAACAGTGAGATCCGAGAGGTGCAGGAACTGTAGGCGTGACGGCGGTGACTCGCTTCTGACAGTGGCTACTGGATGAAGGCGAGGGCAGCGGAAGAACGCCAAAGATGTACACAGGAACCAGAAAGTCAGAGGAATGACTCTGATACCATGTTAAAGAGATAAAGTGAGAGAGAAAGACAGAATAGTCTGTGTATATTGATGTGTATAATAATGTACAATAGAGAGCCTTATATAGGCTAGATATGTGTGCAGTACAAATAATATGAGTAAACTACCAGTACAATATACTGGGCTAAGTCCAATGGGCTAATCTAGTCTAAGCTATACACTAACAATTACTAGCATAATTGTTTGATTTTTTTTCTTTAAATAATTACAATATGCTGCTAACTTCATAATTCAAACCCTTCTTTCCTATATCTTAAGTACTTTATGCATAAAGAGGTGTCAATTTAGCTATAAGACTAATAATTTGCTTGATATGAATCTACTGTTTGAGAGTATTTTAATTATTATATGTTTGATGTGTTTATAGTTAGTTTGCTGCATTTTTCAAGCTTCAAAGTAAAATTAAAATTGATGGTTAAATAAATGTAGTTTGGGATTGCCTCAATTAAGACGACTTCTTGAGGTTCAAAAGAAACGACGCAAGTAAACAAAAGAATATGAAAAGTATGTAAATTAAACCCTAAGCTATCAAGCTAATTTCTAAGCGAAATCTAATACCAATGAACTTTCAAGAACTAAAGTTTTTCTTGATCATCCTAATTTTAACATATCGAAACCTCAGTAGTCAAGCTAAGCATCAAATTACATTGAAGGTGCATAATAAACCGAACTGAGCCTGACTAAATATCAAACTGGATCAAAGGTAATGCATTATTGATCAAATTGAAATAAACTTATATAAACTGGGTTAAACTAAGTTACAAGATCATGAAGAAACACTTACAAGCATGAACACTTCACAAAACCCTATGAATTACAAGAAATCTCCTAATAAGGAACTAAAATTGCCGAGATCTCTATGTGTAAAATAAGTATTTTGGATGTGTGCGGTATCTTTATTTTGAGAATGAGCGCTCAATTTATGCTTGAATCTCAAGGGTTTGCAATTTATTCCTTCCATGCATCCTTCCCTTGTTTTGCATGTATGACACTTGTTGTAGTGTTACATGTTACCTTAATGACACTTGTCATGCGAATTGCCATCTTTACCCTCATGTTGTTTTGGAACTCTCACAAATATACCTTAAGGTGGCGCTTGTAGTGCCTTTAACATTTCATGAGATTTTAAAATTAATAATTTAATACCAATATTTAGAACCAATGATAAATTTAAATTTTAAGGATTTTATTCTAATAAAAAGACTAAAAATATTGTCAAGATCATTGTAATTCAACTAATTAGTACCTTTTGGTATGTTTATAACATTTAGGATTTAAATTCTCTCTCTTGTAATCATTGAATTATAAAAAATAAAAATAAAAAACGTTTGCGATATTATAAACTTGAAATAATATCCTAAATATGATTTTTTTTTTAAATATTCATATTAATAAACTTTAAGTCCATTTAATCTTTGAAAATTTTGCATTTTTTCATACTTGCACTACAAAAATTCTAATTCAAATTAATCCTAACGGGACAACTTGATGATAGTATATCTACATTAATCTCCCTTCTCTACTTAAGAGATGAATATATATATATATATATATATATATATATATATACACGGTGAATATCTGTATTTAGAACCCAAAAAAAACAAAAGGAAAAAAAAATTAAAGAAGAAGCTATTGATATTATAATGTTATTTGGTAGTGAATTACACACCAATATCCGAGCTAGTTTTGTTCACTAGAAAGTTGAAATATTTGAGCTTACCAAAGATAACATTGATAAAAAATTGATTTCATTTTAGGAGATCACCACGTGTTGATTTACCCCCATGTTTTAACAACTATACTTATTCAAATGATCTTAATAGTATATGGTCCATATACTATTAAGATCATTTGAATAAGTATAAATGAATTAAGGAGTTGTATTACTTGTCAAAGATATGTGCCCATTTTTTCATTTAGGTGAAAGTCTAAAACCTATACTAAACCTACAACTGTGACCATTGTGTGAGATTTTATGGAAACATCTCTAGCAACAACTGGGAAAGCTGCTTTAATTTGCTGCAGAATTTTTACCAATGCATGCCCACAATGATGGTTAAATTTTTTCAAAAGAAAATGTGCCCAAGCTAGGAGTTTATTTATGCAATTCAATGGACTCGTGCCTGACATTTCCCCACACAGTAAAAGATAACATTTTAGGGTGCTAGTCTCTCCAAGTCATTGAACATGATAAACCCTATCCAATCAAATTCCATAAATAAAACTGTTGCAAAGTACTGGTGTGGATCTGAAATGATTCACAAAGCATTAATTCATCAGAAACACTATAAAGAAGTTTTGTCAATAAATGAATGAATTGGAATATTTATTTCAGGATTTTACACAAATTTTTTGCATTGGAAGGATTGAATTCCAAAGAAATTTCTACAGTACGTTCAAATGAGAATTTTTTTGGAAAATATTTTACACAACCCACGAGATTATGTGATCGATTCAATCGACTTAGCGCAAAGATTGGGAGATTATGCCCACAAAGTAAAACATTTTAACGGTGGCAATCTCTCTCCAATTTATTTTTCTCTGATTTCTTTTTTCAATATATGTTAAAAAGATTGGGAGTCTATGCCTATCTGGGCAGTGTATTTCCTTTTGTTATTATTTTTAATTTTTATAAATTGAATCCCTTCGTTAACACAACAACTAAGGAACAACATGAAAGCAATCAGGGCCAAAATGGCAAAATACTTATTTTGCCTAAAAATTCTAGCAAAATATCCATATTTGAAACTATTTAAAGATATTCCCTTATTTTGAAACTCAATTAAAAAAAAAAAAAAAATCGAGTTTCAATGAAATACTCAAATTAACCAAAATTGAGTTACTTGCAAAAACTTACATGGAACTCGAGTTCCATGTAAGTTTTTGCAAGTTTTTTTCCTATAATTTGATTTTCAAAAAATCAAATTTTTTATTGAAACTCGATTTGTAACATGGCATATCTCTAAATAGTTTCGAAATAAGGACATTTTGTTACTTGTTTTGGGCAAAAGAGATATTTTGCTATTTTAGCCAAGTAATCAGACTAATGATTGATAGGTAGAAGGTCTAATTTCATTAAAGAAAACTTTATAAAGTGTGGATCATAATGAGTATGATAGCAATTTATCTTAAAAGATAATAATAATAACAATTATGAAAAAATTGTCTGTTACAATTTGGAGGAAAATTCATCTAACTCATTACGTAACTATTCAAATAACTATTTGCGTATAGATATTTGATATTGTTCCTTTAATCAATTTGATATTGATTTGCGGACAGATATAATTGCAAAATCTATGTAATCTCATATTACTTGTTTGAATATCTTATATAATATTAATTACTAGATTATATTATTAAAAATGGACAAAGAGGGAAGATCTATCTGTGTTACTTATTCAAGTTTTCATAAATGGGATAGAATCTATAAGACTATACAAATCCCCACGAATATTGTTTGTGAATTGTTGAACGATCTAGAAGAATTAATCAACCTATCCTATGAATTCAAGTCAAATTAAAGATTGGGAGAATATATAGGCCCACCTAGTAAAACATTTTTCCTGGCAACTCACCCGGGAAAGCCATTTAACCTGACTGGCTGTCCCTAGCCACGTAAAAGAATTCCATGAAGCAAAGATGCATTCAAACATTGTCGTGGTCAGTGTGGACACCAAACAATGAATCGATGATCCCCAAGATTAATCCTATATATAGATTAAACTTCCCCACAAAGCAGCAATTAGCTTGGTCCCCAAAACCAACTTAGACAGCAAGCATAGTTAGGCAGGTCTTTCATTTGTGGAGTTTGTAGGTGTGGACTAAAACCCTGAATGGTCGACACGGAACCTTTGAAGTTTGGCCCCACTTTCTGGGGATTCTTCTTCATAGTCTACAAGACAAGATGCTCTAGTTTTTGCATGCATGGTGTCATCTCCTTCAGCCCACTTTCTGGGGATTCTTCTTTTACATATTAGTCTAACTAGCTTTCACAAGAAATTTATTAATTTAATGGATGTGGATCATTTTTTCTTGACTCTTGATGAGCTGTAATGTATAATCTTGCAATTCACAAACTAGGGCTAGCACCTTCCGAACACTATATTCCTTGTTATGCTTTTCAAGAGAAGAGGCTTTCTCTCGTTTAATATTTTATATCCTACAATTTTTTTATTTTAAATTTTATATCTGACTAATTAAAATAGAAAGAATTTGAGGATTTAAATGAGAGGACGTCTGATCATGATTTCACGAGTTTCTTATCAGATAAAATTATAATATTGCCATGAAGTGGAATACAAATTGTAATTATTTATGGATATGTGAGAACGAATTTTATAATTAATTAACTACATATGTAATTTACAAATTTAATCATATCTTTAATTCCCAAGCATTATGGTTCTGCTTTCTACTGTAGTGTCTACCGTAAATAAATGAGTAATGAGTCAGGAACATCATCGTGCATATACGATATTAGTCAAAACAAAAAGAAGGCATTTAGATTGGACCATTTGGGTAAAGAAAAAGTCGGGTTATTAGATTTACATGCTAAAAATCTCATTAAAGAAATTATAGATTATAAAGGAAAACAATCAAACATCACATTAGCTTATCAAGAGGCTGGGAAAGAAATCGAAATTTCAAAAGCACAAATTTTTTGCCTCCAATTATTTCTGCATCCATTCTTGCGGCAAGAACTTTTGTTTTAAACTCGTCTTCTTCTTCTTTTTTCCATAATAAGAGTTTTATTGATGAAAAAAAACAATTTGTTTACGATTGTAAACTCACTGCCTTTGAAACAGAAACAAACAAATCATAAGGAAAGTCTAATACAGATAAGGAAATCAGACAGGGAACTACAATGCGTAAGACCCCAAATACGAGACCACTCAAACAAAATCCTAGCAAGCAAGTTCTTCAACATATCTATAGGTCTCTCAATGTCCTCAAAAGTTCGGGCATTGCGTTCCTTCCAAACTAACCACATAAGGCCTGCTAGTACAAATTTCTTTTAAACTCTTACAATTGTTTAAGTCCTATAATTTTTAATTTTTATGCTACCATCATGAAATTTAAAATTACAAAGACACAGAACTGCAAATAAAGATAAATAGTCTCTTTGTAAAGCTCAAAAAGAAGAATCATGATACAGTCCCGGAAGAAAATACATAAACAATAATATCTACAGCTCTTATTAAAAACCAGAATTCAATCCTCTCTTAGAAGCCTTAAAACACATAAAACCCAAAAGCAAAAAGGCATAAAAGGCTGATAAAAACACCTTTCTATTCATTGGTTTATCATTTAACTTGAAGTGCATATTCTTTGGATCAAAATTCTTTGTACAATATAACACGAGACATGTGGACAAGTAGGCAACCAATCTCGCAAGACAAATCTTGTTGCCACAAAGTTGCAAGAATCTTGACCTTTCTCAACAGCTCATTTCAAGTGGCAAAATCTCATTACATTTCATAAAAACCCTAGACCTAAAATCCAAACCCTAAATCCAAAATCGAAACCTAAAATCAAAACCCTAAACCAAAAATCAAAACAATCAATTTAAAAAACTTACTGTTAGTCGGCCTTGTGAGTGTCTTGAATGAGATTGAGAGTTGGAGAGAGAGAAGGAGAGAGGTCCGAGTGAGATTCAGAGAGAGGTTGTTTTGATCCTGCAAGAAAACAACAAAATATGAAAATCCCATGAAGCAAATCCTTCAAAAAAGTCCATTTAAACCCTAAATTGAAACCCTAAATTGAAAATTGAAACCCTAAACGTCAAATTGAAAACCAAAACCCAAAATCGAAACCCTAAACAGCAAAATCGAAACCCTAAACCTAAAATCAAAAACGTAAACCCAAAATCAAAACCTTAAACCCAAAATCGAAACCCTAAACCCAAAAAACAAATACGTAGAAATTTGAATGTTTCTCGAGAAAAAAATCGAGATCTAGAGAGAGAGAAGGGAGACTTACGAGGTGGTGGAGGTGGGAGGCGTGGGAACGATGGACGACTGAGCTTTGTCGACGCCGGTGTGTAGGATCGGTGGTGAGTGTTAGTGGGAGTTGCTTAGGTTTTGAAGGGAAGAGACATAGAGTTTTTTATTTTTTGGTAAAAAATATATGGTGCCTTAGGGTTTTTTTTTTTTTTTTTTTAATTTATACTCAGTGCTGTAGCCATGTTTACATAAACGCAGCTTCAGGGGTGCTTGAAGCTGCGTTTATGTAAACGGGGCTTTAGGACATACCTATAGCCGTGTTCTATAAATGCAGCTTCAAGACATATTTAAAAAAAAAAAAAAAAAAAAATCATTTCAGATGGTCTAAAGCCACATTTAAAAAATGCGACTTCAGCCCAACCCAAAAAATCGCAGCTGGAACACACCGAAACGCAGGCTACGCAGCCATATAGTTGAGCTTGGGCTGCATTTGAGGCACGTGGCTCTACTGAAGGCACTGGAGCTGTGTTTTAGTGAAACGCGGCTCAAACAACGGTCTTAGGCTGCGTTTTCGCGAACACGGCTGAAAAAAACGCCGCCTAAGACCCGCGTGTTTTGTAGTGCAATAACATTAACGAGTTATTAATCATCTAAAAAACTAATAATTAAGCAGTCTACTTTTCTTACTTGCTAGGTTGATATACATAGTGAAATATTACGCAAGTTTATGAGGCATCTAAAAGTATATGTTACAATGGCAATAAATGGTATCCATAGACAAGACTTTGTCAAATAAAGTTCCTTGGTATGAAACTCAAAACCGTCATTAATGCTGAATAGATTTGGATGAGTTAATTGGGTATGACATGCACGGGACAAGACTTCTTACCTTATGTTCCATGTAAATCTCCTTTAGTTTTCTACATGGACTTGAGTTTCCTCATATAGAAACAATTAGTGTATGCATTGTACCCTTTATACCCTTCGCTAGCTACTTTCGGCTTTGCTCGCAATGTCTGTGCTATTTATGCATGGTAATGCACTGAACCTTCTCTCTTTCTCTCTAACAATACCTTTTATATATATGCACTGAACCTTCAATATTGTTGAACAACTTTATCAATACATTAACACCAAAAGACATGATTCATGTACATGTGGATCAAAACTCAAAACGTGATGTCAAGAAAGTATGGGACTTTGTTCCATTATCATATAGATGATACAACCAGAGCCTATAGTCATTTTGGTAGGATGGTTTAATTTAGCTTCATGGGCATACTTATAACATGTGTGATTTCATCATCAAATTTGTACCAATATAAGATAAGGTCCAAAGAAATCATAATGCTTACACCGTCATTAATTCCGAAGGAAAAGGCTGCCAAATTTGGCTTATCTAACAATTGTTGTTTGGAGAGGTTGAAATCAAATTTTATTGGAAACGATCATGATCGTACAAGTGTATGGATTTGATCAATAGTTCCTCTCCTGCTTTCTAAATCATTTTAGCCCCTTCTGCTTTTTGGGAAGTTTGAAATATTGAGATATGTTGTAAACCACTGAAACGTGATCAAACCCTACATCCTTGTATGGCATCACCATATAGTTCTATTGCCCAATTGCTATACAGCCTATACTAACATCTCTCTCTCTCTCTCTCTCTCTCTCTCTCTCTCTCTCTCTCTCTCTCTCTCTCTCTCTCTCTCTCTCTCTCTCTCTCTCTCTCTCTCTCTCTCTCTCTCTCTCTCTCTCTCTCTCTCTCTCTCTCTCTCTCTCTGTGGGCTGGGATAAAACAAAACAACAATGACATCGAATTGAACCTAACTTCAAAAGCAGGTGAGTATAATTCCTATGAAAAAAATTGTGGACACAACACAACTTTTATGCTGCAATTTTTGTCAAAATTTTAATGTAGAGTTTTGAGAGTAATGAAAAAAAAAAAAAGGTCAATGGGTTCAAACGAAAGTGATAAACAATTATTCATATTTTGACACGTCAGAATTGTATCAAAAGTAGTGACACAAAATATTTAATCCTAGAAGAACTCAATTACAAAGTAATCCTGATGATGACAATACATGGTAATTGGTGGACACAAATCATGCATCGTGGTACAAATAATGAGGACTCTCTCTAAAAAGGTGGCTGTGGAGGAACTGAAGAACAAACAAAAACGTCCAGTGACAAAGTATTGAGAGGAAAACACCAAGACACAACTTATAATACCTAGTAACTTCAGAATGCAAGTGAATGTGTGGTCCTATCTTAATTGCTTTACCGCGTGATGTGGTTTATTCTGTAGTTGGTCTCTATCCTTGTAAGGTTGCATATATACAAAAGATAAAACAACTGGACATGGTTTGGTCGATCGAGTGTCTAGATATAATAAAAATCTTGTCTCACGGTGCTGTTATATACATACATATATATATATATATATATGTTTGTGTTAACGAAGCCCATTAACAACACATTTTTTGGCAATTTTTCAGATTTTTGAGTAAGTTTTTTGGTAGCTTTTGGCAATTTTTTTGACAATTTTTTTTTTTTTTAATGTGAGAACCAAAAAGGGAAATGTTAACAAACATCGCACGGTACTTATTAACATTTCTCATATATATAGAACAAAGAATCGTACAAAGGAATTCTTCAAAATATACTTCTATGCACATATTAATTTTGTTATCCTTCTTCTTCTCTTGCGTAGATTGTTATCCTAACCAAGATAAACACTACGTGAGAAGTGGAGAAAAGAAACAGAAAGGAGTGAGAATTATCATGTATAAAATTGCATATGGATATTGGTGCCTTTTTTTGGGTGATTTTCAATTATATATTTTTCCATTCTCACTACAAATATTTTCTTGGTTGGGCCTCACGACTAGACCCTTGTTTTTTTCCCCTATCTACGTACTAAAAGATTATTGAGCGCCCACATATTGTACAACGAGAGGAAAGTTTCTATCTTCCTTTAAAGCTTTGTAATACATCCATAAAATAGCTGGACTTACTGGGCTTGAATATTCTATTATATAATAAGCAAATTGGGCTTGGCCAGAAGCATCTTTCTTTTTTTGGGGTCCTGAATCAGGAAATGTATCTACAATTTTGTAGTTAAGCGATGGGCTTAAGACTTTTATGAGTGACTATATTAGACTGGGCCTATGTTTGCCTATTAAGTACAAAACTGTACAGACAAGCCATCTCAAAAAAATGTTTAGCGGAAGCCCATCTGTAGCTGTAGTAGATAGTCCAAGAAATAAAATTTGAGCCCAATTCATAATACCTTCGTTCTCACTTATTTTCTTCTCTTCGTCTATCAAGCTATTCTATTCCAATACCTTTTTTGTAACAAACCTTAACATTAATGATTAATCCCTAAACCTTCTTAGATCGGCCATAACCTTAGCATTAACATTTGTAGTTTTGATCTCAAAGTATCCCTCACCAGTTGACATACTTGGAGTTCTTAATTCTTATAATGGGTCTCTTGTATAATTAAGATCCATGTCTATATATATGGGATCACACTTGACATGCAGTATTGAAAATAACTTGTTTTTTACACGGCTTTACACATATAATGGTGGAAAGATAAGCTTAGAACTGATGATATTTTTCTGATAATTTTCTGTTGATGCATATGGTTTTGCACGGCCAATTCTGACCATGAACATCTTAAAAAGGAAAGAAGAAATCACTCGGTAGCTAGGAAGCCTCTGATGCTTAAATTAGCAAAGAATGGGGCTCATTTTGATATTAGATCTATAAGTTTGTTCTATCAAGAATTCAATTAGTTGGATTATATAAAAGGAAAAAGTATGAATGAACAACATTATTGTAATCTCAAAATATTGTATAATTATCCTTTTTTTTGTGTGATATAGAGCTAGAGCCTCTTTTTATTAAGAGTCCGGGGAGTTTCCTTTGACTTGACCCTCCAATTAACTGATTAATTATCTTTCTTATAGGATAAGAATTTGAATTTAGATGAGAGCATATTACATCTGCTAATAGTTCCCTATAAGTTAATTAAATCTAGCCATATCAATATCCAACGAAGATGGCTTCATGATCACATGATGACTTGCATGGATATAATATAATTGAATAGATGCTTAAAGAGTTTATTATGAGCAGATCGATTATCATTTATTCTAAATATAGAAACATTAGAAACGTGCAATACTAACAGGTTAAGCTTTGTTCATGAACGCAACAAAGGCTTTTGCTATTCTAGGTTAAAGCGTGACAGTTAATAAGCTTTTTAAGGTTCGGGAGATTGCCATTTTAAAATTTTTAAAAATCATGGCCAAAATGGGGGATATACCCCTTTCGTTCAAAAATTATAGTAAAATGCCTCATTTCTGAAACTATTTAGTGATATACTCCTGTTTTGAAACTCGATTTATTTATTTGAAACTTGATTTATTTAAAATCAAGTTTCAGTAAGGAATTCGAGTTCCTTGAAAATTTTCAAGTGGAACTCGAGTTCCACAAATTTTTTTTTTTTAAATTTTGATTTGCCTATAACTCGATTTTCTAAAAATCAAATTTTACATTAAAATTCGATTTTTAGAAAATCGAGTTTTAAAACAAGAGTATATTGCTAAATAATTTCAGAAATAAGGTATTTTGCTAAAAATTTTGGATGAAAGGAGTATATTCCCATTTTGGCCTAAAAAAATCATTATAAGTTTTTCTAATGACAATAAGTGATTAAACATTTAATTTGATCCCTGTGCAGCTATTGTTATTTGCTTTCTTGCAAGCATATATGTATTACTTTCACTCAACTCTGGTTATATAATTATTTCAGGTGACCTACCTAAACTCTCTGTTCTACCTAATTGACTCTACTAATTAATAATTGTTTCCCTCTTAATTAAAGCCCTCCTTGTCAATTTTTTTTTTTTTTTTTTTTTTTTGATTGGCTTCATTTGTCCAGGACTTTATCCTGAATAATCATGAGAAGCACAGGCCCTCGGTAAGAAGTTTCTTGCAAGTGCACCTTGGGTATTTCAATGGGCAATTAAATTCTCCCAATCCGATGGCTCCAAGAGAGTGAATACACGTATAGCTGCTCGAACTCAAGACGTTAGAGTTTTACTGCTCGTCCCAAAGTTCGCCTTACGGCCCTTACCAATACACCACACCCCCTTGGGCTCTGTCAAAGTTTTCTATTGTTCAACATAAACAAATTACTTTTCAAATATCACATGTAAAATTACCTTCTTAAATCCATTTACAATATATTCCACAATTGCACTCTTGATCTTTGATTTATATTAATTTTCATAACGTTTCATGCGGAAGAGGTTGGCTCTAGATTAAAGTACTCCAAATTTTAATCTTATGTAGGAACTAAAGAAATTTTAGAAATGGAGTAACATACAAATATTCATATATTTTTGTGTGGTCGGAAAATTTTGAAAGAAGAGACGGAAGTTCAATCACTTTAACAGGATCAAACAATGATAAATCCTTGCCACTTGACAAACACCCTATTAAGGAAATTAATGAAGCCCCAATTTCGCCCTGACCAAGGGAGGCTCTAATGGCTAAGTCAATAGACCATTGGAAGAAACAAAAATGAGAGTCTTATAACATGTAAAAGATTGCATAACTTTGTGTAAAAATCTACTCTTTATATATAAGGACTTTTCGAAAGGTAATATGGTCATTCTCCAACAGTCTAGATTTATAGGCCATGCATGCTTGTAGACCATACTTTGATACGATTGAGGTAGCATGGGACGTGCGACAATCTTCACATGCATCATAATCCAGAGAAAAGCAAGATGTGGAAGTGGATAGTTGTCTAATAGCATTTAGCGACTTGATGGGATTGCATAATATTATGTGCTACGTTGAGGGGATGAGTTACTAAAACAACAATACTAATCCCTATCATTTTGGTTGTGAGCTAGGCTCATACCGCCCTACCTTTTGGTATGTGGTTTCAAGTTGAGTTCTACTTCTAATCCTACTGATGATGCTCAAAATCTTCAGTAAGTTACACGGTCTGCACGTGCTCCTGATGACATACCTGCACAACACAAAGGATGAAGACCTAAAGAAGGGTACCGGTGTGGTACCGGCCAAACACCCTCCGACGGTCAAGTTAGAGAAAACTCTTGTTCTCGACTCTAAAGTGTTAGAGCTAAAGCGAATTGTGCATACCTTGTTTTGAGAGGGTGATGGGGTATTTATAGTTATATTGGGCCGAGATTAATGCCTTGGTCAAGAAGTTCTTTTCCTTCTAGGAGAGTAATTCTTGGATCTCACGCATCTCCCAAAATCCTTGTCCTCCTAGGAGTCTCCTTAATTAGACGTGTCGTTCAAGAATCATTTGTGTATGCGTGTTGGTCAAGTAAGGTTAGGGACGGAGCCCAGACTAACCTCGTCAGCCTATTCCCGTCAACTCGGCTATGCATTTAAGGTTGGTTTGTTGGAGGAGATCGTCAGCCTCAGATCCCCGTATCCTTGAGGGCATCAGCTTTAGGTCTCCCTAGATTTGAGGTCATCAGCCTCAGGGTCGTCAGTCTTAGGTTCGTCAGCTTTGTTTCTTCAGAATGACCCCTATCAGCTGCCCCCTACTCCATAGCCTCGTCAGTCTCTCCTGACGAGCTATGGAGTATACACTTAAAACTCCAAGCAGCCTCCATTAAATGCTAGGACACGTGGTTTAAACTGATTCGCCTCGATCTGCGACGAGCGCGTCGCTTCGTCTTCCGTGCCCCCTTTTTCCTATATATATCTTCTACTCCCCTCATTTCAAACTTTCCAACATTTATGATCTTTTGAGAGCCAAAGCGTCAAGTTCACGACTCCTGTTCGTCTATTTGCCAGCCTCGTCTACCTTGAAGCCGTCAACCTTTTGGGACTGTCATCTTACGTCAGACGACATTTTACTTGTAAGTTTTTCTTCTTTCAATTCTTTTTATTTTTCTACCCTGTACCTTTAGTGAAGCCGTCGGCCTAGGCTCTTAGAACAAAAACCGTCGTTTGTAGGTAGTCAGATGTCGAGTGAACAGTCGTCAGTCCGCGAGGGAGCGGGTTACGACGAAGTCTTCCCATCAGGTCGTGAGCCCGAGGAGGGCTCGTCCTGGTTGTCAGAAAGGGACACGTCGGCTCACTCTTCTGACGAAGTGGAAGCGAGTGGTGAAGAAGGTAAGTTGAATGAGGATGGGGATAGTGGGGAGGAGAGAACTGGTGACGGGAGTGAGGATGATGGTGACGAGGAGACTTTAGAGAGTACTTCGGGGGCTCCTGGTGATGACCGTCCCTTGGAATGGTCCGTCAACAGCTTCTTGCCGACGATGTCCGAGAATGTTTTTAACACCTTACGGGCTCGTTACCAGATTCCAGACGACATCCCAATCCGTCTACCAGAGGAGGGTGAGCGGTGTTATACAAGGAGAACAGCAGATGTGGGCATGTACGACGCCATGTTCGCTGGTGGTTTGAGATTGCCGCTGATGGGACTGTATCGTCGGTTAGCCAATTTTTTGGGTATCTCCGTCAGCCAAATTGCCCCCAACGCCTGGAGGACATTTATTGGTGCAGAGATTTTATGAGGTCGTCTCAGCGGTGGGCACCGTCAGCTAACTCTGGACGAGTTCTTTTGGTGCTACCGTCCCCAACATATCTCTTCGTCTAAGGGGTTTTATCATTTTTCAGTTATGACGAAAGAGTTAAAATTGGTGTCAGACATGCCTGATTCCAATAGAAAATGGAAAGGAAGATTTTTCTTCTTGGAAGGGACCAACTGGGTGTGCCGTCAAGAAGAGTGGGAGTCAATGCCCCATGGCTTTTTTGACAATACTTGGGCGTACATTAGGGATTCAGGTTGACCCTGTCAGCCTCTCTTCTTTACTTCACTTTGACTGATTTCTAACCCCATTTCTTTTTTCTTTCAGCCAACATCCGTCCACACATAACCGCGGAGCAAGAGGAGTTCATCCGTCGGGTGACATCAATTCCTTTGGACGAAAGGAGGTGCCGGAACCTAATCACTTTAGACACCCTGCATTTATATTGCAGCGGCCCAAAACCGACAGAGGAAGCCCGGAGGTTGAACAATTTTTCCCGACGACGTGAGTCTTTATTTCCTAACTATTCCGTCAACTCTTTCTTACATATTTTTTCCTTTAATTCTATTTTTTACTTCTTGACAGAAATAGAATCGGCCAAGCAAAGGATACGTGCTGCCGCCGCCGCCAAGAAAAAGGAAGAGGAGGCAAAGGCCAGGGGGGAGGCGACGTCGTCGTCAGCTTCCAAGCCCGTTGGGAAGAAGGGCGTTAAAAGGAAGACTGACGGGACGGACGATCGTTCCAGGAAGAAGGTGGTCCCTTCCTCTGGGGACAAAACTGCTAAGAAGCCGTCGCCCCCAAAAGTTTCTCATGGGTCAAGCAAAGGCTTGATGACGGCACCGGGGGTCGTCACTCCTGATCCTATTCGTCACCTCCTTACCCATAAGGATTATGCTGTGGAGGTGGCAGAGTCCATCCTAAAGGAAGAGGAGATGGAGCTGTGTGACGAACAGGCGACGGAGGAAATAAGGTCGTCAGGGCTTTTCGACCTTACTCGGGTATACTTTCTTTCCCATATTCCGTCACTTGGACGAGTTTATAGATGACTAACGCCGTTGTTATGTCTTGCAGGCCATGGTGCGGATGAAGTTCTTGCGGGACAAGTGTGCGGCAAAGGAAGCGGTGGTCTCCCGTCTGCATACTCGCCTCAAGAATGCTGTTGATGCGCAGCAGCAGTATAAGGAGGCCAATGTCACCCTAGCCGGAGAGGTGAAGAGACTGACGGACAGGCTGGAGGAGGAGACCCGTCATTGAGGCTTGGCTGACGAGGCAAGGCTGATGGCGGAAAAGGAGCTACAAGGGCTTATGAGTCAGGTGGAGACGGCCAGGAATGACGCCGTGGCGGAATTCAAGGATTCCCAGTCATTCATCGATTCCTGCGCCGTCTACTACGCTGACGGTTTCGAAGACTGCTTGAAGCAGGTAAAGTCCGCCAATCCTGACCTGGATTTATCCAGGATAAGCATGGATGAGCCCCTACCGTCAACCCTGGCGGGTGAGTCCATACTTGAGGAGGATGACGAGACTACCGAGTCTAAGGCAGACTCAAGAGACGCCAACTTCGTCCTTGCCTAACCGGCCTTGGAGAGGTCCGTCACTTTAGCTCCGTCAGCTGGCCTTGAAGCGGAAAAGCCAAATGCTGAGGACCCTTCTACTCCGGTCATCGTCCTGTCCCCGCCAACTGCTCCTTCAATTTTGTAAATCCTATGTTGTAAACACTTTTGTTTCAAGCTGTAATGAACCTTAATGCCTGACGCCCGTGTTTTTGGGCTTTTTGTAAAGACAATTTTATTTTATAGTATCTAATGTTTATTGCTTCCGTCGCTTTCATGCCGTTGGTTTGAATTTTGTAATGTTTTTGTATTTTAATCGTGGGCTCGCCTATTTTGACGAGGCTGCCTGCTTTGTGAGCTTTGTATATCCTTTTTCTTTGTGGGGTCGTCCACTTCGTCTACCTTATGGAATTAAGGCCGTTCACTTCGTGAACCTTAAGGTCGTCAATTTCGTGGACTTAATGTTGTCCACTTTGGGGACTTAAGGTTGTTTATTTCATGGGTTTGAGGTCGCCCATTTTGTTTATAAAGTAGGGATTTCGTCAACGTCGTAGACATAAGGCCGTCAATCCTGTGGCCATCAATTCGGTGGACATTTTAGCTCCGTCTATTCTGTAGACATAGGGTCGTCCACTTCGAGGACTTTGGATTGAGATCGTCCATTTTATGGACTTCGTGGACCAATTTTCCCTTATTTTGACGGATTTAAGGTCGTCAACTATGAACCTTGTTGTAGGTCCGTCCACTTTGTGGACTTAAGGTAGTAGTTCTGTCCATTATGTGGATTCAATAGTCGACCTGTCCTTTGTGGACTTAAGGTCGTCCCCTTTGTGGACTTAGGGGCGTCCAATTTTAGGGTCGTTCATGTCGTAGACTAAGGGTCGTCCCCTTTGTGGTCTTTGGACCATCCATTTTGTGGACTTGGTAGCTTCGTCCACTTTTGTGGACTTAAGTTTGTTCCCTTTGCGATCTGACGGTCGTCTACTTTAGGGTCGTTCATCTGGTGGACTTAGTTGTTTCGTCTACTTAACAGATGCACAAGTCGTTTCTGAATAAACTCCTCTTATTGTGTCGAAGGCATACATAAGTATAAAATTGTTCAAAAATGAATAAACCTTAGCCCTTCGGGCTTTAAATGTATTGTAATGAACTAAAATAAACGACTAAAATAAATGACTGAAAAGAAGTAGACTGGAAATGAAGAGTAGCGTTCTTTGTGCTGCTTTTTATTGGTAGTACTTTCTGAGGTGCTCGGCGTTCCATGGATGGCGTAGCTTTAGTCTGTCCAGAGTCTCTAAGTGGTAAGTACCCTTCCTCAGCCATGATGCAATTTTGTAGGGCCCTTCCCAGTTTGGGCCGAGTTTTCCTTGTGTAGGGTCTTTGGTGGTGCCCATTACCTTCCTCAAGACGAGGTCTCCGATTTCGAAGTCTTGGTGCTTGACTCGGGAGTTGTAGTGTTTGGTCATGAGGTTCTGGTACCGCGCGAGCCTCTGTTCAGCCGTTGCCCTTACTTCGTCAACTAAGTCAAGCTCTAGGCGCAGGGCTTCGTCGTTTCTTCCTTCGTCTTGATTATGCACTCTGTAGCTTGTGAGTCCGACCTCAGCTGGTATGACGGCTTCACTCCCGTACATTAATCTGAACGGGGTTTCTCCTGTAAGGGTCCTGACGGTTGTCTTGTATGCCCATAGTACGCTGGCCAGTTCTTCCGGCCATATGCCTTTTGCCCCCTCGAGCCGAGTTTTGATTATTCGAAGTAAGGATCGGTTCGTGACTTCAACTTGTCCGTTGGCCTGGGGATGAGCGGGGGAGGAATAGTGGTTCTTGATCCCCAGTTGTGAGCAGAAGTCCCGGAAGGAGTTGTTGTCGAACTGCTTGCCGTTGTCTGAGATCAAGACCCTTGGAATTCCGAACCTACAAACGATGTTTTTCCAAACAAAAGTTCGCACATTCTTCTCGGTGATCGTGGCCAAGGCTTCAGCTTCCACCCATTTGGTGAAGTAGTCGATTCCGACTATTAGGAACTTCAGCTGCCTTGCTGCTATTGGGAATAGGCCCATGATGTCCAGCCCCCATTGGGTGAATGGCCACGGAGCGGTAATTGGAGTTAACTCTTCAGCTGGCTGCCTGATCGTGTTACTGAACATTTGGCACTTATCGCATGTTTTGACATACGTTTGGGCGTCCTTCTGCATGGTCGGCCAGTAGTATCCAACCCGGATCAGTTTGTGGACCAGCGACCGTGATCCTGAATGATTGCCACAGATCCCTTCGTGCACTTCTCTCATAACATAATCTGCTTCTTCGGGTCCTAGACATCTTAGGTATGGTCGGGAGAAACTTCTTTTGTGTAGGATGTCTTTTATCAGGACAAATCGGGCCGCCAGGACTTTCAGCTTCCTTGCGGCTTCCTTTTCTCTAGGCAATATGCCATCTTTGAGATAGGCAATCAGAGGGGTGGTCCAATTATTCTCGGATCTTACCTCCTGCATACTGATAACATCTACCAGTGGTGCGAGTTGAGTAAAAGATAGTGCCTTGCCGGGGATGATCACGTGTTCCGCGGATGCAGCTTTTGCAAGGCGGTCGGCTTGCTCGTTGTCTCCTCTTGGAATTTGAACAACTTTTGCCTGAAGCTCGTCTACCTTCCTCTTTGCTTGTTCCAAGTACATCTTCATTCTTTCTCCCTTACATTCGTAGTCGCCGTTTATTTGATTAGTGATTACCTGAGAGTCGCAATGGACTACCGTATCTACGGCTCCTACGGCCTTGGCAAGATCTAGGCCTGCTATGAGGGTTTCATATTCTGCTTCATTGTTGGTTGTAGGAAAGTCAAGTCGAATCATGCATTCGATCTCGTCGCCCTTTGGGGAGCAAAGTACGACTCCTACTCCGCCAGCTCTTTTGTTAAATGACCCGTCGGTGAACACTTTCCACTGGGAACTCTCCTCCCCCCGACCTTCCTTATACGTGAATTCCGCAATAAAGTCAGCGAGTACTTGCCTTTTGATGGCAGTGCGGGGGCGATATTTTATGTCAAATTCGCTCAACTCTACCGCCCATAAGGCCATACGTCCTGCGGCTTCAGGGCTACTCATTACTCGCCGTATGGGCTTGTCAGTCAGTACGACCACCGTATGGGCTTGGAAGTACGGCTTAAGCTTGCGGGCTGCCGTAACTAGAGCGAAGACCAGTTTTTCTAGTGGCGAGTATCTTTCTTCTGCCCCGTGGAGTGCTCGGCTGGCGTAGCACACCGTCCTTTGCACCTTGTTGTCTTCCTTCACTAGGGCTGCGCTGACAGCAGCTGGTGAAACGGCCAAATAGAGGAATAGTTCTTCGCCTGGTTGGGAGGGGGTTAACAGTGGCGGCGATGATAGGTAGGTCTTGAGGTCTTCAAATGCATGCTGGCATTCGTCCGTCCATTCGAAGGACTTCTTCAGCGTGCGGAAGAACGGGAGACACATATCCGTCGCCCTGGATACGAATCTGCTGAGCGCGGCGACCTTGCCGTTAAGGCTCTGTACTTCCTTCACGTTTTTGGGGGGCGTCATCTCCATTATAGTTCGGATTTTGTCTGGGTTGGCTTCAATACCTCGTTGAGACACCATATATCCTAGGAATTTTCCTGCTGTTACTCCAAAGGCACACTTGGCTGGATTTAGCTTCATGTTGTAGGAGCGAAGGGTGTCGAAAGTTTCTTTAAGGTCTCCCAAATGATCCTTTTCTCTTCGGCTTTTCACCAGCATGTCATCCACATATACCTGGACATTTCTTCCGATTTGCTGTTTGAACATCTTGTTCATAAGCCTTTGCTATGTCGCACTTGCATTCTTTAAGCCGAATGGCATGACCTTGTAGCAAAAAAGGCCTTGACTTGTCACGAATGAAGTCTTTTCTCGATCAACTTCATCCATTAGGATTTGGTTATATCCTGAAAACGCGTCCATAAAGCTTAACAGCTGGTGTTGGGCCGTAGAGTCCACCAGGAGGTCGACCCTTGGTAGAGGATAGCTGTCCTTGGGGCACGCTTTGTTTAGATCTGTAAAATCTACGCACATCCTCCATTTTCCGTTGCTCTTTTTCACCATGACGACATTGGCCAGCCACTCGGGGTAGTAAACCTCCTTGATGAAGCCTGCCTCTTGTAGTTTGCAGACTTCTTCCGCTACTGCCTGATCTCTCTCTGGGGCGAAAACTCTTTTCTTTTGACAGACCGGCGGAAAAGATGGTGATACGTTCAATTTGTGTACTATGACCGACGGGTCAATGCCCGGCATGTCTTTGTGGTTCCAAGCGAACACGTCTCGGTTTTCTTTGAGGAAGGCTGCGAGTTCCTAACGTATCATCGGGTCTGCAAGAGTGCCGATCTTGGTTGTCAGTTCTGGCTGGGAGTCGTCGAGAGATATTTCTTCGAGCTTTTCTATGGGTTCCGTTGCTGTACGCTGCTCTTCTATGTTCATGGACTGGTGGTGGTTATCCATCTCCATCATTGCTACATAACATTTTCGCGCGGCTACTTGGTCCTCTCTTAGTTCTCCCACTCCATAGTTCGTCGGGAACTTTATCATTAAGTGGTAGGTTGAGGTAACAGCCTTCCATGAGTTAAGAGTGGGACGTCCTATGATGGCATTATAAGCTAACGGGCAGTCGACCACAAGGAATGCTACATTTTTTGTGACTTGCTGAAGGTAGTCTCCAATGGTTACTGCCAGGGTGACGATGCCAAGGGGAAATACTTTCGTTCCTCCGAAGCCGACGAGCGGGGCGTTGGTCGGAACTAGACGCTCCCTATCCATCCCCATCTGTTGGAACGCAGGATAGTAGAGGATGTCCGCCGAGCTCCCATTGTCGATGAGAACTCGGTGCATGTTGTAGTCTCCTGTTTGTATGGTGACGACGAGCGCGTCATCATGGGGGTGGTGGAGGCGTCGTGCATCTTCCTCTGAGAATCCAATGACGGGGTTATCAGTCCGTGGTACTTTGGGTACGGACCCTGTCATTTGGATATTCTGAACCATTCGGAGATAAGTCTTTCGAGCTTTCTTTGACGACCCAGCGGTCGCGGTGCCCCCTACAATCATTTTTATATCGCCCAAGGGCTGTCTTGGTCGTTCATTTTCTCGTCGGGGAGCTTGGTCTTGCGGTGGATCTGTCCGCTCTTTGCTAACAAACCTCTGCAGCCTCCCTTGCCTGATTAGAGCTTCTATCTGCTGTTTTAGGTCGTAGCAATCTGCCGTATCATGTCCATGATCTCGATGGAAGCGGCAATATTTGTCCCTTGGCCTTTTGTTTGGATCGCCCTTCATCTTGCCTGGAAAAGTCAAAGCCCCCTCGTCCTTGATTTGCATTAGGACCTGATCGATAGGGGCGGTCAGCGACGTGAAGCTCGTGAATCTCCCTAGGGGCGGCTTGGGACGGCGATCGTCCCTTCGCTCTTCGGTTCTGGCCTTCTTCTGCCCCCTATCCGTTCGTGTGTCTTCCTGCCTTTCCCTCTTCCTAGGCTTGTCTTCCCTTGCGATCAATGCGTCCTCCGCGTTCATGTACTTCGTTGCCCTGTAAAGCACTTCGGACATTGTTTTTGGATCGTTTTTGTACAAGGAGAAGAGGAACTTTCCTTTTCGTAGCCCGTTGGTGAAGGCTTCCACTTGTATCTTATCGTCCGCTTCATCTATTGATAGAGCTTCTTTGTTGAACCGCGTTATGTAGGATCTTAGAGTCTTGCCTTCCCTCTGCCTGATGCTCATTAAGCATGCCGTGGACTTCTTGTATCGGTGGCCTCCAATAAAATGTGATATAAACTGAGCACCTAGCTCTTTAAAGGTGCTAATCGAGTTTGGCGTCAACCTGCCGTACCAGACTCTTGCGGACCCTTTCAAGGTAGTTGGGAAAGCCCTGCACATAATCTCATCTGGCACTCCTTGAAGGTGCATTATAGTTTTGAAGGACTCTAAGTAGTCCAAGGGGTCCTTAGTTCCATCGTAGCTTTCCACCTGCGACATACGAAACTTTGGGGGAAGAGGGCAGGAAGTGACATGCGCCGTGAAAGGTGAATCAGTCCACTGCACCAGGTCGTCGAGGTTGTTAGATACTCGTCCTTTGAGGGCGTTCATCATCACGTCCATTCATTCCCGCATCTCCTGCATCTCTGCGGCGATGTGGGATGGTAAGGCTTCAGAGGGGGTGGTCAGATTGGTACCCCGCCTCTCCGACCTGCTCGGAGCGTTGCTGCCTTCGGGCACTTCGGGATCTCTTCTTTCAGTGCTTGTTTCCTCCTGATTTTCATCTTGTACTCCAGGATGCGCGTTCTTCTAACGTAGCTGTTCCTCTAAGTCGTGATTCTGTTTGGTCAGGCGTTCGACCACTGCTGCGAGCGTTTGGACTTGTCTTTCCAGGATGGTAGCGCGCAGTTCGTCCGCCTGAACATTGTTGGTGGTAACCATTGAGCGGGTGAGTACCATGCAACCTTTTGTCCGGGAAGCGATAATGCGACGTCACTACTCGATCGTTTTCCACAGACGGCGCCAACTGATGATGCTCAAAATCTTCAGTAAGTTACACGGTCCGCACGTGCTCCTGATGACGTACCTGCACAACACAAAGGATGAAGACCTAAAGAAGGGTACCGGTGTGGTACCGGCCAAACACCCTCCAACGGTCAAGTTAGAGAAAACTCTTGTTCTCGACTCTAAAGTGTTAGAGCTAAAGCGAATTGTGCATACCTTGTTTTGAGAGGGTGATGGGGTATTTATAGTTATATTGAGCCGAGATTAATGCCTTGGTCAAGAAGTTCTTTTCCTTCTAGGAGAGTAATTCTTAGATCTCACGCATCTCCCAAAATCCTTGTCCTCCTAGGAGTTTCCTTAATTAGACGTGTCGTTCAAGAATCATTTGTGTATGCGTGTTGGTCAAGTAAGGTTAGGGACAGAGCCCAGACTAACCTCGTCAGCCTATTCCCGTCAGCTCGGCTATGCATTTAAGGTTGGTTTGTTGGAGGAGATCGTCAGCCTCAGATCCCCGTATCCTTGAGGGCGTCAGCTTTAGGTCTCCCTAGATTTGAGGTCGTCAGCCTCAGGGTCGTCAGTCTTAGGTTCGTCAGCTTTGTTTCTTCAGAATGACCCCTATCACCTACCAACAAATGCTCGGGAAGACCACCTAGCTTGATTGGTTGGGAATTTGGGATCGATCCTCATGGCTGGCGAGGCTCCCTTTGTTTAATATAATCACCCAGACCCAGCATTATAATTAAGGTCAATAATTGCAATGAACTTTTCAAGAGGTGATGCTTATATATGCATCTACATGAAAGATAACCACAACCACAAGTCGGCTCCAAAGTCCAAACAATGCTTTTGGGTCTAATGGCCCATCTGACTACTCCAATAATGTGCCAATATCTCTATCTTATTCTTGTGGTGCTAGGACATCCAGATAGTAGCCATGGAAACCAATAAATTAATTACTACGACTTCGGAAATGCAGTTTATCTCCAAGATATATAAAGTGATTTTATTTTGAGTAGATAGTTAATTCAAAGCATAGACTTTGAGACTTGCAAATCTATTTTGGACTTGTCAATTGGGGCTCTCTACAATGACAGGTACCAAGATTATGATGATATATATGTAATGAAATTAATGATTCATATATTTGATTTTTTATTTCCTATTTGTTTTGAGCAGAAACTATCCTTCCTCATGCACTTGTAGGATTTTGACAAGTGTAGTGGTATACATTTAATAGGGTCATTAAGACTATGTTGGACCATACACAATGCAAGAGCTGGCAATGATAAAAGAGAATTTAAGGTGGTGTCCCCAGTGTCTGCCCTAACCAATATGAAACTATAGATGAGACCTATGCTTTGCCCTTTGCAAGCCACTGGCACAAAAATACTACTAAAGGATTCTATATATTTTAGCTTCTTCTTTTTTCTTTTTTCTTTTTTCATGGGACCTCACGTTTTTTGTTTTTCATGCACTAAGTCTTCACAAAGTTGAAGTTCCACCTCAGTAAATTGCTCAAGCTTCAAGTAAATTACAGATATACCCTTTCCAATTAAGTGGAGAAGAAGCCTAGGTCACAATCATCCATAAATTGTCTACCTTTTCTGGCAAGGTAAGTTCTGGATCTGGGTATGTGATGAGTCAAGGTCCACAATATCTTGTGCTGCCACTTTTGTGTATGTGATGAAATTAATGTAATCTATGAAAATTCTATGACAAAATTTGAGATGAACTTTGGCATATATAAAAAAGTAGTGACTTTAATGATTCAAATTGAGTCCTAAAAATAGTGGATGCTATTATGCCCCGTTCAAATGGTAACCATGATTTTCTCTCCGTGGATAACTTAAAAAATCTTATTATACACTTGTTATTGCTCACTTTATATACACTTCATTTTGAAATCGTGTTTACAAAATATAATTTCAATTTATGTAGTAGTCTGTGTACAGTAAGTGTGTAATAAGTAATATGTGATTATCACTGCTCTTATAAAACTTACATACATATACTTTTTGAAATGATAACCTTACATGAATTGTGTACTAACTTACGGAACTGTGCTTTGATCCTTTCAGCTAACAAAACGTGAAGCAAACCGAGCAGTCCATCTCGTGGGTCAGGTCATGAGTACTCTCAATTCAGTACTCATGGAGAAAATAATCAAATATTTGGCTTGAAGAAATCCCTTCATTGTAAATTTGTAACCAATTTAGCCAAGATAAGTCGCATGGTGTTCTTGTGTAATCTCCTGCACTTTCTTTTTAAATGAAATATATGGAAGTGAATTTTTCCTGGAAAAAAAAGGAGTTTAACTAAATTTATTAACACTTTAGAGAAATAAAATTTAATTAAGTATTCATTATTCAACAAATAATCAATAAAATAATCAATTTCAATTCTCAACTATATATATTTAGTGAAACTTTAATGAATGTTACACCATTCAAATTTTTTTATTAAAAAAGAATTTTGACAAATTTACTATTAGATTATATTTTGTTCTTAGTGCTTGCAAAATAAAACTATTATGAATTTTGAGTCTATTACAAAGTAAACCCTTTAGTTTAAAACTATATCAATTTAAATCTGAATCAAATCTGAAAATTCTAAGATTGAAATTGATACAATTTTAAAAATCCATGATTCAAGTTGAAACCAACAAAACTATAACTTTTTAATTTGTAACAATTTAAAACTCTACCTTTTCCCTTAGAAAAAAGGCTATTCAAACCACCCCTAATATATGAGATTTAAAAAGTCATTTATATTATTACTACTTACACGCACTAATTTAAAAATAAATTCAATTTATTCCTAGATCACTTGTTTATCTCTCCATTTCCTTCATTTTTTTTCTCGTCTTCTCTCCCTCTATAAAGGTACAATTTTGTTTGGAGATCGACTTTAGAAATGCTTCTCTCTCTTTTTTTGTTCTTATGCCCCCAGCTATAGGTTTTAAAAATTCCCAAGTGCTTCAATTTTTAACAAAACTCTTATAATTGATCTTCTTCTTCTTCTTTTTCCAATGTGTCCAATTGTAAAATCCAAAATGTTTAAGTCGCTCCAATTTTTGATATTTTAATCCAAAAATTTGTACAAATTTTAGTAGGTACAACTGAACTAACTGATTACAACTTAACTCGATCCACCGCTAGCTATGTTAGTCTATGATTATTTGAGGCTAAAGCTGTGCCTCTTATCTTGACCTACATGAAGCCATGAGTCCTAGGTAGCTAAAGCCATACAGATATAGTCCATAATTTTGGGTTTTGGAACACCATTCTGGTTCTATAGTCTTCGTCCTAAACTTTAGATCAAGTACAAGCTTTTCAACAACAACAACAAAAAAAAAGAAGAAGGTAAAAGCTCATTTACTTTGATCTTTTAGATTTTAGGACCTTTTTTGATAAACCTTTTAGATTTTAGGACCTATGATAATATATATAGGCACAAAACATATTGAAAATGACAATATGGATTATGAAAGGCTCACAATGACACTACAATAACCTCACTGTTTTTGCTGTGTGATGGGATTTGGACTAACAGTTGCAAGGGCATAACAGTTCTTTGACATCGTGTACGTAGTCTTCATTGCTTGCATGATTGGAAATTTGATGTCATTGCAGTGGGGTCAGAATTTACACTAATCCTTATTTATTTCCCATTCGGTGATGCAGCAAATTTGAAAACCATTTCGTTTTGTTTATTTTGTTTCCATTTGCAATTGAAGGCATAACTGATAGTTGATATAGATGAAAATTTATTTTTTGAGAAGGATATAGATGAAAATTTTGGTTCCATGAAATCCTTGTATTTCACATGCCATGTATTGTAATTAATGCACTAATTTCAAATGCATTAAAGAAATAATAACTTAAATTCACTTTAAATTTTATTTTTATAATATAGTATTTTCTAAAATAAGTTATTGTATAAATCTTAATTTTTTTAGTAATTTAATAGTCACAACGAGAAAATGATTTAAACTCTCAAAGATCTCCATTACAAATATCAAGAGGTGTCAACTAAACTGTAAAGTTCTTACCAACAGTTTTATCACTTAATCAAAGACTAAAGTTTGAGAGCTATGAAATTAGAGGAAAAGTAGTATTTGTAATCATGGTTTTACGGCGATTTTAAGTTATTCAATTTTTTTATATTATTATTATTTTATAATTAATTAAATAATGATATTATTTTTGGAAATTTTAAAAAAAAAAATGAATACCAAGGGTCCATTTATATATAAATATTGATTATATATTGATAGCTCACTTCATGATTTAATAAGGAATCGTTTTTTATAAGTAACTAAAACTTTACAATCTCTTTTATATGTTAATTTAATTTCGATCGCATTCTTACAATAAATGAATTGACTGCTTTGACTATGGATTTCAATTATAGATTGGGCTACATAATAAATTAGGAACCTCTAACTTAGGTTTAGGTCCTGGTCAATTGCGTAATGGTAAAGACATAGCATTACTAGCTAGCCTAATCGTGTAATGGTGATGATTTATATCTATAGCCAAATCAAGTTGGCTCAGCTCTCTTTTTATTGAGCTAGCCTTTTGGACTTTTTTCTTTGACTGAAAAAGGTAGAAAACTAGTCTTTTAGACTAGAAAGGCCGAGGACGTTACAAAATTGATTTTATTGAATACGTTATTGTTGTTAGTTTGTTTATTTGTTATATTTGAAAAAAAAAAAAATTAATATTCTAAGTGTCTCATTTGAAAATAACAAGAAGTGTCAACCAATTGAGGTATATAAAGTTATTGGTGTATTAATATGCTATCCCTAATAAAACATCAAGTTTTGTCAACTTATTTGATGATTTATTAGTGAGTGAAGTGTTACTAATACTTATTGTAATATGAAGAAGTTCTTTTGACAAAAACAAAGGGGAGAGAGAATAAGATCAAATTGTGCTCACTAGCATGTGTGCGTGTGTTATTTTTAAATGAATAATTCACTTGCTTAGTAAGTGTACATAAACAGAGTGAAATTACATCTTTGAAACACTATTTTTGGAAATCACACGTGTTTTTGGGAGTAGTCTGATTGAACAATGATGTATTCATGAGCAGCATCACTCTTATCAGACCCTGCCTGCTTCTGTTCCATCTGAAGATCGAATGTAGTCAGTCAAGATTAATGGCTTAGAGTGTTATGTTTATTTATTTGTTTATATGATAATTGAATGGCTATGATTGCTGCATAGGATGATAAGGACCTATAGATGGTGCAGTCGGCTATGTTATATTATCATAGAGAATACTTTTCTTTTTGTTTTGGCAAAGTTATGGCCTGTGCATTCCAAGACCTAATGATCAAAACCTAGATTAGGTTTTGTCTATTATAAGATTCATTAGGTGGGATTGATTTTGGGTCAACAAACCTGGGATCTAAAGAAGACTTGTGCCCATTTGGCTAATATCACTTTTTTTATGTGTTCTTTTTCAAAACCTAGTTCAGCTTTATTAAATATCCCATTTTTAAAAAATTTATAAAAATAAGAGACATCAAACTATCACTTCAACCTAGCCAATTTAAGACCCACTTCATACCTTCATAATTTAATATATATTTAACTCAAATAACAAGCTTAAGGGGGGCCAATGAGTTATATTAATTCAAATAGTACTTTCTTCTTCCATGATAATAAGTTAACCCTTTTAAAAAAAAAAGATAATAAGTTAACCATGAGATGGTGGGTGTGAGATAGTGTAATTTATTAACAAAAATTAACAAGCTGAATTGAAATTCTTTTGAAGCCTATGTTGGGTGTTTTTGGTACTCAAAGTACATGCCCCCACACCTACCCTTCGTTAATTACTGTTTCATTGCACGCAGTGGCGACTCCATGAATTTTGTCCAAGGTGTTCCTATTCTACTTTGAAAATATTTTGGGTTATTTCGGTCTATTTCGAGTGTTTTGGTATGTTTCAGTAAATACCGGTCGAAATTCAAGATTTGGCAAGCATGAAGTTTGTACTTAAAAAAAAAAAAAAAAATCTTAAAACCAAAACAAATTTGCATTTTGTACACTGAAAAACCTCAAAAGGAAAAAAAAAAATAAAAAAGAAATGAACAAAGGTACCTGTACAATAAACAATAAGTTCATTTAAAATAATTAATTATTGTTGTTTAGTTGTTTTATAAATTTTTTTGTCTTTTATAAACTATAATTTGTTGTATTGTTATTTCATTAATTATTAAATTATTAATTGTTGTTTAGCCTAAAATAATTTAATTTGTTTGTTTTTTATAATGTATTGGTTAATTAAATTATTAATTATTGGTGTTTAGTTGCTTCATTTATTTTTTTTACTAACTACTAGGAGTCTAGCACACACCCCACTATGCGTTAGCACACATCTCATGTGTGCACACACTCCTGTCTCTGCATGACTTTTACTTCCCCAATTCAAATATCCTACTCTTGACCCCACACCACACGGCCCCATAACCCCATCTACCCCCCACTTAATAGATAAGATTCATCCAAGAGGAGTCAATCAGATAAATTCACAAATCACAATACACTAAATTTGTTTGGCATAAAAATTTTGAGGGTGTTTATGATATTGCAGGATGACCCACTTAACCGCAAAATATTGCATTTTCCTTTCCAAGTAATGACATTTTATACTAAACTGTATTCTTGTCTCTAATAGCTACGTAATACCATCTATAGATCCACCGTATTGAAATGGGTCATATTAGGAAATAAAAGTCATCATCATAAGTGATAGTAAAACCGCACATATATAGCCAAAAAACCGCACATAGCCAAAAACCATTAATTCTTGGAGACTTCCCTTGAAAAAATTCATGAGACTCATTCCTATAAATTTCCAACTTTTTCTCAAAAAATAAATTTCCAACTTATTTTCTTTGGTTCATTTAAAAAGTAATGTAATCTATTATTATTTAAAAAGAGAACGAAACAATTTAACTTTTCTTGATAAATGAATAAATTTTATTAGCAGAAAATTCAAAATCGTTAAACCCTAATAGAAAATCTAATAAAACAAGTCAAGAACATTGTATTTCAATGGTATTGTCTGATTCGATAAGAACAAATTGATGAGTTTGAATCTCCCGTATCCATTTCTTGTAAGAAAAAAACAAAAGCCAACAGTCTACAACACAAAACTTTTTTTTTTTTCTTTTTTTTTTGAACGGTACAACACAAAACTATTATAAAAAAAAAATTAAATTAAAATTTTGAGTACTTTTTTGCACTGTTGGCTTTTGGTTACAAGGTTACAACATGGAATATGCCACAAAATTCAGTTGGTAGTTAAGGGCAGTTTTGGCATGCAAGTTTTATATATAGTCTGGTGATATTAATTCCTTCATCACATATACGTCGCTGACCTTTCTTCTCAGCCCATCTGTTCATTTAAAAACACAAACCCTCCTCTTTCCTTCTCTTTATCTCAACAAAACTTAGTTTCTCTTTAGTGTTATATAAAGGAAAGCAAAAGCAAGTTACCCACTTTGCTGATTTCCAATTCCAAATGGGTAGGTCACCATGTTGTGAAAAGGTGGGCTTGAAGAAAGGACCATGGACACCAGAAGAAGATCAAAAGCTCTTAGCTTATATTGAAGAACATGGCCATGGAAGCTGGCGTGCCTTGCCTGCAAAAGCTGGTGATTAATTTGCTTTCATTAGTTCTTAATTTGTAGTTGATATAAATAATAGTAAAAGGTTTTAAGCTTATTTAGTTCACTGTTGTAGACTTTGACATCTTTGTTTATGTTTGTAGGACTACAAAGGTGTGGGAAAAGCTGTAGACTGAGATGGACTAATTATCTTAGACCTGATATTAAGAGAGGAAAGTTCAGTTTGCAAGAAGAACAAACCATCATTCAACTTCATGCCCTCTTAGGGAACAGGTAAAAAAAAAATTCTTGTAAATATATCAACATTTGTTGTTTGAGTAATTATTTTGTGTTAATTAACTTAGCCATGCTAGCTACCTTTTTCTTTTATAGAAAACCTAGCTAGTGGCTTCTACTTTTTGTGGTTAGTACGGTACAATTTGAAGCTTTATTCTTTTACCCTCTTCCTTAGTCTTGAAGCTTCCATGCTGTAAAATTCATGGATGCAATTGCTTCTAGTGTTTCAAATTTTAGTACATTTAACTTTTTTGGTAAAATTGGTAATAGTTTTAACATTTTCCTTCTGAAAAAAGATAAATAAAAAATTTCAATGCTTCACCTCAGTCTTATCTTCCTTTGTTGCAACCAAATGTACTATGTGCTTTCCTTAGTTTGGTTTTTCTACTGCAAATTAAAATTTTTCTTCTATTTGAATTTATTCACCCCAATACTACATATGCTTTAAATGTAATGACCTCTCTCAATTTCCTCAACCACTCACTCCGTCCTATCACCAACTCAAATTCCTATTTTTACCCAGATTTCAAAATATGCTTTCTGTGATTTCCTTAGTTTTTTTTTTTTTTTTTCTGACACCCAATTTTATTAAATGGGTTATATTTGAACTCAGAGAATCTTCATGGCCGAAAAGAAAATGATCATAATAAAACTGCAAAAGATCTTTAATTTCATTTGTTTTTTCCCTCAACATGTCATAGAAACTGAAGTTTCTTTCTTGTACAAATGCTGATGATCAGAGTGCCTTTTGTCTTTAATTAGATGTTTCAAAACAATATTGATACTTGCTTGTACTAGTTGATAATTTCTAGGGTTTTTCTATTAGTGTTTTTTGAGATCTTTGTTGTCTTGGCCTTAGGTGGTCGGCTATAGCTACTCACTTGCCTAAGAGAACAGACAATGAGATCAAGAACTACTGGAATACACATCTTAAGAAAAGGTTAGCCAAAATGGGGATTGACCCTTTGACCCACAAGCCCAAAAATGATACCTTACTCTGTAATGATGGTCAAACCAAGAATGTAGCAAATCTTAGTCACATGGCTCAGTGGGAAAGTGCTAGGCTTGAAGCTGAAGCAAGACTTGTTAGAGAATCAAAGCTGCGTTCACATTCATTCAACCAACAACATCATCAGCTTGCCAATCATGCTTCTTCATCTTCTGCTTCCACTTCAGCTCTGCCTATGTCTTCAAGGTCTATGAACGTACTAAAAGGTTGGAATTGTACTAGTGCGTGGTCTAAATCAAGTGAAGGCAATGGTGGTCTTGTAGCAACAGGAATTGGGAACAGTGACCTTGAGTCTCCCACTTCAACTCTAACATTTTCAGAGAATGTGCCACCAACTATGACTGGTGGGTCGGTTGGTGAGAATTCAATGCCTGTGATTGAGTTTGTTGGTGGCACTACTTCAGCTGCTAATTCAGAGGTTGGAATTGTTAAAGAAGAAGGTGAACAAGATTGGAAAGGCTTTGAATACAAAGAGGGCATGGAGAATAATAATCATGAAAGTAATTCATTGTGTACTTTTAGAGCTACTAACCTACATGACATGTCAATTTCCATGGAAGCTAGCACATGGAGTACTAGTGGTGGACATGTTATGGGAGAAGATGGGTTCACTAATCTTTTGCTTAACAATTCTGATGATAGGAGTTTATCAGATGGAGGAGGTGATTCAGACAATGCTGATGGCAGTCATGAGTACTATGAAGATAACAAGAATTATTGGAATAGCATTCTCAATTTGGTGAATTCTTCTCCTTCTGATTCACCAATGTTCTAAATAAGAGATTTCCATGAATTGAAGTAGAAGTAAGCCACAGTACCACACTCCACAAGCCAAGTCATGAAGAGCTATTGATTTTTTTTTTATTGTTATTAAGTAGCAATCATGTTTGTCAAAAAAAAAAGTAGCAATCATAGAGAAATATTGTTGCCAAAGCAGTTTTGTTTGCTTCCACAAATTATTTAAAACAATGAAATGCTTCACATGCTTGAAAATGCTGTGAAAGCAACACTACAGTTTTGGCAATCTCTTTCTTTCTCTCATGTCAAATGTTCATAGTTCATTTGTAATGAAAATCTGTGTCTCCTTTTCTCCCTTTTGAACCTTTGAATTTGAATTCGGACCTGAGTTGTCAAGGGTAATATATGGTCCTGTGGAAGTAACTGATTCTATGACATTTTTACCCATGTCTTTGTATAAAGCTTAATATTATATTTTATATATATAGACATGTCCAATAAGAGATGTATTTATGATTGATTTATTGCTGTTGGTTTCATGTCGCATTCCTGCTTGTAAGCAGGATATCTCTCTCCCTCTCTCTCTTCATGAAGTCAGAGCTTTTACATTGGAAAGCAAAAAATGAAATCAAAGCTAAAATTTATCTGGTGATTAATTCTCAAAGGGAGAAAAAGGGAATGAGGTTTAAAAATAAATAAAGAAAATAAAAAGCTGTTTTCAATTTCACCAAATTGATGCTCTTTTTTAATGTAAAAACCAATTGGATTCATGCTATGATGACGGTTATAGGTTATATAGGAGAAAGATAAAACTCAAATACAATTTTCTACTACCTTAGAATCTTCAACTAAATTCAACCACGTGATCTTAGAAGCTATAACTAACGCTCTGTTTGTTTCAATGGAAAACTTTGTGTAAAGATAATTTTCCTTGTTTTCCAGTGTTTGATAGTATAAAAAAAGATAAGTCAAAGGAAAACTATCTTTGGTCAACATAAAAAGTATGGCTTATTTTTGGAGATTGTTTTCCATTAAATTTTTTTGGAAAACAACTCTATCTCACAACAAACTAAATAAGGGAAGTTAGGAAGTTGTTTTTCAACTCATTTAAAGTTGCTACCAAATATTGGAAAACGAGATAATTTTATAGAAAATGTTTTTGAGAAAATAATTTATTTTCTATAAAACATCATTATTGAAACAAACAGAGCGTAAATATACAATAAAATGCATAGTCAATAAGTCATATGCTTGTGTTGCCTTGGCCTATAAGCTATATGGTTAAATCTAATTGAATAACCTTATATAAAATGTCCAAAAGGCTAAATTTTGGTTAAATAAAAAAGGAAAATGCTAACGGATGTCCTTAGGGCAGTAATTAATAATTCATTTAAAAAAAGTTTTTATGTGAAAAAAAAATAATGTTTTGATAGCTTTTTTCATTTTCCATAAAAGTTGTGTCAAAATTTTCTTAAAATAAATTATTAACCATTATTCTAAGGGAACTCGTTAGCATAACGAAAAAAAAAAAAGTCTCTAACCACTGTATCAAGAAAGCTGTGCAAAGAATTTCTCTATTATAATACTGTTACTTACCTAATATAATCCATTTCTCTAGATCATCTCGTACATACCAATTTCTTCGAGAAATCAATTAAATTCACTGCTATTTTCTTCTAGAATTAATTGAGATTCTTATTAAAATTGTACCTAATCCGAAGAAAGTCAGTACTTTAATTTGAAATGGAAGACTAGCTAATACGCACAAGGTACATTTTCTTTTTCTGCATAAACCCACATAGTACATTAATCCAAGCTACAATAGTATTTTTTACTATTGTATAAATTGAAAGCAAGACTTTCTATTAATTACTTCTCCCAGATCTAAACCGAAAGATATATGCAATGATCTGCATGACGATGTTTTAAATTACATAAAAAGAAATCCAAAGGTCCGTTCAGTTGAAGGAGTGGCAAAGTGGGAGAATGAAAAATTGTGGAAGGATGGAAAAGTGGGAGGATGGAAAATATTTAGTTTTCCCTCTTGTGTGTTCAATTGGAGGGGTGGAAAAGTAGGAGAGTGGAAAACTCTTTTGTTCGGTTGGATATAAAAATGAAAGAATAGAAAATGTAATTTATATAAATTGACTATTATACCCTTGTTACATAATAGGTAAAAAATAGATTTATTTGCACTCATTACATAATATAAAATTTATCACATTATATATATATATATATATATATATATTTATTATTATAATGTAAAAATTAGATTAGGTCACGTTAAAAAAAAAAAAAGTCACATTGAAAAAAATAAAATAAAAGAAGAAGAGAGAAGAAAACGTTCAAGTAACATTAAAAAAAACAAAAACCAAAACGTTGAAGATCAGGTCACATTGAAAAAAAAAAAAAAAAAAAAAAGGAACGTTTTAGGTCACAATGAAGAAAAAAAAAAAAACATTTCAGGTCACGATGAAAAGAGAGAGAGAGAAGAGAACATTGAAAAAAAATAGGTGGAAAAGGGCATTTTTGTAAAAGTGCTACCATAACATTTTTCTTTTCAGATTTTTCTTTCGATTTGGAAGGAAAAAAAAATGTGGGTCCAGAGAAAAAACTTTCTCCCCAATTTTCTCTCCTTCTTATTTTTCTTCTCCAAACGAACAGTGAAAAATTTTCTTCAATTTTTCATCCTCCCTATTTTTCACCCAAACGGATGGACCCCAAGTGACCATGTATCACAACTATGTTTTATTAGCTTAGGAAGTATTTGCAATGTTGTTGATAGCTAGGTGGCGAGCACACTTTCTCTCCTATCCTCTTTCTTTGGTTGTGAGACAATTATATTGACGTGACATCATTTTTGGTGGAACAAAATCTTATTTGATGGCTGATAATAAGCAACATATACCTGATCTAATCACTTTTAGTCATCTAATGAGTGCTACGATACGACAAATTTTCTGTATAGGTTGTCCACGTCATTCTTTTTCATTTCCTTTTCAGATCACTTCACTAATCAATGACTACATTTAATAGTGTAATGCAACTAGCCAAGTAACCCAAATGCTGTGAGCCTTAATTTGACTTTTCCATCAATTGGCATATATAGTAAATTTTTTATCCATGTAGGTGAAGGATTGGCATCAATCTTCCAATTTAGCTTAGGCATCTCAAGACTTTAACATATTTTTTTAGCCTAAATGAAGAGCACTATAGTAATCACTAAAAAAAGTCTCACATCTGACTCTCTAATTCTATTAATTAAATCTTTTGCAAAACACTATATATGGTACTCTTTTTAATTTGATATCATATGGAAAATATGAATGCACGTCCGGGTAATACACGATAATGATATGAAATTGGACAGTGGACCGAGAAGAAAGAGTGCTTTCATTTTTCTTCTGGAAGAAGCACTAATAATCTGTCTGACAACGAATTGTCGATATATATATATATATACATATATGGTCCCCCATATTGGTTCGATCTTTTGGTCTGCTGGCCTTTTGATCTTTCGGCAAAATAATGGAAGTGGCTAATTAAATGGATGACTCTGTCACTCAGTTGGCTTCAAAGTGTTTTGCTCTGGGGTCAAAAATCCCATAATGTAGCTAGCTAGTTGGAGGACAAGCCATGGACAAGATCATGGATGTAGCACACAACCTATGGATACTTGCCATAATGTTCTGAAAAGTGGGGGAAAATAATAGAGGGAGTCTGAGCATAGCAGTGGTTAATTCTGAAGATTTAAATTTGTTTTGATTTATTATTTAGAAGAAAACAAAAAGTAAAAATAAAAACAATGTTTAGGATAATAAATTATCAATAGTATAAATGTTTGTGAAGTGTGCGGAGTAAGAGTCGGGGTTCAAGTCTTCATAAGGAAGCTTCATACACATATATATTTAGATTATACTAGAGTAGAAATTCTATTTTGTATAAAAACAAAAGCTAAATTTAATCATCTATATATATATATATATATAAAACCAAAGCTCTGCTTGCTCCACAATTTTCCACGTCACCGCTATTTTTTTTTTTAGATTCTTTTTATTTTAGGTTTTATATCTTATATATTTATTATTTCTCTTCACCTTGTAATTATCTTATCAAGTGTTACAATAGTTTAGTTCAAGTAAAACTCTATTAGATGCTTGCTCCACAATTTTTCACGTCACCGCTATTTTTTTTTTAAGATTCTTTTTATTTTAGGTTTTATATCTTATATATTTATTATTTCTCTTCACCTTATAATTATCTTATCAAGTGTTACAATAGTTTAGTTCAAGTAAAACTCTATTAGATATATGTATTGCTGCTTTCTTTATCTCTCGCTCCAATCCAATCTCTTATCTACTTAGAAAACCAGATTGCTTTAGTCAATTGTAAACGTCACGCTTCTTTTCCTCCTCTATGAATTTTACTTCCTTTGTCTTTGAATTTACATCGGCAATTGTTTTTTCTGAACTTAAATTTGTTAAGATTCTCATTTCTTTTTTAGTCAATTTGTATTCTCTTTATATTTTCCCCCATTTTGCTTTTGGTTTAACATTTTGCACTATTATGGGTTAAAATAAAGTTATAATATGTTTTGAGCCCCGTGCATCGCACGGGTTAGCGACTAGTTTAATTATACTTTTAAAACTTCCCCCCTCTCGCATGTGGTTGCATGAGTCTAAACTTTTCCTTAATATGTGAGGCTCAACACATAAAAATTTTAATATTTTAAATAAAAGATACAGTGAAGATAAGAATCAAACTCAAGAGTTCCTGCGCTCTTACCATGATAAATTATCAATTATCCAAAAAGTTTAAACTTTTAAAAAATAAAAAATTTAATCATTTAACTATAATTTTGATATATATATATATATATATGTGTGTGTGTGTGTGCGCGCACGCATTTTGATCCTAAGAATAAATCACCAGTAAGAGAGAGAGAGGTCACTCCCCTATGTTACAAGCAATTTTCAATTGAAAATGTTGTTTTTTAATTTTTTTTTAAAATGTCAAATCGATGCCCTACTAATGGCACCTTCAAAGACTGAGACATGGTCTGTTAGGGAAGCAGATGTCATATCTTTTTGGTATCAAAGAGGAGTGTACAAAAAATATATGTAGCCGAACAAAATAATTGTTCAGGATTTTTATTTATTTATTTGGTGTCTTGTCTTTTAGGGTACCACCTTGCTTGGTGCAGAGACACTGAATCTCCACAAGATCAGCTTGCTCCTCCTCTTTCAAAATGATACAAGAATCCTATCCCATAAATTTCAATCCCATAAATTAGAACTCATGCATCTGATGTTGTAGCTACCATTTAATCAATGTCTTTCACCTGCACTAGAATGTATTTTTAGTGTGGAACTATTATACCTCCTCAAGCAGCTAATATACCAAGGTGCATGCCAGATCGATAGACATTATCTAAGGACTGAAATTTCTACTTTGAAAACAATGCTATATATCCTCCTTCAAAGTGGGCTGCCTGCATGAGAAATCAACCATTCAGTACTTAGCATGGTATTGGGAGCTGGGATTTTGGGAGACGCATGCTTCATAATTCACGCCAATTTAGATTAAGGGAGGATAGAGAGTAGTAAAATTGGCGGGAAATTTAGTAGGAGGAGTAGTAGAGCAGAGTTAGTAATTTATAGCTAACTCTACTTCACTCTACTCTTCTACTTTCCGAACAATTCTACTTGACTTCACTTTACTCTCCCTCCCTTCCACTCAATCCTAACTAACCCTTAAGATATTAGAAATGACTCCAACATTTTGTTTTATAGGTCCACTTCACTTTCTTTATTCATACACATTTGAATCAATCAATTAGTCTATCTAAGGATAAAAAAGTTTACCCAATTTTTTTCATAACTGTTAACATAGGCTGTTGTTATTAGCACGTAAAAGCCATATTAGTGGTTAGTTTATTAAAATATAAGTCCAAAGGCCTAGGCCCATTGTACTCTACTTTTATTATACATCTATTATTTATACAACACTTTATGTCTTCGTATATAAAGACAGTCTCTTATATAATTTTACACACAATTTTACGGTCTCTTAAAAGTTATTCTCCATCTCCTAGGCACTTTGCATCAAACACCATTGCCACTACTACTAAACCATTAATGCTATTCTATCAAAATCTAGGTCAATTCATGCTCAGACTTAAGTAACCAACAACTTGAATCACAAAGTCAGAGAATGACAAGCCCACCCACACCAGAAATAGCTTAGCCTCACATGCCTACACGCATCAAAATATAAGGTTTTGCAGAGTAGAAAGCGCCACCACGTGCCAAACCCTTCATTTTCAGCTACCGTGTGTTACATTCTTGCCAGTGCCACTACAGTGACACGGCTAACACTACATCAACTTTAATCATAAATTGTCACTTTAACAAGCTGTAAAATGTATTGCAAAAATAATTGTATCTATGAAATTGCTCAAGCAAATTTTTTTGCACAAACATGGCCTCTTAAGTCTAACTAAGATCTATGATACAATATTGGTATATGCACTGAAGGAAAATCATATTTAATTAGAAATCAAATGGCTCAACATTCCTTTAACCGGAAATGTACAGTTCAAAATCCAATTCCTGTGCTTCCAAAATTTGATATAGTGTGCACAAATTCTCAACGTAATTAACATAATAATCTTTCAATTTCAAACTTTTAATTTAAGGGTAATAACAAAAAAGCCGGCTTATACAATCTAATTTATAAGAGTAATAATAATAATAAAAGTGTAATATTTATCTAAAAGCCAATAAGATTAGAAGGAGCTAATCACCTAGACAACGCACATTCACCATGCACGTTGCCATTGAACATTACAGTCACCAAGGAGGCCAGTAAAGAGTAGTTAATGTGTGGATAAGACGTCCCAGTCTTTGATTGTTACTTTTCTTTTTGACCTATAATAACACAAACAATGTCTCTCCTAGTTACTAGTATGAGCAATGCATGCTTTCTCTGTACGGCCTTTTTCTTTATCCCGGCCCCTACGTGCCTGCTCTAATTTGTCGGTGCCTTTTTTTAAGTAAATTAATTTTGTAAAAATACAAATGAAACTTTAAATACTCCTATATATATCAGGGCGGCCTCCTGTAAATAGTGAAAACTTTCTTCTTGTATACAAACTAGTACCATTTTTTTTTTTAAGAAGTAAAATAAAATAAATGATGGATTCAATTTGTTTTTAATCAATATTGAGACACTTCTTTATTGTGAAAATTGTCACGCCTATAGCATTAATTACTCAAAAATATGAGTTCATGAAAAAAAAGATGATCTTAATCATTTAATAAATATTCTAATACATCACTATCAAATCTCTCTCTCTCTCTCTCTCTCTCTCTCTCTCTCTCTCTCTCTCTCTCTCTCTCTATATATATATATATATATATATGCCAAAGTTCAAAGAAAATCAAATTAGAATCCAAATTGAATTTCAATTGGAGTCCAATTGCTTGTGCCAAATTAATTATTGAGTGTAAAAATCAAAGAGTTCAAATCCAATTAGATTCTAAATTGGATTTCAACTGGAGTCCAATTTCGCGCCACGTGTTTATTTAATTTTTTTTAATTTTTATGACAAGTGAATTATTAGGTGCAAAAACCAAAATATCTAAATCCAATTAAATTCTAAATCATATATATATATATATATATATGAGTGTGTGTGTGTGTGTGTGTGTGTGTGGGGGCAAGGATTCCGAGTAAGGTGATCATGCCACGTGTCACGCTTGGCTGAGAATGACAATTGGTGGGCCAAGGAGGCCACGCCCTCGGATTTTGTGATCACATCACCAATGCGCCATCAGAGGAGGCTCTACTGTGCATAAAGGACTTTGGGAAGGGAGATGGCACTGACGTGATTAAAAAGCTAGAGACTGCCACCACATTTAATGCATGCCACCAAACTTTCTGGCCGCATTTATGTGAAGAAGACCCTTGAACAATGTTGTCTTGGGTGCCGCATCTCACAGGGACTCGAAGAATGTGCTAAATGGGATTGGCACTTGGGGGATGACCAGCGCGATCAACAGGTGGAAGGTCAGGATCATCTTAAATGATCTATATAAAATAAAAGGTTCCCCCATGAGAGAGGGGATCGAAGAAAGAGAAAAAAGAAAACACTGTAGACTCAAGAATAATATCTATAATTTGTCCTTAAGATAATAAAATATAAGAATCAACCTCATCGGCCTAAGTCCGAGGACAATTTTTACTATAAAAATTATTTCAACTTCATCCTACTTTGATTTTAGCCTACCGTGATTGTTAACTAAACTCATTAAAACCTAGATTTCTAACTCACTCTCTACAAATTCATTGTATTGGGCTCTTTGGGCCTATCCCCTTCCTATTTTGGGCTTAGGTGCAAATCGTGACCCTACAATATATATATTAGAATTCTATGGTTTAATAAAGGTGTAAGCTAATGCCATGTATAATTTTAATTTTAGCATTTTCTCAAAATAATATATAATTTGAACCATATAATTGTGATTATTTTTAATTGTAACTATGCATATGCACGGAATTACACAAACAAAGAAACAAATAGTAAACCTAATTCTCTCACATAACAATTTTTTTTTTAAAAAAAAATTATTCTCATAGTTAACAATTAATTGAGCTACATACATGTTCTAATAAGTATTACTATTTTCTCAAAAAAAATATTTATCCCACATTGGTTGTATGTGTCTAATATCTGCTGTTTATAACCTTAATCTACAGCTACAAAAATTGCGCCCTTTTGTAATTGTACTCTACTTATATAATATATTATAAATCTGATTTACAATATTAATATTACTATTTTCGTGTGTATTCTAATAAATATTATTGTTTACTAAAAAAATATAAAATACATATAAATTTGTCGGCATATAATGCTATTCATGATCACTAGTACAAGAAACAAAGATAAACTGGATGTCAAAATATTCTTAAGAAAGAAAAAATAAAAAAATGTGTGGATGCTTAAAATATCCATTTTTTGCTGAATACAACAAAAAATAATATATGAAAACATGTCAATTTTTTTAAAACTAAAATAATAAAGAAATGGCCAAAAAAATCCACATGGGGCACTTCAAGATAAGCCATCACATAAAAAATGAGAAACAAAATATTACTAGAAGCTATATTGCATTAATGAGGATCATGAATCCAGGCTGTGTTGAAAGCTGTGGAACAACGGTGAATTTTTGGCCACAATTTAGATGTGAAAGACACCATACATGTTTTTCCTTTTTCTTTTTTTATTTTCCCCTATATATGCATATCTTTTTATTCTACAAGAGCATTTACTCAGTGTATAATGCACCTCACATGGGTCTTAAATTGACTCGACTGAGCCCAACTGTGCTTATTAAATGAGCTTTTCTTATGCTATTTATGTGTGTGCTTTGTGCCAACGATGAACTGAAAAAATAGTTTGTCGATGAGTTCACTGCCACCACATCACTTTGTACTGGCTCTGGTCGATTTCGAACCTTTCATAAATTAGATGTAATAATGAACTTTTCCATAATTGCCAACATTAAAATCACTTATTGTCCTTTTAGCTCGAGAGAGAGAGCGTAGAATAGAATAAATTTAAGACAAAATTAATTTATTTTTAGTCAATTTTACTCTACAGTCTACTCCCCTCCACTCTCCCTTCTTCTCCCTCCATTCAAATAGGCCATTAATTGAGAGAAAGGTTTCTCCAATTTGAGTAAGAGAAGTGCTACGTCCACAACATTTTTACAACATTTTTACAACACAACATTTTTACAACATTTTTACAACAAATCATAGGTGGTTAGTTGTCATAGGTTCAAATTTGAACCTAACACTAAGATTACCTTTTTGCCCCAGTAATAATAACCAATAATAACCAGCCACTTAGAATTTGTTGTAAAAATGTTGTAAAAATATTGTGGACATATCATTTCTCTTTGAGTAAAGAGAGGTGCTACGTCCACAACATTTTTACAACATTTTTACAACAAATCATAGGTGGTTAGTTGTCATAGGTTCAAATTTGAACCTAACACTAAGATTACCTTTTTGCCCCAGTAATAATAACCAATAATAACCAGCCACTTAGAATTTGTTGTAAAAATGTTGTAAAAATATTGTGGACATATCATTTCTCTTTGAGTAAAGAGAGGTGCTACGTCCACAACATTTTTACAACATTTTTACAACAAATCATAATTTGTTCAAATTTGAACCTAACACTAAGATTACCTTTTTGCCCCAGTAATAATAACCAATAATAACCAGCCACTTAGAATTTGTTGTAAAAATATTGATGGAGTATAACATTTTCTTTTTCTAATTAATGGTATTCACAGTGGTAATATATATTTCACAAAATGTTTTAAAAAAAAAAAAAAGCAAATGCTTGGTACAAACTACAATTATTTTTATATACTGATAATTGACGATGAAATAATTTAAATATTAGATATTTTCGTTGAAAACTTCAAAAAATGTCAATTATTTGAGTTAAAAGGCTCTCGAGGATCAAGTGTAGTTAAATATTGCCCCGTCAATTTCACATTGAAAGGTTTTCTCTAGAATTTTGGCATAAGGACAATGAACCCACCATATAATTACCTTCTTACAAGTAAAACCACTAATTGGGCCAACAATTACGACATCAACTAAATGATTTTTATTTTTGTGAATTGAGTTTGAGCTTTTAAGGATAAAATGGTAAGAGGAAACTTAATGATGCAGTTAATTGCAAAGATATAATCATCTGGTGAGCTTGCCCGTGGAGAAATCTCTAATGCCTAAATCAGAGGGAGTGTAAAAAGTTTAATCTTATGGAAATCACTGTGAATTTCAATGATATATATTGATCATATCTTTTCCTCACTGATCTTTTTTTTTTTTCCTCATTTGTGTCACGTTTCTTCTTAATTCCTGAATGAGGTTTCAAAATTGAATTCCCACAAGAAAACCTTCCCCTTGGATGGGGATTTCATGATTTTGGCCAATTAAGATAGGATTTTGCTAATGGGTGCCTTAAAAATATTCACTAAGGAAATATTTATGAAAAATTTTTATGGAAAAAGAGAGGAAAAAAAAAATTATTTTATAGTTTTTTCTATTTCCTATAAAAGTAGTTTCAAAACTTTTCTAAAATAGATCATTAACAAAGGATAAAGTTTAAATACAAAATTAGTTGTAGCCTACGACTACAATCTTACTCAATATCTTTTTATTAAATGTGAATTTTAAGAATTCCACCATTAGATTACATCTTCTTCATACATCCTCCATGCTTGCAAAATATCTAGAAAATTAAAGATTAATAGCTATGCCATTAATAAATTATTTAAATTGCTAGTTTTTGTAGTTTAAAATTATGCATAAAATATAAGTTTATAGATCATATGGTATATAATATCTGATTGACATATGTATTAAGAGTATAAAAAACATGTAATTCAACGGTTAGATCTTCAAAATATTTAGTAATATTTATTTTATTGAGTAAGGCTACAATCAATTTTGTAGTTAAATTTTGTCCATTAACAAATACCCTAAAGGTATCCGTTAACTAAACTCATTTAGTTATGAGATTATTGATCTTTGATTATGGTAGGTTTGTGCGGTCCCCCCAAAAGCCTCGTCTTGATAATTACTATGGAGTAGCCACATAGCTGCCAGCTAGATCAAATCGAGGTGCCACAGTAATATTATATTTATCAAAATGAATGGATAAAAAAAATTAAAAAGGGTCTTATTTCCATCTTGCATGTGTACATATGCATCGCATGTGCAAAAGTGATAATAAAGGTGCAAATTTCCTTACATAAGCTCCATAAACTTATGAACTAATTTTTGAATTCAAAACAAAACCACTAGAAGACAATTTTTAGTAAGGATGACAATGGAGCGAGGGCAAGGTCTAATCAGGGGTGCCCCGTCTCCCGTTATATTGTTTCATTGGGACAAGAAAAACTCACGTGGGGTAAAAGTAAGGTTAGGGGTGTCCACGGGTCGAGTCTGTGCGAGTTTGGGTTCAACTCAGAACCAAACCGATCATGTCGGGTTGCTAGATAGAGAACCCGCTGCTGACCGTAAAAAACCACGGATCAAGTCGAATCAGGCTCGGGTGGATGGCGGTCAAATCCAACTTTGACTGAAAGACAAAGATCAAAAACCAAACTTGTACAAATTTCACAAATCTAAAAAAACAAAACTGTACTTACGAATAGATCTACAAACCCAAACACCAGTAGCTCACAAATCCAAAGAACACAAAAAGAAATAGAGAGTCATAATAGCAAATCTAAACTTACCAGAGACTGAAATGAAGAAATAAAGAAAATGACTGAAAATTAAACCTAACAGAGATGTTTATAGATCAAAGATGGGCCAATGGGGAAAACTGCAGATCGGCGATGTAGAACTGCAAATCGGCGATGGGACGATGGAAGAGAATAGCAGATCGACGATGGAGAACTGCAAATCGGCGATGTTGCGATGGAGGAGAATCGCAGATTGGCGATGGTGGAGAATCGAAGATCTGAAGATTATGAATTGGAGAATCACAGATCAGTTGTTGAGAATCGCAGATGAAGGAGAATCTTAGATCGGCTATTGAGAGATCGAGAGAGTGAGTGAGAACCAGAGATTGAGAGAGAACAAGTGAACTGGGAAACTAAGGGTGAACTGAAGACTGACTGAAAATTATATATGACGGTCGAGTCAGGTGGATCGGGTTTTGGAAGGGATGACTCGCCACTTGACCCGTCAAAATCAGGTTGGGATGGCAGGGACTCGCCATTGACCGCCAGATAGTCGGGTCGGACGGCAAACGGTTCGGGTTTAGTCAATTTTACCGGGTGGGTCAGGTCTTCAGTTATGTTGAATAGGCCTAAGTGAGGTAGACTAAAATCAGGGATAAACTGGAGGTATTTTGTCATTAATAATGAGGTGATTACTTTAGTAACAATAATGTAGAGATGAAAGAGAAAGGAGAAAGGCAATTGTGAGAGTGCTAAGAAAGAGAAAAATATAGTGTGTAAGAGGATGGTAATAAAATACGTGCAAAAAATAAATTATAAATAAATGTTTAAAATAATAATTAAATAAATTATATATATTTATATATAATTTAAATGCATATTAAATAAAAACATGGTTACACATTCGAGGCAGGACAGAATAAGGAAAACTCGCCCTTACCTCGACATCTCTTCGTGGTAGAAAAATTCACCTAAGGTAAATCAAGGTAGAATGCATCAGCAAAACGTATACTTTTTGTCATCTCTAATTCTAATGTTTTTTTAGGGAAAAAAAAAAATTCAATTGCTACAAAACAGCACCCAAACTCAGCCACTTTTATGGATAAATGTCCAAATCAACTTTAGAAACAATGCATTAAATTTTCAAAGAAGGAGCTTTTAATAGAACAAAAGGAGAACAAGCTCTATTCATAAAAGTAAATGCCAGACAGAGGGAACCCTTACTTGCTTTGTACTCAGAAAAACATTGAACACATATTTAATACTTTACAGTTTCTGACAGTGAGCAGAAATATAAATTGGAGTATTTGAGGGCAAGGTAGGACTTTTCTTTTAATTGTTTGTCCTTCAAGTTTGAATTATAAATATGATAATTGGTTCTGGGTCCGCTATACAGGTTACATGACCCAGCAATGTAGTCAGAATTTGCATTCTGACCAATTTTTAAAGGCTTGTGCGACCAACTAAACAGAAAATAGCACCGAATTTATTAACAAGCGTGCAATGGGTCTCTGGGAGTACATGGAAATTAAATAGACAAGAAGTATTCCTCAAAATCTTTAATGAAAAAAAATAGTGAAAAGAATTCAAATCAATAGGAGTCTTCTTTTGTTCTTGTTTTTATTTCAGTACAAATTGCATTATATAGTTGTAAGGTCGTAATTCATGCTTAGGCTCAACAAGAAGGAGGGTATAGGCCCAAAGAGGCCAATACAATAAATTTATCGAGTATAAGTTAGAAATTTTGTTTCTAATGAGCTTTTACAGTAATAACAATAACCCAAGATTATAACACAACAAAGATGAATGAGTTTATATGATGAAACTTATTTTCGGACTCAAGTCGAGGACCAAATGCTTATATTTCTCCTCACTTAAAAATTAATTACAAATATCCAGTTTACAGTATTTTTCTTTCTATCTCCCGATCTCTTTTTCTACAGGGCCTTCTTCCTTCTTATAGTTCCTCCTTCCATCCATTTTCGCTCTCCACGTGTAAATTCAGGCTGCTCCCCTTGATACTTGTCCCATCAGCCTCTTCTTGAAGTCTTTAGATAATAATTATAAGACTGAAAATTACTATTCAGGTATCACTTTCTTATAAATGCAGCCAGAGGCTTAGATACAACACATTCAATGTGGTGATGGTAGCAACTTTCTCTAAGATATTTTCCAACCGCTTTTGCGCTCTGTGCCCTCCTGAAACATATCTTTACTCCTAAGGCCTTCCAAAATATCATTCTAGTTAACATAACGTACCATCTGATCCTCACTGCACTTAGCCAAGAAGGTACTCCTCTTCAGATTATTTACATTCACTTCATCCGCCACATTTGCTTTTGGGGCTGTAAATTTGACATCATTATTACCATCAATTAGTCCTCAGACAAATAAGCATCATCGGACCAAGCCCATGGCCCAAAAACATATATTTGGCCTTTTATCCCCACAATAGTCTACTTTAAAAGAACTTGACAAATTTGAACAATTTTTTTCCTAATAAAGAGTGGTTAAAATAGTAGTTGAATGATTAAAATTCACACTTTCTTAAGCACTGAAGCTTAGTTTCATATGATACTCTATTAGTAACGACATTTTTTGTGATTTCTCAAGTCTGGGGTTCAACACCATCTCCTCCTACCATCTATATCTACCTATCAAAAGAGGGGTTTAAGTGATAACACAACAGTAATAATATCTTTTGTAGTACTCAATATATGGGGTTCAAACTCTACCTTCTTTCTCCTCTACTATCTACCAATTATAAAAACACTTAGTTAAATTTTTTGAGATAATTGACAATTATCAAAGTACATGGTTCTAAATTCTAACTTTAGCTCCATTTCACCTCTCACTTGAAAGATATAAATATTACGTGTGAATTATTATCATAGCTTGTTGCTTAGGTCATCTTTAGTTCTTAAGAAAACCTTTCATCGACAAACTTAAGACCAGTTTGGATGGAGGGGAAGAGTGGGAAAGTAAGGGGGAGTAGAATATACTAAACTTCCGGCTAATTATACTCTACTCCCCCCTCAATTCAAACTGGGCATTAGTACTGGAAAGTAAGTGTCAATGTAAAAAGAACCTCTTAGTTTGTCAACAAAAATCTTTTAGATGGGACATTTATATATCTATATGTGTACTATTTCAACCTATGTCTCTAGAAAAATATGGTCGGTATTAGTTTGTCGACAAAAGGCTTTAATCATCAACACCAACCCTTAATAAAAGTACCATCCAGGACTGATTTCCAATTTAGCTCCATTTGAAATTATTAGAATATTTGTATATTATTCAATTGTATGCAAAACTGTATAAAGAGAAGCTTATTTATAAGCACATTTTATAAGTTGTCTATAGGTAATTAAGAGTGAATTACAAATAATATGAGTATTGTACAATTAATCATAATGGGCACAGGTCTCCAATCTATGGTATAACAACTAATGAATACATTTTTTTTATGGGGCTAATGAATGCTAAATGTACCCTATCAAAGTTTAAAATACAAATTTTTTGTACTATTTTTTGTGTTCCACTTTATTTTCCATAGTTCAAACTCGAGATGAACTCTAAAAAACATCAACCCACTAATAACTAATATTGCACTGGATTTAGAGTGTTTGCCGATGGGTGAAATGTCCATTCTCTCACCTTAGTGTTAAAAAGATGACCAATAAGTTTATGGTATGGTGCGGTAATACTTGTGAAATTTTGTTCAGTAAAATTGTGTAGGCGAAACAAAAAATGCTAGATTTCAGTTTATATATTTTTAATTAAATAACAAAATGTGCTTAATGAGACTTTTAAGAGTTGAGGTTATCAATATTAATCAAAGCTGCCCTTGTTGCTCGTACAGTTCCTCTTCACATAATTTACAACTTACTACAACATGGTAATGAAATGTTACTAACCATACTACCAAAAAAAAAAATGTATCCTTCTTTTTCTTTTCTTTTGTACTAAATTACACTTTTGGCCTCAAAAGTTTGAGGATATTTTCACATTGACAACTTAAGTTTTAAAATTTTCATATTTGATTCCATTTTTTATTAGCCCTTTATATTTCAGAATCTTTATTTTCACCCTTCATGTTAGATTCAGTTTGTTTGCCCTTTCATGAAAATGAAATTCTGAAACATACAGTGGGCAAATAGAAAACTGAATCAAACTGAAACATGACATAAAGAGCAAAAATGAACATTTTAAAATATAAAAAGTCAATATGAAAAGAACTCCAAACATTAAGAGCTAAAAGTATACTTTTACCTTTTGTCTTCTTTTTTTATGTATTGTAAAGTTTGAATTTACGGTGTCGAATTGTTATCTACTGTCAAGCTAGTACACTAATGATTGGATCCCAAGTCACTATATGACAACAAAATTTACCAATTACACTAACTAAAATCCATGTTATAAATTCATAAGAAATAGCAATTATTGTCATAAAAATGGGAAGGGGAAAAGAGTGTAGGCCCAAAAAGTACAAACACAGCCCTATTCTAAAGCCCAAGATCAAAAGTCCTAACCCAAATTTCTATTCTCTTCTTGGTCACTTCATTGTCCCCACAGTCCACGCCCACCAAAAAAAGTAGGGCTGAACACACACACACGCACACACACACACACACAGAACAAAACTGGAGTATGAGTGACACAAGGAAGGAACAAAGGGGACTAATGTCGGTTTTTGTGGCATTTTTTGTTATTACATTTTTTGTTATGATATCCGTAAAAGTTCTTCACAATCTCTATCTTTTGCTTCTAAGTTTTTGTTTGGCCCAAAGCATAATCCTTGTGAGAAGTCAATAATTAAAACTTTCTTACCTTTTACTTTGTTAAAAATGTCAAATTGGATTTTTTAAACAAGACCAACAGTATGGGACGACGGAGGTAGTGGATGAAATGGTTTTGTTTCATATGTACCAAGTTGGTGCATAGGCTTTCATTTGTAAATAGTGCAATGAACCAAGGTTACGAAGCAGAGCAAGGAATTATAGGATACAAAAATAAGTCTCTTTTGTCTAAGTTTGACAACAATCTCACCTTGTCTATCGCACATTTAGAATAGGCCATCAGAATTCGTGGAGTACAGGCATGCAGCATTGGTTGAATCAACTTCTCACAATGTGTGTGGTAATCTAGTTTTATCTATGAACCCCAATTTTGATATTTTAATATGTCAGGAAGAAGTTGGCAAGAGTTTACTTGTTGCCGTGAAAATATTAATGCAGAATTAAAGAGAACAAATAAAAACTGATGCACTTTCAGTTTAAACTGATAAGTTAGAATTCAAACACCAAATACGTTATGGAGAAAAAAGCTGTCAACTTTTGTGATGGCATTACAGGCAGCAGAAACATTATTAAAGTTCAAGCTGCAAAGCGGATCCCAACATTGACATCTGCACAGTGAGATTAGGCAACCATTGAACTCTATTCTGGTCATGGAGCCTCAGTACTAGTGCGGTAGCGTATGTAAATCTTTGTTATGAAATTCAAACTAAGAAGTTTCATGTGGTATTTGTCACTAAAGAATAAGGAAACAAAGAACCATCCTTCCATTGATATCTACACACTGATTGTCAAGGAGACTCAGCAATGGCAAGATTTTAAGTATTTAATCAAGGTATCAACCAATATACTAATTTTTCAACCAAAAAAAAAAGTATCAACCAATATGCTAAACTATATTTTATCTATCAACTTTGGTTGATATGTACTATTAAAAACTAAAGATATAGAAAATTGAAAGTAGGCATGTATGTAGTTTAATTCCAATTACCCCAGTAACACTAATCTAGAAGCTTTCCTTTTTTTCCTTGATTGCTAGTTTACTGTTGCAGAAGTAAATAATAGAAACAGCACACCGTAGACCTGTGGTGATAAGATTAAATCACCATTGTCAAACAAACCAGATTCACTATTGCTTATGAAAGTAAAACCACAACTAAATTTGAAGTCTTACTTTTACTAAACAAACTTTTTTTCTATTTTTCTTATGAATGTAATGAACTTGGTAATCATGTGAGGTCATTACAGGCAGCAGAACACATGCTCAGTATAAGCTGCAAAGCGGATACCAACATTATTTTTGCACATCGAGATTAGGCAGCCAATAAATTAATGGTTATGGAGCCTCAGTACCAGTGCAATACTTGATATGAACCAAAAATCCTATATCAAAATTTCAAAAAAATATATATCAGGACTTGAAAATTATTGGAGACAAAGATGCACTCGATATGTCAACTCAATGTTTTTTTTTTTTTGGGGGGCTGTGGGGGGGGGGGGGGGGGGGGGGGGGGAGGGAATGTTAGTAACTCAGTGTATCTTTCAAGCGTACTAATCACTAGACATGCCTCTGATGAACTGTGTAAGTTCAAACGTAGCATTGCTCTTGAAAACCTTTCAATCTTATCATCATGATCCTTAAAATAAAGACTGTTGCAGGACATTACCACAAAGCAGGCCATAAATTGATTAGTCCATTGGGTTGCAAGCTACCCAATTGGGCCTAATTTTGTTTGAAGCACCACTTTTCGGTCTCGTCCCTTGATCCAAATAGACCCAATGGGGGGGCCATACAACCCAGGATTTTACCATCCCAAAAAACCAATGAAAGAAGTGTTGAAAGCAACTCTTTCTTGGATTATATACACATAATGCATAAACAGATTTTTCTTTTGCAAGCAATAGGATTTGAAGTTATGACCTCCCTGCCATAATGATTGATTTACTACACTCTCACACTTCATCCATAAACAATTTTGTTTTTAAGATACAATTAAGATGAGAGAGATATATAAACAGATTTAATATTTATGTCCTCATCGTAAGTATCGGAAATTTGTAATCCTCGTCCTTCACTGGACACTCCTCAGTCCTTTCACTATGTGTTTTTATAAAAAACATGTTATAAAATTTTCATAGTATATACCTCTCTCAAAATTATTACAACCAATATATATATATATATATATATAACACATCTCCAAAAATATAAATCTGAACAAACATTAGAAGTAAGTTGATACTTGCAGGGCATAACATGTTATAGAAAGATCATAGCTTTAATAAGTGAAGACAATTTTGTTTCAATAAGAAAATCAGAACTCATAAACCGGTCACTCCAAATATGTATAACCAATTTGGAGACTTTTTTTTTTCTTATAATAGGTGAGAGAAGGGAACTTGAACCCAGATTTTCTTCATGAGAGATAGTGCCATTGAACAAAATTGAAGATTCATGGCAATAGAAAGTGATTGAAAAAGCATAGAGCATAAGAAAGAAATAGAGAATGTAAAGTATGTTTAAAAGATACCTCATTGTCAATGGTTCAGAGCTCTGAGCATTTTTTAAAAAGACTAAACAAGACCGTTGGAATTTATATTAGTCTAGACTTTTGAGCTAGGGCATCACATGGAAAAACCATTGCACCACACCATATTGTTATCTAATTAGTGTTTTTAGATCAATGGTTCCTGAGAAAAGTATAATAATCCCATGGTTGATAATGGATACACGTGTCACAGTCAGACACTCCACGAGTGAACCATTAGTTTGAAGGCAATCATGAAAAAACCAAACCACACCCGCCTCCCAAAACCAAAAAAAAAAAAATAACACCCTTTACATAATTAATCTTTTTTTTAGGAACTATTTACTTATTACTGAGTTACCGTAACTGTTGCATTAGATTCAAGATTTTTATTTGGATGAAATCCATTGTCTTTTTCACTTCTTCACTTCAATGGTGAATAGTGAATGGGGGAAGATATTAATTTTAGCAATTTTTTGAAAAGCAATTTTGGGAGGTAAAGTTGAGACTTGAGAGTATGAGTTTTATATGTAATTAGAGGTGGGGGAAAACGAATCCTAGCTAGATGTCTCAGTCAAAAATACTATTAGGTGTCAACTAGTTAAATTACAAGACTCTTGGCAATGAGGGTATGAGTTTGAAGAAAGAGAAATGTGAAAGATTGTGAAAAAGATAATAGTTAACAGGAAATTGAGAGAGATTTGAACCAAACACCAAATACATTATGGAGAAGATTATGCACTGGCAGTGATAAGGTAGAATTCAAACACCAACTACATTATGGAGGAAAAAGTTGTCAACTTTTGTGAGGGAATTACAGGCGGCAGAAACATTATTAAAGTTCAAGCTGCAAAGCAGATCCCAACATTGATATCTGCACAGTGAGATTACACAACCATAGAACTTATTCTGGTCATGGAGCCTCATTACTAGTGCAGTAGTATATCTAAATATTTGTTGAAAGAAATTCAAACTAAGAAGTTTCATTTTTATTTGTCACTAAAAAATAGGGAAACAAAGAACCGTCCCAAATATTATAATAATTTGTCAAGATTTAAATCAAATATCAACCAATATACTAATTTGTCAACAAATAAAAAGTATCAACCAATATGCTAAACTAAATTTTATCTATCAACTATGGTTGTTATATACTATTTAAAACTAAAAATACAGAAAATAGAAAGTAGGCATGTTTCATTCCAATTACCCTGCTCACACTAATCTAGAAGCTTTCCTTTTTTTTTTATTGCTAGTTTACTGCTGCAGAAGTAAATAATAGAAACAGCACAACATAGACCTGTGGTGGTAAGATTAAATTGCCATGGTCAAACAAACCAGATTAACTATTGTTTATGAAAGTAAAACCACAACTAAAGTTGAAGTCTTACTTTTACTAAACAAACTTTTTTTTGCTATTTTTCTTATGTATGTAACGAACTTGGTAATCATGTGAGGTCATTACAGGCAGCAGAACACATGTTAAGTTTAAGCTGCAAAGCGGATACCAACATTATTTTTGCACATAGAGATTAGGCAGCCAGTAAATTAATGGTTATGGAGCCTCAGTAGCAGTGCAATAGTTGATATGAAAAAAAAATCCTAGATCAAAATCTCAAAAAAATATATACCAGTACTTGAAAATTATTGGAGGCAAAGATGCGCTCGATATGTCAACTCGATTTTTTTTTAGGGGGGGAATGTTTAGTAACTCAGTGTATATTTCAAGTGTACTAATCACTAGACACACCTCTGATGAACTGTGTAAGTTCAAACATAGCATTGCTCTTGAAAACCTTTCAATTTTATCATCATGATCCTTAAAATAAAGACGGTTGCAGGGCATTACCACAAAGCAGGCCATAAATTGATTAGTCCATTGGGTTGCAGGCTACCCAATTGGGCCTAATTTTGTTTGAAGCACCCCTTTTTGGTCTCATCCTTTGATCCAAATAGACCCTTTTTTTTTTTGGGGGGGGGAGGGGAAGGCATACAACCCAGGATTTTATCATCCCAAAAAACCAACAAAAGAAGTGTCGAAAGCAACTCTTTCTTGGATTATATACACATAATGCATAAACATATTTTTCTTTTACAAGCAATAGGATTTGAATTTATGACCTCCCTTTCATAGTGATTAGGCCCCGTTTGGTAGAGCATCTTAAAAATACATTTTCAGTTTTTAAACAACATTACACGTATTTTCACCCACTTTTTCACCCACACATATTTCAAAAAACTACAAACAACTTTACTCAAACACCTCTACCAAACGGACCTGATTTACTAAACTAAGACACTTCTACATAAAAAATTTTCCAAAACATCTCCAAAAACCACAAAGTCCAAAACATCACATAGTTTCACCAACATTATATAAATCTGAACAAACATTAGAAGTAAGCTAATACTTGCAGGGCATAACATGTTATAGAAAGACCATAGCTTTAATAAGTGAATTTTGTTTCAATAAGAAAATCAGGACTCATAAACCTGTCCCTCCAAATATATATATCCAATTTGGAGACTCTTTTTTTTTTCCTTATAATAAGTGAGAGAAGGGAATTGGAACCCAGATTTTCTTCATGAGAGATAGTGCCATTGAACAAAATTGAAGACTCATGGCAATAGAAAATAATTGAAAAAGCGTAGAGCATAAGAAAGAAATAGAGAATGTACGGTATGATTAAAAGATAGATACCTCATTGTCAATGGTTCAGAGCTCTTGAACTAAGCCGCCACTTTCTGTGAGTCATTTTTAAAAAAAGAGACTAAACAAGACCGTTGGAATTTATATTAGTCTACACTTTTGAGCTAGGGCATCACATGGAATGACCATTATATCGTACCGTATTGTTATCTAATTAGTGTTTTTAGATCAATGGTTCCCGAGAAAAGTATAATAATCGCATGGTTAACAATGGATAAACGTGTCAATTCAGATACTCCAGGTTGGACCGTTGGTTTTTCCTGCCTTAAAGATAAACGGTCAGAAGGCAATCATGGAAAAAAAGAAAAAAAAAATCCTTTACACAATTAATCTTTGTTTTTTAAAGGAATTATCTATACTACTATTTAAGTGGTTTCCTTTATTTGGATTCCTTATTTTTTACTTTAAAAATACCCTTACACCTTTATATTTAGGGTGTGTTCGGTTAGAGGAGTGGAAAAGTGGGAAGATGGAAAATTATGGGAGGATGGAAAATATTTAGTTTTCCTTCTTGTGTGTCCGATTGGAAGGATGGAAAAGTGGGAGGGTGGAAAAGTGAGAGGGTATAAATTGACTATTATACCCTTATTAACAGTAACATTGAAATAAAATTTAAAAAAAAAAAAAAAAAGGGAGTTCAACGTTAATGTTGAAGTGAAAAAAAAAAAGAAAAAGAAAGAGTTCAATGTTAACGAAAAAAAAAAAAAAGGAAGGTTCAAACGTTACTAATCAGTAACGTTTGTCTTCTTCAAACGTTACTCATCAGTAACGTTTGAAGAAGATTCAAAAAAAAAAAAGTGTTACTTATCAGTGACGTTAGGAAAAAAAAAAAAAAAAAAACGTTACTGATCAGTGGGATGGGGGCATTTTAGTAAATGCCCCCATCCCCTCATTTTCTCTCCTGACTTTTCCTCCCAATTTGGGAGGAAAAGTTTTGGTGGGCCCGGGAGGAAAATTTTCCTCCCGATTTTCCATCATTCCTAGTTTTCTCTCCAAACGAACAGTGGAAAATGTCTGTTTTCCTCCCTTAGTTTTCCATCCTCCCTATTTTCTCTCCAAACGGACACACCCTTAAGTAAAGACAAACTTAAAAGACAATTTGATAAAAATGCAATTCTAATTTTTACTAAAACATTACTTAAAAAATAGGACCACTATCCTATTAATTTTTAAATTAATTTATCCATTTATAAATTAGATTCTCAAAATAAAAATTAGGGTAAATTTACTAAATTACAACGTTGGTCCTTATTCTTTACATCATATTTCAATTTAGTCCATAACCTTTAAATCATGTCAATTTGGTCTCTAACCTTTTCAGTGTCATGTCAATTTGATCCTGCTATAAGTGTTGGATGAAAAATGTTAATAGTTCAAATAAAATATTATTTTTTGCCATGCCAACTCACTGCCATGTCATATATAATTCAATTTTTTTTTTAAAATTACTCAACATGTTCAAAATCCCTAAATCTCAAATAGAAAACCCATCTTTGTTACAAGGTACAAAAGATAGGGACCAATGTTGTAATTTACCTTAAAAATTATATATATAAAATAAAAACACAGGTTTTTTTTTTTTAGAGGTGATACGTCTACAACATTTTCACAATATTTTCACAACAAATCATTGACAGTTAGTTGTTATTGGTTCAGATTTGGACCTAACACTAAGATTACTTTTTGCTCCAACAATATAAACTAGTAACAACTTGCCACTTAAGATTTGTTGTAAAAATGTTATGAATATATCATTTCTCTTTTTTTTTTTTGTTATAAAAATATTCTTATCGCCACGTCGTGTGATAAGACTAGTTTACTTATTACTAAGTTACCGTAACTGTTGCATTAGATTCAAAATTTTTATTTGAATGGAATCCATGGTCTTTTTCACTTCAACGGTGAATGGTGAATGGGGGAAGAGATTAATTTAGAAGGAATAACTATGGATCATAATAAAACTGCAACTAAATAACTAAATTCCAAATGAATAGTTATTTTATTTCTCCAAATGAATTGTTATATTCTATCAAGCGGTCTATTCTCGTGTACTAAATGTGCCTTCGTTTCTAAGCCTCCTTCACTAATTGTTTATGGAATTTTTTTTTTGACCCTATGCGAATCATTTAGCAGAATATACGAATTATCTGTTTAATTATTCAATGTATCTATTAATCCAAACAGATATGTAGTCCACTAAAATTTAGCTTGTACCAAAACCAAATCTTAAACCACCATAATAAAAACAGTAAAAGACAAGACAATATTTAGTAAGAAAATTGAAAACTAAGGAAGAAGATACTCAGTTGAAAAATTACTGCATAGACACAAATTGTCACGTACAAAAAATTTACTAATGGAAAAGAGATACGATGATTTACTTACAAGTGTAATCTCTACAAACGTTTTGCTTGCCTTCCTACCGACCATAGTAATCCTAGAAAGTCATGGATCCTCCAAGAGTAAGACCAACGCACACCAAATACTCTATTTGGAATCATAAGATGAGTGGACAAAGAACAAGAGGATTTTTCTATGATGTACGAAGAGAAAATGCACAAGGTTTTCTCTTTGAATTGCGCAAATTATCTATATTTCCTCTGCTTAAAATCCGATCAAAAGTATGGCTTAATTATATAGGTTCGCAAATAGAATTTAAAAAAACGGTAACCTTGTCAAAATAGCAGTCTCAACTAAGCCATGCTCTCTCTCTCTCTCTCTCTCTCTCTCTCTCTCTCTCTCTCTCTCATTTAGTATTGTTTATACGCATATATATATATATATATATATATATATATATATATAACATCACCGTCAACATCCTTCTTGTTTGTAAGAAATATGCGCAAATACATTATGGGTACGTTATACCATCATTTAGACAACAACCCCTTCTCAATTACCTACAAATGAAGTAAAACAATGTTATGATACAAAACAACCCTCTCAACTTTCTAACATTGTTTTTTTCCCCTTTTTAAGTTGAATAACATGTGTTTACAAAAAGAACTTTATCATATTTTGCCAAACTTTGTTCCCTATTAAATCTAGATACAAAACAAATTTAACAAATATATATATATATATATGTGGGAACCCGAGGACCCGAGGAATATTAAACAATTGAAATAAAATCCCGCTTAGGTGGGGGGGGCCGAGGACCCGAGGAGCTGTGAACAGTCATCGTAGGCATCCGCAGATATCCGTAAGCATTGAATGCTGAAGATAAGATCTCCTGACCGCAATAAATAAGGACGCGACAGCCTTACTCTTAATATTAATGAGGAAGTGACCTGAACAGTGGAGAGGATCTCCAGATATTTTTACTATCATTATTCTCTGCAAAGGAGAGAACAGGTGGCGCCAAAGCAAAGAGGAAGAGGAACGAGATGAAGGGTGGTGATGATAAGAACAAAGGATATAAATAGTAGGAGAGATGAAAGAGAGAGGGGGGGATGAAGAAAAAAGAGAAAAGTACAGCTAAGAGAGCAGTGGGAGAAGAGTTGGAATTGGAAGAAATAGTGGTAGTAAGAGTCCTCGGGGCCAGTATGTTTCTCTGTTGTTTGTTTCCATCTCTACAAAACTTTATTGTTTTGGGCCAAGATTCATAATGGGCCTCTGCTATTGGTAATTTGGACCTAGGACTATTAGGAATTCTTAGACCTTACAATTGTCGCCGTCTGTGGGAACAACAAAGTAGAGCGTGCTGTCTGGAGGACAAATGGTGAGTGCAAATCAAGATAGGGAGGAGTCATTAGGTTCGCAAAACGAAAATCGCCGGAGGAATGGTACGCCAAGTGTGGTAGTGGAATCACACCCTGGTGGACAAGCACGTAGGAGCCTGTCATCTACTGGAGACCGAACTTCTCGTGATGATGAAATGCGAAGAATGCAGTCAGAGATAGAACGTTTACGGAGAAAGTTGACACGGAAACAGAAGGCTAGGCCAAGTTCTTCCTCTCAATCCATCGATAGTTCTGAGGCCGATGAGGAGGAAAGCGATGACCGAGGATCTGAATCCTCCATGGATAAGTCATGCCCTAGTATAAGTACATCTGGCCGGGTTAAGGGTAAGGGGAATAGGCATGTCGGGAGGTGGTCATATCAGGGTACGGGGAATGATGCTATGAGCAAAGCCTTGAGGCAGATTTCCAAATCCCCATTCGCGAAATGGATAAACAAGGCAAAGTTGCCCCATAGGTTTTCACAACCCACTTTTGCCATTTACAATGGCAGGACTGACCCCGTGGAACATGTAAGTCACTTTAACCAAAAGATGGCGGTTCACTCGCGCAATGAGGCGCTGATGTGTAAGGTATTCCCGTCCAGTTTGGGACCGGTGGCCATGAGGTGGATTGACGCATTGAAAGAGGGATCATTAGGGTCTTTTGAGGAATTAACAAAGGCATTTGGCGCACGGTTTATGACATGTAGTAGAGTACCTAAGCCTTTAGATGCTCTTTTGTCAATGGCCATAAGAGAAGGCGAGACCCTTAGGACGTATTCAGATAGGTATTGGGAGACATATAATGAGATCGATGGCGATGTGGAAGAGGTCGCGGTGAGGACATTCAAAGTGGGACTCCCGACTGAGCATGGCTTGAGAAAGTCCCTGGTGATGAAAACAGCGGTGAATATGCGCCAACTCATGGATCGTATCGATAAGTATAAACGGGTAGAGGAAGATCAGATGCAAAGTAAGGGTAAAGCAAGAGTGTTTCCCGAGAAGAAGGATCCAAGGGGAGGGGGCTTCCAGGGCAACCAATCCAAGAGAGACTTCGTGGGTCATCCGCATGTACCTAGGACGCCAATGGTTAATGCCTTGTTCAAAGAACCGGTGTATCAAATATTAGAGAAAATACAGAACGAACCTTATTTCCGTTGGCCTAATAGGATGAATGGAGACTCGTCCCAGAAAAACCAAAACCTTCACTGTCATTACCACCAGGATAAAGGGCATACCACGGAACAGTGCATGACGTTGCGTGATCATTTGAATCAACTGGCTAGAGCGGGAAAGATCAATCATTTCTTAGTACAGCCGGTAGGACAAGTGCAGCATAATGGAGGGGCCCAAACTGATAATATTGTTCGTCCAGCCTTGGGAACAATCAATGTGATCTTGTCCAAGCCAATGGGAGAATGCGTATCCCCTTTCCGGGTCATGTCCGTACAGAATAGTTTGGACGGTGGCGCCGAGTACTTGGATAACCACGTCAATAAAAAGACGAAATTGGCCCCAATTCCCACCTTGGGATTCTCCGAGGAAGATAAAGAGGGAACCGTTCAGCCGCATAAAGATGCCTTGGTAGTCACTGTTAGAATTGGTGGATTTGATGTCAAACGAGTCTTGGTGGATGAAGGGAGTGGGGCTGAGATTATGTATCCGGACCTGTTCAAGGGTTTGGGATTGAAAGCCGAGGACCTCAAGACATATGATTCTCCGCTAGTTGGCTTTGATGGCAAAACAGTAGTCCTACAAGGAACGATTAGTTTGCCCGTTCGGGTAGGAGGCGAGGAGGTGCAGGTTAATTTTATAGTCGTCAAGTCCTATTCACCTTACACTGCAATATTGGCTAGACCCTAGCTTCACGCTATGGGCGCGGTATCATCTACCTTGCACGTCAGGATTAAATACCCCACGGGTGGACGGGTAGGAGTATTGCTAGGAAATCAGTTAGTAGCAAGGCAGTGCCTCATAGCGGCAATTACGAAGACATCAGGAAGTGGCGAGGAAGAGATGGCTCGGCGGACCTTGTAGCAATCAAAGAGCCTTGTCGGGGTAGTAAATCCTTCAGAAGATAAGGATTCTACCGAGGACCTTCAGGAAATCCTGATAGGAGAGGAAGGAAAGTATTTCCGCGTGGGATCCCAGTTACCCGACGCCGAAAAAGCCAAGCTGATGGAGTTCTTAAAAACCAATATTGATGTCTTCGCTTGGACAACCTACGAGGTTCCAGGAATTGATCCGGACTTCATTTGTCATCGTCTAAACGTTGACCTCAGGGCCATCCCCCGAAAACAACCTCCTCGGCGGATGTCTTGTGAGCATGCCGAGGCTGTGAGGGAAGAAGTAAACCAATTGAAATCGGCGGGAGCCGTTCAGGAAATTTTCTATCTAGAGTGGCTCGCTAATACGGTGGTGGTAAAAAAGAAAAACGGCAAGTGGCGAGTATGTGTGGATTTTACCGACCTGAACAAGGTATGTCCAAAGGACCCTTTCCCTATTCCTAGGATTGATCAGTTAGTCGATGCTACTGTAGGGCACCCGCGGATGAGTTTCTTGGATGCATTCCAGGGATATCACCAGATTCCTATGTCATTGTCCGACCAAGAAAAAACGGCCTTTCGGACCCCCAGCGGTAACTATCATTATCGGGTAATGCCTTTTGGTCTCAAGAACGCAGGATTTACTTACCAAAGGATGGTGACCCGAATGTTTGAGGGACAGTTGGAACGAAATATGGAAGCCTATATCGACGACATGGTTATAAAAAGTAAGAGGGTAGAGGACCACTTGGATGATCTGAGGGAAACTTTTGCAGTGTTGAGAAAGCATCAACTACGCCTCAATGCCTCTAAATGTTCTTTTGGTGTCAGTTCGGGAAAGTTCCTCGGGTATATGATTACGCATCGAGGGATTGAAGTTAACCCTGACTAGATCAAGGCCATTATGAGCTTGCATCCACCTCGGAATCCCAAAGAGGTCTAGAAGTTGACCGGGATGGCGGCAGCACTAAATAGGTTCATTTCTAGATCCACGGATAGATGCAGGCCGTTTTATCAACTCTTGCACAAGTGGAAAGACTTTGAGTGGACGGATGACTGTGTCCGCGCCTTTGCCGACTTAAAGCAATATCTTGTTAGCCCGCCAATATTGTCCCGACCCGAGAAGGGGGAGGTGTTATATGCCTACTTGGCAGTCACGGAGTACGCCGTCAGCTTAGTCTTGGTGCGCAATACGGACGGAGCTCAAAAACCAGTGTATTATATTAGTAAGTCCTTGCAGCCAGCAGAGATGCATTATTTGCCCTTGGAGAAAGCGATTTTAGCTGTTGTGCATGCTACAAGAAAACTCCCCTATTATTTTCAAGCTCATATCGTGATTGTGCTCACACAACTGCCGTTGCAAGCTCTTATGAGAAAGTCAGACTACACGGGTCGAGTCGCCAAGTGGGGAACAAGATTGGGGGCATATGACGTCAAGTATATGCCTCGCACTGCTATCAAGGGCCAAGTCCTTGCTGACTTCGTGGCCGAATTTACGGAGGTGGGCCTACAGCCGGGGAGAATGGTTCTAACAATTACGGCGGCAGAACCCAAACCAATTCCCCCGTGGGAAGTTTATACTGACAGAGCATCCAATCGAAAGGATGCTGGTGTAGGTATTGTGCTGATCACCTCTGAAAAATTGGTTATGGAAAGATCATTAAGGATAGGGTTCGTAGTGACTAATAACGAGGCTGAGTACGAAGCCATCTTAGCCGGTGCCCAACTAGCCAAACACTTGGGAGCCGAGGTGGTGAAGTTCTTTTGTGACTCCTGGTTGATCGTCGGGCACATCAATGGAGATTTTGAGGCTCGGGATGAAAGAATGCAAAAATATCTTGAAAAGGTGAAGGTTGTGTTGTGCTTGTTTGAAACTGTTTCGGTCGAGCAAATCCCTCGAGGGCAGAATGCCCACGCCGATTCGCTGGCCATGTTGGCCACATCTTCTGGGTCCAAGCTTCCTCGGGTGGTCGTGGTGGAAGATATAATGACCTCCAGCCTAGCTGCTACCCCGGTTGTGGTAGTTCAACATGTTCGCGCGGGACCAAGCTGGATGGATCCCATTGTGACTTACTTAAAGCAAGGGGTGCTGCCCGAAGACAAAGTGGAGGCAGAAAAGGTGCGACGGGCTACTCCTCGATACTGGCTGTCCGAGGAACAGAAGTTGTATAAACGCTCATACTCGGGACCGTACCTTCTTTGTGTGCACCCGGAGGCCATTGAGTCCATCTTAGAAGAATTACATGAGGGCATGTGTGGGAGCCATACTGGAGGAAGATCCCTAGCTCACCGGGCTTTGACCCAAGGATACTGGTGGCCGAATATGCAGAAGACCTCCCAGGACTACATAAAAAAATGTGACCAATGCCAGAGGTACGCCCCGAACATGCATCAACCAGGTGGGGTTTTGAACCCACTTTCCAGTCCATGGCCTTTCGCTCAGTGGGGTCTGGATATCGTGGGGCCTTTTCCTCGGGCGACCGGGAACCGAAGATGGCTCCTCGTCGGGATGGATTATTTTACCAAGTGGGTGGAGGCAGAACCACTGGCCAATATCAGAGATGTTGACGCAAAAAAATTTGTGTGGAAGAACATAGTGACCAGGTTTGGGATCCCACATACGTTAATATCGGATAACGGACTTCAGTTCGACAGCAAAGCCTTCCGAAGATATTGTGGGACAATGGGTATTAGGAACGGGTATTCAACGCCGGCATACCCGCAAGGGAACGGTCAGGCAGAGGCTACTAACAAGGTCATCCTTGCCGGAATAAAGAAAATAAAAAAACGGTAACCTTGTCAAAATAGCAGTCTCAACTAAGCCATGCTCTCTCTCTCTCTCTCTCTCTCTCTCTCTCTCTCTCTCTCTCTCTCTCTCTCATTTAGTATTGTTTATACGCATATATATATATATATATATATATAACATCACCGTCAACATCCTTCTTGTTTGTAAGAAATATGCGCAAATACATTATGGGTACGTCATACCATCATTTAGACAACAACCCCTTCTCAATTACCTACAAATGAAGTAAAACAATGTTATGATACAAAACAACCCTCTCAACTTTCTAACATTGTTTTTTTCCCCTTTTTAAGTTGAATAACATGTGTTTACAAAAAGAACTTTATCATATTTTGCCAAACTTTGTTCCCTATTAAATCTAGATACAAAACAAATTTAACAAATATATATATATATATATATATATGTGGGAACCCGAGGACCCGAGGAACATTAAACAATTGAAATAAAATCCCGCTTAGGTGGGGGGGGCCGAGGACCCGAGGAGCTGTGAATAGTCATCGTAGACATCCACAGATATCCGTAAGCATTGAATGCTGAAGATAAGATCTCCTGACCGCAATAAATAAGGACGCGACAGCCTTGCTCTCAATATTAATGAGGAAGTGACCTGAACAGTGGAGAGGATCTCCAGATATTTTTACCATCATTATTCTCTGCAAAGGAGAGAACATGTGGCGCCAAAGCAAAGAGGAAGAGGAACGAGATGAAGGGTGGTGATGATAAGAACAAAGGATATAAATAGTAGGAGAGATGAAAGAGAGAGGGGGGGATGAAGAAAAAAGAGAAAAGTACAGCCAAGAGAGCAGTAGGAGAAGAGTTAGAATTGGAAGAAATAATGGGGGTAAGAGTCCTCAGGGCCAGTATGTTGCTCTGTTGTTTGTTTCCATCTCTACAAAATTTTATTGTTTTGGGCCAAGATTCATAATGGGCCTCTGCTATTGGTAATTTGGACCTAGGACTATTAGGAATTCTTGGACCTTACAATATATATATTAACAACTATTAAAATCAAAGATTCTAATTAACATACAATACAAATGATGCTAATGACGATCTCATGTAAAATGATGTTACATTAGTTCCTAAAAAGGAGTCCAAATTTTCTGTACCATTTTTTATGTATCACTTTATATTCCACTAATCGCTACTTGCCATGTTTTCATTTTATTTCCTTATAAAACAACTGGAGTTTAAAATAGAAAGTAATCATACACATGGTAAGTAGTGATTAGTGGAACATAGAGTAATACACAAAAAGTGGTACAGAGGATTTGCATTCCCTATGTTAGAGATATATTAGCCCATTAGTATAAGCCCAAGCTTAATTCTACTTTGTGTACAAGTCAAGTCTCCTACTTGTACTAAAAATCTATTAGTATAAAGTTTAGTCTATTATATATACACATGTTATGGCTCATTATAACACAAGATTTGTACTACACTCTAATATATTATTAATGTAGCTCTTTAATGTTTCGTCCGTAGATATAAACCGTTAGACTGAACTACATAATCTTCATGTGTTATTATGTTTTATACTTAATATTTTTACTTTCGTATTTATACTAGTAAATTCAACGTAGTATATCAATATTAATATTTAACATCCTTAAAAGAAGTGATGCGATATTAATCACATCTATTTTAAATTAAATGTTTATGTAAAAAGTTGTGAAACTTATAATATTGATAGAGGGTAGCATTATTTTTTTTTTTTTTCTTTTTCTTTCTCTTTCTCTCGGTCATTGTGTATAACAATAATATTTGGCCTGCACTTTCCTTAAAAGTAGACTGGACAGGATCATAGAGAATCTCTAGTTGCATGGTCCACAAATGTCTTTGTCTTCAACGGACAACTTGCAAGGGCAAAATTATGAATATGCTACTCATGCAGTACATCCTCTCATCTTAGCCACAGGGACAGGGGCCACCCACAAAGTAGCCTTTTCCATTTTATTATGCTTCTGCCTTTGGTATGAGCATTATGATTGCATCAATACCAACCTTAATTTTAATGGAAGGAGCTCATAATGCTCCATGATAAATTGATAATAATATTTTAATTTTATGAGTATTGGAAATTGAGGGTTTGTTGGACATGTGAGTTTTAACATAATAACTCACATTTTAAACAGTATTATATATATTTTTACACACTTTTTTATTTACATGTATATCAAAAATACTCAAACAACATAACTCAAACTACTCTACCAAACACTTCCTAAAACTCCCAGAAGAACATTGTCCAAATTTTAATAGACACATGTGATCTTGTCCACATTTTCATTTTTTTTAAATGTGTGTACACGCCTACAAGGCATAATTTATGTTACACTATCGGTTAAAACTACGATATTTTTTTATAATTTTTGCTATAAATTGTTCCCGTGACAAGTATTGGGTAATAAAATAAAAGTAGTGAATCTATAACTTTATTGCTCAGTACTTGTCACACGAGTAACTTATGACAAAAATTATAATTCTAATATTATTTAAACTTGTACTTACAGAAATATAGAACTTTATAGCTTCTTATCAGAAAAAATATATAAATAAATAAATAAAATTATAGCATTTTGGGGAATCAATCAAATCTACTATTATTTTCAGTCAGACGTGACAAACCGACAATTGAGAGTTGGTAACAAAACAGAACCCTTTGTCTACTCTCGAGCATGGGAGAAAAGACACACACCAAACACAAGTTGGGCACTGAGAGAACCACATGCTTGATGCTTTCCTACTCCTTCACCAGCACCTATGGTTTAACTTTAACCCAACTTGTATTGTTTCCTCTTCTTTTTTGAGAATCAACTTGTATTATTAGTACACACCCAATTTGGGTATGTGATTTTGACTGGTTAATGTTTTGTCACACTCTATCTTTGGTGGACTGGGAAATATATAAAAAAGGCTCAAATGGTAGGTGGAAAGTTGTCTTTTCCCCTGTTTTATACTTTATAGTAACAAACCAGCATAATATATCTAGTATAATGTCCTCTCACATGGTATGAAACATATGGTTTCTATAAAAAAAAATAAAAAAAGTTATGAAACATATGGATCCTGACCGCGCTATGAATTTTTTTTTAGGGTGGGAATTATGAAATTAAATTATACAAAATTTAATAAAAAGATAATTTTATATATTATCAAAAAATATATAAATATATAAAATCTTACAATTTTCTTCAACGAGTTTTTTTATTTTGAAATTATTACATAATAGTCTCATTATCAATACTACATGCTATATTTTTTTCAAAATTTCAATTCAATAAAATTTAATGAAGTTTTCCTTTTTGCTTGTAAGGGTCTAATATATTGTTAAGGAGATCAAAGTTTAATGACAAAATTTGGCTATAAACTTAGTTATAGATTAAAGCTACAACTCTCACTAAACAAATTAACATGGTTAAATGTTTTGAAAATCTAACAACTAAATTGCATGTTCTTTATATTTTTAAAACACATATCAAATTTTATGCCAATTGAATATTATATACTGTTCAATCCATAAACATTTTTTTTTGGTATAATTTTAAACTACAAAAACTTACAATTTAAACATTTAATTGATGACATAACTATTAATTTTTTATTTTATTGATATTTTGTAAGTATAAAAGATATAAAAAGAAAAATATAATTCAATAGTATTTTTGTTAAGTTCACATTTAATAAAAAGAAAATATTAAGTGGAGTTGTAGCATTAATCTACCGTCAAGTTTGTTACTAAACTTTATCTAAAGTTTATTTACGTTGGGGCTGGAAAAAGTGAAGGTAGTCACAAATTCTTTTTAAAAGTAAAAAAATCATAAAATTTTTAGAATTCATATATAATTATTTTTTTCCCCAAGGCGGTCCTGAGACTATCCTAGCATCAATGTAGAGCTGCCATGATCCGGTTGGCTCACTTTTTTGCATAAACAAGAGAGTTAAGAGAGTTGGGATTGAATTGCATTAAAAAAAAAAATTAAAAATTATTTTACAATTAAAAAAAATATTACAGAAAAGATACCATAAATTCGAATGGTATAAAAATTATATATAATGCATTTGTCACAGCCAAAAACAGTGGACGATGGAGGTGTTCGGTTCCTTTCTTTGTCCTTAAATAGTTTTTGCTGTAGGCCATAAATTAAATGAGAATATTAGGGGACGTCCTTGTCTTGGGACGACAGATAGGGATAGGTATTAGGTAAAGATCCCCCAAATTTGACTCAATAAAGATTAAAGAGTACCTATTAAATCTATTCTCTTCAAAGTTTATCGTCCTTTCTTGTTACATTTATTAAACTATGTTCAAGTGCAAGATGTTGGGTTTCTTGTCTCTTCACATTCTTGTTGCATTATTAATTTTGACTATTAATGTTCTATTCATTTTCCTATTAAAAGAAAGAAATAGGAATCAACTCTACAAATCATATGTTTGTGCGTTTCCTTAAGATTATTATTTTATTTTATTTTTATAATAGTAAGATTAATATTTTTTAATAATTTGATAGTTCCTTAAATAGATATATTACATAGGTTCCACATAATTCTTCTTCTTCTTCTTCTTTTCTTGCCCCACCAAGCCTATGAAGTTTTGCATCGTAAAATTAAGTTATGTATTGCGAAAGGAAGGTAATTATGTTAATCTAAGAACTTAAGTCTATAAATTTGAGCCTAGTTATGTTATGTTAAGACCTTAACTCCTCTATTTTTCTTTGTTCAAGACTTCAACTCACACTTGTATACTTTATTCATGGAAAACTCTACCCATAAGACTTTCTTGCTAGGAGAATTGGGAATGCCCATTGGGTGGAGAGATTTTATGATAGTATTTTTTAGCAATATGGGAAACTAATTCAATAATGCACTCCCCTATTTACCAATAGAAGAATAGGACTTTCATGGGATCAATGGCTCTATAACTATTTTGCTTGAAAATTTAATTGATAAATGAACTTTGAAGCTTTTAATATTGGTGTAAATGCGCTTTAAATATTGATGTAAATGCACTTTTGTCCCTACATTTTTTATATTTTTCTATTTTGGACCCTATATTTTATTTTTGCCACTTTTAGTACCAAAAACAATTAACGCCCCACATTAAAGTCCTTACCGTCAACCAACTAATGGGGAAAGCTGATGTGGCTGACAGAGAGAACTGTAAATCATTTAAAAATATTAAAAATCCACCGTGGCCAAGTCTGCCTTGCCACGTGGCCTTCTCGCCCAACTTACTCGCATGCATCCCTCACGTGACCACCACTACCACGTTAATCTCCCAAATCAATACCAGAAAACCCAAAATTCCCCAAATCAGTACCAAAAACCCTAACAACAAAAAACATTCCTCACCTCCACCTACACAACTATTCCTCGAAGCCCAAACAAGAATGGAAGCAAGCTGTTCAACAAGTTCCAGCATGAGGAGGAGAGCACCAACGAGGTGCTACTGTAATTAAAAACCTGTCATAGTTGTGTCATGGACATCAGACAATCCTGGCAGAAGATCCTACGGCTGTCCAAACTACTGGGTAAATTGTTAGTTATCTTTACTTGCAATATTAATAGTCATAGATGGAGCATTCCTCTAATTGGATGGCCAAGAGAGATGATTTTCTTCTTTGTTTTAATTCATTTTCATTGATTAAGAAATCTTCTATTTTTCTAATTGCTTTCCAGTTGTTTTTATTCATGAGGGGTTTGCCTTCTACTTCTATGAAAGGCTTATCTAATGCTATTAATTGTTCAAAAATAATTATGGTAAAGGTTAACTCACCAAGCTGGTTTAGCTCATGAAGCCTGCAATAAGTAGTAAAATTGTCAAAGAATAGTACTAGTAGTTAATAATTCACTAAATAAGAAAAACTGCAGTTACATTCAACAAACTTAACTCTGAAAGAATTGTTCATAATGTAATGCAAATTAAAAAGAAAAAAGTTTTAAAGTTAGCTCTTAAATTCTTAAACAGAATCTCCATACAATTAGGCTGATGATTTCAAATTTACATCCTTACCTATTTACCTTCTTCTCAGTTACTTCTGGTATGATTTAAGTTTTTAAATCTCTAGTAATTTTGTTTTATATATATATATATATATATATATATATATATTTCAAATTAGCATATTTTTGTGAAAGGATTATAGTTTTGTTTAGCAGATTCATGACAAATTAGGAATTTAACAATATCCTTAGCAATATTATTACTATGTGAAGATTCTCCTTGCACCCCATTTATCTACATTGCAGCCACTTGATTTAGTAAAATTAGTAGAGAATTATTGATTACTACATTAATTAATTTCAATATTTTGTTTCAATTTGTTGCTGCAATAGTTTATGGGTTTTCATTTTCTGAGCCTTATTTGCATTTCAGGTGGGGCGTAAGTGTAGGTTCTTCCAATGGCATGATGATGAGATATGTGCTCGTGGTAAGGTACTTATCCCACAGCAAAGGCAGAGGATCATCACACTTGAGGCTGAGGTTGCAAGCTGCAAGAAGAGGGAGAAATTTTTAGTTGTGGCTGTGACATTGTTAGTGGTGATGTGTGTAGTTTTGTGTTTAGTTAGGTAATGTAATGTATGTAATGTTTGGTTAGGTAATATATGTAGTGTAGCGGTGAGTAAACTGTTGCTGTGTTTGAGCACCACCTGCTGTGTGTAAGCAACAAGTGTTACTGCTACTGCTGATGTTGTGTGCTACTGTTGCTGTTGCTGATGTTATCAATATTGTTAACAGGACTAGTATTAGATGTATGTAGAGTAGTGATTGTTTTGGGAATTATTATAGCAATATTAGTTTATGTTGGGCTGGCAGTGTGTACAATTTTTGTATGAGATGTTTTTAGCCACATATTACCTCCTGGAAATTTTGTGCTCCTGCCAATTGTTAGCAACGTAACCCAATTCCCTATGAAATGAATACACTTTTTGTTCAAGATATAAATTTAAATTCTGATTTGAATGCATCTACCTATGGATTCCACAATGTAAATGAAATGAATAAACCTATTGCAGAAAATGTATTAACCATACTATTGCTGTTTTGAACCTGTAAATGTACTTGTTTTGCAGAAAATGTATCTACCTGTAAATGTATTAACCAGCTGGTTGTACTGTTCTCGATACAAATACATTAACTGCCTCTCATTAATGTGAGTACCAAAAGTAAAGGACCCAAGATTCAATATTAAACTAAACAACACAAATTAAATAGAAATACATCTTCAACTTATCATTGACTGCTAACAACCAGTCACCATAATTACAGTTAACATAATTACATAGTTCAACTACAACACTAACAACCACAGTCACCATAATTACATAGTTCAAATACAACACAAACAACGACAACCACATTAAAGCAGGATTGCACAACACCTGCTATCATCACCAGAATTGCACAAAACACATTGGCATTGTTCTACTACAACACTAACACCAATTGGTACACAATCACTATAATTACATAGTTAAGCCAAAATAGGGCATTGTTCCATAGTAAGGCAGATCACCATAAATACACAACAGTTGACATAACTACACAATACAAATGTCCCTCATCAATAAAAGGAAAAATCTACTTCTTGCTCTCTTCATTTCCTTGAACCCTGCACAGATGATTGACTCCCAGCATGTCTGATTGCTTCCATGTATCTAGATGCATTCTTAGAAGCCTGCAGAGCCTCTAGTATGACCACCCTTTTCTTTTTTTGTCTTAAGGTTGGGTTGCTGCTGTTGGAGCTGTAATGTGCACCTGACTGGTGTGGTGCATTTAGGATGAAGCTAGGCTGCTATGTATAAGAGTGGATGAATGGGGCTCTACTTGCTTCAAATGGATTGGATTAAGGCATACTAGTTTGATATGGTGCAAACTGAGTGGCTGACCCTGTCTTAAACTGGGATGGAGCACCTAGTCTGAACTAGTATGGTGCACTTGGAGTGGATGGGCTATACATGACAGCCTGGTGTGGTGCAAATGGTGTGGCTGAGGCTGTCCTGTCCTGCGATAATGCACTTGTATTTTTGCTAGTCTACAAACAAGAAATTCACAAACAAGGTTAAAAGTGAGTATTGAATAGCAATTGTTTCACCATAATGTCACTTTATTACCTTATTATATGTACTGGTTTTGTTTATGGTGCCTGGCAATGAAGAGTTTCCTCCAATCTCACCCTTGCAACTTCTCCTTTTGTGCCCTAACTTACCACAGGCCTTACACTGCTTAGAGATGCCAACTCTCTTACCACTTGTTGGCTCATTAGGTTCCCTTGCTCTCTTCTTCTTCGGCCTGCCAGGTGGTCTTCTTTTGATAGGGGGCTGAACCGGGGTCACATCACCTGGTCTCCACATATTCTGCCCATTGATTGGTGCTATGATTGGCTCGTAACATACTCTGTATGTAGATACATGGTAAAAGAGGTGAACATACTGCTCAGCATCTTGTCTGTTGAAAAATATGCAAGAGATTGCATGAGCACATGGTATGCCAGTTATGTTCCATTTCCTACAACTGCAGTGTGTTGTGGCCAAGTCAACAGTGAAACTCTGCAAATCATTTTTCACTTCAAACTGTGTATGCCTTGACCAGCAAGCTAAGCACCTATTGGCTGCCAAATTTTCCTTGTGCAACCTCTTTATCACCTTAGCACAAATATGTGACTCTAGCCTCGCACCCTTCTCTCTGTTCTCTTGGAACCTAGTCATTAGATATAGCCTGATGCACTCAAGCTATAATCACATACAAGTACAATGAAACATTAGATATTAATTGCAACAATTGCCATAAACAGTACCAAACAATTACTATATTTAATTGTAGGTGATCTTAAATAATCATACCATGCTAATTATGGGCTTAGATTTGAATTTAAGAATCCTATTGTTAAAGCTCTCACACATATTGTTGAGTATGGTGTCAGTCAAGCCATCCTCACTAAACATGTGTCTGGCCCATTTTGTTGTTGAGTGAGAATCCAACCACCCGTATGCATAAGCATCAATCTCCTTCAGCTCATTCATCACCCTATCAAACTCTTATTTGTAAGTTGCCTCGGCTGCCCTCCAAAACATATCTCTGATCAAAACATCAGGATGGTTTTTCCTGAAGTTATTATAGAGGTGTCTGCAATAAATCCTGTGTTCATACTGTGGCCAGTTGTCAATGAATGTTTGCACCAACTCCTGTCACAAACAGTATCTCAGGCAAGTATGTGAAGTTAGTGGACCAAAAGTACAATGAATAAATACATATTAAAACAACCAATGGAAAATTAACTACACGTCTTTTGCTAGTCTGACATAAACACCTATCTCCTACTCTGGCCTATGTCTGCAAGTAATAGATTGATGAACCAAATCCAAAAGTCCTTGGTTTCAGCCTCTACCACTGCATATGCAAGTGAGAAATACTCTTCATTAGGATCTCTGCATACTGCGGTAATCAATTATCTCCCTGACTTGTTTTTCAAATGGCAGGCATCCAAATCAATGAATGGTCTGCATCCAGCTAGAAACCCTTTCTTGCATCTCTCCAAACATATGTATAGCCTCTCAAAATAAGGCACTCCACACACCAAGTTAGACTCAGCTACTAAATCACCATCATTGAAGGTATGTACCATCATAAGTATTGTACTTGCAGGACTAGACCTCCTTAATTCCTCACAATAGTCCCACAGCTAGTTAACTGTTGTGTATAAGCCCCATCCACATATTCTCTAGCCTTATCCCTATCCCTACTTGCTTTTCTTGCACTTATGTTTACGGTATACTTCTCATGGACAGCTTCTTGGATGTCTCTCAGCGTGATGTTAGGCTATCTGTTCACCTTCTTCATCAATTTCTTCCCAATGTATAATGAAGTACACCTATGGTTCTTAAAAGTTCTAGAGCATGTATGTTCCAAATTCAATGTCCTTAGTTGGTTGCTCCTTTCCCTTGGCACCTTTGCTAGATAGGTAACAAATTTGCAGTTTTCCTAGCAGATAGCTCTTACCCTCTACAGGTCATTTTTTTACAAATTTAATCCCCCATCCACCATGAACTGCATATTCTATTATAGTTTTCTTGAATTGCTTGGATGTTGTAAACATCATATCTTTTTCAAAAGGAATATGCTCTGCCTTAGCCACTGGCTTAAAGACAGTGAACTTCTTCACTTCCTCATTTTTCTATCCCTTACCATTTCCCACATGTGTACTTCTATCATCCTCAGCATCATCATCACTGTCATACCCAAGCTCATCATCAGATAATGATTCCACCAGACTGTGCAATTCCTCACTCTCATAATCAGAGTTCATTATACCAGCACCCATTTGGCCTGGTTCAACAACATCATCATCATCATCCTTACCATCCCAACTGTCACTGCTGTTTTCAACAAAGCCCCCAATACCATGGTTCAACTCTACCTCATTATCTCGCCCACTTCCCTTACCTCCATTATCACTGCCATCACTTATAATAAAGACCTGGGATGGGTGCTCAATAATAGGTTCTTTACCTACTCTCCTTGAACCCACATGGGAAGCAACAACATCAGCATTAAAAGTTTGATCATTAGCATCCACCTCAGTTGGCTTATCCTCATTGTTAAAAGTTTGATCATTAGCACACATGTCATCACTATCATAAAAACTGTAAAATTCACCCCCATCATGGTCATCATCATCACTGCCATCACTATAATAACCCGTAGGGCCTTGCTCTATTGCCAATGGTTGCACACCCTAATTAACATCCTCTCCTTCATCAACTAGTATATGATCATCTATTGGGTGCTCCACATACACATGAATCTCTTCATGACCCTTCACTAATTTTGTCATGTACATGGCATCATGATCATCAACAACCAAATGAAAGTTTGCCCTTTTTTGGTCCATACCAGGCATTGTATACCACAGCCTGCTAACAGATGTGTACCCAAAGTCTCTACATATACTCTCTATCTCAACCTTGGACCACTTTTCAAGGTCACAATTATCAACTACATCTGCTTCACCTCCCACATATATTTTAGGGTTCTCAGTAAAATAGCCACCATGATGCACGGATACACTGAATAGGTCATCCATTCCACATGCCAAAACAACCTCAATTAGCTAATGCAAGAACAATACAACACTCATTTACCAACACAGCACCTAATAAAATATTTCATTCTGCATGCACATAACACAACACAACACTAATCAAATTTCATTCTGCATGCACACAACACAACACTCAATAAAGTATTTACCAACACAACACTAATCAAATAATTTTTCACAACACAGCACTGACTTCAATAGTTTTGTCGTACTAAAATAGACATGCATAGTTATCAAATTACACAAAAAACCCTCATACAATATTGTTAGCTTTACTTAACTCTCTTTAACAGGGGCACATAGGGAACACAAAGAACATAGGGAACATATGGACCACAATCAAAAGTAAAATACAAAAGCATATTGTCAAGTTATAAATAAGGACATAGAAAGAGAGAGCAAATACCTTTTCACATACAGAGAGAAAGAGAAAAAAAAAATACTGCCTTCAAGTGGCAGAGATGGGTTTTGATGGTGATGGTGGCTTCAAGTGACAGATCTGGTTGATGATGGTGGTTTCAAGTGACAGAGCTGAATGATGGTTGATAATGGTGGTTTCAGAGAGAGGCTAAAAGCAAAGCAGAAAAGACTGTAGAGTCTACTAAGGACACCATTGCCTTGAACTATGAGGCAGCCAAGCAAAAGTCTAAGAAGATCAAAGATAAAGTAGCTGGTAGAGGTCGTGACTCGTGATGAGGAACTTTGAGGTAATCTAGGGATTAAAGGTCAAAGATAAGGATAGAGTAGCTGATTGCAAGTGACAAAGCTGATTTGGGGATTTTCAATGATACAGTAGCCATGAACAACGGGTGGTTGACTCATGTGAGGGACGCGTGCGAGTAAGTTGGGCGGGAAGGCAACGTGGCAAGGCCGATTTGGCCACAATTGATTTTTAATATTTTTAAATGATTTACAGTTCTCTCCGTCAGCCACATCAGCTTTCCCTGTTAGTTGGCTGACGGCAAGGACTTAAATGTGGGGCGTTAATTGTTTTTGAGATTAAAAGTGGTAAAAATAAAATATAAGGATCAAAATAGAAAAAAGTAGAAAATGTAAGGACTAAAAGTGCATTTACGCCTTTAATATTGGTTTCAACAACAGTTATTGTCTATGCATTTTCAAGTAGGGATCATTTCTCTAGTGTTAGGATCATCCATGCTACCCAACTGAAAAATAGATAACAACTGAATTGAGAAGGTTTTAAGCAAGTGTAATGGTATAAGACTATGAAAGAAACTCTATCGTTATTTAAAACACATATGTTATGAAGGGCATGTTGTCTTCTTTGTCTAACTTGAATCCAAAGTGAGAAATAATATCATGAGAGTATTCACATCAAGTGTTTTATAAAAATGCCATTTTGATATATCAAAAAATTACTTTATCAATTTTAACACACCCATTTACAATACACCATACATCACATCTTCTATTTTAAGATTCACCACATTAAAATAATATAACCAATTCATTAAAATAATATACACAAACCAATAAAAATACTTATTTATTTATTTAACTTTATCTTTCTCTCTCTACACTGTAAAATATTTTCTCTCTCTTCTCTCCGTTCTTCGTCCCACTCCATTTTTGACCGATTCTCTCTCTCTCTCTCTTTTATTTATTTTTTTTACTATCTAAATCTACCCGTTTCTTCCATGCTTCAATCCAAAAAAAAAAACCACCACCACCATCACAAGCCCATAACTACCAGATTTGTAACCACCACCATCCATTGCAAGAAGTAAAAATAAAAAAATAGAAAACCAGACATCAGTTTTTATTTTTTAATCTTTTCCTCTCTCTCATCTTAGCCATGGCAGAAGCTCCACTACTATGGTGCTCATTGGTGCCACCTAGTAGATTTGTGGATTTTGGTGTGGTGTGGTGTGGTTGTTTAGGTGTGGTTGTTTTGTAGACCTATAGAATTATTTTTTAATTTTTAGATCTATTCATTTGGTGTGTTTGATTTGTTAGATTTGTGGGAGGAGATGGAGAGGCACAAAGAAGAGAAGAAGATGAGAGACATAGAAGAGGGAGGCGATAGAAGAGGAACGTGATAGAAGAGAGGGGAGAAAAAATGTGATAGACATGATGAGAGGAGAGAGAAGATTAATAAAAAAAATAAATTTTATGGCATTTGTGAACAGTACCGTTTCAAATTTGAAATAGTACTATTCATCTATGCCAAATTGTATGACATTTAGAACACCTCATATTAGAGCATTACCATCAGGTGAGTCAAATGCCAAATATTTGGCATTTGACACACCAAACACCAATATTCATACCTCATGAGATGTTCCAAATCTCAAATTTTATCATTTGTTGAAAAAATTTTATTTGTTTATTTCTTCTCTCTCTCTCTCTATCATTCTCAAACTCTCTATCTCATTTCTTCTTCTTCTTCTTCTCTTTCTCTCTCTCTCAGACTCTCTACTTTATCATTTGTTTTGAGTTAATATATTATTTAATGTATTGTATATATTATTTTAATGTCTAGAATCAAAAAATAGAACATGTAATGAATAGTGTATTGTAAAATGATGTGGTAAAATAATAAAGTAGTTTTTTTGATGTGTTAAAATGACATTATTTTAACATGCCTGATGGGAATACTCTAAGAGGTTTTTGGGTGTTTGGTGTGCCAAATTTCAAATATTTAGCATTTGGCTCACCTGATGAGAATGCTCTAATAAAAGAATTTCTTAACCTTTGTCCTTTCTCCTAGCCTTTTGTGCTTTTACATGTAATAACAATTGATACTAAATTTATTTTAAATAGAATATATTTTATTTAATAAAATTGATAGATATAATAGGGGAGGGAGATTTGAATCTTAAATATCTCCATAAAAAAAAAATTATTATTTTTTTTTTTTTGGAGAAACACACAACACACGTATATAGGGGAAGGAGGATGAGACAAGGGAATAAACTCACACGCTAACACCAAAACTGCATGCGGTAGTTAGTATTGTATTTAAATCATAAAACTTTCGATCAAATAAATTATTTACGATGTCTTAAACGACGAATCTATGCTATATATATATATATATATAATGAATCTAATGTTAGCATTGTTTGACTCACCGGTAATTAAAAAAAAGAATATTTTATTTTAGTGATGAGCGAAAATTTCTATGGATTAGCACGTGGTCTTCTATCATTTAATTCGCTTATCATCATTTAATTGATTATTATATGATATTTTTAAAAAATTGTGAATTCCTCTTCAGCTCTAATTTAATTGATTATTATATGATTACAATTAAAAACTTGTACATTCTTCATTTGAAGTACATAAAAAATCATTCAAACAAAGCTTAAATATATTTGTGGTGCCCATAGGCCCTAAATCACGTATTGGGCCGACCCAAAAGCCCCCATAAAGAAGAAAGTCCAACCTAACAGCTCAGGATGGTCCGAGGACATAATAATTCCTTTCTGCGATGCCACGTGACAAAGGAAGTTGCCATGCATGAGCGTAGCACCACAGGACATGACGTCCGAGGATGATATTGTCCTCGGCGGCTGGTTGCCGAGGACAGTATTAGTGGCCTGGTGGTTCAAAGACTCCCGTATTAAGGACCTTATGTACAAATGACTAAGAGAGTGAGGATAAGGGACAAAGTAAGTTGATGGGCAAATATCAGAGAAAAGGCTGCTGCCACCGCATTGAAGGCATTATACCTACCCCTCTGGCCGCATTAATGAAAAAGTGACATCTGAACATCAAAATTCAGCCCTACCTTCACCGCCAGAGATTTGAGTAAAGGGGAATGATGGAACAAGTATCTAAAAAGGAAACACCTGGATTACACGTGGAAGGAGGAAGAAGGAGAGAGGCAGGCCTATAAAAGGAAAGAGAAAAGGAGAGAGAGGGGGTGGTGAAAAGAGGACAGAGAGAGAAGTGAGAGAGAGTACTTGTAAGAAACATTAAAGATTATCCTCGGCACCAATGGACACAACCCAATATTATGTCTTTATATGAGATTAATGCATGAATTATAGGATTTAATCCAACCTTTGTGTTATCCACCGTCTAAACGATCTAGATTAGTATCCCACTCTTTATAAATCTATTGTCGAGGCCTCATTAGCCTGGTCAGAAAATCTAATTCTGGTCCAGCCCAATTTGTGCCCCTACAATTGGCGCCGTCTGTGGGACTCTTGAATTTTGGCGCAGATAACGTGATGGCGGGTTTGAATCCAGACCATGCTGAATCTCTCGGATCTTAGCACGGGAATCCATTCCAACAGTTAGAGCATATAGAAGATCGAGAAAGCAGTGTGCACTCGGGGCGAACCGCCGATAATCATCCGCAGGGCAGAAGCAGGGGCTCTAGTGAGGCAAATACTAGGGCCATGCAAAGGGAGATTGATCATCTGAAAAGGAAGTTACGTCGGGTCAAACGTAAACGGACGCCTTCCATATCTGACCCTTCATCAGATGACTCCCAGAGCAGTGGCCATAAGCCAAGGTCGGGAACTCCTCCTAGTGAGACTTTCTCTTACCAAGAAGGAAGTCCCCATGATATGGCGAGCAAAAAATCCCTTCCCAGGGGCTCGGGCAGCAATGCCATGGGGAAAGCACTGCTCCAACTCTCCAAATCACCCTTCACACGTCGTATTGAGAGGGGAAAGCTCCCCCGTCGGTTCACGCAACCAAACTTCACCATCTATAATGGCAAAACAGACCCAGTGGAGCACGTGAGCCATTTTAATCAACGCATGGCGGTCTATTCACAGAATGAAACCTTGATGTGTAAAGTTTTCCCCTCAAGTTTAGGACCTGTTGCGATGAGATGGTTCAACGGCTTAAAAGCAGACTCCATTGATTCCTACATGGAACTTACAATGGCGTTTGGGTCCCGTTTTGTTACATGCAGCAGAGTACCTCGGCCTTTAGACTCGTTACTGTCCATGGCCATGAGAGAGGGCGAGACGTTGAAAACCTACTCGGACAGATACTGGGAAGCGTTTAACGAGATTGATGGTGATTTTGATGAGGTGGCAGTCAACACCTTTAAGGTCAGCCTTCCAGTTGAACATGATCTAAGAAAATCCTTGACCAAGAAGCCGGTAAAAACAGTTCGTCGGCTCATGGATCGTATCGACGAGTATAAGAGGGTTGAGGAGGATCAGCAGCAAAGTAAAGGGAAGATGAAAACTGTCCCTCAGGAGAGTAGGGACTTCAAGGCGGAGAGATATAACAGCAAATGGCCGCGAAGAGATTTCACTAGCCAGACTAGGTCGGCCCCGCCCCAGACAGTGAACACTGTATTTCGTGAGCCGGTGCAACAAGTGTTGGAGAAGATTTGCCGAGAACCGTACTTTAGATGGCTCAGTAGGATGATAGGAGACCATACCAAACGTAATCAGAACCTCTATTGCAATTATCACCAGGATAAGGGTCACACCACAGAGAACTGCAGGAACCTGTGGAATTACTTGGATCAGCTGGTCAAAGAGGGGAAGTTAAGGCAATTCATGAATCGACCTAATGAACAAGGCACCCAATCTGGTTCCGTGAACCAAGGTAGTAACAATGTGAGGCCTCCATTGGGCACAATCAATGTCATCTTTGCGGCGCCAGGTCGGACAGGGTCATGCCCTACCAGAATAATGTCAGTACTACGTCTCTCTGCCGACGACATCAACGCTGAGCCGAAGAGGATTAAGAGGAATCCCCTGCCTGTGTTGGGATTTTCAGAGGAGGATAAGGTTGGCATTATCTAGCCGCATGATGATGCGTTGGTCATCACCTTAAGAATAGGGGGTTATGATGTGAAGAGAGTGATGGTTGACCAGGGTAGTGGGGCTGACATCATGTACCCAGATTTGTTCAAGGGGCTCAATTTGAGGTCTGAAGATCTCACAGCTTATAACTCCCCGTTGATAAGTTTTGAGGGGAAGGCGGTTATTCCAAAGGGGTTAATCCGATTACCTGTACAGTCGGGGCCAGTAGTAGTGGACGTGGATTTTATTGTAGTAGACGCCTAGTCCCCTTACACAGCTATAGTGGCAAGACCATGGCTGCATGCTTTAGGCACTGTTTCATCAACTCTACATGTTAAAGTAAAGTTCCCGTACGAGGATGGAGTTGAAGAAATACTAGGCAGTCAGTCCATGGCGAGGCAGTGCATAACAGCAGCCATTACACATCAAACAAGATAGGAGTCCCAAGCCCTGGCCGAGAAGAATTTATAGCAATTAGAGTCCTCGGCCGAACCAAACGAGGCTGAGGTTGAAGGGCCCGGCTGTGAAGATCTGGAGAAAATGAGTATTGCAGATGATATAGAAAAATTTTTCCAAGTAGGAAGTCAATTGCCATCCTGAGAAAAAGAAGAACTGGTTGCATTTCTGAAACAAAACATCTATGTATTCGCATGGGATGCCTACGAGGCTCTAGGGGTTGACCCAAATTTCATTTGTCATCACCTCAACGTCAGCCCAACAGCAGTACCGAGGAGGCAACCACCTCGACGTTCGTCTCAGGAACATGCTGACGCTGTAAAGGAAGAGGTACTGAAACTTAAGAAGGCGGGGGCAATCAAGGAAGTATTCTACCCGGAATGGTTGGCACATACAGTGGTAGTGAAAAAGAAGAATGGAAAGTGGAGGGTGTGTGTAGACTTTACAGACCTGAATAAGGCTTGTCCTAAGGACTCATTTCCAATGCCCCGCATAGACCAGTTGGTGGACGCTACTGTGGGTCATCCTCGGATGAGCTTTTTAGACGCTTTCCAAGGTTACCATCAAATACCCTTAGCTCTAGAAGACCAAGAGAAAACAGCATTTGTCACACCCACGGGAAACTATCACTATAAGGTGATGCCTTTTGGCTTGAAGAATGCAGGGGCTACCTATCAGAGAATGATGACACGAATGTTTGAACCACAGCTAGGAAAAACGATCGAAGTGTACGTTGATGATATGGTGGTTAAGAGTAAAACCATCTCGGCCCATATACCAGACCTGGATAACACTTTCCAGACGCTGAGAAAGTACAAGTTACGACTCAATGCATCCAAGTGCTCCTTCGGAGTAGGGTCTGGAAAATTTCTGGGCTACCTAGTGACACATAGAGGAATCGAAGTTAACCCCGCTCAGGTCAAAGCCATCAATAACCTGCAGCCGCCTCGGAATCCAAAGGAGGTGCAAAGGTTGACTAGGATGACTGCGGCCCTCAACCGATTTATCTCAAGATCTGCTGACCGGTGTAGGCCATTCTTTCAATTATTAAACAAGTGGAAAGGTTCGAATGGACGGAGGAGTGTGCTGTTGCCTTTCAAAAACTTAAGGAATATCTTTCTCATCCTCCTATCATGTCTCGGCCCGAAGTTGACGAGGTCCTATTTGCATATATTGTAGTGGCCGCCTATGCCGTTAGTCTGGTGCTGATAAGGGTCGACGTGGATGTACAAAAGCCAGTTTACTATGTGAGTAAGTCCCTGCATGAAGCCGAGATACGTTATCCACCATTAGAGAAGGCAATCCTGGCCGTGGTGCATGGTACACGTAAGCTCCCCCATTATTTTCAGTCTCATACGGTGGTTATCCTGACCCAGCTTCCCCTCAAAGCCATACTCCGGAGTGCAAATTATACAAGCAAGATTGCAAAATGGGGGACCATCTTGGGCTCTTTTGATATAAAGTACATGCCACGCACCTCAATAAGGGGTCAAGTATTGGCTGATTTGGTAGCAGAATTCGCTGAGCCCACAATAGGAGATAGTGCCGTTAAGAGGGGCATTGATGAAAAATCAGTTGGTATGGTGGCATGCAAAGGTCTTGTGGGTTGGACCGTTTACATTGATGGAGCTGCCAATCAAAGGGGATCCGGAGTGGGTTTAGTAATCATGACCCCAGAAGGTCTCACATTGGAAAAGTCCTTAAGGCTGGGATTCTCGGCTACAAATAATGAGGCCGAGTATGAGGCTTTGCTAAAAGGGATGGAGATGGTTCATAAATTAGGAGGAAAGATCGTGCAAGTGTTCTCGGACTCGCAACTTGTTGTAGGCCAAATGGAGGGAAAGGTGGAGGCCAGAGATCCGAGGATGCAAGACTACTTGAGTCAAGCCAAGATGGTACAAAGTAAGTTCGAATCCTTTACTTTATCCCATGTTCCTAGAAATAGCAATACGCATGCTGACTCCCTAGCAACTCTTGCTACGTCGTTGTCGCAAGGACTACCTCGGATTATCCTAGTTGAAGACTTACCCAAACCCTCGAGAAAGATTGGAAATGTTATCCGTGTTCACCAGATCAGGGTGGGGCCTAGCTGGATGGACCCCATCATATCCTTCCTCAAGGATGATGCTCTGCCCGAGGAAAGGGTCGAAGCAGACAAAATACGTAGGAAAGCCTCTCGATTTTGGCTGGCCGAGGACAATAAACTTTATAAACGATCCTTCTCCGGCCCATACCTGCTGTGCATACATCCAGAGGCGACTGAGCTGCTTCTGGAAGAGTTACACGAAGGAATTTGTGGGAGTCACACGGGAGGAAGGTCTTTGGCTCACAGAGCCCTAACGCAAGGTTATTGGTGGCCTAACATGCAACGAGAAGCTCAAACTTATGTGAAGAAATGCGATCAGTGCTAAAGGTTTGCCCCAAACATTCACCAACCTGGGGGCGTTCTCAACCCTCTAACGAGCCCCTGGCCTTTTGCGCAATGGGGTCTGGACATTGTGTGTCCTTTCCCAAAGGCGCCTGGGAATCGAAGGTATTTGATTGTGGCCACAGACTATTTTACTAAGTGGGTAGAAGCCGAGCCCCTGGCAAACATCAGGGACGTTGATGTGAAGAAATTCGTGTGGAAGAATATCGTCACCCGATTTGGTGTCCCTCGCACCCTCATCTCAAATAATGGTTTGCAGTTTGATAGCAAGGCGTTTAGGCGATATTGTTGTGACTTCGGCATAACCAACAAGTACTCCACACCAGCTTCTCCACAAGGGAATGGGCAGGCCGAGGCTGTCAACAAAGTTATAGTGAACGGGCTGAAGAAGAGACTGGAAGATGCCAAAGGGAGATGGGTGGAGGAGTTGCCTCATGTCCTGTGGACGTATCGGACCACACCTCGCCGATCAACGGGAGAGACGCCATTCTCGATGACTTATGGCGCCGAGGCTGTTATCCCTTTGGAAACTGGCTTTCCAACGATAAGGACAAGTTCCTTCACCCCGGAGAGCAATGATAGGCTACTAGAAAAAGATCTAGATTTGGTTCAGGAAAGGAGAGAAGCTGCCATGATCCATTTGGCTTATTATCAACAAAAGCTGAAGCAGGGGTATGATTTGAATGTAAACTCCAGACCGCTTGCTCTTGGGGACTTAGTGTTGAGGAAAGTAGTGGGTAATGCCAAAAATCCAGCGTGGGGAAAGCTCGGACCTAATTGGGAAGAACCGTACCGCATTACGGCAGTAGCTGGAATAGGAGCCTATTACCTTGCAGACTTAGATGAAAAGGTTGTGCCTCACCCCTGGAATGTAAGTAATCTGCGACGGTATTATTATTAATAAAATGCACTTTTGTCATTTTCATTTTGTTGCTATCGTTTTGTACGCACTATTACAATGAAATTAAGGTTAAGCCGGATCTTTAGGTCCTCTACCTTAATTTAAAAATGAAAACAAGGTTACGCCGGGTCCTCGGATCCTCTACCTTCTGTTGAAAACAAAAATAAGGTTAAGCCGGGTCTTCGGGCTCTCTACCTTATTCCTAAGTAAAAATAAGGTTAAGCCGGACCTTTAGGTCCTCTACCTTAATTTAAAAATGAAAACAAGGTTACGCCGGGACCTCGGATCCTCTACCTTACGTTGAAAACAAAAACAAGGTTACGCCGGGTCCTCGGATCCTCTACCTTCCGTTGAAAGCAAAAATAAGGTTAAGCCGGGTCTTCGGGCCCTCTACCTTATTCCTATGTAAAAATAAGGTTAAGCCGGATCTTTAGGTCTTCTACCTTAATTTAAAAATGAAAACAAGGTTACGCTGGGTCCTCGGATCCTCTACCTTACGTTGAAAACAAAAACAAGGTTACGCCGGGTCCTCGGATCCTCTACCTTCTGTTGAAAGCAAAAATAAGGTTAAGCCGGGTCTTCGGGCCCTCTACCTTATTCCTAAGTAAAAATAAGGTTAAGCCGGACCTTTAGGTCCTCTACCTTAATTTAAAAATGAACACAAGGTTACGCCGGGTTCTCGGGTCCTCTACCTTACGTTGAAAACAAAAATAAGGTTACGCCGGATCCTCGGATCCTCTACCTTAAGCTAAAAACGAAATAGAAGTTACTTCGGAACCCCCAAAGGCGAGTGTAGGGACAGAGGTGGGATTACATAAGTTCTTGTCAAAGCACCTACGCATTCTATAAAAACGGGTACGTATTAGCAATAAGTGCCTCAAGTTTGTATTTCATATGATTTTGCATGTTATTGAATATTAATGGTCCAAGCATGAAAAATATCAGGAATGTTGATGCCTATCGTTTTAATACACTATCGTGAAGATAGTCCTTGAACAAGTCATAGATAAATGGATCCCACATTAATACACTACTTTTTAATGACCTGCTCGTCATCAAGATCAAAGAAGGATCTGTAATTATCACTTAAAGCATTTGCAAGTATATGAATGGCACAGATTTCCCTTCTCCTTACTTAATCAGTGGTAGGAAGTTATAACTATATGCCATGAATCCAAATTGTTATTTGCCATATTACATGTGTAACAATGGAATAGGGTACCAATATCAAACATAACACAAAACAACAGTTTAAGTTGGAAATTTTTTCATTAAGTGAAGGATTTGTCAGTACATTTATAACCAAGTTGTTAAGTTACAAAGGAAGGAAAATAAAAACTGAAACTAGGAAATAAAAATACAAAGCCGAAAGCAACACAAAAAAAAAAAAAGAGAAAAAAGAAACAACTAAAGCATAAAGGATTATGGCTTGGGCTGGAGCTGGTTCTTCGGATCAGCAGGAGGCACCAACGAGGCCGAGGACCCCCCAACCATCTCCTTGGGCTTTATAGGCAAAGTTGCCAAGACTAACTCCATTGTACCGCTAACCTTCGGGTCGGGGGGCAGCTCCTTTTGGGTGATTGGAGGTTGAGGATTGTCAGGTTGAACCTTGGCTACAATATCCTTCGCAGCACCTGCTCCCAATTGTACCTCAGCCTTGGAAGAAGCAGCATCACCTTTGGCTTGAGTGGGAGCGGCTACTCGAATTGCCGAAGGGACTTAGGCATTCTCTGCCTTCCACAGGGGAGAGGAAGCATCTACCCCAGCCTGGGAAAGAGCCTCCCTCCACACTTGGAGGCAGTAATCCCTACAGACCTCTAGCATTTGAGCTTTGAAGGTGTCAGTGGTTTCTGCCACCCCCACTTCATAGCCGCTCTGCTCTGCCTCGTCAACCATAGCCTCGGCTTTCTGAACCTTGACGAGTGCTTCTTCCTTAGCTTTAAGAGCCTCGAGCCTGGCTTCCTCGGACTTTGTGAGGTCTTTTTTAAAATCCTCCACTTGCTTCTTAGCCGAGGCGAGGTCTTCGTTGGCACGCTTGAGTTGCAACCTTTGATCCTCGGTCTGCCTGGTAGTGGTCTTCAGTTGGGACTCCATACCCATCTTCTCGCTCTCCGCTTTACTTAGGCTGGTGACTACCTCCTGCAGTCTCTTCTCCTTAAGCTCCATAATTCTCCTGGTTTGATCCAGCCTCACTTCTTCATCCCTTAATGCTTTATAGGAACTAGCGGCAATCTCCTCTGCCCTATGTGCAGATTGGACGGCCTGCGTGCAAACGTCATTAGTATACAGCATACGAAAGTAGTCAATGCCGAGCAAAGAAATAATAGCAATAAGTACAATAAAAAAAAAGGGGGAAGAATGGATACGAAGAAACAATCAAAATTCTTACCATAGCTAACTCCTTCTTGAGGATCATAAAGACGTTGTGATCCCTCATCCTCCTCAGCTCGCCCATGTCCTCGGGCAGCAGAAGCGCTTGCTCCAATGCATCGACGATGCACGCAGCTGTGCCCTCATCGGACCCCCTAACAGACGCATCGGCGGTGACTGCCTGATCGTCTACGTTCATTTGGGGAGCCCAAATGGGCGCATGGGAGGCTGGTAGAGGGTCAATTCGCCTCTCCGGTCTTGGATGGGCATGACGAGCATGGTTTCCTCCCCTCTCCAACTCTATCTCTTTGATGGGGAGGTCTTTAGTCCCCTCGGCTATCTCCTTCCCCTTATGTTGATCCCTTTTTCGCTTATGATCAGCTGGGTCAGGATGTTCAGTTTGAGTTGAAGGAGGAAGGGTGAGCTTAATTGAGGGAACCTTCTCGGTACCCTTGTCCTTAGGTCTCACTGGGGGTACCTTGGGGAGCTCCTGCGCTCCAGCCTGACCCTCTAATACATCCTTGAGGCTGGGCTTTGGTCGGCATTGGATACCCATCCTTACCAGAGGTTGATTGTCGTCGTCTGAAGATGTAAAAGATGGGGAGCCGACGACAGGAGATGGGCTTCTAGACGGAAGAAACCGGTCTAAGGCTTCAAACTCTTCCTCTGAATCCGAAAGCTCAACCACCTCCTTCTTCCTTTTCTTCTCTTCTTCGTCTTCTTCTTCCTCTTCGTCTTCTTCTTCTTCTTCTTCTTCTTCCTTTGCAACCACTTGGGAAGAAGAACCTTCACCCAATCTGGGTTGAGCCGATGGTGTGGCGAGATGAGAAGCTCCTGGTACCACCCTCACGGGCTCGGTGATAAGTATGCCTCGAGGAACTGGGGTGCCAGGAGGCAGTAAAAAGCCTTCAACGGCTACACTGATCCTCGGCAGCCAAGGATCCTTCTACTTGATGACACACTTGAGGACTTGGAAAGCGGTGGAGATGGGCGTGTATCCGAGGATGAGGTGGGCGGCGCGAAGTTGACCGTCTGAATGCACAAACACCTCGGCCTTCAAAATTTTGTTCAGACGATCAAAGTTGACGAGGTTAGCGCGACGGGTAAGCGCGCGACGATCTGCACATATATATTCAAAGAAACAAATTAACACAAAAAAAAAAACAAAAACAACAACGAAAACAAAGGATTTATCATTAACTGAGGCTGACGCTATTCAGATACTTACCAGGGGTCTCCTCCCTCGTCGGACAGGGGAGACCATCATGCCACTCCCCGGACAGGATAAGAAAATCTTTGTCTAAACCCTTGTTGGAGTGGGGGAGGCATTGGATTAGCCTGACTTCGGGGTGCCTAGACTTTAGGTAGTATGTATGCCCTTTCAAATGGTGGAGATTGTACACCCAGTTCACCTCATAGTGGGTGAGCCCTAACCCCAATCTTTCATTTAGGACGTCTATGGCTCCTAAGATCCTAAACATATTCGGGGCACATTGGGTGGGAGATAACCTAGATGTTCTAAGGTAATCCTTAGTGATGCGCATCATAGGGACCCTCATTCCCCCCTCTAGGAACGCTATCATAGGGATCACCACCTTACCGGTGTCCCTATCGGTGAGCCATCCTCCTTGCTCACAGTACTTGACGGATACTCCCTGAGGGATTCCGTACTTAACCTTAAACTCCTCTATTTTCTCAAGAGTGTTCACTAGGGACGCAAATCTACCCATTTCCTAAAACTACAAAAAGAACACTATGCAAAGGTAGGGAGTTTGGACTGCCGAGGACGAAAAATACAAGAATAACTAGAAGGAACTAACAGTAATAACGAAAGCAGAGAGTTGGAGTACTTACTTTTAAGTAACTAGGTCACCTCGGCTTAGAATTGAAAAGACTAGAGACGCGTGTAGATGGCAGGAAAGGCTAGATTCGATGTACAGACTCTGAAATGAATGAGGAACCTTTGAAATGGTAGTTTTCATTTCGTGGAAAGGCGTAAAGCGGGAAGCCTCCCGCCTGTTTCCTCAAAACACGCCTACCCGTTAGATGAGTATCGTGCGGTTAGAAACAGGGAACATAAAGCCGCCAGCATTTAATTGAAGCGCGTCCTTCAGATCGAAGCGTCAGAAACGGATTGCCTTACGTGCGCATATATCGAAACCCTCATTCCTCTCCAACAGAGTAGAAATAAGGGTTTTGAGGGGCTATTGTGGTGCCCATGGGCCCCAAATCACATATTGGGCCAGTCCAAAAGCCCCCATAAATAAGAAAGTCCAACCTAACAGCTCAGGATGGTCCGAGGACATAATAATTCCTTTTTGCGATGCCACGTGACAAAGGAAGTTGCCATGCATGAGCGTAGCACCACAGGACATGACGTCCGAGGATGATATTGTCCTCGGCGGCTGGTTGTCGAGGGCAGTATTAGTGGCCTGATGGTTCAAAGACTCCCGTATTAAAGACCTTATGTACAAATGACTAAGAGAGTGAGGATAAGGGACAAAGTAAATTGATGGGCAAATATCAGAGAAAAGGCTGGTCAGAAAATCTAATTCTGGTCCAGCCCAATTTGTGCCCTTACAATATTGATCATAATAATTAGGATTAGAGTAACCTCATTCTTACATGGGTTTTGTTTTCTTCCATGTTATTATATGAATTATAATTAAACTCAATATAATCTAATCTAATAAATTGAATTACAAAAAGATAAATAATGGGAATGAGTATCCTATAATAATTAAAAAAGAGTTGTTTACTAACATATGTCTTAAGGCATATGTTAGTAAACCATTTAAAGAATTTAAAAAAAAAGAAAAGAAAAGAAAAAGTAATTAACTTTTTTTTTTTTTTTTTTGCAGCTATTTCAATTTCTTATAAGAAGTTTCTTAAAATGGATTATTAGGACCTATTTGGTTAGCTGAAAAAAAAATAGTGTTTTTTGTTTTCATTTTCAGTTTTCAGTGGGACCACCATAAAAAAACTATTTTAAGAACTTGTACTCAATTTTTATTTTCAGTATCCTAAAAATTGGATTTGAATACAAAAAATGAAAACACATTTTCAACGTTTTGGTAAGAGTTTCTAGTAATGTTATTTTGTGGAAATACGTGTGGGTGAAAAAGCGTGTAAAAATACGTGTAATGTTGTTTAAATATTGAAAACTATAGTGACAAACACTCCATTCATTTTTCTAAAAAATGAATACGGTGGCAATTTTATAAATATTGTAAAAATGCAAAGGGCCCCACCTAATTGATGTAAGTGTGTGTAAATAAAAAACTAACTTTATTTTTTTATATAAAATATAAATTCTATTCTATTCTAATCTAAGTGTGTATGTTTGTGAAGCTCTTCTTGGAGACTTAAAAAAATAGAAAACAATGTCAAACTATGAATGATGAATTTTATACCCAAATTATGTGTTCAAAATAACTTACCAAACACCCTCATATGTAAAAATGAGTTTTTTTTTTTTTTATATTCAATTTTATAATTTGAATTAAAAAAAGAGAAAATGAAAAATAAATACATCTCTTCTTAGAACCAAATATGATCTTAAAGTGCGTTCTCAGGGCATATATTAATTTATAATTTTTTAATATTATCCTAAAAATAATCTCGCTATTATCTGTGACAATGTTGCCATTATATAGAACAGCAACTGCGAAGTTCAAGGATACGTTTTTTTTTTTTTTTTTGACAGGCAAGGATACGTTTTAAAATAGTCGTAGAGGATATATAAATCTTTTCTCAGAGTACAGTGCATTTCTCATTATTGAGATTTGTGACCATGTCAAGCCGACACACGGTGTAAAACAAATCGCTACCACCAACGAACACAACTCAGTCTCAAAATAAACCACACAAACAACAGCCAAAAAAAAAAGTAGGAGGAATATTTAGAGCTCTCTAATCAGACCATGAAAGGTAGGCCCCATCTGCTAATACAGTACTACCCAGCTCAGATTCTGAACTAGTGCTAGCCTATGAGTGCTTCACACATCGGCACATCCCATTAACATATTTAGAATCTTTTCCTCAATATAGTACTTGATTAAAATGTAATTAATGTTGTGGATAGTTAAGATTTTTTACAATTTTGTGGAAAAATTATCTTTATCCTGTATGGATTGTTAGGATTTTCAGAATTTTATTAAAAAATTGTCCTTTATCCTATTCCTAACTCTAATAATTTTTGTTCTAAAAAAAAAACTCTAATAATTTTTTTTTGTTTCTCAAGTTTTTTTTTTTTTTTTTAATATAGGATAGAAATTTTATTATAATATAATTTAAGTGTATATGTATGTGAAATTCTTTTTGGGAGACTTGAACTCCGAGCTTTGTCTCCATATCTCACAAATACTTATACTTGTAGAGTGACTAAATTTATGTGAGATAATTTTTTTTAATAACTTATCGAATTGAAGTGACAATATAAGTGATAGGAGTAGCATATAGTTAATAGGACTTATTGTAAAACTTATCATCCACCGATTGAATAGAGGGATTAGGTGATTTAGAGTTTCTAAAAATATAACTATGGGATTGTTAATAATCTTATCAAATAATTTTTAACTATTATATATCACTACCAATTTTTTTCAACATCATATCATTAATATTTTTTTTTAAATAATTATAAGCATTTTAATGTGTATTATATTATTAAAAGTGATTCTAAAAAAAATAATATTAAAAGGAAAATTCAATCTATTTATTTTCAAAATAGATGAATATGATTTCAAAACATTGATTACAAATTTATAGTTTCTTTGAAGACACTTGGGTGTGGACTTAATGGATTAGAAATATATACCTATAAGCTAGAAAGGTAAAAGTTAACAAATTCCCTAGGAACATTGGTTTATAAAATATTTCTAAAAACTTTTTATGGAAAAAAAAAATTGATTTTTTCACGATTTTTCATATTTTCCATAAACGTAGTATCAAAACTTCTCTCAAAATGTCCATTAACAAGAGGCCCTAAAAGCTCTTGTTAACAGGACCAATTTAGAAATACCAAATTCTATCTACCACGTTATCGAATGTTTGAGATAATTATTGAGTGAAAATTCCGAGTTCCTAGTTCTATATACCATCTTCTCAAAAAAAAAGTTATACTTATATCTACCACATTATCAACACATGTTATTTCTAATCTATGGAAAAATATCTCATATATAATCAAGTGAATGAGATAAATAAAAAATCTTAAGTGACAAATTATTACTAGTTATAATATGAATCTATCATTAAAATCACTTTTATGTTTACTAATGACAGTTTTCCACGTAAAATTTGTATAAAAATTATTCTAAAAATGTTGTGAATGTTTGTAAATAATTACGGTAGTAATTATTGAGCAAGTAGAGGTAAACCTAATGGAATCATGGTTGGTTAGGGAACTTACTAGGGTAAAAAAAAGTCATTAAAAAAAAGAGTAATATTGAAACTATATAACATATCACAATTTGTGATATAACTTGTTTATATGTCAAATTATGAATGATAGAGATATTCTCACATGAACTTATTATTATATTTCTACCGTTTACAACTCATCACATATGTGGAGGGGTCGCACAAATTAGACAATTTTATGTGGCATTAAAAAAAAAAGAAAAACGAGAGATAAAAACCGCGTATGGTTGGTATTGGTAGCTGTCAATGCTCTTCTCTCAATAGTTCTTGGAGAGAAACTAGTGATAAATAGCAAGCAAAACCAACCCATTTTGGCCTTTCTCTATAATATCATTTCTAAGTTGAAGAGATTCTCAGAGATAGAGAGAGAGAAAACTAGAGCGTCGTGTAGTATCAGTAAACAAAAAAATGGCCGTGTCCTCGTGTCCCCGTGTTTTCCCTTCCTTCTGCGAGGGTCGCTCAGATCCCGAATCTTCTGGCGCGCCAAAAACCAGCGGAGGATGGCAGAGGAAGCCGAGCCAGAGCCGGTTCTTCGGCAGCCGGGTAAACTCGGCTTCGGCTCAAGGAGCGATCCTTCGTTTTCCTCCCAATTTCGTGCGCCAGCTCAGCACCAAGGCTCGCCGGAATTGTAGCAACATCGGCGTCGCTCAGATCGTCGCGGCTTCTTGGTCCAACAACTCCAACCCCTCTTCCCCTCCCCCGGCGGCGGCGGTCTCTTCTTCAGCAGCCGCCGCCGCCACCGCCGCCACCGAGCCGATCGCTCCGATCGGTGATGACGTGGCCTTGGTTGGCAAGGAAGTAGATCTGAATGCCAATCTGAATCTGGAATTACCGCTGGAGACTGAAGACAAGGAAGAGGCTTTGCCTATTCCAAAGCCCTCCGTCTTTAGCTGCGATGGTAGCCTTGCCATTCATGCCGGTACAACTCTCTCTCTCTCTCTCTCTCTCTCTCTATATGTATATATATGTATGCTTTTTATTTAGATATAATAAAGATTTGAACTTGTGGCTTCCCGTTTTGAAATAATTAATCTTTATTCTTTTTAAAAAGTTTAACTGATTCAATGGTACCATATGTTAAATATATGGGAATAATGCTTTGTTTATGTATGTATAGATATGTATGTATGTATGTATGTGTGTGTGTGTGTGGATGGAGTTGATTAAGGAAAAAATGGGTGTTTGTGTAGGGGAGAGATTTGGACGCGGAATAGTGACTGATGCAATTACAACTCCTGTGGTTAATACTTCTGCTTACTTCTTTAAGAAGACTTCTGAGCTCATTGATTTCAAGGTGTGCGGCTGTGGTTTGCTATACTTGTTAGTTTAGTTATTGATGTGGGGTAGCAAGAGAGTATAATGGAATGGGAGGCTTTTATTGGGTATTTTTTGTTTGATTGGATTAATGTATGTGTGTAGGAGAAACGCAAGGCAAGTTTTGAATATGGGCGGTATGGAAATCCAACCACGGTTGTTCTTGAGGAGAAGATAAGGCATGTCTTTGTGTTTTTATTTGTTTATTGGTGTGTGGTTGTATTTAATGCATATGTGTGATCGAACGATTTAGTGAGGGTTGTGTTGTGTGTTTTTTTCTTTCTTGTGTTTAGTGCGCTCGAGGGGGCTGAATCAACCATGATAACGTCATCTGGAATGAACATTAGCACGGTCATGTTGATGGCACTGGTTCCTGCTGGTGGGCATCTTGTTACGACGACAGATTGTTATAGGAAGACTAGGATCTTCATTGAGAACTTTCTTCCCAAAATGGGGATCAAGGTATAGTTTTTTCTCCTTTTGGTTTTATCATATTTGTATGATGTTGGTAATTTGTCTCAAGGTTGCTAAGCACGTTCTGCATTTATTGACATTTTAAATTAGAAAGACTTGAGTATTTGTGCTGTTCTTGTTTGGGAAGTGTTGTTGTTTCCTGAACAGTGCGATAGAATTGGTTGGAATAGGGAATTTTCGTGCTATTATTTTTATTTAGACTTCAACAATGTCTTTGTTCTTAATTAAAAATATTACCTCTGCAGGCCACAGTCATTGACCCTGCAGATGTTGGAGCCTTGGAATCTGCACTGAATGAGAACAATGTCAGTAATGGAGATAGCTGTTAGCTTGATTTCATAAGGTTCTTTATTGACTACTTAGGAAATGACGGGTAATTCTAAGTTTTATACTTCCATGCAGGTTTCTCTTTTCTTCACAGAGTCGCCAACCAATCCTTTCCTCAGATGTGTTGACATTAAGCTGGTTTCAGAGCTTTGCCACAAGAAAGGAGCATTGGTCTGTATAGATGGTACCTTTGCAACACCACTCAACCAAAAGGCCCTGGCCCTAGGGGCTGATCTTGTTCTGCACTCTGCAACAAAATACCTTGGGGGCCACAATGATGTAAGTTGGCTTGTGTTGGCTACCTGTTTAGTTTAAAAAACACAAACAATTAGGATGTCAATAATTGTAAAGATAAGCGTTGAACAATTATTCTTTCTGCTACAGGTACTTGGAGGTTGCCTTAGTGGTTCTGAGAAGTTGGTCACAGAAGTTCGTACTTTGCATCATGTGTTGGGCGGTGCTCTCAACCCGGTGAGACATTTTTATTAAGCACCTCATGGATTGATCTATGGTTTTAAACACTTCTATACTCATTCACAAGATTTGCAGATTTTACTGTTATCGACTGCAAATCTTATGCAACTTATTCATGATGATGATTTTCTTTTCCTCAACAGAATGCCGCATACCTGATCCTCCGAGGCATGAAGACACTGCATCTTCGTGTACAGCAGCAGAATGCAACAGCACTAAGGATGGCCAAGCTTTTAGAGGCACATCCTAAGGTATTGATATTTAGTGCAATTCCAATTCCAAACATTTTGTTGCCACAACCTTATGTAGCACGAAGCATCACAAAATCATTAATGCATCACCATTCTTCTGCTTACCTTTTGCTTTGATCACCTTAGCATTATCATAAAATTTCCCATGCCCAACACCTAGAATCACGCTGGGTTTCCTAGGCAACTCGAGAAGATGCAAGCCAATCTAAAAGTTTCACTTATCAAGTCCTACTAAAATTGGCCAAGATCAACAACTAGTCTAGCTAAACAAACACATTAGCCCAATTAAAGTTCTGCTAGAATGTATTATTCAGAAATTGTTCCAATCCCTAAACTGGACAAATTTTCTGAAGTTTCAGTTCTGTAGTTGACTTGTTTGCTTCTCTTTGAGTATTCTTATATCATATCGCCTCTGTTGGTAAAAATTCGGCAATGGCTTTTTTGTTTCTGGACTGTTTTATGAAGTTTTGACTTTGCATCTTTAGCATAGGCCTTGAGTGTCAACTTCATCACTCATTTGCCACTCCTGCCTGTGCTTCACTATCGTGTTCTACAATATACGTGTCTGGATGTGTCATCTTGCATATGTACTGATCGATATGTTTGGCAAAATTTAGAGCCTGATTTTTCTGAAAGCCAGAGTCAATATTGTCCTCATCACTCCTCAATTAGCAACTTTAAAACTTTTTTTTCTTAATTGATGATGATGATCATCAATGCATGCCTTAAAATTTGCACCATCATGTTAATCATCACTGTATGTATTATTATGACGCTGTTATAGAATAGATTTAAAACATTAGAAATTAGTTTTTGAGCTTTGCATCTGGTGGTATTTTGATAATGGACAAAATCAAATGGTATTATTCACAGGTAGCGCATGTCTATTATCCTGGGTTGCCAAGTCATCCTGAGCATGAACTTGCCATGCAGCAGATGACTGGTTTTGGTGGTGTGGTCAGTTTTGAGGTGAGCATAGCTAACTGCTTTAATATGTGGACTACTGGTGATAATGATATATTCTCTACTATATGTGCTTCCATTAAGTAATGCCACATTTTTATTTTATTTTATTTTATTTTTATCAATATCTATTGCTCAACTATGCAGGTTGATGGAGACCTAAACACCACCATAAAATTCGTCGACTCACTGAATATCCCATATATTGCCCCATCCTTTGGTGGCTGTGAGAGCATTGTGGATCAGCCGGCAATTATGTCTTACTGGTATTCCCTCAAGTTCCTTATCACATGAATGTTCTATTTTTTTATTTGAAATGGTTCTTCTGTAAGCATGGTTTAACTCCACTCCGTCGGTTGTGAAAATCCGTAGCTGTTTGGTCTTGCCACATATGCTGTTGAAATGGTCCCCAGGCGATGTGGTGAGACCAGGCTGTTCTGGTCCACATAAGCTGTTCATTCATGTGGACTATACTACTAATACTAGGACAAATGGGGGACCCAATTAGATTTGAATCTTGTACTCTAGGGTCTTAGGGGTTTAAAAGTGTAGGGATATTTTCCAACAACTATGGACCATGTCCGTGCACTTGGTTATACTGGATGCATTACTCAGTGAACCGATGGCCAATTTGACCTAACTTATTTTTAATTTTTTTTGAAACAGGGATCTACCTCAGTCAGAAAGGCTCAAGTATGGGATTAAGGATAACCTGGTTCGATTTAGCTTTGGGGTTGAGGACTTTGAAGATTTGGAGGCTGACATACTTCAGGCTTTAGAGGCCATATAGGGCCAAAACCTGCATCATTTGTTGCCAAAGATGCAGGATGTTATAGGCCTCATAACTTACCGTGTCTTTTTTTTTATAATGATTTTCCTTAATCTACCTTTTTGTGTTGTTGCAATTGATTTTGATCATGCAATGTTCTGTTCTGTTCCCGGTGGTTGATCATTTAATATTATGGTGAATTTCTCTTAAAATTTCATCTATTATGTTTGCAATTTTACCTCTTCTTCTTATGTACCCTTTTTAGGGTTGTTAATTAGCTGAGTTATGTCGAGAATCAAAAGTTTAAGCTTGTTTGTTTAATTTTATTTTGAAAACAATTCGAACTCAAGCATATCACAAAGCAAAATTATAAGTTTAAGCTTGATTCATTTTCACGTCGAACAAGCTTGAACTTGTTTACGAGCTAGCTTATTAATTTACTATATATAGTAAATACATGACAAATTTTTTAGCCCTTCATTAATTTAAGAAGTTTTACTCAAATGATCTATTTTTCTTCGGGAAGGGAATGGACTATTTATTAGTCATTATACAATTTTGTCATAAAAGAAATTGCATTGGTGCTTCTAAAATTGTCTATTTTACCAAAAAAAAAAAAACTTATTTATTTATTTTTTAAATTTTACATCATTTTTACAAAGCACTCACATTAGTTTATTTATTTTACATTCTCTTTTATTTAAATAATCATTTTATATTCTCTTTTTTTATTATTTCTAGCAACCCACATCAAAACACACTTAACTCTCTCTCTCTCTCTCACACAATCATTTTTTTTTTCCTTATCTTCTTTCTTCCCTCTTTCTTCACGGGCAAACCTCATAAACAAACTTCCAAACTCCATAAAGAAACCTCCAAACTTCACTTCGATATAAGCCCATGTCAATCCTAGTCTATTTTTAGCATTTTTAGACAAATCTGAGGTCTGACTCTTCACTTTCTCACTCGTGGCAATGGCTAGCACTCCACCAGGGCCTCCATGGCAACGACGACAACAACATCAGCGTTGGTTTGGGGCTGATTTGGGTTATTTGAATCGGTTTTTTGTTGGGTTTTGTTTTGGGTTAATTTTGAGTTGGATTTGTGATGAGTGTTCAGATTTGTTTGTATTGGTTTGTTTTGTTTGAGTTTTTAGTTTTTAGATTTGTGATGAGTTTTTAGCTTGGGTTTGTGTTGGGTTGAATTAGGGAAGAGAGAAAGAGAGTCGGCCAGAGAGAGAGAGTCATGGGCAAGGAGAGAGAAGGGGGTGAGAGAGGAGAGAGAAAATATATTTAAATAATGAAATAGAAAGTTACAGGAACTGTGTAAATATACACTATTACTATAGCATTTTGCATATACACAGGATTATAAACCCATTTATGTGAGTAGTTTTTTTAGCAAAAATGTGTAAAAATTTGCACTTTTTCTATTTTCCAAGGATTGATGCTATTGCTCTAGGTTTATATATGTATATTTTCAAACAAGGATGCACATAAAAATATAGTATTACATAGGGTCTTGTTAACAGATGCCCACCTGTGGGCATTTGTTAATGGACCATTTAAGTAAAAATTTAATATCACTTTTATGAGAAATATAAAAACTAGTAAAAAAATTACTTTTTTCTTTTTTGATAAAAATTTTCAAAAAATATTTTCTAAATCAAAATATTTTTAGGACATCTATCAACTTTTTCTTATCACATCTAGATAAATCGACTTTAATGTTAATTTTAAAAACAACTTATTATGTTTGAACTTGACTTGTTTAATATTAAAGTGAGATTGACTTGTTTGCTAAACTAAGGAATACAAACAAGCTTTTTCTTGACTTGAGTTTGAACTTCGTAAATAGCTTGGTTCATTCATTTATAGTCATAACTCATCATAACCAAGTCTTTACATCATAGCATTCGTAAACATCCCTACAGGAGCAAAAACTGTTTATGAAACAGCTTGTAGCTAAGGCTTCGGTTTCCTTTAGTATCAGTCCCGGCACTGCATTTAAATCTATTTGAATTACTTGTTGGATATGTCTCAGGTTTTCAATTGGTGCTGAGAGAATCCACAGTTGTTTCCTGTGTTAGTTCCAAATTAACTCCAATTCTTTGCTTCTTAGTTCTTACCAAAGGATGATTCTTTTAAAACCAAGTTCCCATACCCTTAGTACTGCGTCTCTTTCTGCTACAAACCTTGTGTTACTTTGCTGTCCTTGAAACTGGTGCTGTAGCATCCCACAAAAATCCCTTTTTTTTTCCCTAGATTTGGCTACATATGCTACTCCACACATCCTTCTCAATAGCATTTAATAACAGTCCAATTATTTTCCCTAAATTTTAATTTGAATTTCAAGGAACAATCAAATGGGCACTTAGGCTCAATCAAGGGGAAATGGTTTTTGTCTCCATCAGTGAACAATAAATTAAGCTCAATAGATGAAAATGGATGAAAATGTTTTAATCTTTTAGTTGGATCTCTTATCATTCGAAACCCAGACCAAGTCAAACAGTGTACATTTTTAGATTTGTAAAATTCAATTTGAACCATTAAATAAGAAATTCATTAGCTCTAGTCAACGCATACAAACATAGCCAAAAGAAAGCTCACAGAAACACCAAACTCTATCAACGGAAAACACCAATCTTCATAGTTTATTGCTATATCAACGGAAAACTTTTTTTTTTTTTGCCGTTTGTCATGCCAGCAATTTTTATCAAAGAGATAATAGTAGTAGCTAAATTGACACAATACTGAAAGGTTAGAGACAAAATCAACACAATTGAGAGGTTAGAGACCAAATTAAAGTATGGTGTAAAAAACGAGTAATTTTTAAGTACTCCCAGAGTACGAAGAATGGTGCTCATTTCTCTCACATTTATGATGTAATCCACTCATTAAATTCATGGTGAGATCCACCACGAATATAAGAGGAAGAAGCACCATTTTTTTTTTTTTTTTGTGTTTTAGAAATACCTAAGAATTTTTTGTAAAGTAAAAGACAATGAGCAAACACGTAGTTTACTCATTTTTATTTGACTTTTGCCTCTTATGTAGAGCAATTAGCCATTTGTGTGTCATCATTCATTGTGCAATGAACAATCACCCCCAAATAATATGCCAAAAAAATATTTAGAAGGCACTCATCATTCTATAAAAAAGAAAAGTCTAAACTCTGAAAGCCACAACATATTTGAAAATAGTAATATAAGGACCTATTCTTTACTATTTTTTTTTTAAATTGTTAAATGTGATATATATTGTGATTATTGAACAATAAAAATGAATACAAAACATATAGAAGTGACGTAACAAGCAGTCTAGCACCTTACTAAATTGGGAAAAAGATTGCAGAAAGTAGTTGTTTTACCGTCATTGCTATTACCAAATTCTTCTTTTTTTTTACTTGAGAAACTTTTGCAAATTGCTTAAAACATTGGCTCCACGCTGTGGATCTTTCCATTCCTTGTTTGTGGTCCACCAAGCACAAATCACGTAAAAAGAAAATTAAATGGAGAAAACAAAGGTTCCAAATCCTATGATAGGATTGGACATGATGAGACGATATTCCAGAACAAAGTCTATCCAAATATACCAAAAACAATTACAATAGTACTTGCACTTGTAGAAGCCTAGCAAATCATAGCAAAGATTTGGGATGATACTTCCCATGCTCCACGTCCTGTCTTGTGTGTTGAAAAGTTAAAAGTACATTAAAAAATTATCTTAGTTTTCATCAATATGCATCACTTACACCACAAAAAAAAATATGCATCACTTCCACTTCCACTTCCACTTCCACTTCCACAATATTCCAAAATTCCATCTCACCGCTTTCGGCCTCCTTTTTAATTCACTTTTTTTTACACCACACGCTTTAAAGGCCCAACAACATAGAATAGAACAATCAACGCACAAACACACTTCTGTGTCCGCGAACTCAGAAGAAACACATATACCATAATTACAGAATTTACAGCTCTCAGAATTCAGAGAGATATACGATGAAATTTGGGAAAGAATTCAAGACCCACCTGGAGGAAACTCTTCCAGAGTGGAGGGACAAGTTTTTGTGCTATAAGCCCCTCAAGAAGCTCCTCAAGCACTTTCCAAATCCCACCCCAGATTTCAATCTTCATCAAAACCATCACCATGATGATGATGATGATGATGATAATAATAATATTAATAGTATGGATGGCCTTAATAACCACCTCCCAACCTTGGTGGACCTCCAGGAATGGTTTATCAGGATTCTCAATGAAGAGCTTGAAAAGTTCAACGATTTCTATGTTGATAAAGAGGAAGAGTTTGTCATCCGCTTTCAGGTTTGGTCATTTTCGTTCTTTTTCTTTTGTTTTCATGTGTATACTTTGTAGTTATATATGTGTTGGCAGTGGCAGAATCTAAGAATTTTTGCTTGGAAACATAATTGAACTCTATATATGTACGCATATTACATATACATGTATGTCTGTGTTTAGTTGGAAATTGTGTAAATGAAAAAACTTTATGCTTTATGTAACAGTACATATTGTATAAAGCGTAATGAAAAATTGCTCTTTAAAGACTCAATTTTTATTGCAAAAAGAAGAGAGAAAAAAAAAAAAAAAAAAATTGAATGTGAATGGTATGTTTGTATTGTCTCTGTAATATACTTATAGCATTATTCTCAATCATGAGATACTTTTGCCTTCCATGAAAATTTCAACATCTTGAATGGTTGAATTTAAAGACTGTTTTTTATTAGATTTATGGAAATTATAAGGTATTAACAGAACTTCACCCCCCACCTTTCCACCTAGTTCTGTCCTTGGATGTTGTAGCTATAAGTTACATGTATGTATGTGCCTTGTAATTGAAATAGGTGATTGGGATTTGCAAATATATATACCAATATATAGAGCTAAAGGTATATATATGTGTCTTCCAATTTTAATGGGTAATTGAGACTTGCAGGTTTTATGTTATAACTGATTAGTATCATCGAATGTTGGATTATTGAAGTGTGTAGAAAACTTGAATCCCATATAAGTTGGTTACTGAAACTTAAATTATTCACTGCCTAATGCTGTTAAACACTAATTGGGAGGTACAAGTCTTTAACATAGTCTAAAGGGTTTTAGGATGAGCTAGACAGGTACATTGTCTGGAATGTAAATGGAAGAAAAAGGTATTTGAATGTGACCACCTTTGTCATCTTGGTTATTCGTGAGATGGGGATGGCTGGAGAAGTTATTATGCATAGAATTAGAGTAACATGGATGAAGGAGAGAGTTGATTGTTGTGTGATTTATTGAAAACCTATCAAATCAAGTAATATTTGTGTAAGATGGGTTGTAAAGAAAGGAGGCTTTCCTGGAACTGTTTTACCTTACATGTAATAGGGACACTTCAGTAGCAGATCGTATGCAATTTTGTAATGGCAGTGTATGCTGAGCTTTGAATTTTATCAAAACAGTTCAATACTGGAGTTGGAGTCTTTATTTTCTTTCTTGGACCTAATTTACTCAACTTTAGTGAGAGGCAGTGGAGAGTATAAGTTTTGTTGGATCCCATCTAAACAAAGGGGCTTGAGGTTAAATCCTACTATAAAGCTTTAGTCCTGATTGGCGAAGTGATTTTTCCCTATAAAAGCATTGGAAAGCCTAAGGTCCCAATAAGAGTTGCATCCTTCTTGTTGGCTGTAGCATTGGGAGAATCTTAACTATAACAACTTGAGGAAAAGACATATTATCATGGTAAAATGGTGTTGCCTGTGCAAGGGGAATGGAGAGACGGTTGATCATTTACTTCTTCATTGTTCTATTGTCAGATAGTTGTGGACTATGGTTTTTATCCTATTTAGGGGTTCCATGGGTCATGCCTAAAGGAGTAATTGAGTTGTTAGCTTGTTGGCAATGTGGTTTTAGTCGACACTGGTGCATATAAATTTGGAAGGTGATTCCTCATTGTTTAATGTAGTGCATTTGTTAGGAAGGAATTCTTGTATTTTTTTTTTTTTTGATAGGAAAAAACTCTATTGGATCTGAAATTGATGCTTCTCAGATGCTTGCTTGAATATGTTTTCTTTTTCGAACTTAATAGATTTGGTTGATCATTGCAACTTTATTATTTAATTATGGGTGTACCTATTGTGTACCTTCCGTGTGCTTGGGCTATGGCTTGCTCTTGATTTAATAAAATTTGTTAATTATTGAAAGGAGTATGCATGTGAAAAAAAAAACCGAAAATTAAAAAAAATGGAGATTATGTGCATCTTAAAAAACCAACTTTAGAACCCTTGTTTTTTTGGGAAAATATATCTAGTCCAATTTTGAATGAAAAGCTGTAAAATTTAGAAGCAGTTCTTTGAACATTTTTTTTTCAAAAACAGTTAAACCTGTTGTATTATTTCTAGCTGGCCTGGTTCTATAACATGCCCAACACACCTTTGAAATATCAAGAAGTTTATCAAAGCGCCGCTGGTAATTAAAATCTTCTTCATAGCTTCTGGTTGGACCATTGTTCTCAAAAATGCCTGACCCCCATTATCAACAGTAATTAAAATAGGATTTCCTCAGATGGTCCTATTTATAACCCATGAATTTATATTTGATACCCATTCCCTGAGAATCAATTAAGCTCAAATTTGATGGATGATCCACTCAATTAGGGAAAATCAGTGAATTAGTTGTGATCTGATATATTTAGCACAAATCAGTGAACAGCTGTTCAATATGTATTTATGTAATGCATGTGCATGCACGCACATTTGTCTGTTAAAAAAATTAAATACAATATATAGTCTACCCCAGATAAATAAGTTTTAAACTGAATTTAGACAAACTAAATGTTAACCCAAAAAGGTTCTAACTTCAGTCTGGGTAATTTGGATATAAAACAACACCAGTTTAAAATTGAACTTGTTTTATCAGAACTAAACTAGTTTTCTGGTTTTCCGAACACCCCTTCCCTTTAGCAATCTTTATTTCTTCATCATCTAATGAATAACAAGAATTAGTTCAAAAACTATCTTCTTAGGAACCATAGAACCTATTGTAGTTGTACTTATCTTAAATAGGATAATTGGGGATCACTAGTATCTTCAAAATGGGTCCATAGTTTCTGTTCTTGGGTTTGGACAGACTCCTGGTTGTGACTCTTCTCATGCAATTTTTTTGCGTCCTAACTCAAAATCTCGTGTGACTTATCATTGTCTTAAGCACTGCCCACACATTTCCCATCATTGTCACACATGATGATATTGTTTACCTTTGTTCAAGGTGTAGAATGGGCTCTGGTGGCTGTGATGGCCATATGGCAGTGCGACTACCTTATTACTGCCCTAAAATTTTGCAAGTGCCCCATTAAATTGGTTGAATTTGTTTTCTAGTGATAAAGTGATAGTCTCATGTTTCTGTATCATACACTATAATAGATTTAAGTCTGCAATGTAGTTATTTATATGGGAGCCAACTGGTCACTGGAGAATCCTATGGGATGTTATTTATATTGCTGTTTTCATATCAGAATGGCAATGTATCATCCAAGTATGTAGCACTGTTCTTCATTGATTCTTATTTGCAATTTTTTAACAGGAACTGAAGGAAAGAATAGAGCGACTTAAGGAGAAGAGCAGCAAAGGCGGAGTTTTTACATCAGAGAGTGAATTTAGTGAAGAAATGATGGGGATTCGGAAGGATTTCGTAACCATTCATGGGGAAATGGTGCTTCTAAAAAATTATAGCTCCTTAAATTTTGCAGGTACAACATTTGCTTCATTTATTCTTCTATTCCAAATTTAACTGGGGTTGGTAAGGGATTTGTTGCTATTTATGGGGACATGATGCTGCTAAAAGTATATACTTTTGTCACTTCTAAATCCATTTCCTTTCTTCTGCTTCATCAGGGCTAGTTAAGATTTTGAAGAAGTATGAGAAACGAACTGGGGGACTGTTACGTCTACCTTTTGCCCAACTTGCCCTTCGTCAACCTTTCTTTACTACAGAACATATTACAAGATTAGTCCATGAGTGTGAGGAAAATCTTGAGCTCCTATTCCCATTGGAAGCGGAAGTTATTGAATCTAATCCTTGTACACAAGACCAATCAAACCCACCACCATGTAATGCAACAAAAAACTTATCTGAGACATCATCAACTCTTGGAGGGGAAACCATGTATCTATATCGTAGCACACATGCTGCAATGAGAGCCATACAAGCCCTTCAAAAAGCAAGCTCCACCAGCAATCCATTGTCTTTCTCAGCATTCTTGAAAAACCAGGATGATGAGGGTACAGGTGCGGTAACTGCTGAAAACTCTGCTGCAAACTCATCTGCCTCCTTGCCGAATGACGAGGAGGATGATCTAGATGATTCCCATTCTGTGTAAAAGGAACTTTGTCTCTATGGTTGCTGTAGTGCATCTTCTTTTGAATAATAGGTCTTCATGGCTATGTGTACAATCAGTTCCACACTTCCACAGCCAAATAAATTGTCATTCAAATGAATGGGTTAGTCACATGTCTAGCATTATCTTGAAAGTTTTATTTGGCAGATTCAATTACTGTATATGGATGTCTTCATGTAACTGCACTCAAGTAGTCCAGTTATTGATGGGTTTATCTTCCAAATTTTTTATGAACAGGCAGTTTTGAGTATTAAGAAAGTGTTGCTGCTTAGGATCTGATGGAAGCAATCTACAATTGAAGACCTCATCCGCTGCTCTAATTATCAATCTCTATTATCCCTCGAAGGCCACTAATTTTTCACTTTCATTTATTTTCCTTCTAAAAACCATAATTTAAAATTTTTTCTTTTTTGACCTAATGCGGTATAATGAAAACTCCTCAGTCCTCACATTATTCCGTAAATACTCCTTTGCCCTTCAATTTTGTTAATGGAGAAAACTGATAAACTATAAATTGACGTTCATCAAATTCAATTTTAAAACTTCGATGTTGACATGGTGCAATTCTTGTTTGATTTATATGGCTCTAAAAACTGAATCTTTAAAATCTTTACATTTTACTACTCTTGTTGAGTCCATCTTATTCTTAGAACACCTGAACTACAAATGAAAGTCGAATATGTCTCAGGAAAATCTCTCCCTCTCTCTCACATTTTGTGATGGGTTGTAGAGGTTTGATTCCACAACTATGTCCCAGGGAATAGCAGCACAATCATGGTGGTAAAAAGCAATGGGTAGCAGGGCATAATTTCTTTTTATTTATTAGAAAGTTACACACACACCTAGTGGGACTTGAACCCACAACCTCACCCTCCAACTAGTGCTTAAAAGTGGAGGAGGTGCCAGTTGAGCTAGACCTCATTGGCAGGTATTGGGGCATAAGATATGGCTGAAAAGCACTTTAAACTCCTTGCAGGAACATGCATAAACATAGTCATATACTGATCAACCCACCAGAAACAGTAAGGGGGTCATTATTTGAGCCATGCCTTGTGTGAAATTGTAATCTTTAAAAACATTGAACGATCTACTGTTGGCAGGTCAGTCAAGTAATAGAGTTTTCATTCATAAGCAGCCAGCTTTTCTAATAGGGCAAAACTCTGAAGTAACACAGTCTGGGTTGTAGATAAGAGGATTTCTCAAGACCACTTGGTTCCTTTTCCATTCATTTTTTCTATACTACTTTATTCTCTTTTCCAATAATTTCAGTCAACTACTTGATGAAAAGGACAAGTGGTGGTTTTAGGAGTCATCCGTCAGAATAGCTAGGATTATGGTCTTGTTTGCTGTTTGATTATCTGCTTTAAACTTTAAACAACAATAACAGTCATCTAATCTAATTCTAATCTTTTGTTGTAAAGGAAGGAAATATTTGGGCCCTTAGCATTGCTCAGTTATTTATTCTTGCTTCAAATCCGGTAACTGTTAGTGCTGCATATTGTAGAGTCCAGCTCTGCACATCGTAGTCAAACCCAATAATTTGTATTGGCTGTAGAGTCTATCAATATACTCTTTTCTTTTTGTTATTTCTTATCTAACATCTCAATTTCACTCTGCAAAGTTGTTATTTACAACTATTTTGTATTGGCTTAAATTCCATGCCAAAGTTGATTGTAATTTTATTCAATTATGTTTACTCTGTATTTTATGTGAGATTTCTTTGTATGGGTTGTGTGTAAGAGAGAGTGTGAAGACTCAAGCTTGTATGGGTTGTGTGTAAGAGAGAGTGTGAAGACTCAAGCTTGCATTGAAGGAGGAGTGGTTTTCGTGGGTATCTTGTGAGTAAATTTCTTGCGAAGTAAGCCACGTGAACAGTACATCATTGGAATGTGAAGAGTCGTGACAATCTAGTGATAACTAGTTTTCATGAGTATCTCGCGAGTAAAGCCTTCTCGCGAGATACCTGCGAAACATTCTGTTTTGCTATTTTAGCTTATCTGCTCCACCATCTTTTCACCTACACCATACATACCCACATTACCCATATATTGTAATTGGTGCTTTTCAGAGAGAAAATCCTAGCAAACACACTTGAGAGTTAGAGATTGTATACCCATAATCATCTATACAATCCTTTTTGGTTTTCCTCATACTCTTACCTATCCATATCCATATCCATATCCTTAAGAGATTGATAGCCCAAACACTTACCATACCCATTCTAAGTATCAAGTGAGGTTTTGGTGTTGCTGGGAAGTATTGGAAGAAGCTAAGTTTTTGCAGATGCAATTGGGCGCATTGTAGGATCTGGAAAGCTAGACAAGACACGGTTCTGAGAAGCCTTGTTGGAGTAGGAGCTTGGAGGGCTTATGTGCACTGAGTAGATTAGGCTTGGAGGGACTCTTGCTATTTGTGTATCCCAACTTATTGTCTAATGGATCGATTTACCACTTAGAGGGCGGCAAAGAGGTTTTTCGTCGAGTTCTTCTGTTTACTCTTTGATTACACATCAGCGTATTATCTTCTGTTTGCATTTCTCTTCCCTACTCTTTTATCTTTTATATTACTGCTGTAATTTGTTGAATATAGCTTAGAGTAGTTTTATTATTTGTTTGCTTGCATTTATTCTATTTTGCACTTAGTTTAAGTTAGAGTAAGATCAATTGAGTCGTAATCTTTTAATTTGGGGTCTGAACTGCTCTTTGTGTTTTTAACACAAATTCGAGCATTCAATTGGTATCAGAGTGGGTGCACTTGCTGTGGTTTCATTACCTAAGTGCGATCCTAGACCCCTTTTGTGATGGATCAATCACAATCGCTTAATGCTTCACCATTCTTTGATGGGAGCAACTATGCATTTTGGAAAGTCTATATGAAGGCATTCATTTGTGCTATAGATGAGTCCATGTGGGATTTCATTGAGAATGAGTATGTTAGACCACGACAGCCAAGTCCGAATGGGACAAGGTTGCTCTTGCTTTGGCAAATGCTAATAGTAAAGCAATTAATGCTGTCTTTTGTGGTGTGTCTACTAATGAATTTCACAGGATATCTCATGTGAAGACTGCCAAGGAAGCATAGACGATTCTTGAGACTACCTATGAAGGTACCAAGAAAGTTAAGGACATAAAACTTCAAATGTTTACTGCGCGATTTGAAGAGCTCAAGATGAGTGACGATAAGTCATTTGATTCATTCTATAGGAAGCTCAATGAAATTGTGATTGACAAGCACAATCTCGGAGAAAAGATTGAGGATGCTAAGGTGGTGAGAAAAATTTTGAGGTCCTTACCGAAGAGCTACCATGCAAAGGTCACAACTATAGAAGAAAGCAAGATTTGGATGAGATCAAGATTCAAGAGCTCATTAGATTTCTCCAAACATATGAGCTTGAACTGCCTTCCCACAAGCCAAGCAAATCACTTACTCTCAAAACCATCAACGAGAGAGTGGATGACTCCTCCGAAGAAGATGATGTGGAGAAGGAGGTTGCATTCCTTGCAAAGAACTTTTGGAAATTTCTAAAGATGAAAAACAATGGGAAGTCTTTCATCAAAGGAAAGTTTTCATCCTCCAAAGGTGGTAGGAATGAGTTCAAGAAGAAAGATGGCAATGACTCTCAATCCCCTCAAGGAATCGTGTGCTACAAATGCAACGGCCATAGACACCTCAAGAAGGAATATCCCAACTATTTGAGAAGGAAGGGCAAGGTGTTTGCCAATGCTCTTAGCAACTCCGAAAGCTCAAATTCAGACATGGAAGGAGAGTATGACAGTGACAGAAATTATAGGGCCTTCATGACAATTACTTCCGTTGACTCTAAGGATGATTTCAGCAATTTGGTTGATGAACTTGGTGTGCAATCTGAGGGTAAGGAAGTTGAAGAATCGGAAGATGAAGATGTATGCCAAAATGAAGGTGAGAAAAACCTTCAAGAAGCATATGATTCTTTGCTAGAAGATTGTGGCAAATATGCCAAGGTTGCAAACCCTGCTGTGAGAAAAATGAAGAAGAGCATAGGTGTACCCTTGTGCAACTTAAGGAAGCAAAATGTGAAGTAGAAGAACTCAAGGGAGAGCTAGTTGAAGCTTATTCTAAGATCAAGTTTTTTGAACTTGAAATGATCCAAGCTAATGTTAAGGTTGAGTGTATCTCCACCAAGAAACTTGACAACGTGCTGTCCTCACAAAAATCTTCACATGATAAGACTGATTTGGGCTACACCAGAGAAGGAAGCTCTAACAGTGAACCCAAAAAGGAAGTAAGATTTGTATTTGCCAAGAATGTTGAGAAACTCAAAGAAGTGAAACCTGAGACTGAGACTTCTGCTATTGTAAAGAGAACCATTGGTGCAAACCAAAGAATAAAGGGAAGTCATTACCTAAAAACCAAAGGGGGTCTTAAGTGAAGCATGTGTGTTATCATTGTGGCGTTGAAGGACACATAAGGCTAAATTGTTTCAAGTTTCATGCACTCAAGAAGGCTGACACTATGCGTGGTTAAGAAAGTACAAAAAAAAAAAAGACTAAATGGAGCACAACCTAAGGGAGAAAATGAGGGACATCTCATTGGAGACGTTATGGAAATATTGAAGAACATTTCACTATACCTTGCTAGCTTCACTCTGAGGTTGAAAAGTTATGTTGATCGTACCCCTCCATCTAAGGGTCTCACCCAAAACACTCATAAAGTATGGGTGAAGAAGGGTGCTCATGCGTGATCAATCTCTATGCCCATACATTAATACTTCTAATGTTTAGGGTCATAGGTTCATGCATTATGACATTCACAATCTTCTTGTGTCGCTGCTTCCGATTTATAGCATGTTTCTTTTACAAGTGTTGTTTTGTACTTGTTGCTTTTGCTAATCTTACTTTACTTGTTTTGTTTTTTAGTGTGTTGAAAATTCAAAAACCCATAAAAATTGAAAAATCTCCAAAAAGTTTGATCGCTTGTATTGTGTTTATCATATGTGTATTTGGCCTATAGCATAGTGCATTTATGAGCTTAGCTTGTTTTATATGTACATCTATCTTTGTGGGAAAAATCTTGAAATCTATGTGTGATTGTTGTAAATCGATCTTCAAGCTTGTCATGAATGGATAGTCAATAGTCTTGTTGGTCTTAATACATGCATAGACTTGTGCCTTTATATCTTCCCACATTTTATGTTTTTGCTCTATAACTTAACAAATGTCAAATTTCGAAAAGAGATAATAAGCTGGAAAAACCATCGCATATACTAGTATTTGACTAGAAAAAAGGGAAAGCGATTTGTATTGAAATGTATGGTGCCTCAAAAAGCTAAAGGCTTACTCACAAAATTGAAATATCAAAAATTTCAGGTATTGATCTCAAAATGAGATGTAATGTTATTATATGATCAAAAGTTATAAGCTGTAAGAAGCTAAAAAGAAAAGCTTCAAAGTTTCATGATCATTTTCTTGTAGGAGGTCATATATGCTCATATAGACCACTTGACTTAGTATTAGTTGTGTATGACTTGATTGAATTGATAATTGAAACTTCACTCTAGACTAAGGATTATTCCACATTAATACACACACACAACACACAAGTCTATTGTTCAATGAATGCTTATTTCATTTGTGTGATTGTACATGTTCAAATGTGATGTGTATACTCAATTGCTTGTCGATCAAACCCAAAAATATTTTTGAGTATTTTATATGTTTTTTAAAGTGTTTTTATACTTTTATGTTTTGAGTTTTTGTTCATAATGCATTTTTTATGTTTTCATCAAAAACTCATTCATAGGCATTTTTGCGAGAAGCTCGCGACTAAGCTTTTCCTGCGAAAATGCGATAGGCAAAAATGAAAGCACATGAAATTCAGACAGAAACTTTCACGATTGTCTCATGACTAAGCTTTTTCCACGAAAAGTTTTGTGCTTCAGTGACATTTTTCGCGAGTAACTTCGCAAGAAGATATTTCACGAAAAACGCGTGTTTTCAATTTTTAAAGGGGTGAACATGACAGTTTTTCAAACACACCCTTTGCCTCCCTCGAGCTTTTCTCAACTCAAAACCATTTTTTCTCAAAAACCCAAGTAAATTTCAAGAGAAATCATTTTCAAATCATCTCTAAGGTATGTTCATTCAATCTTTTCTCTCTATTTCATTAGATTATGCCTTAATTGATAGATTTTGCATGTGTTGGGATATTTTTGAAAAAGGGTTGGGAAACTTCTATTTTGTGAAATTTTTTTCAATATCTTGATTGGGCTCTATCCCATTTGTTTTGTTTGTGTTTGTGTTGGCCCATTGTGGCATTTTAACTTGTATTTAGGAAAGATTTACACATGTTCATGCATTATTTACATCTTAGTTGTGTGGGTGCATACCAAGACATTTTGGTGTTATTTTGGACTCCGATGAGTACCAAACTTTAGGGATTACCATGATTATACATGTTTATCATGTTTTAATAATTGGTTGTGTGTTTTACACACTTTGAACCATATGTGTTCCGTCATGCCTTGATCATGCATTACATATGCACACATGTACACTTGATCCACATTCTTGTTCACTTGTCATGTTTTGCATATCACTCATGCTAGATAATTGTTATTTCATGTTTAGCACTCATGACATGATCTTGTGACTTTGTTTATGTTCGTTTTAGGACTTTGTAGTTGTTTTGTGACTAACTTGGTACTAATCAAGTTTGTGTTTGTGTTTTTGTATTTGTTTCTCTGTGGTTTGTCTCTATTTTTACAGATGTCTCCTACTAAGCACTCTGCCACAAATAAAGGACCAAAGAGTCCATGTATGAACGCAGAGAATTTCTGAAATGTTGATGCAGCATCATCATGCAACGACTTCTACAAAAAGGCAACGATCATCAGGGAAAGGATTGTGAAAATGGAGACCCTTGAAAACACTTGCATTCTAGAATTGTTCAAGGAGAGGACTTGGACAAAATTGTTGAATCCAAGTGGAAATGTCTTTTCTGAAATCATAAGGGAACTCTTTTCAAACGACATTGTGGAAGGGGATCGCATTAACTGTTGGGTGCGGCAAAAGGAATTCTTTATCACAAGAGATTCCATTCTAGAGTTCTTGGAAATTTGTCCACCATCTCAACAAATCTCCATCCAATATGATGATAGGTTGGATTCTTTTGAACCAATGCTGGATCTCCTCGGTGGTACTCTCCAAAAGAAGTCAATGTACACAATATCTTTGATAGAATTAGCTTAAAAAAGTAATTTGTATTCAAGGGTTATTTTGAGAAAACCAACCTCCAAAGGAGAAGAATAGAGAATTGGAAGAACAGAGAAGAATTGAGAGTTAGGAAAGAATGAATGAAGGAAAAATTAGTATTATTCTGCTTACCCCTCTCTTACATCCCTCTCTACCTTATATACAGTTTAGTACCACTCAGTCAGATAGTTATAATCAGTTACAAGTATCAATCCGCCCTTAGCTGGCATAGTAACCAACTACTAGCTTAGCACTAACATACACTAACATACCTACACATAGAAGTACAACACACACACACTACATACTTTTATCAAGTCAGTACAAATTAGTACAACTCTTATCAATCCACGCCCTTAAAAAAACCTTATTCTCAAGGTTAAGAAGCTTAACAAAGTACCCCCCCCCCCAACACTTAAGGAACCTTGCCCATAAGGTGAGGAATCCTGTTGTGAAGAACATAGAGAGACTCCCAGATTGCATCATCAACAAATTGGGCTTGCCAATGAACCAATACCTCAGTAATGACACAGGTCCTCAATTGTTTAGACCTCCTCTGCAGAATTGCAACAGGTTTAGGCTGAAGCAGACTAGATGAATCCATGGAAGGAAGAGAAGGGGACGGAGAAATCTGAGCCCCCAATTTCTGTCACAAACAAGAAATATGGAATACAGGGTGAATAGGACAGCCCTCTGTAAAGCCACCTTATAAGCCACCTCACCAATGAGTTGAACAATCTGGAATGGACCAAAGAACCTTGGAGAAAACTTGGCATACCCTTTTACCCTTAGAGAAAACTGTCTACAAGGTTGGAACTTAATGTAAATCCAATCACCAACACTAAAGGATTTATCAAACCTGTGTTGATCAGCCAAGAGCTTCATTCTAGTTTAGGCTGGAGTCAAATTTTGTTTTAACAGAGGAAGAAGCTCTTGTCTAGCACGTAAGAAGTAATTCACTGCCTCTACCTTAGTAACACCAGAAACATAATCCAAAAGTCTAGGAGCGGGGTAACCATACAATGTCTCAAAGGGTGTCATTTTGGAAAAGTGTGGTAATTAAAATTGAACCAATATTTTTGATAATCCCTTTAATTTGGTAGTTAGCTAGTTAGTTGAGATTAGGATTAGGATAAGTTAGTTAGGATTTGAACACATATACCTCATTTAACACATGACTTAATTCATAGAGCATATGTTGAATTAATTAGCCAATTATCTTGAGCCATATGGGCCAATGATATTAGAGCTAGTCTCCTATAAATACATGGTTGTAATTCAATATTAGATATCAAATGAAGAATAAACCAATTTCTTAGTGCATTAGTGCATCTCTCTCTCTCTCTCTCTTTCTTTCTCTCTCTCTCTTTCTCTCTCTCTCTTTTAATCTCTCTATTTCTCTATGGAGGGTGACTATTCCTTTAGTCTTGATTAAAGCACCATTAGCAATCTGGACTTCAAATGTATCCTAAGATGACAAAGGTAAATTCAAGGTCTTCCACATACCTTCATCCAGGAAATTATGTGTGCTACAACTATCAATCAAAATAACCATCTCTTGTTGCTTGATTCTTGCCAAAACCCTCATTGTACCTGGAGATGGGCTACCAAGCAATGCATAGAGAGTGATTTCAACCTCACTACCCTTCAATTCTACAGTGCCTTCAATGCTACTGCATTTGGATCTCGACATCTCCTCCTCCACATCTTGCTCCAACCCACTATACACATCAGAATCCACTTCTTTTAATGGAATATTAGAATGAAATTCAGACAGTCCTTCCATAAGGAAAATTTTTGGGGTATTGCATTGATGCCCTGCATGCCACTTTTCCTCACAAAGGAAGCAAATTCCCTTCTTCCTTCTTTCTTCAATTTGTGCAACAGGTAGTCTTTGAATAGGTAATTTAGTAGTTTTACTGGCCATCTTATCATTCTTGATTGCTGGTATCGGGCTAAGAATAGAAGGTTTAGGCATATCTATTCAAGGCTTAGTGGTTTTCTTGTTACTAAGGAGATATTCTTCTTGTATCTTAAGAAGACCAAAGACTGAATTAATGCTTTGTGGGTTAAACATCTTGACAGGTAAACAAATTTCATCCCTTAATCCACTCAAGAAACAGCTAAGTTTATGTTTTTCTGATAACTCCTTGATCTTATTTGATAAAGCTTCAAGCTAGGCCTTATAGGAAGAAACATAACTAACCTGCCTTAACTTTGTTAATACTTCCATCAGATCATCATAGGTCAAGGCTCCAAACCTGATATGTAAAGCTCTCACGAAGGCTTCCCAGCTAGTGAATTGCCCTGTTTCTTCAGCTTCTTGTAGCCAGATCAAAGCTTCATCCTCCATGTGATAAGAAGCTAGAAGAATCCTTTGATTGATGGGAGTATTGTACAATTGGAAGAACTGATGTGCCTTGTAGACCTAACCAGAGGGATTTTCTCCTCTGAATCTTGGGTAGTCTCATTGTCATTGGAATTGCTGTGAGTGAGTCCAATGGTGTTGTGGTAGTTGTTGAAGGTGAAGGTGCAGTCCCATGTTACCATTGATTCCTAGCCTCAGTGAGTCCTTGCATAATTTCTATCAAAGTCTGTAACACCAAAGTCATAGCATCTAATTTCTGATGAATGCTTTGAATTTCTTATTCATTTTGCTCAGAAGTAGTTGAAAGGGTATTGTATTTCTCATTGAGAGTAGTCAAGGATCGTGTTTCTGCCATGAAGACAGAGTAAGCTCTAATACCAAAATGATAGAATCATCTTAAAAAGGTAATTTGTATTTAAGGGTTATTTCGAGAAAACCAACCTCCAAAGGAGAAAAATAGAGAATGGGAAGAACATAGAAGAATTGAGAGTTAGGAAAGAATGAATCAAGGAAAAATTGGTATTATTATGCTTACCCCTTTCTTACATCCCTCTCTACCTAAAATACAGTTTAGTACCACTCAATCAGGTAGTTACAATCAGTTACAAGTATCAATCCACCCTTAGTTGGCATATACAATTGGCATAGTAACCAACTACTAGCTCAGGACTAACATACACTAACATACCTACACACAGAAGTACAACACACACACACACACACACACACACACACATACACACACACACACACACAAACTACATACTTTTATCAAGTCAGCACAAATCAGTACAACTCTTATCAATCTTTCAATAGGGAGATGAGGACATTGAGCTATATCATAATCCACAACTTCTATTCAGTGACAAATTTAACCACATTGTCAGCACCACGAAATACATTTCTTATGATCTCTTCACACATAAGGAGATCGACATATGTGGTCACATCATCCACCTCCTAACAAAAGCCATCACCAAGAGGAATTTAAGAACCGTAATGCCATTCCCTAGTCTCATCATGGGTCTCATTGCAAAGACAAAGCTAAAGTTTCCGAATGGTCTCACCGTGGTGCAAAGAGACTCCCCTATTAGTGCTTCAACAATAACCCGAAGCAAAGCTCATATCACTGGACCAAAAATTGGCGTCTCTCAAATCCCAAGGGATGATGTTGAGGAAGAAGGTGGCGACATGGAGGAGGAGATCGACGGGTTTACATCAGCCCCGGAGGGCTCTGCACAACCATCCTCCCCTATTAAGCAGATGTATGGCATGATCGAATCCCATGTACAGCACACCTCAGATTAGTTTATGTATGTTCAAGGCAAGATTACTGTACTTTCATCTCAAATTAATGACATGATAATAGAGCAGCGGCAACAGCTAGGCTCTGAATCAGAATCTGAAGAGTTCTAGCCTCTTTGGCCATTCCTGTCAAAAAGGGGAGTAGTTTGAGGGGGAGCTGCTAAGTTTGAGGGGGAGCATAGCCATACATATTGGTTTATTTTGGTGGTTTAGGAGTTTACTTTGGTGGTTCTTAGTTCTTATAATTCTTAGTTATTTGCATTGCTTTCTTTTAAAGCTTTAAAGTACTCTAGTTTAAAACTTCTGTTTATATTTAGTACTTTGTTTTATGTATCTTTGCTTTTGTAGCTTTTTAAAAGTACTTTTAGATTAATGTATACATTTTCTATAGTGCTTCACACTTGTGCCCTTGTTGGATCTTGTATCCTTGATGCAAATACTTTGGTGTTTTGCATTGGTTGTGTGTTTGGACATGCAATTGATTATTGCATTGCTTTTAATTGCATTGCGTGTTTGGATGATCTTTTACTAGCTAAATGATCATTGTAGTTGTTCTTTAATGACTGTTCCTATATGATCAAGTTATGCTTCATAGCTTATATCTTGCTTATTACCTTGATTGCATTTTGCTTGTTCCTATACGTACCTTGTATTCAAATTGTCAAAAGCCTAGTGAAAGTTTTGTTTGTGTGCGAGTGTTTCAGTATATAGATGTATATGTGCAAGTGCTTCACAGCTTCTAGATTAGGTGTAAGTGAGTTTTGCCATTGTTCCCAAACTCGTGTCTAAGTCTAGAGTTTGTTTTGGGGGGTTTTGTCATGGAATAGCCAAAGGGGGAGATTGTAAAGTTGTTATTTACAACTATTTTGTCTTGGCTTAAATTCCGTGCCAAAGTTGATTGTAATGTTGTTCAATCATGTTTACCCTGTATTTTATATGGGATTTCTTTGTATGGGTTGTGTGTGAGAGAGAGTGTGAAGACTCAAGCTTGCATTGAAGAATGAGTGTTTTTCGCGGGTATCTTGCAAGTGAACTTCCCGCGAAGTAAGCCATGTGAAGAGCACATGACTAGAATGTGAAGAGTCATGACAATCTGGTGACAGCTGGTTTTCGCGAGTATCTCGTGGGTACGCGAGTATCTCCAAAGTAAGGCCTTCCTATGAGATACTCGCTTACCCAAAAGATACTCGCGAAACATTCTGTTTTGCTATTTTAGCTTATCTGCTCCACCATCTCTTCACCTATACTATATATACCTACATTACCCACATATTGTAAATGGTACTTTTTAGAGAGAAAACCCTAGCAAACACATTTGAGAGTTAAAGATTGTATACCCACAATCATCTACATAATCCTTTGTGGTTTTCCTTATTCTCCTACCTCTCCATATCCATATCCTTGAGAAGTTAATAGCCTAAACACTTACCACATCCATTCTAAGTGTCAAGTGAGGTTTTGGTGCTACTGGGAAGTATTGGAAGAAGCCAAGCTTTAGCAGATGCAATCGGGCACATTACGGGATCTAGAAAGCTAGATAAGACACAGTTCAGAGAAGCCTTATTGGAGTAGGAGCTTGGAGGGCTTATGTGCACTGGGTAGATTAGTCTTGGAGGGTGGTCTCTTGCTATTCATGTATCCTAACTTATTGTGTAAAGATCAATTTATCGCTTGAAAAGTGGCGAAGATGTTTTTCACCGAGTTCTTCGGTTTCCTCTTTGATAACACATCAGCATGTTATCTTGTGTTTACATTTCTCTTCCATACTCTTTTATTTTATTGCTGTGATTTGTTGAATATGGTTTAGAGTAGTTTTATTGTTTGTTCGTTCACATTTGCTCTATTTCGCTCTTAGTTTAAATTAGAGTAAAATCAATCGAGCTATAATCTTTTAATTTGGGGTTTGAACAGTTCTTGTTTTCTTAACACAAATCTGAGCATTCACACTCAAAATTTTAAAAAATAAATAAAAGAAGAAGAAGAAGAAGAAGAAGAAAAATAAAGAACAATAAGTAAAAAAAAATGACATATAAGAAAATGATGATCTTAGTTTTTAGTCATCTTTCTTCTGTTCTGTTCATGTCTATATGTTGTTGTCTTCATCGTCATCATAGTAAAAAGGTAGTGGTACTGTCTTGAATGCCCGATACTTCCCAACATTGTTTAAGTGTTCATTCTCCAATCTGATCGGTTCAACATAAATTTCTCATTAGTATATGAGGAGGTTTTGGAGCCTGGAATGTGCCCTAGATAGCTCAAGTTTAGGTCTAAGCTTAAACTAGGTCTTGTAAGCAATTTTGAAGCAATTCAGCTATGCATATACGTAGAGATGGCAAAATAGGTCAGAATTTTCTCCCTTGACTTGAACCGACCAGAAAAATACCCAACCTAAACCCGATTTTTTAACCCAAAGCAAAAACGGGTTGACCGGTGACCTCACTTGAACTTGAACCATTTTTTTAAAACTGTTTTTTTTTTTTTTTTTTGGGTAAAAAAAAAAGTAAACTTAAGACAATATTGATTTAATTGTTTATTATGAGTTTTAAGGAAATAATTGACACATTTACATAACTGCATGTAAATTAATTGAAAAATAAATGGTTGAACATTCTGTAATGAGTAAAATTTTTTAGATATCAAATAGCAAAGTACATACTAAGATAATCTGGTTACAGTTTAGTTAAAAATATAGATTTTAAATTGTAGACACGTATGAGAAACATTCACAAGTGTGAAAATAGTGAAGCCAAAGTATCAAATTAGCATATATTATGAATGCTTAGACTTATTTTTTAATAATTTATGTCCAAAATAAACGGCTTTTCAAAATAAATTATGATATTTTCTTGAGTGTGTATTACTTAATAATAATATGATATTCATAAAAGAGACTATGTATAAATAAGTTAGCAATCAAACTTTAATGTGTATCTCAAATTAAAATAAAGTGCCAACTACAATTGATAACATGTTATAAAATTAATTTTCAAGATTATAAATTTCTTATATGTTTTTATTTTTTATCAAATGAGTTATCCAATAAGTCATTTGTAATTTTGTTTTATGTTTTGGAATGTTGATATAGTGTAGAAATAAAACTTGTGTATTTGTTTTTACTTATCTTTGTGTTATTTTGTTTTAGATAGCAATGTTAGGATTTGTATAATTTTAAAATTATTGAATATATATTAATAAGTTTAACTGAGTTCATTCTTGATATAAGTGGTAAATTCAAAATAATGCATTTTACATCAAGTAATTTGTTGCATAACTTTCCAAATGACAAACACATTTTGTTTTCTTTATAAAAAAAAAAAAAAAATAAAAATTCATGTGAGAAATACGGGTTGACCTGACCCGACCAGCAATTCGATTGACTCGAACCTGTTTTTAACCCGCTTAAAATGACCCGTCACCATTTTGACTCGCAACCTGACCCGCCCGTTTTGCCATTTCTACTATATACTGTTAAAGAAAAGAATTTATGCATATTCTAACTGATTTGCATGTGGCTGCAACATGATCTGCTGTTTGATTTTCTTAACAAATAACCTAATCTTCATCAACACCTTAACTAAGTCAAAGAATAGTTCATTTTTATGAACACAAGGGAAAGGCAAAAGGAATTGTTCATTTTTTCTCCCTGCACTCTATTCTAGGTCACATCAATTTATTAGTTAGATGCCTACAGTGCCAAGGAAAACATTACTAGTAGGAAAGCTTCTTGAGTTACACAAGCGCATATCAGCACAGTAACACTTGGTAAAATATGTAAGATATATGCATTGCATCTCTTGTAGAGTGCTCTGGATCTTGAGGTATATCAAAATTGCTAGACTCCCTTATTCTATGCTGTAATTACTTTCAAGTTGTTATTTTTGTGCTAATAAGTAGTAAGAGGATTGAATATTACAAATTAATATAGCATACCTGAAGAAATTCCAAATGCCACGACGAAGGATCTCCAAGCAGGCAACTATCGCAACCAAGGCTTGTCTATGCAAGAAAGGGGTTTCGGTAAAACCTAAGACTGACTGCATCCAAGCAAGTCTGAGTACAACATTTAATACCTGCAGTTAACATTACCAAAAGTTGGTCGAAAAAAAGAAGAAGATTGGATTAAGACTCTTCCTTCAACGACCACCCCAACCAAATGAAAATGCAATACACTTGCCATAGCTACAAAGTAAACACTTCTGTTTGACACAAGGAGTTTATCTCTGAGCCATGGATTTTTGGAATTCCTTCGCAGAAGACCCCAATCAATGACAATGTCCCAATATGTAGCAGCCACTGTTGCAACACCTGAACTGACTGCAGCTATGATCCTCCAAGTCATCACCCTTTTTAAATCATAACTAGTCCTCGTGGCAACTGCAACAAGTATTGAGAAGAATTTCAACCCATTAAGCAATTGCATTGCATCTTTCTCCTCCACAAAGCGCCGAAGGCTCTAAATCATAACACTGTTGTGAGCAAAACTGTTGCCATTTGTGTTAAAGATGTATGTGCAACATATCAAAGAAACCTAAAATTAGCAGCTAGTGTTGTTGCCCTAACTACCTGAAGGAAACGGATTGAATATGGAATGATTGCTACAATGAAATAGAAAGTTTTAAAAACAACACTTTCTTTGCACTTGTTTGATCTTCTTTTGAAGTCACCCCAACCATAATAGCAAACATAAAATTCCAAACTTCTGAAGGCTTGCACCTGAAATTATATGACAGTGAGTTAATTGGAGCCAGCAAGACATAAATCTTCATGAATGTTAACATATAACTTGGCCGATTTGCATTACATTTACGAGGGAAACAAGGATGAAAAAATATTTATCTGTAATAAATAAACGTTGAGACCAAAGAATAATCATAAGGACTTACTTGGATTGATCTAATTATGAAAAGAAGTCATACATCAGATAAGACAGTTGCTATCCAAATCTATGTGCTTTGTCACAAAGTTCCAAGATTGAAGGGCAAAATATTAATCAGGAGGATTGCTTATGATGTTGATCTTGAAATAATTCACCATGTATACAAATTAACTCAAAAGCATGACAAGTATCAACATGTTAAATTAAGCCTGATGCCTAACCTGGCTAGTCAGCTGGTCTGCCAAGAAAAAATCTGGAAGGGTAACCTTCAGATGGAAAAAGAGAAGAATAAATTTTTGCTTCTATTTTGATGGAAGTGAATGATATGTCTGTGCGGAAATTCTTATCCCTACTACCTTGTAAAGAGGAGCACAAAGACAGTGTAATGTAGATTGGATGAGGAAGAAGCGACTTGAACGGAAAATGATATTGAAAGGACACAATATTATAAGAAGCACAGCCTGCAAAGATGGATCAATAGTTCCAACTCATCAGGGTAAATCTTGTTATATGAAAAGTTTGATTATAAAGGTTGTGTACTCTTACAGTAAGTAGGCCTAAAGGAACTAATTCAGTTAAGGCTCTGAAACTTTTTGTTCTCGGGTCCATCTCCATATCTAAATTTGAGATTACTCCAGCCAATGCCAATACAGCAAGACCTGAACTAAGAAGAAATACTTCTCTGTAACCTAACTCTCTTCCTTGCTTAAAGCCAAAAATAAATGCATAATTGATTCTATAACGCCTCCAGAAGTATAAGTTTGCGGAGTGCATGAGCATATGTAGGACAATGAATCCAAACAAACTGCAAAAAGGTGCACCAAACTTAGTATACCAAATAATGTCAGTATGCAACTTTAGGAGAAAGCTACTAAAAGTTTAAAAGCAAACAAAGGAACAAATATCATATAAATAAAAATCAATAAACATAAAAGGAAAAAAAAACAAACACTATGGTTTGTATAGGGTAACATTTTCTCTAAATACAATATGAGAATAACTTTTTTCAAAGACCTGGAACTTACCTGTAAAGAGGAAACATGTTTTCCATATACTGAGTACGCCCCTCGTTCTTCATGATATCTCTTGCATGTACAAGCACAATGATGGCTGTTACAAGTGCAAGTGAGCAGCCAGAGAAGAAACCTGCAGTTTTTTAACATGTAAGCAGATTTTATATAGATTGGATTTTTGACAAGCATAGACAACAGCTAATTGATTGAAAAATCAGTAGCCAACCCCATAGTTTGAGACCATGGCTTTTTTTGTTGTATACATGATGGCTAATCTCTATTTTTCATTCAAAATTAAGGGAAAAAAATATGCAGAGGCCATTGAACAGCTTTGGAACTCTATATCACATACTAAAACATTAAAGGAAGCAGATGAAATTTCAACTTAACTACTCTGAGATTAAATGAGACACTTGAATATGATCAATCAAATAAGCCTCTATTTCTACTTCTTCAACTTTGGAAATTTTCTTTTATATCATGTGCTCAACCCTCCTTAACTTTGCAATATCTATACAGCATTTGCGCTGTAGTACATAGCACAGTTTCTTCTGCTAGCACATCTTACCTAAGGAAAATGTAATTCTATGACTTTCCCTTCTGGCTTTAGGTCTTAATGTGTCCATTCCTTTTCTATGATTTCCATTTGCAAAGTGCTTTATAAAGGTAACCTCTACCCTTTCCATGAGCCTGGTAACCTATGGAGGCACAAGATGGATAAGAAGGCAAAGTTTCATAATAGAATCCTTTCGAGTAATGCAAGCTGAATTTCCTGAACAATTACGAACCTCATCAGTGCTACCAATATAAGAATTGTCCACCATCTCCATGTATGTCTTTGACGCATTCCTTGAAGTGATCTGTGCTAATAAAGTTAGTATGATCAAAGTAAAAAGCTTGCAGTCATGAATTGATGAGCTAGAAACATAAATTTATTAGACCTTGTCATACTTCTTCATAATCTTTGAAAACGCCAATTGATTCAAGAAGCTGTTGCATTCATTAACAATAGGGTCAGTTAAGCTCAACAAAGAGCATTGAAAAGAAAATTCACATTGTGGTTAATCATATAAGATTTGAAGAAAGCCATATTACCAATAGCTTTTCAGAAGTCTTAGCTTTTGGTAGAATTCAATAAAAGCCTGTGTCATTTGTTGTTCTGCTTTCCTTAGCTCTTTCCTGCTGAATGAAAAGTCTGAATTTGAACTCATGAGGATGCCTTTCAAGGTAGACACTGGAGTTTCAGGTGTGACATTGATCTTTACATGATTCAAAATGTCTAATGAAGCTGGTCTGAAGCCCTTTATCTCCACCTTGTTTCCTTTGGACTTGCTATGCTCACAAGCCTTTTCTATACGGTCTTCTTGTTTTTCCTCTTCTAAATGTCCTTCACTGCTCATCTCAACTTCTTGAATAGCATCCATATGAGACAGTCCTTTACATTGGAAACAATGTGGAATTTTAAAGGTATGCAAGACTTTTCAATTATCAAAAAGTAATCTTTAATCTAATTTAAATAACTATCCCAAATTTATAAGCATTTGCTATACTAACTAATAGAATATCTCTTTTTCTTGGATAAGCATACTTGTTTTAACTAAGGTCGACTAAGGTTATATCCAGTGCACAAAACTCCCACTTTTGTGGGGTTTGGGAGATGTGATTGGTAGCCAACCATACCCCTAATATACTTTGTGTTAACTACTTTGAACAAAAATGCAGGAAAATGAAAATAAATACATAGGGTCACAGAATATTGATTCCTATTACCAGGTTTTCTTTGTTTTATGGAATGAGCAGCCGTGGCTGAAGGTGAGGATGCCCCGTTGCTGGAAATATTTCTTGGATCAGATCCATTAAATTCCATCACAGGATCATCTACCTTTATTCGAAGAGCAATCAAAACATCCATCTGCTTGGTCAATTCATTTGCCTCCTCCATCACTGCCTCCACCTTCTTCATATAAAAGTTGATGACTTTATTTAACTCATCATCAAGTCTCCTAAAAAACACAAGCTCATACTCTCCCCCTAAATCCGAGCTCATAAGGAACATGGTTTGGTAGTGCCTTTCAGACGACTCCTCTTGCTGCTGCACTACTGCATTAACTAGAATTACTTCATCTTCGTTCTTCTTGGGGGAGCTTCTGTGCCGGCTAGTAAGCCCACTAAAAGCTCTATAGAGGGACACCCTTCTCTTCAAAGACCCTTGTGAGGTTGATGCCTTTGGTGTTGATGGGTTTCTCTTCTTGAACTGCAGGATATCTTTCAAGACTGTTTTGAGATAGTTGTAGTCCATGTATGCTTCTTGCCATTCCTGCACCATCTGTGATGCAAACTCCTTTCCAAACTTCATTTTCTTTCACAAACAACCTCTTCTGCAGATCAAAGTTGATGCTAGTGAACAAACATATAGTTAAAGATATGAGTTGAAGCTTTAGTAGGCTTTGCATTAATGAGCTTATTTATGGGTCTAGTGAATGTGGTCAAGAAAATATATTTATCTATTAGCAGATGATTGATATCGTCTAGTATCTGGTCTTAAAGCTTGACCATAGTTCTTCCTTTTTTAAACCTGAGTGCACCATCTATATACTTTATACAATTTAATGTCAAGAAGAGCCTAATGATCATTTTCTCCAACACGTATAAAAGATTATGATTGCAACACATACAATAAAAAAACTAATGTGAAGGCTCCACTCCTATACTAAGAAGTACGGATGTGTTTCAGGATTCGGGCGTAGATACGGGTGTGAGTGCGGGACTCGACATTTTTTTGAAAAAATAGGGTGCGGGTGCAGCGGGATGCGGCAATTAAAAAATTATTAAAAATATTTTTATTTATATTTTCTATATATTTTTACTACTAAAATATTCTTAAAAATACATTACTATGGCTTCGTTCACAAAACAAAGAAAGAAGAAGACAAGATTGCAAGAAACACAAAACAAAACACAAAACAAAAAAGAAAAGTTGCAGCTCGAAGTATTTGAAGAACAGATAAGGTTGAAGATCACAGTCACACTTCACTTTCTAGAATTCAACACAATCCTAGGATTATGTCATAAAAAAATAGATATATAAATTATAAATAACTGAAAGAGGCTACTAAGGAAGAATGAAACAAATATTATTAAGGTTGTGAAAATGAGCAAAACAATAGAAGTCACTAACCATTCATAGCCAAAATCTCATTTTGGCTGTTTCGGCATGATTCGGCCACCGATGTAGGGTGAGACAATAGATTTCAGTTGTTCTGGCATGATTCAAGGTCGATTTCGGCCTTTTTCAATAAGTTTCGGCCACTGGTCGAAACGATTCAATTCGGCCGTTATGACCTGATGCTGGCCGAATAAGCTCAAATCGAAGCCGAGTCAGCACAAATCCCAAAAAAAAAAAACTCAAATGCGGCATCAACTTGCAAGTAGCACCGTCGGTGGCCGCACCCCGCGTCGAATGCCGGTGCAGCACCCTCCCAGCTGCATCGGTGCTTCCCAGCTCCTATATCATAATCCATAACAATCAATCAGCTGAGAAATTAAGGCATCTTTATTATTAATTTTTGCTTTAGTTGTAAAGATTATTGGTCTCCACCAATCATGAAAGAGATCCTTTTTGTTAAAGTGAATATAATCTGGTCGGCCAAAACTCAAGAATGTCGTGCACGTATTACTTATATCCTGCAATCAGGGACTGTGTTTGAGTCTTTAAATATTACTGGACTGTGTTTGAGTCTTTAAATATTACTATCAAGCCACTTGTTTCATACACTATATTTAGGAGTTCTCAAAATAGCGGAATGAAATGGAATATGGAGTGTATAGTTTTATTACTATTATACTACCTTTGTTCTTTTATACGTTTATTCAAAATGTTCTTGTAAATGATTTGGTAAGCAGTTAATCCAATTTTTTTTTTCCCTTTCTCTCCAAAAAAAAAAAAAAAATGTGTAACATTTGATTTTAAGGCAAGTAGCAACAACTGTGTCTTGTTCATATTTTATAAGGTCAATTCATGCTAGCCTAAGGAGGAAGCTGAGTTATGTCATATAGGACGAACATTAATCTTCAAGAACATGCAATTTGTTGAAAATCGAATCTGCAATCTGCATATCAAAGACAAGTATTAATAATTGGGTCATGCTAACAAATGCCTTTAGGGTATTGGTTAATAATCTATTTAAAGAAAGTTTTAACACTACTTTTATGAGAAATAAAAAAAATTATCAAAATATTAATTACTTTATTTCATTTTTTTATAAAATTTTTTTTTAAATGGATTATTAACAAATGCCTTAAGGGTATTCGTTAGTATTTTTCTTAATAATTTTTGAGAAAGAAATAATAAGGGTCACGGGAAATATGAAATACTGAAAGGGCATTGAAAATATCGAAGCTATTATGTTGGCCATGATAGATAAATTGAATGCCAAGTTGTCCCACCGTGTTGCATTAAGATTAGGTATGTGTTGGTTGTTCATATGTCTCTATGTTGTTGACCTAATCATTTAAATTGAAATAAATGTACATTGGGATTTGGGACAACCAAAAGAATCATACTCTTATTTATTTATGGGTCCTGTAAACGGCTGCTGTGTAGCAACCGTTAACATGATATAAAATATAATAAAATACTTATTTTTTATGAATATAAAAAAAAAGCTGACTATGTTTAGGTCAATGTCATCTTTTTATTAGAAAAATCAAGTTATTTTATAATTAGATCAAAATACCTTTTATTTTCTTTGATTTTAAAGATTAAAATAATATATAAACCACATTAAATAATATATTTACTCAAAATCAGTCAATATACAAACACACACCCAGTGACAGTCGCCACCAACAACCACCACTACAACCAAGAGCTTCCTCTACCACCCAAAATAAACAAAAAAAAAAAAAATACAACCAAATACCCACAACAAATTCCAAATCCAAAAACCTCAAAAAAAAAAAAAAAAAAAAACTCAACCACAACAAACACCGCTAGCCCACTACAACCACAAACATCACCGGCCCAAAACTCAACCAACCACCGCCACAACCACGACACCACCACCGGCCCAAAATCCCAACCCAATCGATCAATCAATGACCCAAAACCCACACATCTAAACCCATTTCAAATACCCACAACCCGATTAAGAGATCTGAAGGTCGGTGGCAAGGGCTGTGGAGGTCGAAGGTGAGGGTTGTGGAGGTTGGCGGTGAGGTGAGGTGGCAAGAGATCTTGAGCAAGGATGAGATAGAGAGTGACATAGAGAGATGAAATGAGAGACCTGGCGGCAAGGTGAGGTCAACGGCCATGGCTATGAAGGTTGGCGGCGAGAGATCTTGAGCAGAGATGGAGATGAAGTTGTTTTGGTCTACTTACAGCCCCCAGTTGGTATTGTTGGAACTCATATTAAGAATTTGATTGTGTTCTAGAAGGTTTTTGTAGCAGCTGGGACGAGTAAGACTATTCAGTTTGCCATAAATGCTTGCTAGGGTTTGAGCATGGAGGACTGAGAGGGAAAAGATAGAGAGTGACAAAGAGAGAAGATGAGATATTTTAATCAGTGGGATGAGAGAAAGGAGATGGAAAAATTGGTTGAAAGGGTATTTAAGTAAAAGCAAGCAATATTTGTTGTTTTTTATGCCGCCTAACACGTATCATTAAAGTAGAGCTAATTTAGTAAAATCCAGCAGACTGAACGGGTGCTGTCTAGCTCCTGTTAACAAAAGCCTTTATTTATTTATATAGATTGTCAATTAGTGGTCTCTTGAGACTCTTGTACAGTTACTGTTCTAAATTTCTAATCTGTGTATGAATAAAGTTATTTTTTTTTTCTTTTTAAAGCATAAAAACAAAACCCTATAAAATTTGCACTAGTAAATTATGTGTATTTGCTAAAAGGTCAGGACACAGTCATGAATCATGACCAAATTCAAATAATAATTAATGTGGAGTAAAATTAGAAAAAATAAATATAAACTTACAAAAAAACTGGTTCGATCTTTGTTTCTTTCTCCAAAGAAAAGTGTTTTAAGTATTGGGCAAATTACTTCTTCTTCTTTTTCTTTTTTCTTTTTTTCTTTTTCTTTTTTTAGAGAAAGAAAGTTACATTTAATTTCAAATAATTTAACTATTTAGTTCTACCAATTTTTTTTTTTAACTATTTAGTGACTATTACAAATTAAATCAAACTTTATGGTCTCAAAAATTTCTAGTTTCAAATCTTTTAAAATCTCAACTATTTTCAACAAACAAAACATAACAAATTTATACTTCTGTCCATTTTTCTAGTAATGTTGTTTGAGTACATTTGGGTAAAGCCGTGAGTTGTACTAACAGTCATAGTGTGAGATTGTTAGGTTTTAGATATTGGCTAATACCATGTGATAAATCATGTATGAAGAGGGTTGTTGAATGTTGATGCCGGAGGCTAGGCTCAAAGAAAAGGACAAAACTTATGTACAATACTTTATGTGTTATTCCTTAGGTTCCCCACTTAAAATTGAGCCATGTGGTTACTTAATAAAAAAATACACTTCCATCCCATAAGAAAAAATCCACATGACAAAATCTTAAAAGGAGAACCTAAAGAACAGCACTTAAGTCCCTAGGAAAAACTATTTTTAGTTTTTTTTTGGTTTGATAGACATTGTATCTTTATTACTTTATTGTATTTTAATATAGACTCGAGTATTTAATTAGGTTAATTAATATCAATCTATCTATCTATCTATCTATATATATATATATATATATGTAAAAGTTTATTGTTATTACGCTTTTGTAGAGCCACATAAGTGACCATATCATTCTCCTATTTTCGACAATTTCTCTCTTATTTTTTTCACTTCTTCTTTTTATTAATTTATCAACTTTTTGTTACTTTTTCTTTAACCTTTCCTCCTCCCTTTTACCTTTTCATTTCTCCACTACTATATACCTTAATATTGCTCTTCTTCTATCTTTTTATCTTCCTCTATTTTTTGGCTTTTCTATTCTTTTGCTCTTACTATAAATTTAAAATTTTCTCTCCAATTATATGCATAGTTTGAAGGGAATATCCACGAAATTCTCAAATTTGTGAGATGCAAAAATAGATAAAAATATGTGCCAAATAAAACAATCACACAATACAATATTTACGTGGTTCAACAATTTGCCTATATCTACGAAATTGCAAGGATTTCACTATTCTCAGGGAAAAATATAAGATGCGATAATACAGTTTTCTCTCTCAAAAACAAAATCAAACCCTAATCTCCAAATCCACATTTTTTCTATCCTACGCATAAGATTCACAATGGACTACCACACAGCCCATTGTGAAAATCTCCCACACAATGACTTCTGCTCTATGGACTAAGTCTCAGAAGATTTCCCGTTAAAAACCGTAATAATATTATTTCAGGTCGAGACATGATCCGGATCAAACACAACTAGGCTCCATACAGCTCGACATAATTTTCACACACACACACACACACAAGGTTTCTCTCTCTCTCTCTCTCTCTCTCTCTCTCTCTCTCTCTTGTTTCATTTTTTGGTGGATTTTTTTATTAAACTTATTATCAAGCTTCTTAAAGAACACAAGCTCATACTCTCCTCCTATACATAAGGAACATGGTTTGGTAGTGCTTTTCAAACTCCTCTTGCCTGCACTGAATTAGTCAAAATTACTTTATCCTCATTGTTCCTTGTTGCAATAGGTTACCGCAACAGTACGATTGATTATTATAAACAACATTATCATCATTATTAGTAGCCACATAACCCGCATCATCCGTTAAATAATCATAAAAATCTCTTAATATTGAATTTGGGGTTCATTGGTTCATTTACTTCAATTTCATTGGCATTACCAAACGTAGATTCATCACTAATAGTATGAACTTTTTTATCATTTTCACCTAGCCCAAAAAAAAAAGAAGGAAATTTATATTTTAAGTTTTCAATTTGGGCTAAGACCACTGGCTATTCTGTTTATTACATTTTTATTATATCAATTTGGGGCATTTGGATTCCATTTGGAGGCCCAAAAAAAGAATATTTTTTAGAATTTTCCTTTATATCGTAGGATTTTTAGTATTACTATGGAATCGGGATCCCATACGGATTTGACCTTAGTGGAGATCCTAGTAAAATCCAGGACGGTCTAAGGATGTTAGATCCGGATCCAAATACTAATAACCATGCTCATATGAATATTTGGTGCAAAATATTTACAGTTGGTTCACAACAAACTGGTAAGCATTTAGAGCTACCCCAAAATAACCTTCCTAAAATGTGGAGAAGCACGCACCAACCAAAGAGAGTATTGAGAACATAATTAATGAGGCAGTGCAAAAAATAATAAGCATATATCTTATTGTACCCCGCACTTGCTTTACATCTATCGTAAGTGCAAGTAGCCTAGCCGCCTTGTCTGATCAGCGAAGATGTCTATATTGGCTTATGCAAATTGCAATAGCCTAGCTAGTTTTACACTTTTACTTTTACATGGACATGTTCCTGATAAGTGATAGAGTCGTGTTTAAAACTGGTCACATTTGAGCGGTGGATTGTTGTTTCTCAATTAATGTTTGATGTGTGATGACTTGGCTTTCTTTGAGCTTAATGTAGCACCCCTTTTGGCTGTGAAATGGAGTAAACGGGAGAGAATGTAAAGGGAGTTGATTTAAACCCGGCTTTGCAAGAAGTTGTATGTTAAGTCCAACCAATGAGGAATGAAGTTTAGAAGATTCCTTATTGGCTTTGGAATCCAACTTAGATGTATACGTGTTCTTGGGAGATCCGGATGGAGAGTGTCTATTTGAGAGTCATGATTTAAACTAAGAGAATGAAATCTAGGATCTAGATTGAGCTTAGGTGAGCAGTCACCTCATCAACAAGGATAGATGGAAGACAAATAGGCCCAAATCAAAACATTAAATATTATAGCGACAAAAATTCAAAATTTTAAAGATAAATGGACACTATCAAAATGACACGAGGTTACAATTTGTAATTCAGTCTAAAATTGAAACGAGATAAACATACAAAGTTTATGTATAGATTATTCTTAATTCTCAATACAAGTGATTTCTGAGTATTTATAATATGTATTTCACGTTTTCTGCAGTAAATTATAACAATGAAATTAATGTATTTCACAATATTTTAGAGTTTGTTTTAGATCTTTCTCAAAAAAAGGGGAAAAATACTTGTTTTACACGAAATAATTAAAGACGAACGACACTTAACTAATAAATTATTCTTCTAAAAAAACCTCTTTATATTATTAATGAAAATAAACAACATGTTTAATATAAAAATGAAATCAAGAAATAAATAATAAATATACTTTAGTAAAAATAAATGATCATATGTCATGATTTTAAGGCAATTATTAATAAATTATTTAAAAATAATTTTGATATAATTTTTATAAAAAAAAACTGATAAAATATTAATTACCATATTTTTTTTCATTGAAAAAAACTTCCCTAAAATAATTCCTTAAAAATTGCTTTTATTGTATCCGGTAAGTTTTTCCAAAAATAAAAACAAGAGAATCGTTACTTTGGGATTTGCTCTCAGAAACATTGAAACTGTGAGAGATAGATCTCCGTTTTGACCAAAAAAGAGACAGTCACAGGAGCTCCACTTCCCAAATTCCTGTTTTAGATCTCCAGTTCTCCCTAGATTTTAAGGTTGTCTAAACCCAAAAAAAAAAAAAATGTCTGGGTCATTGTTACTAACAGTTAATCTGCTTGCAATTCTAAGCCTAGGAGTAATTTTCAACGTGGCTCACTCACTGCGTTACGACCTTCAATCGGGCACCTCAAAATGCATATCGGAGGAAATAAAAAGCAACGCCATGTCTGTGGGCAAGTACACTGTTATCAGTCCCAACGAAGGCTTTCCTCTTCCTGATACGCACAGAGTCACTGTCAGGGTAATACCTCCAAAACCCATAATTTTGTTTCTCAATTTTTTGTGCTTTGGTACTGTTTGATAATCATTTTCTGCAATTTTAATTATTGGGTTTTGATTAGTTTGATTTTTGTTGGAGGGATTAATGTAAAAGACTTTTTTTTTTTTTTGGGTGCTTTGGTTCAGTTTGATAATCAGTTTCTACAATTTTGATTATTGGGTTTTGGATTATTTTGTGGGGGGTGGGGACTAATGTAAAAGACAAGTTTTTGTAAGTCATTATGTGTATAACTTGAATGCATATTGCAAATAGTGTTGGTGGGTTGTTGTTTTCTCTTATCTTGAATTGAATTGAAGATATTGGTGTAAATACAAGGTCTAATTTTTGGGTAAGAGCCAGTTTTTGGATTAAAATAGCCAATGATTAAATTGAAATCCTGAAGCTCCTGTGAGCATGCGTTTTGAATCTTTTTATAAATAGAAATTATCAAATTTTTAAAAAAATTTTTTTTTTTTTTTTTTGGTTTTGGTTAATTTTGTGGTTTTTGGGCTTGGTTTGAGTCAATAATGTGGTTAATGGGGTTGTTATTAGGTGAATTCACCTCACGGGAACAATTATCACTTTGGGGATCAAGTAGAAGCGGGTAATTTTGCGTTTACTGCAGCCGAGTCTGGTGATTATACTGCTTGCTTTTGGACACCTGAGCATAAGGCCCCAGTGACGGTGACGATTGAGTTTGATTGGAGAACTGGTGTTGCTGCAAAAGACTGGTCAAATGTTGCTAAGAAAGGGCAGGTTGAAGTAAGTGTTTGCTATGTCCTTTCTTTATTTGTGTCTTGAATTTAAGGAGTTACTGTCATGTTTCCTTTTAAGTTATTGTGTTATTGGTGCATAATATCTGTCTTGGCTGCTGAGAGTGAGACAGAAAGTCACTTCTGCGTTATTTCCTACCTTGCTGATAAGATGAAGAAGGTTTTTTTTTTTTTTTTCATTTGTAGTCATTATTTCACTCATTTGAATCTACTATTATTCGAAGTGGATGGGATAGTTCAACCTGGCAATGGAACTATTCTGCTGCATTCTAAATGGAAATGAACTTAGATATTCTGGGTCATAAGTCCGGACCTACAGTAATGTCATCATCCATTATGGGTTACTAGAATTGGTCTAACCAAGACTACCAGCATGATTTCATGTTTTATTCAAATAGCTCATACTTAATGGAACTTCATTCTTTAAAGCTTGTGTGATGATGATCAAGTTATGGTGGGATTAAAGGTTGCATTTTTTATTGAGTGTGTGTGACAAAACACGTTGGTTCCAAAAATCTTCGACTTCAGCTTGATTGTTGGTTGTTGCGTGCAACAAAACATGCAGTTTTTAATCATTTGCATTATTGCATGTGCTATTTAATCGCATTAAATTCTTGTGATTTGTTTGAAGTGCACTCTTCTGTGGCCTTGTTTTGTTTACTAGCAAGTAAACATGCGTGGATTTGTTGGTTGAATCCTGTATGATACTGTTTTATATGTGGTTGAGGGTTTTTTTTTTTTTTGGGTGCTGTGGTCGGTTTTGACTTAAAATTTTAGCAAATCTTCAGTTTTCAAGCTGTTGTTTCTATTCTCATGAGCCTCTTCTCTGCCATTTGTGGCCCTTTCAACGATAATTTTGTGTCAAGTCAAATCAGCTGGTTAAAACATTTGATACTGTTCTTTAACATGGAGAAAATCTTGGCAAACAAAGCTTCTGCAAAATTTCCCATAGGTTGCGTGGATAAGTTGTGGTTACAGTAGTTGATGGTGAGAATTTATATTTGTTTGAAAGTGGACCTGGGCAGTTTAAAACAGCTACAGCCTCAAAAGGATCTCTTGTTTTCATTTAAGAAGATTTCAATTTCCTTAGTTATCAAAATGTTGTGTTTGAATATTTTCTTTAGTCTACAGTGTCTAGTATCACAAATCGTAACTTATTAATTTTTTGATAATTCCTTAGTTTTTTTTTTTTTGGGGGGGGGGGATTTGAACCCTAGATGTTTCCATTGAAAACACCTTGAACTGCCAATTGAGCTGTAGGGCTCTTGGCATAAATCATAACTTCTTAATTATGCTGCTCTTTGGTCGGTTTTACACTAAAGGTTACCATATTTTTACAGTTTGGTACTTGTATATCACGATCTTGAGATCATAATTTTTTTTCCAGTTCTGGTGTGAAAGCTAGTTGAAGGACCTGCATCCATGTCTTAGGCTGCCATGGGAAAGATAAAACTTGGGATAAACTATCTATTGAAGGGAAATATAAATTCATGTTTGTGAGGCCCAGTTTTAGCATCAAATTAGGGATACACATGGAGAATCTTCCCATGTTTGAAATCAGATTGACTTGAATCAGAATGAACATAGAGACAGGCCGGAAAGCTGGCTTCGCACATGAAATATTTCCGATTAAATAATCTCATTTATGGGATTCAAGTGATAGCCTAGTGATAATGGCATCATCCTTTGTGGTGCCTCATGTGTGTGGTTCAAATCTCACCTCCTCCCCCACTATCTACCTATCAAAAAAAAAAAATCCCATTAATTGCTATTGGATGAATTTCTTTAAGGCTCACTAACCGGTTTCTTAAGACTCTTAAGATTTGCTTTTTTTGAAAACCAGGTATGGTTGTTGTGTTTATGGGATAATCTTATGTTTTAATGGATGTTAGGAGCTGTTGTTCCTATCATAAATTTAATAGTTCTTAGTCTTCATTTTGGTCATTTTTGTTTTTATATGATAGATCCAAGCAATTAACAGAAAGATATACTTCACATGGTCTGCTGATGTATTATTATTTCATATTTTGTGCTAGACGATGGAACTTGAGTTGAAGAAATTGTATGACACTGTCACATCCATTCATGACGAGATGTTTTATCTTCGTGAGAGGTACAAACACAATTTTCCCTGTAATATTATGGTACTTTTTTGTTTCAACTTTAAATCTTAATTCATGTTTGTATTTTGGAAAGGGATATTTTATTGTAGAAGTTTTTACTTAATCATACTATTTCTAACTGAAGATGACATGAATAATTTTTGTGCAAATTGTACCACATGCACATAGAATACTTTTAAATAATTGAAATTGCTATCTCCATTGCTTACACTTCGCTCACCTTGTGTGTGTGGAAACAGAAATTTTAAAACTCTGGGTAGCACAGTCACTAATATCACCAGTGTCCTAGAGTTGGTTATCTGGTTGTACACACATTGCTCCAACTTATTCTTTGTAGACAAATGCGAAAATTCATTCATTTTTCCTCAATTGTACATTTCAAATGCTTTGCATTTTAAAATTATTTACCTTAAGACTTTAGGCCCTAATGAGCATCTATGATCTGGGTTTGTTGTTACTAGAGCTAAATCTGATGTATTGTTGTCCTTGGTGATCTAGGGAGGAAGAAATGCAACAGCTTAATAGATCAACTAACTCTAAGATGGCTACCTTAAGTTTCATCTCCCTTGTGGTTTGCTTGTCGGTGGCCGGCTTGCAGTTTTGGCATTTGAAGACATTCTTTGAGAGAAAGAAGCTCCTCTAATTTTGTTTTGGCATACAAAATTTGTAATTTTTGTTTTCTAACTTACACACTAAGCAGTTGTATGATCATGTTATGTACTTTATTCTTTTCTTTTGTTAATGTTTTCTGGAGTAGATGTTATCCCCAATTGATTAGTTGAACAATTCACGCTACTATGTAGTAATATTTACAACAATGCTACAAACAGAAAAAAATTCATAACTTTTTACACAATTTGTTGAGGTAGCTGATCATGATTTGTGCACTGTCACTTTTACTAAGACTACCACTGACATCATTTTATTGTACACCAATCACAGCATGTTACCTCAACAGTTGTGAAAAATGTTGTGCCCTTAGACTTATTAAGATTTTAACAGTTTTCAGAAGTCCCCATCTGTTTTAAAGTTCATGTAGAGTGATTGATAGGTTTGTAGAAGACAACGTACTTTTTGCCAAATATACAAATCTGTCTTCTTTTTTTTCGTTTTTCTGGTAAGGCACAACTCTGACTTGTTACTATGATCTTGTGTTTGGGTTTGGGTTTGAGTTTGGGTTTGGGTTTGGGTTTTTGTGTCATACCCTAAGTAGTTACTCATCTTATTGACATAGGCACCCGGATTTTATAGAAAAGCTATTCTGATTATGTTCATTGCCACACGTATATGATTGCCCATCCCATAGACAACGAAAATCTTTTTTTTTTTTTTTTTTTGACAGAGGAGCCACCAATTCCTTGTCGGCTTGGTAATACCAAATGCTTGGAGTCGGCCAACAATGGGCCTCATCCCACGGCAAAAGTATATGATGCAACAGGTATATATATAACGCCTCTTTCACATAAGATTGAACCTCATAAGCGTGAGACTTACCATTTATGAGAAAAGCATTACGTGATCTGTTATGCCATTGTATGCTCTCCTTCCTATGCCCTTTGGCATGCAGAACAATAAACTGTTGGTTCCCATATGTAAAACATGGTGCCTCTTATTGATTGATTCATGACAAAGCCAATGCGACCTTGTAGGAGGAAGGAATAACTAAAGAAAAGAGAAAGATTGTTACTTAAAATTAATTGGTAGAGCTTGCAAGGACTAAGGGCATGATTATAGAAATATTATTGTGATTGTAAAGAAATACTATCATGATGATCTAGTGAAAGCAAAATGCTTCTTGATGAATATCACAAATTTATTTTTCATATTGACTGATGTATAGATTTTCTTATCAAGATGTATCATAGATAATTGTGTTCAAGAAAATTATTATTACTAAAATTTTATGTGCATAACACTTTGTCACAAAATTTGTAGTAGTTTGTTATATTATGGACGGTAACTTTGTTACATATCAAGCATCTACTAGTGTTTTCCACAGATATCCCGGTTCAAATCACGTCACCCCCAACTCCCAACCATCGATGTATCCAACAAAGAAAAAATTAGTTGCATAACACTTACCATCCATTCAGCATCATTCCTTGGCCTTCTAATCTATTTAATTACAAAGCTTTTTTTTTTTTTTTTGGTGAGAATCAATTACAAAGTTAATTTGTCATTGGATCCGTCTACAATAGTTCTTTTGCTCTGCTTCTAAATTGGTTTGTTTTATATCTATTACGAAAATCGTAATCAATAGGGCATCACATGGAGACTTACGTTTTAAAAAACTCACACATCATGAATACTAGTTATCATGAATTTGTTAAACGATATGAATGTGACCAACCACACCAACCCAAATATCTGGGATTTTATTTAGAATCACACAATGAGACATAGTTGAGTTTATACATCCAAATATGTCTTACTCAGAAATCAGAATAGACTTACACCAGTCCTATAGGACAATACCACTCAAAAAGACTCACAGAAAAACATGCCTCAACCCTTTATTTAGTAGCTAATTATGGCATGAATCTCATTCACAGGGCAACACCAGCATTCCATTCACTCATCATCATGGCTCTTGCGGTGGTGGTGATGCTTGTAACGGTGGTGCTTCTGCTCATCATCATCATCATCATCACCAGAGCCATCATCTCCCTGACACATATATACACAATCAGACAAAAGACAGTTCCAACCAATTGCAATACAAACAAGTTCATCTTTCACTTTCTTAGCACACCTATACCACATACATGGCATACAAACAAAACGAGGTAGGTCATCCAAATCTAAAGTCTATTCTGTACCTGCTTTTGGTGATTGATGAGACTAATCTGTACCATAATAGCTATTTTCACAAGCATGGACATGTTCATGATAACGGATATTAATGTAAGATACGGATCTCTCAAGGTAATAATCAAAGGTGCCCATAACATTCACCTTGTCTGCTTTTATAAAAATAACCTAAGAACACAGACAAAACACAGCATGGCACAGGAAAAGGCAATTCTTGAAAAACTAGGACAAGACATGGCGGGCACACAGTAGTTAATTAATTAATATATATATTTAGGTATGTTTATACATTTTTTTTGGAATATTTTAAGTTTTTTTTTTTGAGGGGCCGGGGGAAGAGGCTTTTCGCTTTGGGCCCAACAACTGTTACCGACTACCAGGCAGCTTAGAAAATAACCAAAGAACCTGATGTTCAGTCAAATACATTATTTCACTGGTACCTTGAACCTACATGCAACAGGAGAACCAGGGTTAAAACAACCATTTGTTCCAGGAATTCAAGCTTGCTTAAAATTGAGAAAACCTCGTGTTTGGGAATTCTTTAGAAAATTTTCCACGATATACAAAGGTGGCGTTTGGATCCAGCTTATTGCTGGCCACGTCCACGATATACAAAGGTGGCGTTTGTATCCAGCTTATTGCTGGATACAGAGGTTTTTTTTTTTTTTTTTTCGGTTCTTCTGGGGGACAAGGGCAGTGCGCGCACTGTGCACATACTGTGCACGTACTTTTTTAGCATTTTTTTATTAAAAATAGGTCTCGCAGTACTATTTACACATTAAAAAATTATTTTGCTACAGTGTTTTCAGTTTTAGATTTCAGTTCAGCAACAATAAGCTCTATCCAAACGGACTCAAAGACTACCACCAACTTTACGGTCTTAGCTCAAACTGGCAGAAGCAAAGTCCCAAATTCATTTAACAAGACTTGAATATGCTAATTAACTCTGGAATGTCTTTCTTAACTCAACTTCTTGATACATCATACATCACAAAATTCTGATATGATACAAAACTAATACTGGGCAGGCATGATCAAATTTCAGACAAGATAAAACATACCACATACTCATATTATATGACAAAACTAGCATTAAATTGATGGTTAATTGTAGCTTGCCTCATAAACTAGGGTTTCAATTGCAATGCCTACACTAAACTATAATTTTTGCCACTGACACCGTAGTATAAGATTAATTTGCAACGGTGACTCCAACATCCAAAACCAGTCATAAAATTAACAAATTAGTGAGCTCAGTGGGCTAGACATTGCAGATTCATTGGAAGTTTCGAACTAATCTATTAAATTTAACTTATTATTGCACCACACCACCAAACCAACCCACTAATTTGATGGTAAAATCCTGACATTATAAGAAAGTAACACTGAGAAGACACGTAATCAAAACTCAGACAAGATAAAACATACCACATACTTATAATAGTGAACATTCATTCCAAACAAGGAGATGTTTAATGTTAAAATTAATAACCACAACAACAACAACAACAAAGCCTTAATCTTGGATTCGACTATGGATCCTTAGCAGACTAATCAGGGTCAGCCACATATATTCTATTTGATATATTAAAATATATAATATCATATCACAAATTATTCAAACTAATTGGTCATATGAATCCTTTCCCTCCATTCTAAACATATAGTAACAAGGAAATGGAATCAAGGAAAGAAATGGTCACTCACATATTTCTTGCGGCCATAGCCCTCTTCACTCTCCTCACCATAGCCCCCATACTTGGGCTTCTCATAGCTCTCCTCTTCCTCAGACCTCCCATACTTAGGCCTCCCATAGCTCTCCTCCTCTTCCTCAGACCTCCCATACTTAGGCTTCCCATAGCTCTCCTCCTCTTCCTCAGACCTCCCATACTTGGGCTTCCCATAGCTCTCCTCTTCCTCAGACCTACCATACTTGGGCTTCTCATAGCTCTCCTCTTCCTCAGACCTCCCATAGCTAGGCCTCTCATAACCCTCTTGCCCCTCGTAACTCGGCCTCCCATAACCCGCTGGCCTCCGAGGCGGCTCATCCCCGTAACTCGGCTTCTCAAACTCAGTCGCCTCACTCCTCCCCCCATACCCATATCCACCACCACCCTCTTGTTCCTCCCCATACCCGGGTTTCCGCCCGTACCCGGATCCATACTCCGAACCAGGTGTCTCATACTCGGGTTTCCTACCATACTCCGATCCGGCAGCTTCGTACCCGGGTTTCTTACCATACCCAGATCCGAATTCCGACCCGGGTGTTTCGTACTCTGGTTTTCGGCCATACCCAGATCCAAATTCCGATCCAGCAGTCTCATACTCAGCCTTTCTCCCATACCCGGATCCGTATTCCGATACAGGCTCCTCAGTTTCCGGCTTCCGGCGATACCCAGACCCGTATTCCGATCCAGGTTCCTCAGACTCAGGCCTCCGCCCATACCCGGACCCGGTCTGTTCAAACTCACTTTTCCGTCCATACCCAGATCCATATTCGGGTTCCGGCTGCTCATACTCACTCTTGCGACCATGCCCAGATCCAAATTCAGATCCGGGTCGCTGCCCATAGCCGGATTCATATTCAGAACCATAGCCAGGCCTATTCACACCAGGAGGGACCTCATAACCAGATCCAGGCCTAGGCCTAGGCCTATCTCCATAGCCAGCAGAAGCTCCGAAGTCATCGGGAGGACCAGGAGAGTAAGCGGGAAGGGCTCCGGGTCGGGGCTTGGGTCGGGCATAGCTGCTGTACTCGGTTTGAAGAGCCTCATCACCGTAAGCAGAGGGCTCAGAATGAGAGGAGTATTGAGGGCGATCGTAGTCGAATTCATTGGACGGTGAGGATGAAGAGGGAGGATAGCAGGTCTCATCGGACGGCCCGAGAGGACGCCCGTACGTGAGTTCTAGGTCGTAGCCTCCACCATACGGCGTCGGATCGTACTCGTCGAAATCGTCCACGTCATCATCTGCGCCACGCGTGTTATACGGCATCGTTTCAGCAAAGTTGTTCTGTTTTGTTTTGAGAGAAATGAAAAGAAAATGCGGGGACTAGGATGGCTTTTATAGTAGTTTGACTTGCCGACAACTACGGCGTCGTTTGGGATGTAATAAGGAAAATTACTCAAATTAGGACCCCATTTGGTTGTCTTGTGGACACGTGGGGGACTAGACACGTTTGAAAGTGAAAGGTATTAATAAGGGTAAATGTGGGTGTGGGTGTGGGTGTGGGTGTGGGTGTGCCTCAGAATCAATTGAAAGTTGAAACTTTGGGATGCCTTATCTAAAATCATTATAAGTAGTGGGCCACACGATTGATTTTTGTTACATTTTTATTTTATTACTGATATCAAAAAAAAAAAAGAGATGAAATTAATTGGGCCATCATGGCTCCTAAGTCCAATTCTTAAAGTTCAGCTAATGACACATATTGATAGGTCCAATGATTTGCTACGTAATATCAATTTCATAAGTTTAATTACGGGCTTGTTAATTTTTATACATCAACTTCCTAGATATATCGACCATTTTAACACGATCCTTTCTGTTTCATTTTAAATGGGGCTTCAATTTCACCGTTGGAGATTTTATTTTATAGATCTAACCGCATATTATTTTAAACTTTAGATAACGTGACACTAGATACACTTTAAATATGTAATATTAAATCTAAACTTATGAAATTGATCCCACGGAGAATTATTTTTTACTAAGGATGATGTATTGTAGTATAGTGCATGCCTTGTAGAGATAAAAGTGGTTAGAATATAAATAAATCTACTGATAAAATACCTTAGAAAATATGAATACGTGGTAAATATGATAAAGGGAAAGACTTTGGAAGAGATTTGCAAGACATTCAACATTGAAATGAATTACACTCCAGAAGAAGAATAGCTAGGCTCGGATGGTGAACCAATGGGGGCATTTGAAATTGAACGTAGTTGATATTGGCTTTTGATTTTGTTTTTTCTCAAGTAGTAAATATAGATTTGAAGGAGAAATTTTTTGTTGTTATGCTTTAATCAACTTTAAGCGCGCACGCGCACACACATATATATAACTTAAATAACTTGCTTAAAATGAGTTGAGTTGAGTTTATATAAGAGCTCATAATGTTAATAATGTCGTCTCCTATTGCCAAAATCTCATATTTGTCATACGCATTTTGTTATCAAATATGTGTGTGTGTGTGTGTGTGTGTATTGTGGACACAAATGTGTGACCTAAGTACCAAAGGGTGTGTGTGCTTCGAATCTAGGCCTAAGGACACTGGATTACATGAAGGTTAAACTAGATCCTAAAACACGTGCAGAACACTAGTACATAAGTAAGAACTCTTTTAGGTATTGATGCCGAGGACAATCTTTGGTGCTTTTCTTACAATTTTCCCTCTTAATTTTCAACTGTCTCTCCCTTCCCTCTCTCTTCTTCCTGTGCCTTTTATAGCTAGGGCAAGGCATATAGATGTTATTTAAATACTTTCCCATCATCCCTCTTTACCAAAGTCTTTGCGGTTGTAGCATGAAAATTTTATAGGTGTTAATGTCAGAGAGGTTTTCAATATGTGTAAATGCGACAGTATCACCTTTCTCCTTGATTTTCTGTCATTCTTTTTGTCTGATCCTTATTTTCTCAGCCTTTATAAAGTTCAGTATTATTGAACTGCCATATCACTTTTAGTCGGCTATTATGGCCAAGGACATTGCCATCCTCGGACATCATGCCTTCGGATGTTCTGCTCGTGAATGGTTTCTTTCTTCTGTCACGTTACTTCACAGGCCGTGCTTATGTCCTCAGCTTATTGTCTTTATCCCACGAGAAGGACAATCATTGTGCTTAGCCCTTACATATATATATATATATATATATATATGTCATATGCATTTAGCTGCTGATATAATTAATTCTTAGGTGATAAAGATGGGGATGTGTCTTCCTTACTTTTGCCCCATACCTTATAGCTATGGCAAGGCATATCGATAGTGTGGTAATGTTGATGGCTGCACAACTTTGCTAGTTGTAGCATGAAAATTTTATAAGTGTTTGTGTTTTCAACTGTGATCAGGTAACGTTTGATTATCAAGGCTGGTCAAATGAAAATTTTATAGGTGTTTGTATTATTGTATTCTTTTAGTGCTATTATTGTTGATTGCGATTTGCGAGTTCCTCATCTACTTGTTGGAGTTTCATCAGACCAGCCATGCTTATTGCTTATTGTCTTATTGAGAAGGAAATCATTGTGCTTAGACTTCAATAATGCCATTCCTGCTTTTTTTGTTGTGGGTCCAACTATAGGCTATCAATTAAGCTAACTACAACCCACACTTTATTTTTATTCTATGAATTCAAATTTCAACCTAAATGATAAACTAGTAATAGTTTATCTAAAAAAAGCGATGCTAGTAATAGCCATGAGGTAATAATAGTAATGCTCATTCTATTTTTAAAATGAATTAGTCTTTTGTGAAAATTTATCTGTTGGATTTACACAAACCTTAATGGAAAGTATCATTTCATGAAACATTTAGGAAGAAAGTCATTTTAGAAAACAAGGAGGTTGGTCTAACTTATCTTAATATTTTTACTTTTAGTATTCACTAATCATTACAAAAAAATATATATGTGAAATTTTTGTGTTTGGACATTGTAGCCAAAGGAGAGACACCGCATCGTAACATTTCCACATTCCCCTTATAAACAAACAAGACTAATTGAAAATCACACCCTTAAAATTTGGGGAAAGTTTAATTTTTCTCCTCAAAGTTTACAGATTTTGATTTGGTCACCTAATGTTAGCTATCATCTTGATTAGGAGGCCTTCCAATCATGCATGTGCTAATGTGTCCATTAAGTGACACCGAATCTCAAAACATAGTTTTGAATATCAAACTATATCGTTATGAGTTTCATTAAGTCACATCAACATACTTTTTATTAATTAATATAAGTGTTATTTTTTTGAATTTTTTCTCTTTATTTTATTTTTCTAATTTTCCATCTCTCTCTCTCTCTCTCTCTCTCTCTCTCTCTCTCTCTCTCTCTCTCTCTCTCTCTCTCTCTCTCTCTCTCTCTCTCTCTCTCTCTCTTAAGAAGATGAGGGCAAAGATAAATCTAGATTGTTAGATGCAATGGGTGAAATTGCGAGGTGTGTAGTTAGTGGTGAAAGGGAAATTTCCTTCGCAATGGTGGGTACTATTAAGGGTTTTTTCGACGTTAGAGGCTTTGTGGTTAATGAAACCCTTGCACTAGGGTCTAATTGACGAAACCTTCTCCATCCTCACCTCTTCATCCTCCTTGTCTTAAATCTCCTCGACTTGCAACTCCATTGAACTCTCGCACTCCCTCGACCTATCTTGCCACTTCTTCTCCCTCGCCTTCTCTCTCCCCTCATTTACAAGTTCTTCTTCGAGCTCTTCAACACCACCTCATCTTCCTCCTTCAAGCCTAAACAATCCAACAGTTGGATTGACTTTGTCCTCTAATCCAACGATCCTAATCTCACAAACTTTGTCTTTTTCAAGCTTTGATTAGAAAAATTGTACGATGGTTGTTTTGGTTTTGAAATCTTGATCTTCATTTGGTTCTCAAGAAAATGTAAACAAGAAAATAAAGAAAAAATTGAGATCGTATCGAAATGTTTGGATAAACAAAAAAGTGGAATCATAAAAAAATGTTAAAAGTCCAAAAAATTGGGCTATATTTCTATTTTGGATGCTCAAAAATGTTGTGAAAGGAAAAAAAAGAATCATTTTATTTATTTTGTTAGTTTATATAATTTTAAAATATCCAAAGAATTTCATAATTAAAAGATTATTTTATAAAATTTATTTTAAAATTTCAAGTATTTTTTAATCTATTTAATTGATATGAAGGATCTGTTTGTGATCTGCTTATTTTGCAAAAATTACTGAAAGTACTGTAGACAAAAGTTAGCTGAAATAGTACAGTGAGACTCATGAATAGTATCAAAAAGTGCAATGGGACCTATAAATAATAAGAAAAATAAACTGAATAGAAAAATAAGTTTTCTTTTTTAATTTAGAGCCAAACACACACCAAACAATGAAACACGCACCGAAGATTTTTGAGTTACTTAACAGACATATGTATGAATATGAACGGAAAGACTCCTAATCAAAATGATAGGTACATTAAAGGGGCCATATCAAATGAATTTAAATTTTAAAGAACAAAATTAAAATTACTTCAAATTTAAAGGATATAAATGGCAATTTTAATCAACTGTGAACAAACAAAGCCAAAATACTTCCCATCTCCTAAGTCCCAACAAGAACAACTGGACTAGGTACTAGATTCTGTTACTTCTTAGCTAACTTTAGCGTTTCCTTTATTTATTCTCTCTCCACTCCACTCCATTCCATAATTGTCATTCCCATTACAGAGACGTAGAGAGAAAACAATGGCGGCCTCTGTGATAATGGTGGCAAAGGACGGCAGAGGTGACTATGTAACGGTGCAAGAGGCTATAGATGCTGTGCCACTAGGCAACAATCGTAGGACAGTGATTCGTGTGGCCCCAGGGATTTACAAGCAACCTGTGTACGTGCCAAAAACCAAGAACTTTATTACTCTGGCTGGTCTTAGACCTGAGGACACTGTTCTCACTTGGCACAACACGGCCACCCAGATCGATCACCACCAGGTTTTTTTTTTGGCACTTTGCACTGCTATATCATATATATGTGCTAATACCCCATCTGGGTTTAACTTTTATGTTTGCTTTTTGCAGGGAGCTAGGTTGATTGGGACTGGGACTTTTGGGTGTGGAAGTACTATTGTGGAAGGAGAGGAATTTATTGCTGAGAATATCACTTTTGAAAACTCTGCTTCTCAGGTAATCTTTATTTTTTGTCAATGTTTAGTATTTCCAAGTTTTCAAATTTATTGGCTTTTCTTGTTAGTTGTTACTTGGTACTCTAGCTTTGATGAATTTAGATAATGGAAGGTCAGCTATATGTGGTAGAAACTGAGTTTTGGGGTTTTTTAGGTGATAGTTAAGTTGGAATTTTTGGATCAAGGTTTTGGATATAGAAAAGATTGCACCTTTTGTGTTGGCTAAATTGTTGTCCGCACCACAATTAGTTTCTTCCAAATCACCCTGTATTGGGACTCACAATGTGAAAGAAAATGGTGTGGAAGTAATTTTTAGATGTTGGGCATGTTAGCAATGTTTTTAAAGTCTGGGGTGTTGGATATGCTCAAAATTTATCCTTTTGTATTTGTTAGGTGAATATACTTTGGCCTTGTTTATGTAGCACCCTTTCTTTTTAAGGTTTTGGATGCATAGTGCGTTTGGCGTAGCAAATAAACTAACTGAAATAGTCTGTGGTTTTCTTTCTTAAGGTATTGATTATTTCTTGAATTTTAGTTTGAGGTTATCAGTATACATACATGCATACATACATATATATACATACATACATATGTATATATATATATATATATTTTGTTAGGTAAGTGCGGTGGATTGAACCCCCGAGCAACAGGTCATTAGGAAACCTGGGTACCAACTCACCTACATGGGCAGTGGTACATATATATATATATATATATATATATATATAAGAGTACTTTGAGCTTATTAGTATTTGAGAATGATAGTATTGTTTACAATTTAGCTTCTGTCAATGCTTGTAACAGTTTAATTTCAGCATAACCGTTAAAGTTAGAAGATCAACTAAACTCTTCCTTTTTGGTAGGGTTCAGGCCAAGCTGTGGCAATTAGAGTAACAGCTGATCGATGTGCCTTCTATAATTGCAGATTTCTTGGGTGGCAGGTATATGCATTGTCATTCTCACTTATGTTTTGTGTTAGTGAATTTATGGAGCATCTTTTTAGGATGTTACATTTCTACTTTACAATTCCTGAACACTTCATCTTGGATCAAAGAATTTCATCAAACAACATTACTAGTTGGTAGATGATAGTAAAAACTTGTATGCTTTCTGGCAACAAATACACACTTCCACTGTAAATAATCAAGAATGTTGTTTGTAGCCTGTATCGATCAGAATTATTATTATTATTTTTCAAGTGAAGGAAATTAAATGATATGGGTGGCTAGTGGCGGTTGCCTATATCTTGAGGTTTACGCTGGTCCCACCAAAGGTAGGCCTCACTTCATCAAAAAAAAGAAGTGAAGGAAATCAAATGAATTCTTTGTGCTAGGTTTGGATGGTCACTTTGAAGTCAATATCTATTACTTTGTACCCTGAAATCAACTGAGGCCCATGGCCAGCAAACCAGATGTTTATGTGCTGTTTGATTGCTGCAATTCTCTTCTCAATTTCAGTACATTTTAGAGAAGTTATCTGAGGCATGGATATATCTGAAGGGTTCTTTCGTTTATGATTCTGATGCAGGATACTTTGTACCTGCATTATGGAAAACAGTATTTGAAAGATTGCTATATTGAAGGAAGCGTGGATTTCATCTTTGGCAATAGTACTGCTCTCTTGGAGCATTGTCATATCCACTGCAAGTCAGCAGGTTATATAACTGCCCAAAGCAGGAAATCTTCTCAGGAGACAACTGGTTATGTGTTCTTGAGGTATTCAATTGACTAGTTGTCTTACCATTCCATTTTTGGTAGAACATCCCAATTACTTTGAATTGATGCATTATATTTTGGTCACCACAATATTTTCTTCTAACCTCAAGTGGAGATCTTTAATTAGTATTATGCTGTCTCTTTAGAACTCATAATCTTAAGTCTTAACTAATAGCTATATCACGCAATATTTATACAAATGCGCAAATACTTCATGCAATAGATGTTAATTTGGAGGTGACCAAACTGAAACTTCCCCATGATTGGGCCCTACCATTGGAGCACGGCGGCCCAATAACCCAACCCACCTCATCCCCTCAGCTAGCGTGTTGGCCCATGTGCCACTCTGCAATTAATGCTCTGACCAACCACCACTCATTTGCATTAAATGTAGAATGACAGTTCCATACTTGATCACCTCGAAAAGGGATTCCACCAACCTGTCCCCTCAGTCGTATAACTGGATGGATTGGTGTAAGTTTCTTCCACTTCATGGGGGAAGCGGTGCAGACTGTTTAGAGTTATGACCAGCATCTGGAACGGTTTGGCCAAATCTGACTTGAAGGAATTGGGGTTAGGGTCACCAATCTTGTTAGAAGCTTATAAATACCCCTGGCACCTAGGGAGAAAGGTATGTTCTTAATCTAAAAAGAATTCATTATCTGCCAGAACTGAAATAGAGACCTTTGATTGTGAATCTGACTTAGGCTTTGGAGGTCACCGATTGATCAGAAATCTAGAAAGTAGTATTGTTTCTTGTTTTCAAGGAGAGACCCAACTGCTCATAGTTGCTCTTGGACAGGGATTGTGAGAGTGGTCCATATGACAATCTCCACTTTTATAACCCCCATATTAACTTGTCACGTGAAATGGAATGTTTGAACCTTATAGATTCCAACTAAGAGTTATTTCTGTAACTAGTTTTGGAGATTAGAGTTACGTTGCAATAGGTTGACATTTGGTATAAGAACCTCAAAATTATTTTTTGACCCTATAAATTTATTTGTATTATGGAGGTAAGAGAGATGACCCCAGAAGGAGCTAAATGGTGAATAAAGATTAAGTTTTGGCGGGTAGGGTTGAAGTATTGAATTAAAAAATATGATTAATTACATGCTTCTTAATTCTTTTGGGTTTTTGAATGCTCCACATTGATTTAAATTTTTTACATTTTGGAAGTTTTCAAACCCATGCCAATCCGGAGCTGTTATTGAGTCACATTGCTAAAGAGTGTCCTCTTTTTAAACTGGAGCTGTGTTAAGTTGTTGCATGTTGTATGTCATTTCAAGATTCATTATAATTGCAGTTGCATTAATAGTTGATCTAGTTCTGCCAAATTTTTATATAATTTTATACTATTTTTCCCTCTCTTTCTTTTCTACTATTCCAATTATTCACTTCTGTAAACTATATATCAAACCAATGCATTACACTTCTGATACAGCCAGATAAATTTATGGCTTTCATGCTTATCCTGGTTGAAGTAGCAAATGTGTTTTTTGGAGATGTCATTAAATTAATCATGTCTTGCCAATAAGTTGTCTAGGTTTTGTAGTTGTTCCTATTCCCCTGGCCCTTCTAGTTTTTGGGCCAAGACTTCAGCCGCTACTATGGTTGTCACCTATGAATAATTTTTATGTTGATGCAGATGTGTGATCACTGGCATTGGAGGAACTTCATATGCATATCTTGGACGACCATGGGGACCTTTTGGAAGGGTCGTCTATGCATTCACATATATGGATGCATGCATAAAACATGTTGGCTGGGATAACTGGAGCAAAACAGAGAACGAGAGAAGTGCTTGCTTTTATGAATACAGGTACATCACGTTTAGTGCTTCCTCTAACTTTATAGAGCCTACATGTAAAACACATAGGATATCATTCACCAACTGAAAACTTCTCTTAACTTGTGAACTTAGTTGATCAAATCCAGCTGTCAGGGGCTTGAGTGAGTTAGGATGATACCATGATGTTATACTAATCTACAACAGATTTGAAATGATAACCTTCGTTTTGATGCTGAGTAGAAATGCAAAATGAAAATGAATTGATAACATGTTGGATTTGAGTTTTGGTTGAGTTGGTTGTATTTTCTTTTCTTTGACTTTTCCCCTGTGAAATGGATGCTGGTGTCTATATGAAAGTTTATTGTTAATAGCACACTAAGTATGTGTTTGGATCCAGCAGCCCGTTTCCGTTTCTGCGTTTTTTTTTTTTCAACGTGTATGAACAGTAACCGCACTGTTCATGTACTTTTTCACTGTAGCGGTACTGTGCAGGAGACAAAAATCACTGTTTGGCACTGTTCACGCACTGTTCGGCACTGTTTACGCACTGTTCCTGTACTTTTTTTAGCAATTTTTTATAAAAAATAGGTCCCGCAATACTATTCACACATTAAAAAATTATTTTGCTACAGTAATTTCAGTTTCAATTTTCAGTTCAGCAAAAATAAGCTCTATCCAAACGGACCTTAAGTATGTGTTTGGATCCAGCAGCCCGTTTCCGTTTCTGCGTTTTCTCCTTTTTTTTTTTTTTTCGTGTATGAACAGTAACAGCACTGTTCATGTACTTTTTTACTGTAGCGATACTGTGCAGAGACAAAAATCACTGTTTGGCACTGTTCATGCACTGTTTGGCACTGTTTACGCACTGTTCATGTACTTTTTTTAGCAATTTTTTATAAAAAATGGGTCCCGCAATACTATTCACACATTAAAAATTTTATTTTGCTACAGTAATTTCAGTTTCAATTTTCAGTTCAGCAAAAATAAGCTCTATCCAAACGGACCCTAAATAAGTATGAAGTGCTTCAATTAAAAATGCAGGTGCTATGGGCCAGGTAGTTGCCCATCAAAAAGGGTCGCATGGGCTAGAGAATTGATAGACGAAGAAGCAGAACAGTTCCTCATGCATCGTTTCATTGACCCAGATTCGGAAAGACCTTGGCTTGCCCAGAGAATGGCCGTGAGGATACCATATTCTGCGTAACGTTAATGGAAGGAGACCGGCTTATGCTTCCCAGCAACTAATGGGAGAAATGCATTTATTGAAAAGTATATTTGTGATGTATAAGATCTGCATAATACGGCTTATTTTAGTCTTTGATTGATCAAGATATGAGACAATAGCATGGTGCCTTTTGATGTATGAGCTTCCTCTATCGCTTGTTTGGCTTATATTTTGTGAACTTGTCTGATCAGCTTGTGTTAAGATTCTTTCAAATAGGGTTTCAAAAGGGACAGTATCATTTTGAGCAATTCGTGACTGATGGTTTTGTAGAAGCAAGATAGTTTCTCCATTTGAAAAACTAGTTTCAGTTACTTGGAACAAGCAGTGTATATATTAAGGTGGGCAATAATAGGTCTTATGTTGACTGCCATGAAGATCAAAACTCTAAACGCATGGGTTATGACTTAATGTAAAGTGCCAACTTTGGCATCAACTTTAGCTCTCGTTTGATCTGGCATATGTATTTCATGCAAGACCTACAAGGTATAATCGCAAGGCAAAAACTTGTTTTACATGGTATTTAGAATCACGTTTTCAAGTTATAAAAACATTGTAAAACAAACACCTTTACAACCACCACCTTAATCGCTACGGCTTTGACGCTAATAACATTTGGACCAAGTGGAGCATTCCCTAGAAGTCTGGGAAGGTAGACAAAGTTTGATGTCTTCTGGCAACTTTAGACTAACCTTTTCTCTTTATTTGTTCATGTTTAAGATTCCTTTTATCTAGGTACAAATTGTGATTTTGTCAACTTTTAGTAATAATAATTAAAAAATTTAATCTAAAAGCACCCGAATCGTTTAGGAACCCAAAAAATAAAAATTACGATGTAGTGATCGAAAAATCACAGTGGCTTTGATAGTACGTTACCAAAGAAACTCTTGATGTCAACAAAACTACTTTAAACTCGACCATCTGTCGTCTACTCTACATAGCACTGTACTACTCTCATTTTTATTTTGGGCAAATTACAATTTATCCACCTGTGGTTTAGTAGAAATTTGAATTGCCTACTTGTGGTTTGAAATTTGACGCTTTACCTACCTGAAATTAGCTCAGTTAAATTTTTATAACTCACTTTTGTTAAAAACGGAGCTAAATATGTAATTTTGCTCTACTTTTATATCTCTCTTCTCTAAAAACACAACAAACATAAAAATACAAGATTAAATAAGATCAAAAACTATCCATCGGAATACTTTCATTAGGAATTTCAAACCACAGGTAAGCAACTTAAATTTTGGTCAAATTTCAAGTAGGTAAAGTCTCAAATTTTAAACCACTGGTAGGCAACTTAAATTTCAGTCAAACCACATGTGAGTAAGTTATAATTTACCATTTTATTTTCTTCGAACAAGTGTTTGATCCAAAGCTTTTTGTTATTAAAGGAGGTTCAGACAAATATGAGTCTTAAAATGGATGTGATTCTACTTAAATATGTGTGTGTTTCTAGTTTATACTTAAAAGACATGATGGTTATTTATGGTCTTTTGTGTTCTAGGCAAAAATGCACTTGGTCCTTACATTTTGGGTCAATTCTCATTTTGGTTCAAAAATTGATTTTGCTACTAATATAGTTCCTAAAAAAAGAAAACTGATTCTATTTTGGTTCCTACTGTCAACCTCTTACGTGGCAAACAGAATACCTTGCTTGTTGACGTGACACTGACACTGACGTGACGCTGATGTGGTCATTAAAATATTATTAAAAAAATTATTTGGCATTTTTTAAATGCCACATCAGCATTTTAATTTTTTTTAAAAATCCATGTTAGAAAATTTTAAAAAATAAATTAAATTAAAAAAACCTTAAATCTAATTTAATTAAAAAAAATTCTTAATGTTCTTCTTGTTCTTCAACTTGTTCTTCATATTCTTCCCAAATCAAATCCAGCAATCAAAAAGTCAAACCCATCACAAGAACACAAACCTAGCAACCCGAGGACTCAAACCCATCACAAGAACACAAACTCAGCAACCCAAGAATTCAGACCCAAATCACTAGGACATAAATGAAAACAAAAAGAAAAAACGCAAATTCAACACCGAATTCTTAGCGAATCAAACTCATAAACCCAGTTAACAAATCAACTCAGATTAAACCCAGATCAAGAAATCAATCACAACAAACCCGATCAACACAATCAAACCCAAAACCCACCACCACTGACCGACACAATCAGACCACCACCACCCCGCCAATCAAAAACATTTCTCCATAACATGAACTTCAGCTAAAAAACCCACAAAAATTCCAGAACATGACCACCACTGTCACTGAAAAAGTCACCAAACCCACTACCACCATCGTGGATCAAACATGAGAGAGGAAGAGAGATTTTGCAATCATCAACAGACCGAGATGGATGCCGAGATCAAGCTTCATTCTCTCTAAACCACTGCCGGCCCCCTTCCTCTGGATCTGCTCTAAATCGCCAGCCTCATCTCTCTCTCTCTCTCTCTCTCTCTCTCTCTCTCTCTCTCTCTCTCTCTCTCTCTCTCTCTCTCTCTCTCTCTCTCTCTCTCTCTCTGGTAAAGCTCTTTCTAAACTCAAATCATGGTTTAAAATGGTCTGATAATATAAAAAAATCGTTTGATGCTTTTGACTAACTACTTAAAGAAAAGTAAATACACTTAAAACTAAAATAATCTAATGATAATTTTTTTTTGAATTAATTTAATTAGATTAATAAAAAAATCGTTTAAAACTAAAAAAGTAAACTTTTTGTTTTTTTTTTTTTTTTTTTCAAAATAAAAAAAAAAAGAATTAATTTTTTTTAATTTTTCATTAATTAAAATGCTGAGCTGGCATTTAGAAAATGCAAAATAATTTTTTTAATAATGTTTTAATGGTCACATCAACATCATGTCAGCGTCACGTTAGCAAACAGGGTACTCTATTTGCGACGAAGAAGGTTTCCATTAGTGGGTTGAAAGCAGTGATCAAAATAGAAACAATTTTCTTTTTTTAGGGACTACATTAGTAGCACAATCAATTTTGAGACCAAAATGAGAATTTTCCCAAAATGTAGGGACCAAAAGTGCAATTTCGCCTATGTTTTATTAGATAAGTCTGCATGGTCTATTTTTAGCGTGATTGTTACATATTGTGGGATAGGCAACTAGGCATGCGTCCTTTTTAGTCCATATATAATATCTAAAACTGAAGTGTGACATTTATTGCTGCTACGCTCCATTTTGAGCCACAACCGCATAGCATTTCAGTCCACTTCAATCCCATTTGATCCATTTTGGTCTAATTTAGTTCACTTTCGTTAATTTGGTCTATTTGGTTCTTTTGGTTTATTTTGGTCCAATTTGGCCCAATTAGGTTCATTTGGTTGCAGTTCAATTTGGTCTATTAGGTCCATTTCAGTCTATTTTAGTCCAATTCAGTCTCATTTGGTCCACTTAGGTCCATTCAGTCCAATTCAGTTTTGGGCTCAAAGTTTTATTTTATTTTTCTTAATTTTTAGGCTGAAAAGCATGACATTTTACTCTATTTGAGTCAAACTATTGGAAATAGAGATATGGGCCTATAGAAAAGCAATAAAAATAATAAATATTCAAAAGATTACCTTAAAATTAAACTTTCAATAATATAGGTATAATAATTATATTTTGAAAGAAAAAAAAATGCTACAATTCTAAACTTATATTATAATTTAAACTTAATTTAACATGCTACATGTATTCTGTAGAGATAAAGGGCTCAGAAAAGGATATTGGGACGTTGGCCGTGTCCAAGGATATTAAGTAGTCCGAAGACAGGTGGACATTGACGAGGATATACGAATTAGTAAGCTATGGAAGAGGTCTGGTCGTAAATGATGGGGAGTGTAGTTCGAGGAGAAATACCTCCTTAGCTAAGCAAGGTAGGGGTCAAAAGTCTGACTTTTCATCAAAAACAGCACACCAGACGATTATACTGGTAAAGATAAACATCAGAAAGGAATAAGACAAAGGAAAGCTGGGAAATATCTAGGAGAAAACTGCTACCACCGCATTGAATGCTCTGCAGTTAACTTTCTGGTCACATTAATGTGGATGTGATACTTGAACAATAACCTCCAGCCTTACAGCTACCTATAAAGACTTCAGGAATGTGCTGATGGGATAAGTATCAAAACCAGCAATCTGGTCTACACGTGGAAGGTGGAGATGAAGTGGTGAAGGAGAATATAAAGAAGAAAATCCCCATTACAAAGGGATCATTAGATAATCTAGAGAGAGATAAATCAATGTATACTCAAGAACTGTAATTGTACTTAAGTTTGAGAGAAATCTATAAGAACTACCATCCTTGAACTTTGCCAAGGAGGATTTTCTTTGCATTGAACCGCTTATTCTTACTTTCAAGTATCATTTAGCCTACTGTGATTATTTTCCACACCTTAGAGTTTAGTTTCTAGCCCACTTTCTACAAATTCATTGTTTTGAGCTCTTTGAGACTTAGTCCTTTTCACTTTTGGGCTTTCCGAGCAAATCGTGCCCTTACAATTGAAACCGTCTATGGGAATCTGAATATTCTTGTGTTCATCACGCAACCATGATTTGTTTACTGGGTTTATGAGTTTGATGATTTTGTTTGCTGTTTTTTTTTTTTTTTTTTTTTTAATTTTTGGGTTTGTGTTCTTAGATCTGGGTTTATGTTCTTGTTGTTCTTGTTCAAGACACACTTAGATCTCAATTAATATAATTTTTGGTTTTTAATTATGTTTTTAATTTTTTTATTTAGTTAAAATTAATAAATTTTTTTTAATTTAGATGTTGACGTGGAATTTTTTAATGCCAAAATAAAAATTTTTATTATTATTTTAATAGTTCCGTCTGCCACGTAGAACTTTTTTGTCTCTGATGTAATGATAGGGACAAAAACGAGACGCATTTTTAAAGATAGGGACTAAAAGTGGTGAAAATAAAAGGTAGAGACCAAAGTGGGAATCACCCAAAAATGTAGGGACAAAAATGTGGTTTTCGCCTTTAAAAATTAAAATTTACCCCAAAAATTTTAGGAGTGTTTGGATTTTACTCCCCAAATTTGGAAGTGTTTGGATTTTACACTCCGAAAAGTTTCAGAATTTTGAGATGTTAAGTCCAAACATTCCCAAACTTTAAGAGGTAAAATCTAAATTTTGAAACGTCAGGGTGTAAAATCCAAACATTCCAAACTTTAGATGATAGAATCTAAATTTAGAAACTTCAGAGGATAAAATTTAAACACCTTCAAACTTTAAGGTGTAATTTGCAATTTACTCAAAAAAAATTCTTAGAAACAAAAACGCACAAAGATGAAAATCCTATAAATTTTTACGCTTGCTCTCCAAAGACTAGGAAGTTAATTGGTGCAAAATTAAGGGAATATTGATGGTTCTATGGGAAGTGTCAAATTAAAGGCAAAAATTTTAAAGGGTAGTTTCTAATTTTCTATATATGTGAATGTGAGGACACTTGGAAATTAAGGAGGGTTTCCGGTGCGTTCTCCATAGTTAGAGAGTCAGAGACACGATGGTACTATAGAAAAAAGAGGGCTTCCAATGGAAAAATCCAAAGCCAAAGAGTGTTTGGTTTGATAATCTATTGCTTCACTTCACGTGAATTTAGTTGTATATATCTCTCCATCCAAGAATGGAAAAGGGAAGTCCGAAGCTACTTGCTTTTTTTAGCTACCCCACGTTGCGTTTACGTGCGGGTTTTGCACTATTCGAACAAGCCATTTGAATTGATTTATGACTGTTTAGATGAAGGAGAAGTAGGATAGAGTTGGTTGGATTAGGAACAAGCCATTTGAATTGATTTATGACTGTTAAGAGTGACATAATTTTCAAATTATTCCTCAATTAAATTTCTATAATGATGTTATTAAGATATTAATCTAATTAATAAATATTGAAAAGTGTAATATCTAAGCATAACTTTAACCTAACTCATGGATATACAAGTATGTATTTTATTAAGAAAACTCCAACATCATTCAATATACAAAATTATATACAAAATTTTGTAAGATTTGTTTTTTAAAAAAGAAAATGTTACTCTTCTTCCAAAAGAATTTTTTGACTCCGTTCCAATGCTTCAGCTTGCGGTACATGCCAACTAAACTTGTGGGCAAACTAATATTGGTGGTCATTGACATTATTGTTTCACAAATTTTTATTTTATTTTATTAGTGTTTCAGAAATATCTAGTTTGCAATTAACATTACCCCACAGTGATAATGGTATAGAGCTATAGATATGAAACAAAAAATAGACCCCATTATTTATATATGTACCGCTAGCTTGTTATATATTGCAGTAGTGTAATATCATTTGAATTAAAACCTTTCAGCTTGTTTCTCAAAAAAAAAAAAAAAAACCTTTCAGCTTATATCGAACCCAAATTAAGCTTTGACACTCTTCAACTTCCAATTCATCCACAACCCTGCATAAATGTTTGTTTCCTATTTATTTCTTTTTTGGTTATCTACAGCACTAGTATTATAGTTATTGTCCTGTATTTTAAAATGGTAAACAATTTCTGTATGTGATTATATATGGGTGAGGTTGCAGCAGCAAGGCTTTTCACCCCATTCCAGCGCCCATTATTTCTCCATGGAGGAGGCCTAGGTGCACATGGCATAGAAGAAAGGAAGGGTCACCTGAAGAGGCAAGAGAATTGTAGTCAAAACCATGCAAAGGCACTATTAACATCATGGCAGCCAAACAATCAAAAGCCTTCAACGTACTCTTCCAGATTCAATACAGATCTTCCTCTCTCTGAGTCTCCTAGGGTATCTATCTATCTCACACAAGCATATATGTACTTTCTCTTAGAACAATGGTTAAGTAATTAGATTTTATCTTTTTCTATCAACTTAAACCTTTTTAATGGAGTGACAGTTCATAATAATTTTTGGTATTTGCAGGCTTCATTTGATCAGTACTTGGAGCATAAGCCAAGAGTTATCAAAGCAATCTTCGCAGGTGGAGAGAAAATCCAACAAGTTAATGAGGTGTTTGGTCTTAATCTATCCTAGTCCCACTTTCTTTGACATATTTTTTTAGTCAAAAACTGAGTTTTTTTTATTTATTTTAATTTTATAGCTTAAGCTCACTTTAATTTGTTGTTGTGAACTATGAACTTATATTACTAATGGCTAAATGAGTTATGTTACTATTACAAATTTTACCTTATTACAAACTAATGTGTTTGCACCCATCACAAAAAATAATTTAATAATTTATTTATTATGTTATCGAAGTAACATCAATCTCTTTGTAATTTTAGCATATTCTTTACCAAATTAACATGCTAGTGTAGTACTGAATGTGTGCATACATATATAGATGGTCAACCTCTTTAGTTTTTCTCAAAAAATTTGTTTTTCTTGATATAGATACATATATATAGATGTCTCTAACCTCTCTCTTACATATGTTTGAATGGTTAATTTTCCTAGGATGAGTGGAGAATTCAGATGCCACCCTTACAAATTTTGTTCCTGACATTGTGGCCAATAATGGACATGCGTTTGACATGCAAATCAAATGGGAAGGAATACCCTCCAGAAGTTCCTTGTGAGATCACAAAGGTTCTTGAGCTTGAAACAGTAAGCAATAACAAAACTAAGACCACACTAGCTAGAAAAAGTTCTGCTTTCCACTTCACCTTGTAACATATATGGAAGACAATCTTTTGCAGATAAGATGGAAGCTTCTAGGGCTCGATAATGCTCTTGAATCATCTGGCTTTAATGTCAGTGTTAAAGGAGCCTTATACCCAGATAGACGAGGAACACAAAGCAGGATTAAAAATCAATTCGAGATGAATTTAAGCTATATTCTTCCACCTACACTTTTGGTTCATGAAGATGTTAGTCGAGCCATTGCAGTGTCGGTAAGATCATATTAAATTCGGCTTTCTATTCACATTTTTCATTTTTCCTTGTGTCAATGGTGGATCATGTGAAAATCAAATAACAACATGTTCCCTTAATAAGTAATGAAAAATATTGTGTGAATCACTACGAATTCAAGTTTCTTACCTTTATAATTGGTTAAGAAAATTGTCTCTTTTTCCAACAACAGGTGATTCAGAGATTGGTGGATGACATGAAGCAAAAAGCTAATAGTGGAGTGCTTGCAGATTATAGTAAATTCAAAAGGGAGAAGCTCAAGAATCTGGTTTAAGCCTTGTGATTAATTGAATATAAGGAGTCAGAAGGCCTAAAGAATTAACCTTTGCACCTAATGCATGGCAGTCTAGCATTTTAAGAGTCATTCTTTTTTTTTTTTTGATAGCTTCATTAAAAAGGGGATAAACCCAATCGGGATACATCAAGATGAATCTGATCCAAGATCATTGGGGGGGTGTCTTCCACCCAAATAACACAATCTGAAATATTACAAGCGTACCTGGCCAGCAAATGGGCCGCTACATTACTAGATCTAAAAATATGAGAAGCTTTCCATGCATGAAACAGTTGAAGACAGGTCCGTGATCCTTCAGCTATCTTCCGGATAGAGCTTGGAGCAGTATCAAACCGAGCTTAAGAGTCATTCTTAGAATTAGTTAAACCATGCTAAGCTTGAATATATTTGGTAAAGGACTATGTATGTTGTTGCTTGAAAGTTGAAAACCACTGCAAAAATGAATAAAATAGTATTACTTGCCGACAACTTTGGTGTCTATAAGTTGACATTAAATTCAAAAAGATTGAAGATCTGAATCATTTTTTGATGCGTCTTGGGGTGGAAGTGTAACAAAAAATTTCAATTTTGTTACATCTTCTTCAAAGATATAAAGTGAAAGAAGCAGGAAAAGGGAGGTTCGAAAATGTGCTAAACGAAAAGGAGAGCACGAAATCTTATTAAGCCTACATAGATGGAGATGCGGGGGATCGAACCCCGTGCCTCTCGCATGCAAAGCGAGCGCTCTACCATTTGAGCTACATCCCCATATGCCTCTTTTATTGTTAAAGATTAATTTAACTATAAAAATTCTGGGGCTATTTCAACAAGTTATTCGGTTTGGAGGAAAAGAGTAGATCTGCAATGCACTAAAAGAATATCAAAACAAAAACGTTTATAACTCATTAAAATTAACTAAAACTTTAGGAGTGCAATTTAGAATTTATTCAAAGTTTCTAAACCTATGGGATTAGGGAAAATATATTCTTGATGCTTAATTCACCATTTTATTTCAATTAAATCAATTACAATGATTTAATTCACCTTATTCAAGGTCAAGCCTGTGTACGCACCTTGAGGCAAAACCCCATAATCACTCTAATCAAGCCTAACACATGTTTCTAACTTAATTGAAAATTAATTAAATTACAAAGCTTGATTCTTGATCACTGCATTTGGCATTTATAAACTTACAAATAGAGGACTTAAACCATGTTTTGAAAAGTGTGCCACCAAGGCATTTCTATAATGCAAAAATCGTGTGTACGGTTTTTTTCAGGTAATGTGGGATCCAACTAGAGTTTGTTTGGTTGGATAAGTAAAAAAAAGAGAGGATAGAAAATGAGGAGAGTATAAACAAGTGAGAGAATAGTAGAGATTTAGGTTATATTTGGTAATAGTTTTTCTATTTGATTTTCAAAAACTTGTCTTTGGGAATATAAAGAAAAAGTAACTTTCTTATATTTTTGAAATAAAAAACATGTTTGGTTAGTTGAAATTAAAAAAAAAATAGTTTTTTGGAGAAAAAATAGAAAATACTAAAATATGTTATTACTAGGATTTGAAATCTAATGTTAACTCATTAAATGAGACAGATTCATTAAATTAAATGCGTGTTTTTATGACTTTTGAAAATTAGAAATTGAAAATAGCCTTTTTGCATGTTTTCAATTTCCTTCACAAATTGAGTTTTGAGAACAATTTTTGTTTTCTATCCATTTTTGGTTGCTAAATAAGTTTTTTAGGGTTTGTTTGAATACCGCATATTGCTGAAAACTGAAAATAATGTACCAAAATAATTTTTAAATGTGTGAATAGTGCTATGAGACCCATTTTTAATGAAAATTTTGTTGAAAAAACAAATTTGTGAGTCTCGTGAATAGTGCACGGGACTCAAGTTTGGACGCAAATGCTAGATGCGTTTGCTATCCAAACGCACTCTTAGTCTCAAAAATAAAAAATTATTTTTGAAAACAGAAAATAAGGAGAGAAAACAGTTACCAAACATATCCTTAGTTTTCTCTCATTTGTGTTTGGCTGAGAGCACGAAAAAGTGAAGAGATAGAAAACTTATTTGTTTAGTTGAAAAGAAAAATGAGAGAATAAAAAAGATAAGTTGGTATTAATTTACACTTATGCACCCCTTAAATAAAACAAAAAAGTAACACATAAGTGGACTAACAAGAAGAAAAAAAAAAAAAGCATGTACACAAAACCCATGTACAAATGCACGTGGACATTTTTGTCAGCCAGTTCAGCTTCAACCCTCTGCCCCCCAGCTGACATTAAGCAAAAAGTTAATAGTAGAGTGCTTGCAAATTATGGTAAATTCACAAAGCTCAAGAATCAGGCTTAAGCCTTGTGATTAATTGAATACATAGTGTCAGAAGACCGAAAGAATTAAACTTTGCACCTCATGACGATATAACATTTTAGGATCTGGTTAATGTGTGCTCTTAGGATGCACATTAAGTCATCTATTTATGATAAAATTTTCTTGAAAAATGAAAAAATTGTCAATACTTTTTCAATTCCTGAGAAATTTTTTCAAATATAAATAATTATTGTGTGCCCTTAGGGCACATATTAGTAAAATCTAACATTTTAAGAGTCATTCTTATAATAAGTTAACTCGTCCTTGTATATATTTGGTAAAGGACGACTATGTACTATATATATTGGGAAAATTATTGAATATTTCAGAAGTACCATAAATGCGTACTGTCCCCTCTCACATGAATTGTTAATCTCATCATAAATTTAAGGGCCCGTTCAGATGGAGGAGAGAAGGAATGAGAGTAGAGTAGAGATAACTAAAAATAGGCTAACTTTGAGCCAAATCTATTCTACTCTACTCTACCCCCTTCCCTCTCTCTCAATCCAAACGAACCATAAATATTGAGGACCTTAGTTATGTGAAATTTAGAAAGTTTGAAGAGGAAGTGTAATTGAACGAATATGCTAATATTGAACGAAAAAAAGTATGGAGGGGAGAAGGAGGAGGAGGAGTAGAGTAGAAATAGCTGAAAATAAATAAATAGTGGAAACCTTAGTTATGTGAAATTTAGAAAGTTTGAAGAGGAAGTGTAATTGGACGAATGTGCTAATATTGAACGAAAAAAAGTATGGAGAAAAGAGGGAGGAGGAGTAGAGTAGATATAGCTGAGAATAGGCTAACTTTGAGCAAAATCTACTCTACTCTACTCCCCTTCCTTAGTTATGTGAAATTTAGAAAGTTTGAAGAAGAAGTGTAATTGAACAAATATAGCTGAAAATAGGCTAATTTTGAGCAAAATCTACTCTACTCTATACCCCCTCCTTAATTATGTGATATTTAGAAAGTTTGAAGAGAAAGTGTAATTGAACAAATATAGCTGAAAATAGGTTAATTTTGAGCAAAATCTACTCTACTCTATACCCCCTCCTTAATTATGTGATATTTAGAAAGTTTGAAGAGGAAGTGTAATTGAACAAATATAGCTGAAAATAGGCTAACTTTGAGCAAAATCTACTCTACTCTATACCCCCTCCTTAATTATGTGATATTTAGAAAGTTTGAAGAGGAAGTGTATTTTTGCTACTCTACTCTACTCTATACCCCCTCCTTAATTATGTGATATTTAGAAAGTTTGAAGAGAAAGTGTAATTGAAAAAAGTGAAAATCTTATTATGAAGCTTACACGGATGGAGATGCGGGGGATCGAACCCCGTACCTCTCGCATGCAAAGCGAGCGCTCTACCATTTGAGCTACATCCCCGTTTGCCTATTTTGTTGTCAAAGATTAATTTAACTATGAACGTCCTGGGGGCTATTTCAACGAATTATGTAAGTTTGGAGGAAAAGAGCAGACTTGCGTGTACTGAAAGAACATCAAAATAAAAATATGTTTTGAAAAGTGTGTCACCAAGGCATTTTTATAATGCAAAAATCGAGTGTGCCGTTGCGTACTAAACGCGGCAGGTGTTTTACTTTTTTCGTGGGTTTTGCACACCATTTATGAACCTACAAGTATGGAAAATGCAGCAAGAAGTAATAAATTTGGGTTTCATGAGTATCATTTATAGTTTAAAAATTATTTTTATTATAGTATTTTTAGTAATAAATTTTTAACTTTTAACTATAAACAGTATTTAAATAAATCCGAGGACAAGGTTGTTTCCGGTCAAAATTGTCTGTAAAATTGTCATAGATTTTTTAGAGAAAATTTCCACGTGAAGATCACCAAGTTTAGCCTAGGTAGTATAGGATAGGTACACAATTGTCAAAACTTGCGTGCGCCAGGTTAAGTTTGTCAAAGGGTGTTTAACTTGTTGAAAACCAAGAAAAAAAAGGTTCATATTTTTCGTGCTTAGCCTTAATCTCTTTAATAAGGTTCCTTAAGACTCGTGGTTAAGAAACTAGCTTGAGTTCAGTGATCTAATGATCAAAATTTGAGAATATTGAGTTCAATGATCTAATGATCAAATTTTGATAATATATATACCATACATCGAGACAATATATATATATATATATATATATATATATATATTGTGTTGTTTTGTTTGGTGCGAAGACAACTTGTACTGTTGAGCTTGAGAGTAAAATAGCTAGGGACCATCTTGTTTGCATTGGCAAACGTAGCCACGTCAATACTACTTCGAATTAGCATTGTAAATGTGTAAAGACTGATCACTGAATTATATTTCTGAAAAAATGACTTTTGATAGTCGACTGACATGTGGGTTGCATCAACATCATTTGTCCGAATCTTAATGCCAAAAAAGTGGAATCATGCGATGAATATGCACTGTACGTGTCACTTATCAAAAAAAATAAGAATACGCATATGTCAGTTGAAATTGAATTTGATGCTGTCATTATGCTTGGTTGGGTAGCTGGTTGCGATAGTAGTGATTTACATCATGTCTCCTTCGTTATGGGTTCAGGACTCTCGTCAACTAAATTCTTCTAAGTGAGGATGAATTATTGTTATCTTGAAACTAATAAATATGTTGATGCTTTAGCAAGAATAGGAGTTATTTCAAATCAAAATTTTTGTTATTTGATAGTTTCCTTGTGGACCTTTTTATGCTTTTATTTTATGACATTACTGGCATATATTATGAGATACTCCGTCTCTATGTTGACTCTTTCTAGTTTTCTTTAATGATTATCCTTTTCTACCAATTAAAAAAAAAAGTTTATTTTGGTACGTGTCAATTCAATTGTCATAAAGATCAAAGAAAATTACTGCCGCCCATGTTTGAATAGTCACAGAGAGGGGAGGGGGCCGGTGAAGTTATTTAATTAAGTTATTATTAATTTCTAACTAATCTCAAAAATCTATAAACTAAATTCATCAAATTTTCGGCCATAATTAAAGTAATCATATAATTCTAGGATCATGTCAAAAAAATTAAATGAAAAATTACAAAATAATATGGAATGAAGTACGCTCTGACACCACATGTTGAAAATCTAAAACAACAAATGAAGATAATCTTACACATTTTTCTTTCAAATTGTTTTTACTTCGTTCCTATCAATTGTTTGTGAGATTTTTCAAAAGGTAGCCCACAATATTTTCACATTAATCAATCTTATCTTGTGTGAAAATATATCTCTTTCTCGTAACAAATTGGTATCGATCAGAGTTTCCACTATCACAATAATTTTACAGATATTAGTCTAATCAAAGAACTATATCAACTATAATTTTAACCTAGCTAACTCATATAATAATAATAATAATAATAATAATAATAATAATAATAATAATAATAATAATGAAGAAGAAGTTGCTTTCCTTCCAAATGTTTATCCCACATTGGTTATGTGTGTCTAGTGTTTGCTGTTTATAACTCCAGTTTACAACTACAAACTAAGGCTGGGCTCTTTTTTTACTGTACTCTAGTTATGTAAAGTATTATAAACCTAATTTAAAACACTATTATTATTATTTTTTTGTATTTTAATAAGTATTACTGTTTACTTTTAAAAAATTAAGTTTTTAGTACAAACCAACTAAACTTGTGGCCAAATGTACATACACGTATATAATTATTGTATTCCATTTATGAATGTTTCTATAAATGTGCAGTAGTTTGCAAACTTTCATACTGGACATTTTAAGGGAAACAAACCATTCCCATCATGTATATATGTCCTTCACTCCCTAACCAGATAGATATATAGTGCAGTAGAGTAATATATATATATCACTAATTTGCAGTAGCTAGGTAATTTTGCATTATTATTATAAATTTTTTTTTTTGAAACTATAATTATTATTTTTTTGTTTGCTTGCTTGTATTAACATCTTTGAAAAGGTGAACAAATTTTCTGCAACTGATGATGATGGGTGAGGTTGCCCTTGCAAGTCTTTCTTCTACATCCAAGTCTCCATTATTTCTCCATGGATCAAGAACCCGATGTGCTCTTGGCAAAGAAGAGAGGAAGGGTAAGCAGAAGAACTGTAGCTACCATGAAATGGCATCATGGAAGCCAATCAATCAAAAGCCTATAAAATACTCTTCTAGATTCACTTCAGCTCTTCCTCTCTCTGAGTCACCTTGGGTATCTATTTTTTATTTTTACTTTTTTGTGTTAGAATAATAATTAAATAATTAAAATTCATCGTCTTCTATCAACTTAAAATTTTGAGGTATATGGTACTTTGTTATACTAGTTTTTGGTTTTAACAGGCTACATTTGATCAGTATTTGGAGGATGAGTCCAGACTTTTCAAAGCAACCTTTACAGATGGAGAAAAAATGCAAATTAGTGAGGTGTTTGACTGCCCTACTTCCACTTTCTTTGATTTATTATTATTTTTATATACCATAAAAATATTGTTCAAACTGAGATTTTCTTGACAGAATTTGTTATGTTAGAATTATGTGGGCCATGTAATATCTTATGATGCATCTATTATAAAAAATAATTGTCCAAAAAAGATTTTGTGAAATTATAAACAATATTTTTATGCTGAAAAAATATTAGTATATCTACTTTGATTCAATTGACTAAGCTTATGAATGAAATCATTGTAATCCTTAACTTCACCACATCCATCAATGATATAGTCTATCGTAATGGGTGCATTAAGGGATAGAGTCACGTTATCCAAAAAAAAGATATTCTTGGTCCACCCCCCCCCCAAAAGGAAAAAAAAGTGTCAAAGTGTTTTGATTCTAATTTCTAACATTCAATTCTCAGCCAAAAAAAAAAAAAACATTCAAAATATTTCAAAGTTTAAGAAATCAAAAGTGATATTTCATAAATGAGAATAAAACTATAAGTATGTCATATTAGAGACAATATAAATCTGTCATTTTTATTTAGTAAAAAAAGTGAAAAAACTTTAAAATTCTCAGCTTTTTTTTTTAGAAGAATAAAATTTTCAACTTTGTATGGTAATTATATATTGAAATTTATTTATATGAATTTTTTTATAGAAGAATGATGTTTAATTAAAATTAAAAATTATAGAAACTTATTTTTTTAAAATTAATGAGTTAAAAGAGATATTGAATCAATAATCTTCATATGATATCAGTTTATTATTTTCCCAGAAAATAAGATATTTTTCCCTAACATTCAAGCAAACACATATGTATACTTTTGTGCATATATGTGATTGAAAAAGGTTTCTCTTTCCAAATTAGTTTAGATAGAAATCCTTCAAACTTCCATTATATCTTTTTATTGGATATATATTTTGAAAATCTAACTGTTAGATTGCATGTTCTTCTTACATTCTTCATGTTTGTAAAATTTCATAAAGATTAAAGATCAATAGCTATGTCATTAATAACATGTTTAAATTTTAAGTTTTTTGAGGTAAAATATTTTGCACAAAAAATAAGTTTATTGATCAAATAGCAAATAAAATCTAATTTAAACAAAATTTGACATTCATGTTAAAAGCATAAAGAACTTGTAATCCAACGGTTAGATTTTCAAAATTCACATTGAATAAAAAAATATGGCAAGTTTAGAGAGTTTCTCTTCAAACTAGTTTAGAGAGAAACCTTGTCCTCTGTGTGTGTGTGTGTGTGTGTGTGTGTGTGTGTGTGTGTGTGTGTGTGTGTGTGTGTGTGTGTGTGTGTCCCTCTCTCTCTCTCTCTCTCTCTCTCTCTCTCTCTCAAACAACAAATCTAACTTTTGTTGGACCATGATAGAAAGGAAGTGCAAATAAAAAATGGCTCAAATTATGAAAGATAATATAAGGGTTTGTATTATGATGGCTAGTTTTTAACAATCTTAACAGTCCTTTCATAACGAGACTCATGCACATTGAGTATGACATCATTTACCTTACTATGTCATTTCGAATGACTTAATAATAATAAGAAAAGTGTATGCGTAATTACAATCTATCATTTTTAATAACATTTTTCATTCTTGTTATCTTTTTTGAAATATAAAATGTAAAAGGAATTGTAAACTTTGACATCTTAGAGGTATTGTCAAGGTTAAATGATTTTTGGGTATAATTGTTCCAGAAAATTATGCAATATTCCGATAGTACAATAATGTTGTACTTCCTCCCCTTAACATGAACAATGGGTCCCATATGAATTTAATTAATAGATCCTTTACTATGTGGGAAGGGAGAAAATGAAAGTATTTTACCATTAGAATATGATTTAATTTTCCCTTAAAAATATGATTTAATTACCTCAACTTTAGAGAACAACTAAGTATTGGTAAGTTACCTCAACTTTATAGAACAACTAAGTATTGTTAAGGAATCACCGTACACCTTTAGTATGATGGTCACTCTATAAGTATAAGTGCTTGTGGGGTGTGAGGAGTAAAGGTGCAATTCAAGTCTCTAGAAGGATACTTGTAGAAGAGAAATGACTTCTTAATTATAATTAGCTTCGGAGAGCTTCCTAATTACTTGTAAGGTTCTTGAATAGCATAAACTTGTAAGAAACTTCTCACATTTTGAAGTTGATTTTTGTTATATTAATTCCTGATATAATTGTTTATTCATAAACGTTTTATATTTGTTTCTCTTGAGCTAACTTCTAAGTAAAATTCCATTGTATTATTGTTAACTATCAATGATCTATAAATCTAATTGTTTTTTTGATTAAATAGTGATGCTAAAAACATTACAAGACTATAAACTTATATGTTACCAAAAGCCATCCATTTAAAAAAAAAAATGTGTTACATTTCGTAACAGTTTTACAACAAACTTTAGGTGGTAAGTTATTATTGGTTCTAATTTGAATTTACCACAGAAATTATTATTTTTTTGCCACTTAAGATTTGTTGTAAAATGTTGTGAAATTGTTATGAATGAAACATTTGTCTTCGAAAAAAATACAGAAAATTATTCAAACATTTATTTATTATGTTTTTAAAGTGGCCGACTTCGATCATATTTAATGTCAAATCAATTTGTAAACTTTTTGTAATAAAATTGATAATAATTTTAGCATTTTACTTCTAGTATGCTTTAATGGGATAGTCGACCTCTTTAGTTCCTCTAAAAAAATGCTATTTTTCTTACTAGGAACATATGAGTATAAGAGTATACGACTCTAACCTCTTTCTCATATATATGTTTTTATGCTTAATTTTTGTAGGACGAATGGAGAATTCAGTTGCCACCCTTACAATTCTTGTTCCTAACAGTGCAGCCAATAATTGACATGCGGTTGACATGCAAATCAAAAGGGAAGGATTACCCTTCAGCAGTTCCTTGTGAGATCACAAAGGTTCTTGAGCTTGAAATGGTAAGCTACAATAAAAACAAAAAAAGAGCGCATATATACAAAAATAAACGTGACTATCCCTAATTAGTTTATTGAGTATCCATGATTGGTCCTAAAATTTTAGGACAAAGACTTGATTGTAGTTATTATTATTGTTGTTTTTCTTTGGATAAACCATAAATAGCATACTAGAAAAGTTGATATATATATATATATATATATATATATATATATGCTGCTTCACCTTCCAACATAAATATGATAAGCTAATCTTTTACAGACAAAATGGGAGCTCCTAGGGGTTGATGATCTTCGTGAGTCATTTGGCTTCAGTGCCAATGCTAAAGGAGCCATATACCCAGATAGACGGGGAAAACAAAGCTGGATTAAAAATCAATTCGAGCTGAACATAAGCTTTGGTCTTCCACCTGCACTTGCTTTGGTTCCTAAAGACGTTATTCAAGACATTGGAGTGTCAGTAAGTCCTTCAAATCTAATTGCTACATCTCTCTTTGTTTTCAGTATTCAATCTCTTGAAGTATATCATATATACTATTTGTAAGTAATAACCATTGTTTTAAAAACCGAATTGGGTGTGAACCATTTTTTTTTTTTAATTTCTGATTCAGCCTTGATTTTGACCCGTTTTGTTAGACCGGACTGGCTCCCAATTCCCGATCGGACCGGCCGGTCCGGTTTTTAAAACAGTGGTAATAACACACAATTTGAAAAACTACTTCAGATATACGTGAGGACTGAGTAATGCTTTCGATCACAAAATTTTCACAATTTTTTTTTGCAATTATTGATATGTATGGTAAGTTGTGATTAAACCAACATCACTTTGACATAGTCCCATCACTAATAGTCTAACTCCAATTTTTTTAAAACGTTAATCACTTGTCAACTCATCAATTATGAAAAATATTGTTTTTTAAAAAAATGGATAATTACAGTAAACTCATTTGTGATATGACCCGTTTTCACTTTGCCTACCCGTGGTTTAAATATTTACACTTTGTCCACCTGAACTTCAATCTGTTGCCCATCCGTTACCCACCTCTGTTAAAATCAAGGGTTAAAATATATTTTATCTTCACTTTTATGTATCTCTCCTCTAAAAACAAAAAATAACACAAAAAACTCAAACAAACAAGATCAAAGATGGAGTTTTGTAGAGAAACAAAATGTGTATCAAAACAAGACATTTGGTTCATCATTTCTCTATCTCACTCGCATCTCTCTCTCAATCTCTGATTTCTCTCTTTGTCTCACTCGTCCCTTCTTCCCACAACCCATTTCAAATTTTTACATCCCAACCTTTCAATCAAACCCCTTTATCAAACCAAAACTTAATTCACAATCCAACACAAAGAAAATCCTCTGGAAAATTCATCCAAACCCACCATTAAAAACCCCTAAAGCTTGAGTTAGGCCGAGACGCAGAGGGCAGAGGAACTACCGTGGAGTGGTGGTGGTTGATGATTGGAGATGGGTGACCTTGGAAGTCTGAGGGAGGCTCTGCCTGAAAGGGTTTCAGAGATTAGAGAAAGGGAACTCGGGTTTGGTGAGGGCTCGATGAGAATCTGAAATGGCCAGGTCGCCTAAGGTGGCAACGTTGATGTGATGGAGTGAGCTTAAGAGGGTCAGCCATGGAGTTCGTTTGAGAGAGTTTTAGAGATGAGAGAACAGGGGTTTAGAAAAAGCTTAGGCCAAGAAATTAGAGAGACTAAGATCGGGTTTAGAGTGAGAGAGAGGGCTCGGTGAGATTTATTGTCGGAGCTTGAAGGGTTGGCCATGGAGGTCCGATGGAGGAGCTCACCGCTGAGGTGGCGTTGATGATTGAGGGAAACGACACCAAACCCATGGCTGATCTACCATGATCCAAACCCACAGCTAGATTTTTCTATACCTCACACTTCAGATGTTGGCATATCTCTATCTCACTCTCTCTTTATTGATAACATTGCTGGTTGTTTTGAGATGTTGGTCTTCTGGTAAAATTTGGTTTAAAATTTTGAGTTGTTGTGAAATTGTTGATATTGTTATAGATTAAAAATAATTTCATTGAGCCATTTGATTGGTATGTTGTTCCTCCACTTTGTTCTCATTGACGTTCATGAGCAATGAAAAACCCTAACTTTTTTATTCTTGTTATATTTGTTTTTGCCTAAAAATGTGTTTTTCTAACGGCAAACGGAGAGGTGGGTTACGAAAGGCTAACGGAATTAACCTCAATTGGGCAAAATATCACGGGTAGGCAAAGTGAAAACGAGCTATATCACAAGTGAATTTACTGTAATTATCTCTAAAAAAGATTGTTTTATTGAACTTGACTATAGTTCACCAGGCCTTATGAGGCTGCAAGTCTGCAACAACTACTACCACATCATTATCAGTTCAAGTTCCTTATTAGTTTGTCCTGAAAATTACTATTAATTTCCATTGTTTTTAGCCATATATTTATTAGGAGATTGTATCCAACAACAGGTGATCCAAAGATTGGTGGATGACAAGAAGCAAAAAGCTAATGATGGAGTGCTTGTAGATTATGATAAATTCAAAAGGGAGAAACTCAAGAGTCTGGTTTAAGCCTAGCGATTGGTTGAATATGAGGTCAGAACGCCAAAAGAAGTTAGTTCATAGTAGCTTACATTATTCAGCAAAGGAAAGCTTTGGCAACTGAAAGATGACGTTAAATTTAATAAGATAGAAGTGGATTTGCATCATTCTTTGATACATTTGGGGTTGAAGTGTAATGAGAATTTCAGTTTAGTTTCATCTTCTTGCATATATGGAACAAATAAGTCATTAGTGAAGCTAAAAGATGGAAATGCAGGGGATCTAACCTTAAATAATCTGAATGCAAAACTACCAGAGATTTTTTTATTTTTTTTGGTTGTGGTTCCTCGTTGATGTGCTTGTTCTTTATAAAAATTGCGATCAACTAGGAACCGCAACTAAGATTGTAAAATGTTAAACTGAATCTAAGCGAAGCAATAATATCACAAATAGGATCTGGTAGCCCGTAGTTGATTCCAAACCAAATCTTTTCTAAGGAAACCATAATGAAATTTCTTCTAGAATATAATGGAATAGAAATCTGATTGATGCTTTGATAAATTTATACTCTCCATTGTATGTAATCATAGGAAGCACGATTCCATACATGTCAAAAGTTAAAATGTAGAACACATTATACATTCAACAATGAAGAAAGCAAATCAACATGTCGCTGTTACTGTACAGCTAAACATCTTTATGATTGCACTCAATTGCAAGCTCCCAGTAAAACCAAGCACAATATAAAAAGAAGAAAAAAAAATATTTACCTCAGAGACAACCGCCAGCCCAACAAGGAAAATATACTGACTACTTAAAAATTTTGAAGTACAAGATCAAGACAATAGCAATGGCAAGAACTGCAATTATGGGGCCAATAATCCACTTGTTCATGCTCATTCTTTTTGACATGTTAGTCATAATTCTCTTGCACTTTCCTGTGTTATCATCCACTCCATGCAGCAGAAATACAGGGAAAACCATCAGGTAATTACAGTGGCATGTATTTTCAAAACTACAACTGCGGTGTGAAAATCATATAATTTTGGTAGACAGCACAATAGTCATACCTATTACAGCTTAAATATGAAGATAATATAATGGACAAAGATCATAACAGTTCAATACTAAGCACTAATGCTGAGACTGAAAATAAAAACAAACAAAAAGGGAAAACACACACACACACGCACATACTTTCCCAAAAAAAGAGTAAATGATATTCAAGAATGGCATGTAAATGTTTCAAAGTGAAGAACATCAGAGCAGAATCAAATTACAGTTTCAAATATTACTCAAACGAAAAGAAATAGAAGGACTTTCCTTAATTCTGTCACCAGATTTGCCCAGTCTCTCTGTTGTCATCACTAATCTTGCTCTCTGATCAGCCGATGCCTATTGCATATGCATCAATTATTTGTGCCAAATGATGATTCATGAACTCAAGGAAAAAGGAATGTTGTCAATATTCACCACTTATCAGTCCTCCAAATAAGAGACTAATAAAAGTTCACCGCAATTGGGAAGCAGAACAGAGTACGAATTTAAATAATAATAATATATAAAAATAAAGAATTAGACAGCGTGTATCCCTGGACCCAATAACTTAGACTGCCATCATTCAAATGACAAAGTGAACTCCAATAGTAAATACAATGGCAATGCAAGGAAATAGAAAATGGTGAGACAACCATTAGTTGCAGGACTGAGTACTGCTATACATCATTTTAGACCATAAGGGAGCATAAATCATACACTAAAGAAGGGATGAGATTGAGAAGCTCCCATGTGAGAACGGGAATGATTGTCAAACTAAATGAAATGGGATGGCTTGAACTGAAACAACAAGAGTCTTAGCCCCAAAACTATTGGGGTCGGCAAAACCTTAAGATGACTTAAAACGGAAGGACCAGGAAATCTGTCACAATAAAGTTTGATTCCAACAGGACATAAGCTTATACATATAACTCTACAAGACAAGCTTTATTGTTTTATGATCAACTGACAATCAGAAGATACAAACAGATGCACAGTTAATGGATCAACACCTATACTGTTTCTGTACAATTATCAGCATATTGTGTTATCGTCACCAATAATCAAAGCAAGAACAAGAACCATGCTTGAAACAATGAAAACGATTGCGGTCTCTGACAACAATTTCTCTATTGTATATATCAGAAACCATCTTAATAACAGAATGACAGTCCTGGCATATACGCAGATTCTTGAAAATATAAAGAGGTGAACCAGCTCTTGTGCTAATAAGTCCAAAACAGACTGCCAGCTTCTCACTATGTGAGAACAATGCCTGTTCTATCTCCTCCAATTCATCCACATTACCCACCCGACTGTCACCACCAGAGAAAACTTGGGAAGCGGCATTTGGGACATAACCAGCCACTCTCAATCTTCGAATCATCTCATCCAACATGATGTAAATATCCATGATTTGAGGATGTGACTTATCACCTGCACAGAACTGGTGAACTTGGCCATGAACATGAATTGAACTCGTTCCAGGCATCTTTCTAATACCCCTTTTCTTAAGAATCTGCCTAAGGGAATCAGCCTTGTCTCTCTTTCCCACCAAGGCATACATGTTTGAAAGCAGGATATGATATTCCGTGTTCTGGGGATCCATCTGAGCCAGTTCTTGCAGAATTCGCTCACCCAGCTCTAGCTTTCCATATACACTACATGAGCCCAAAAGGGATCCAAGAACCACCTCATTCGGAGGCATTGGCATCTTTTTTATTAAGACTTCAGCTTCTTCTAAACGACCAGCCCGACCAAGAAGATCGACCACACAAGCATAATGTTCTATTGTAGGTGTTATGCCATGCACCGGTTCAAGTTCATGGAAGTATTGGCAACCCTCATCAACTAGACCTGAGTGGCTGCAGGAACTTAACACAGCCATAAAAGTTAATTCGTCTGGCTTGGCATCTTCCACCATACGAGGAAATATATCCAAAACAACTTTACCCCGTCCGTGCATTGCTAACCCACTGAGCATAGCATTCCATGCCACCACATTCCTTCGTGGCATGTGCTCAAAAACTCTATATGCAGCATTAACCCTACCACATTTCGCATACATATCCACCAAAGCCGTGCCCACCATGATATCCATCTCATTTTCCATTGTCTTCAAAGCATACACATGAACCCACCTACCCATCACCACATCTCCTGACTGTGCACATGCCGATAAAAATGAACAAAGTGTAACATAATTCAACCCAAAGCCACAACCAAAAATCATCTCACCAAGAAGTTTAAACCCTTCCCTGATAAACCCCCTCTCCACATAACCCACGATCATTATTGTCCATGCAACCTCATTCCTCTCCGGCATCATATCAAACACCACCCTCCCACTCCCCACACCTTCACATCTAACCACTCCATCCAGAATCACTGTCCACGACACAACACTCCGTTCCTCCATCTCTTCAAACACCTGCCTCGCCTCACCCAACATCCCACACTTCACATACATATCCATAACCGCATTGCAGGCCTTCACACTAGCACTCAATCCCATCTTCACCAAACACCCATGTCCTTGCACCCCAAACTCAACATCCCCCAACCGCGCGCACACATTGAACATGCAAACCATGGCCACATTATCAACTCCAACACCCTCTCTCCCCATTTCAACAAACAAAAACAGTGCATATCTAGGTAACCAATGGCGGGCATAGCAGCCCATTAAAGTGGTCCAGTCTATGGTGTCTTTGTGTGAGTGGGGAATTTTATCGAACAGTTTGCGTGCATAAGTTGGGTTGCCACAGGCAGAGTAGAGGTGAAGTAAGGCGTTGGGGAGGAAGGAGTTTGGGGAGTTGGCGAGGCCAGTGATGATGATAGTGGCGTGGAGTTTTTTGCCTGTGTTGAGAGAGGAGTGTCGAGCACAGGCTCGAAGAAGGGAACGGATGTGTTGAGTCAGGGTAGAGTGGGTTGGCCATATCATATGAAAGAAAGCTGAAACTTTAGAAGAGAATGATTTTATTTTATGAAGTATCAATCAATGACTCTATATGAGTGAGGAGAAAGAGAGAGAGCATTGCAGAGGCAAGGAGTCCAAAGGCTTCGTACAGAGCTCTTCATCACTATTTCAAAGGGACACCATTTCTCATTGTCTTGACAACATGTTCTATGTGTGTGGATTTAGCTAAAAGCTTTTTTTTGTTAAGTTTTTTGTCTTCATTTTATTTCAAATAATTTTATTTTTAGTTTTGGAAATATGTTAGCTTTTAGCCTTATTTATGTAAAATAACTTACTGAAAATAAACAATCATTTATTTTTCAGATTTATAAGCCGTAGTGCCTGCTTCATAAACAGAACAAAAAATATTAAAATAATCTATAGGACCCGTTTTGTGTTTTTTTTTTTCTTTTATTTATCTTTTTTTTTTTATTGAATGAAACCTACATTTGTCCAACCTTACCGTATAGAGCACAGTGCTTGTTAACATTACCTCTCTTTATTATTATTATTATTATTATTATTATTATTATTATTATTTTTGGGGATAATTACACTTTATCCACCTGTAGTTTGCCTCTAATTCTAAGTGCCTACCTGTGGTTTAAGTTTTGACACTTTACCCACCCGTTGTTCATACCGTTAGTCTGCCGTAACTCACCTCTCTCTCGTCCCGTTACTCTAACACTAAAAATGAAAAAAATCAAATCCCAAATAGATCAAAACCCACACACTCCCAAAACTCACTCACTCCCATACGGTTTGTGATCAGAATCTTAAGGGCACATTAATCAAAGGAAGGACTGTGTGGAGGAACCCAGATGGTTATTTACCTGGGAAGATGGCTCCTTTGATGACATTCTATGGTTTCATGTCCTTAGCTTACCTTGTACTTGGTCTACTCTGGTTTCTAAGATTTGTTCAATTCTGGAGGGATATTACACAATTGCACTACCACATTACAGTTGTAATTGCTCTAGGAATGTGTGAAATGGCCGTCTGGTACTTTGAATATGTCAATTTCAATTCAACTGGACATCGACCTATGGGCATTACTTTGTGGGCTATAACTTTTAGCTCTGTCAAGAAGACTTTGTCTCGCCTTCTTCTTTTGGTCATATCAATGGGCTATGGTATGGTGAAGCCAACTCTCGGTGGTTTAACCTCTAAAGTACTTCTTCTTGGTGCAGTATATTTTTTTGCAACAGAGGCACTCGAGCTAGTTGAACACTTGGGGAACATTAATGATTTTTCTGGAAAGACAAAGTTATTTTTGTTCCTACCTGTTACTTTCCTGGATTCCTGCTTTATTCTATGGATTTTCGCATCATTATCAAGAACTTTAGAAAAACTTCAGGTAACTTTCTATTTCATCTGTTCATATTTCCATACTACCAATTCTTCAGTATAAATCTTAAATGGAACAAATGGATGACGCATGGCTAAAATTTAGTTGTTTTTGTTGAAATGGTTAATCTTTATCCATGGGCAATGGTTCTTGAAGATGAACCCGGACGACCACGATCAAAGCAATTTCAGATGAACCGAGACGACCACGATCAAAGCTTGAAGAAGATGAACCCAGACAGACCACGATCACAGCTAGCCCAGAAACTAGATGAACCCAGAACACTCCAGCTTCCTCGGGTTACAACCACGATCAAAGCCCAGACGCATCTCGGTCTAGGCCATTGCATTGTGTGGGATTTTGTTCGGTGAGCAAACCGTATGGGACTGAGTGAGTTTTGGGAGTGTGTGGGTTTTGATCTATTTGGGATTTGATTTTTTTCATTTTTAGTGTTAGAGTAACGGGTGAGGGAGGAGTGGGTTACGGCAGACTAACGGTAGGAACCACGAGTGGATAGAGTGTCAAAACTTAAACCACGGGTAGACACTTAGAATTAGAGGCAAACCACAAGTGGGCAAAGTGTAATTATCCCTTATTTTTTTGGTTATGCATGTTATATCTTTTAAAAAGAAATGGCATTTTTCACTAATATATGATATTTTAAAAAATTACACTCTCTTTTTAGGTTGAACTTTGTTTTTATGTATACAATTCAATAATTACAATAAGTAGGAAACTAATTTGCACTTGTATATTCTGACACCAATCAGTGCCAGTTGAAAATAAGTTCATCCCAACAAAGTCATATTACCGCCATGTTGAGGCAAAAACCCAAGAACAAGAAGAGAAAGCACCATTTTTTTCAACCGTTTGGTGGTCAGTTTCCAGTTTATCTATTTTGCATGGTTATTCTCACTTTTGCCATTCTTCACATTTTTGCTTAATCAATAACAATGAAACAGCAGATCTGCTCGTCTCTTTTATGAATAGCATTACATTGGGATTTAATCAAGTGTACCTGCAATTCATAAGCAATGATGTACTTGTTCTGTACATGAATCATTCATAATCAACAAGGAATCACAACTAATATTGAAAGAAAATAAATTGGATCTATAAGCGAAGCAATAACATCGCATTTAGGATCTTGTAGCCTGTAGTTGATTCCAAAACCAAATATCTTCTAAGAAAAAGCATAAGCATTAAATAAAGGACATGAAGAAAATTTTTTCAAAAACATTGGAATCGAAATCTGATTTGATGATTTGAAAATTATACTCTGCATTGTATTTACTCATCATAGAGGAACCACGATTCCATACATAACAAAAGTTACAATGCAGAACACTTTATACATTCAGTGATGTACATAGCAAATCACCATGTCGCTGTTACTGAACAGCTAAATATCTTTATGTTATCACTCAATTGCACGCTCCCAGAAAAACCAAGCCAAGCACAATATAAGAAGAAATTAAAAAATCGGTGAACCACAGAGACACCCACAAGCCCAACAAGAGAACACGTCCAGACTACTTAAGTTTGAAGTACAAGATCAAGGCAATGGCAATGACAAGAACTGCAATTATGGAGCCAATCATCCACTTGTTCCTGTTCATTCTCCTTGACATGTTCGTCAAAATTTTCTTGCTCCTTCCTACGTTATCATCCACTCCATGCAGCTGAAATATGAGGAAAACCATCAGGTAGATACAGTGGCATAAATTTTCAAAACTACTGCTGCAGTTTGAAAATCCTAGACCTTCGGTAGATGGCAAAATACTCATACTTTACAGCTAAAACTTTAAGTTAATATAATGGTCAAAGATAATAGAAGTTCAACGCTAAGCACTACTGTTGAGACCAAAACAATAAATAAATAAAACACAGAGACATACCCAAAAAAAAAAGTGTAAATGATGCCAAGAATGGCATGCAAATGTTCCAAAGTGAAGCACACCAATTACTATTTCAAATATTACTCAAAAGGGAAGAAGAAGAAAAAAAAAACTGAAACTAAAATGCAATCTTCTTATTGTAGAGATTTTAGTCGAACACTAAATTAAGTTTGAAGTGCTTGAAAATAGTTACCGTGTTATTAGCATGCAGGAGAGACTGTCGCTGAGAATGCAAATCTTGAAGAATTGAAACACCAAGCTCCTCTGTTTCCAGCATGGTTCTTCTACTTTCTTTAATTCTGTCACCAGATTTGCCTAATCTCTCTGTTGTTGTCATCAGTCTTGTTCTCTGATCAGCTGATGCCTATTGCATATGTATCAATTATTTGTGTCAAATGAAAATCCATGAATTCAAAGAAAAAGGAATGTTATCAATATTCACCGGATATCAGTCCTCCAAATAAGAGACTAAAAATTCAATTCACCACAATGGGGAAGCAAAACAGAGTAAGAATTTTCAAAAGTAAAAGACTTCGTACTGCCCTAGATTGCCTGTTTCACTGGACCCATTAACTTAAGACTGCCATCGTTCCAATGACAAAGTGAACTGCAATAGTAAATAAAAATGGTACTAAAGAAGATAGAAACCTGGATATCTCTTTGCAATAAGTTACCAAATCAATCATAAAACCACTAACAGATGATGAATCACAATGGCATATCACAGCAATAAGCATAAGGTAATCATGCAATTTTAGACATACCGTGAGTGTATCTGCCATGCCTGATTCCAACAACTCATCTCGGGCTGCAGCATTTAAGTTGCCTGATACAATTCTCTTGACTTCGGTTTTCAGATTGTTCAGATCTGATTTATATTCCCTCAACTTAGCAAGAAGCACGGCCTTGACATTAGGTTGCAAACTTCTCGCCTCAAGATCCATTTTCCGAATCTGAAACATTTATGAGAAACATCTCTATTACTACTGCAGATACAAAACACTGAAAATCACCCTAGGAAGAAAGGGTAAAGTGGGTACCAAAGACTCTGCTTCATCAATTCCAGCCTTTATCTCAGAAACCTTTTGTTTCTTTTGCTCTGCAGATCAATAAGACATTATAAGTGGCTTCTGGTAGGCCTTGACAAATCATTGCCCATAGCACTTAAATAAAAGGAAGGGGGGGGGGGGGGGGGCGCATGGGGATGGGGATGGGGATGGGGATCTCTCAATCCACATAATTTAAGCATGCAGAACCAAAGTACAAGTCAACTCTTATTAGTATCCATGATTTATGGGCTTTCTTCCTAAGAAAACCTAGGAATTTAGAATATATGGCTGGCCTACATAAGAAAGTGACGGGATGGTTGTAATAAGTTATAAGGTGATTGGAAATTGACAGAACATGGTTGCAATATGCAATGCCTAGCAAAACGGCTTATCAAAAAACATTGCCATCAACTTAATGCTTAGTGCATATGGGGAGTTAGGAGAAAGATAATGATTACTATGGTGATGAGAAAGGGGACAAAACGGAAGAACTAGGCGATTAATTCCCTTAACAAACAAAATACTCAACATTCTGCAACTTAAGTCTTACTTTAAAAGGCAGAACGAGGCAATTAATTCCCTTAACAAACTAAATACTCATCATTCCACAGCTGAAGTCTTACTTTGTATGAGCAAATCATATCTGCATCACAAATTCCCTGAGAAAATCTAATTGCACAAAGACATTTTTTTGGGATACATCTAATTGCACAAATACTTGTGCAGAAAATATGCACATGCCTCTCACAGGGTGGAACTCACTACCCATTTCAATTCCACCCTTGTGAGAGATCTGTGCACAGCTTATAAGCAAACCCTTGTGCAAATAGCACAACTCAAATAAGCAACTCTTTATGAACACAACGTACTTTTCATGCAATGAAACTTTGATTACCTATCAAAAAAAAATACTACTGACAAATCAAGGACCAAAAAGTTTAACTATGAAAGTTTTTACATTCTGCCCAAATTTGTAAACCAAGGGAAAAGTAAGCTTTGGCCAAGTGAGTGACACTAAAAAATTAATAACCAAACCACAGGCCAACACTCAGTCAGCCCACAAACAAATAGTACTCCCACAAGGCAACAACCAAGACATTAAAAAAGCAACACAACAATTCCAAACCATCATGCCAACATGTTGTCATCACATGCATAGGAAAACAATAGCCTAACATGTAACCATGGCAAACAAAACTTCAACAGGCTATGAACAGGCTTAAGCAATTGCACAACACGACATTTGCACAAAAAGGAGAATCAGCACATACCAGAGTTAAGCATATCAACAGCACATAACAGGGAGAAGGGAATCAAGGTTCACTGGTCCCAACAGGAAAGATTATTGGTCATACAGTGATTAGACCACACAAGGACAGATCGGTGTGGCAAGAAGTAATTCCAGTGGTTTAACTATCTTCCACTTGGTTGTCAGGTTGTGAGGGCCTCAGAGATGGTTCTCAGTGTAGCAGTAGTCACAATGAAGGCTTACTGCAGGTTTACAAACCAAGAACATTGTCGCCTACGACTGACGACCTGGGATGCACGGACGCGGCGCCGGAGGTGCTGCACCCGCGTCCGACGCGGGGCGACGCGGCGACGCGGGTGCGACGCCGCTGCTCGCGCGTCAGTGCCGCGTCGGGCCGCGTCGGCCACGTGTCATCGTCGGTTTTCAAGCCGACTCGCACAGACGCGCGCCGACGCGGCGCGATTCGGGCTGAACCGGCCTAAATCGCGCCGATTCGGGCCGTATCGGCCGATTCCGGCCAAAACGGCCGATTCCGGCCGAAATTAAAAAAAAAAAAAAAAAAAAACTGGCGCAGTGCTACTACTAGTGAAAGTGAAGTTAGAAGTGCACCTATTGATCTTGATGATGATGATATTGGTATTTGATTGTCTTGTTAGTTGTCTTTTCTTTAGTTTTAGTTTCAAACTTATGAGTTGTATTTTAATTTCAGAACATCATGGAATGTTTTAGTTTCAATCTTGTGGGTTGTATTTAATTTATGAACATCATGTTTTAGTTATTATCTATTATTGCTCCTAAATTTGGTATATGTTTATATAATGTGAGAAAATATGCTTAGCAATATATTAAAAATATAAATAAAAATATTTTTAATAATTTTTTAATTGCCGAGTCCCGCCGCACCCGCACCCACTTTTTTCAAAAATTGCCGAGTCCCGCACCCGCACCCGCACCCGCACCCGAGTCCCGAAACGCACCCGTGCTTCATAGCTGACGACATGGTTCATGATTGTGGGTGGTGACAGGGTTTGTCATTGGTGCAGATCGGGGTCAAGTTTATAAGTTTCTAGGATTTTTTTAAGGTTTAAATAATGTATGTAATGTGGCCAACAGAGCTAATGAAAAAAAAAAAAAAAAAGAAGCCAACAATGGCAGTAGGGGTGAATTTCTTTTACGGCTCTGATACCGTGTTCTCAGGATGTGTGTTTAGGGTTTATTAATTACCCTAATATACATGTACATTATTTATATATGTTGGTACTTACGCGAATATCACAATATGACAATTTTACCCCTATCACACACACGTGTAAAAAATCTTATCAAAGACTTTGTCACAGTTAACTCTCCTACTGCCAAGAGCATTGTAACATGATGGCATTGACTGGTTTTCTCTAGGAGAACCAGGATTCAAATCCTCCTCCCCCACTTGTAACAATTTTTCCAAAAAATATTATCCTAATATGATTATGCTATTGTATTATGATGATACATAAAACATACAACAAAATGGCTCTCGTTGAGAGTACAGTTTAGCTCTACACCTCAAAAATGCTAAGAAAGTTGTCAGAAAAGTGGAACAAGAACAATGCGGTACTGGATTATCCAATATCATTCAGAACCTTTAGAATTCAGATTCTTCTCCCATTCATGTCAATATCATCAAATGTTAAGAATTTCAACAGACAAATTACGCCCATAAATCTCAAATGTAATAGTGTAGTTGCCATTTGACTACACATGTGAATTCACAAAAGGATTCCATCTAAAAGTCTAACTCATTCCAAGAAATGAATAGTGTAACTAATCGTAGATAAAGCTCACATTCGTATTGATTATTACTAACATATCAGATAAGATCACTCACCCTCAATACGCATAATCTTTCAAGCTAGCGTGAAAGTAGCAGGCAAATTTTTTCGGATTCATAACAGCCAATCCAATCCAACAAAAATCCCCCTCTTCAAAAATTAATCAATTTCTAAAAATCTTTCTTTTTTGATAAGTAAGAATGTTATATATGTGAAAAGCTACTCTATGCATGAAAAACATAGAGCAAACCCAGATAATACAAGAAGAAAAAACAACTGAAAAACAAAAAAGAAAACCAAACAAAAGAATAATTACAAAAGAGAAAGAGAGCTAAGAAAAGAGGGGAGAGAATCACTAGTCGTGAGTCCCCAAGCCCAAGACCAATCAAAAAGAATCCCACTAAAAGAGGCAATCATCTGAACACCGGAACTATCCAAATCCTCAAAAGTCCTCCGATTCCGTTCCTTCCAAATACACCATAGGATGCACAATGGAACTAAGTTCCAAATTTGAGACAAATGCTTCCCCAACCAATTCCACCAGCCAAAAAGCAAATCTGAGATCGATCTAGGCAAGACCCAAGACAAACCAAAAGTTTTTAAGACAAAGCTCCACAACTAATAAGCCATCTCACAATGAAGAAGTAAGTGATCTACCGTCTCTCCACAATGCCGGCACATAATGCACCAGTCAATAAAATCCAATCCCCTTAATCTCCTCAAGTTGTCACCCGTAAGAATCTTATTCCAAGCCACACACCAAACAAAAAAAGAAACTCGCCTAGGGGCCTTTACTCTCCATATTCCTTTCTAAGGAAAGACAATTGAGGAATAAACCCGCAACTTGTTATAATACGACCGGATGTCAAACTCCCCATTAGACTTCATCTTCCATCTCATCCGGTCTCTAACATCCATTGGAGGAGTATTAGCTCCCAATATGCGAAGAAAATGCAGCCCTTCATCCATCTCCCAATCATTAAATTCTCAAATAAAACGAACATTCCAAATTCTTCTATCCTCCGTTCTCTGCCTTGACAAAGAAGCTTCTACAGATGCCTCCTTATCAATGGCAATACCATAGAGCCTTGGGAAAGCCACTTGAAAAGGTTGATCCCCATACCACCCATCCCACCAAAATCTCACTCTATTCCCCAACCCAACAACAAACTAACAATAGTAATTTTCCTTATCCCCAAACCACCGTTGGCTATAGGCGCACAAACTCTATCCCATCCTACTAGATGAATCTTGCTATCACCCCATAGAAAGTCCCTTTGCAACTTTTCAATCTTATTAGCCACATAAGTAGGAATGGTGAATAGAGATAGAAAATAGGTAGGAAGACTAGATAGCATACTTGAGTAACGTCAATCGAATCCCTTAGACAAATACAACCTCTTCCACCCGGCTAAAAATTACACAAGCCAAAAATTACATCGGGGCATCAATGTATCAACTAATTAAAGCTTTGCCACCTTCATAAAAAATTATAAATTTATCAACATATATGCATCAAAATTCAAAATTTCAAAGGGCAAAACATACACACACACACACAGAGACAATAAATCAACATGAATTTAGACTAATAACAAAAATTGAGAATTTGAAAGAGGAGTTTTTGAATTACCGCCATTAAGAGCACCAGTTGCCGTACACTTCCTGGAGAGATTCGCCGAGAGCTCGCAGTATTGGCGCTCGTATCCTTCGAATACCTCACTCATCGTCCCTAACCTTATACTCTTCCTGTTCAATCACCGATCAACACATATCCAGCTCCATCAATCATCAAAATAAAAAAAAAAAATTTTAAAATTAAAAAAAAAAATTAAAAAAAAAAAAAAAGCTTAGAAACCCTAAAAAGAAACGAAATGAAGAGAATCGGTGATGGAAAATAAAGTACCAAACGAAGATCGGCTTGAATTGGTCGGGCCTGAGATGACCGGAGATCGGAGAGCGCGCCGGAGAAGTCGCCGGTGCGAGTTTTTGGCGTTTTTCTTTTCGCAATGATGAGAGTAATAAAGTGCGTGGGCACGACAGACACGAGGGTGGTAGTGGAGGACTGGTCTGGTGGGTTGTAAATAAAAAAGTGGATGTAATGCACGCGCTAAAATGCGCGTGAGATAATTGTGGAATTATGACACGTGGAAAATTCTGGAGGTGGATGTATTGGTTTTGGTTTTGAGTCACTTTCGGGTTCTCGTTGGGCCTTGACCTTGGTCCTTGAGCAGCGGCATCCTTTTCCTCACATCTCAGACCCTCTCAAATCTCAGCGAATGGTACGGAAATGATTCAGGACCTGTTTGGTTTTGAAGTGTCTCAATTTTCATATCTCAGTTTTCAAAACTTATAACTCAAACTCAAAACTTATAACCCTCTTCTCAAACCTCACTTTCAATCAAAAATTACAAAACACATGTTTGGACACATTACTCAATTACATAACTCCACAACTTTTTGCTAAAACCATGGACCCCACCCACTGACTGTTTTCTCTTGCTACCCGCGTCTCTCCATCTCTATCTCTCTATCTTCTCCCTCCCTTCAACCCACAGCCACTTACTAGCACCATCAACCACTACCAATCCACCACCACTAACCCAACCACTAGCCACCATCAACCACTACAAACCGATCACCACCACAAACTCAGCCACCATCAACAAAACTCATTTATCAACCATCGACAAAATCAAAACTCATTCATCAAAATAAAAATAAAACCCATCAACAGAACCTATCAACCATCAATAAAACACATTCGTCAAAATAAAAATAAAACCCAGCACCGGCGACAAAATCACAGCGACAAACCCAAAACCCAACACCGACGATCATGGTCTTGGTGTTTCGAGGCTCTCGCTTTGATGGTGGAGGCAGAACTGGGCTGAACCAGCACCGGCGATCGTGGTCTTGGTGCCGGCGATCATGGTCTTGGTGCTTCGAGGCTTTCGATTCGATGGTGGAGGCGGAACTGGGCTGAACCAGCACCGGCGATCGTGGTCTTAGTGCTTCGAGGCTCTTGCTTCGATTGTGGCGGCAAAACTGGGCTGAATCAGAGAAAGGAAGAAAGAAAGAACAAGACAAGGATCCAGAGAATGGAAGAAAGAAAGAAAAAACAGAGAGAGAAAGAGAGAGAAACCGGAGAAAGAAAGAAAAAGAAAAAAGAGGGAGAAGAAAGAGAGAGGATAAAGTAAGAGAGAGAGAGGTAACCATCAACGTCTGGGCCCCACAGAGACAATAAAATTACAATCTTGCCCCTGAGTTATGTAATTCAAAAACTGAAAACACCAATTTGGTGTTTTCAGTTTTCATCATTCAAACTCAAAAATTTTGAATTTGAGTGATGAAAACAAAATTAAGAAACTAAGCCAAACAATAAAATTGGTATGAGTTTCACATTTTTTCATAACTGAGTTATGAGTTTTGAATGATATAACTCAAAACAAGCCTAAACCAAACAGGCTCTTAGAATTCTTATAAATATTTAAAAATTATCAAGAAACCTTAAAAATTTTCATATTTAGTTTCAAATCACACTAGAGAATTAAATACTAGAGAAATTTAAATTCCCTCCTTAAACTCATTTCTTAAAGAATGTGGATTCCCTTTTAAACGGGTGAAAATTCATATTCCCAAACTTAAAAGAAATTATATTTTTTATAAATTGACAGTTTTAACCATTTTTTCTTATTATTTAAACAATTAAGATAAAATATAAAATAAATCATCAATATCTTTTGCCTTATTTTTATTTAAGTGCTCACAAATGCAGGGGTGAACACATTATATATGTAATAGATCGCATTTGTTTCATTGTTGATGAACTACCTTTACTTTTATTGCTACTTCTATGGTCTTATTAACCTAAATGTTGTCAGGTTGTTTTGTTATAGATTAAACTCTTTTGAAAATTATTATTAAGAATAAAATCATTAGAGAATTTAAAAAGTTACTTTTATATTGTACTTGTCATTTTGAAATGTTAGACTATAATTTTAATGAATTTGTCATAATTAATAGTTTATATTTAGTTTTTCATTATTTATTTAGAGGAATATTTTTTTTAAAAAGGACTTGGAAGTTCACATTCAAATATAAGAATAGAATAGGAAAAATAAATAATTCATTTAAGATTTCTGGGAATAAACCAAACATTATCATCTCATATTTTTAAGAATCTTAAGAGATTTTCAATGAAACCAAACATAGGAATGTGATTCCTATGAATGTAGCTATTCCTAGGAATCTGGATACTAGGAGTAATGTGGATTCCCTCGTACTAAATGCCACAATATTTATATTAAGGCTGCTGGTAAGACGTAAATTATTTTCTGAGTGTAAAATAATTTCAATTGAAAATATTTTCAGGAAAGGAAAATATTTTCTAGCGTTTGGCTGCATTTTAAAAATTATATTAGAAAATAATTTCAAGTGTTTAGTAACATTTTGAAAATTCAAATTTTCTACTAGTTTCTCACATTTTCTCATTTTTCAAACAAATTTTATAATAGAAAATTGCAATATATAAACTTTTAAAAGAAACAAAAATCAGATTAAAACCATTAAAACTCTCAAACTCGGTCAAACCAAAGAGAGGGAAGAAGAAAGAGTGAGAGATTGAGGGAAAGAGAGAGGTAGATCGAGAAATTTGGTTGAAATCGAGTCAAGGGGGGTTGATCTAGAGGCGGTGACGACAATCTTTGGATGTGACGACGAGATCAATCATGGGTAGGTCAATCTAGAGGGCGACGGCAATGAGATTGAGAGAGGTGGAGGAGACGAGATACACGGTGGCGGCGATGAGAACGAGATGGTCAAATCAGGGTAGGTTTAGCTGGGTTCACCAGGGACAGAATGGCGGCTGGGTTCATTGGGGAAATGCAGCTCTCAGAGATGGGTTTGAGCATGACGGAAAAGCTGAGGCGGTACGATGAGGAGAATAAAAGCTAAGTAAGACAAGGAAATAGTACTGACCGGCGCGTGGAAGGGAATGAACAGCACTATCTGACCGACGATGGGTTTGTGTGGATCGAATATTGGACTAAATTACTGCTCTCTCTCTCTCTCTCTCTCTCTCTCTCTCTCTCTCTTTTTCTGTTTTCAGTTTGTAAAATGAGATTTGAAGGTAATTCTAATGTGTAAAATATTTTTCACTCAAAGGGCTCTCATTTTACGGTCAAAGGATTTGATTCTTCCTTCGATCGAGTTTTACATGTGCTCCCAAACACACATGACTGTATAAAATGTTTTCCAAATTTTATTTTCACCCGAAACAAACGCAGCCTTAAATGTGAGTTCTTTTCACGTGGGTTCATCTGGGTAAAGAAATACTAGTTGATGATGCATAGAAAATCAGTAGGCTAGATGCTCCAAGCTTCAATGGGCTAGTGATTGCTTAAAAGGCCTGAAAAGAAAGAAACACAAGATCAACGGTGACGGGGGTGAACCGGCCAAGAACCTTCTGATGCTTAAGTTAGTTTTTTCTCTAAAATTCAAGAATTCCAACTTGTCTAGTAACTTCCCCAATATTTGTAGAAGTTAGAAAGTTCAGACTTAACTTCCATAACCGTTATAGAAGTTAAAATGTTCAATCTTATCCTTTACAACTTCCCTTTAAAGTTGAGTGCTTAGTAGCAATGAACAAGGATTCGATAACACGTGGCTCGAATTACAATGTTCACAAGTGATGGGGGGTCATCTAGGCACTTTCTTGCATGGACGACCCTCATGTCCATAGACGATCGTCTTAATATAAATGGTCTTCTTATGTTAGGAAGACCTTTTTGCTCTAGACGACTCTTATGGATGAAATGGAGTTAGTCTCTGCTTTGGAAGACTCTTACGAACGAATTGGAGTTGGTTTATTTTTGTCCACCATCAGTTGCCCCCTTGTCTGAAGGTCATCCAGGGCAATATAGAATTCACAGTTGTCTTTAGACACGTGTCTTCATGTTAGTAGTTAAACGTTGCGCTACATGTCATTCTCTTACTGGAGACTTGTCGTGTCAATTTAATTTTTCAAGGAAGATGCCACGTGGTGACCCCTGGTTGGTTACGTCGATTCATATACCAAATTTCATCGCCTATAAATAGTGGAATTCCTCTACTACCCTTTACATTTCATAAATTTTCTTCCCTGACATTTGTCGCCTAGCACCTTGTCTAGGAGTCTTCCCACGTCTTTAGGCCCCCTCCATCTAGAGCAATGTAATCTCTTAATTCTTGTCTTTAAGTTTTCCTTTCTCGTCATGTCTGGGGTGTCTGTTTCTTCATCTAGTAATAGCATCGATAAGGAGATAGACAAATACCATGCTAGCACAAGTTATAGTGGCTCTAGTAATAGTAGTAGTAATAGTAGTAGTGGAGGGAACACCACAGACAAGCAATATATGTCTGGTGTCCCTAGGGTTACCTTAGAAGTTCTTCAGGAACAACTAAGGATGAGGGCAGCCTTTGGATCAAGACAGACGAAAGGAGACTCACTTCCTTTAGGAGTTGGTACCAGATTTCAGACGACCTTAACCCTAGGTTAGCCGCCCAAGGGGAGTGATGTTGTGACCCTTGTCTTGGAATAGGGGTTTACGAAGCTTATCTTCTAGGGGGGCTTAGGTTACCCCTTAATGCCTTTGCTAGTGAGTTGCTCACCAGGTTAGGTCTAGGTGTTTGTTAATTTAATCCTAACGCATGGAGGTTGGTAGTCTCTATGCAAGTTTTATGGAAAGAAGTGTTTGAAGGAGACTGTCCTATCACTGTGGACGAGTTCCTCTATTGCTACAAACCTTCTGAGATCAGCTAGTCCCTTGGCTTTTACCAATTCACAACTAGGGGCAAGGACTGTAGATTAATAAAATCACTTTTAACATTTGATAGAAACTGGAAGACGGAGTTTTTCTTTGTCTTTGGTTTCTGGGCTGGAAACCTTGTTAAGGTTGGCAGGAATCCATTCACTCCCTACACTGGAGAGATAGGGAACCTTCGTTTATAAGGTATGTTTCTTTCTTATTCAATATTTTCTATCTTCTTTTTATAATCGTCAAACCCCTTTTCCCTTCGTCTTGTTGCAATTGTTAGACAACCATTGTTGAGAAACTTCTACCTTGGATGCATCCAAAAGGCTCGTTTACATGCTGATAGAAGCTTTCACTCATTAGTCACTCTCCAACGTCTTGCTACTTGGGGACTTGGTCCTGAACCACGTCCTAAAGCTTTAGCTTACGAGCTCACTGTCCGTAGACGTGAGTTCTTTTCTTCCTTTTTTCTCTTCTCTTTTTGTTTAAGAATTTATTTTTAATATTATTGTTTAGATGATTCTAACATTCTTCTTCTCAGGGATGACAACCATGAAAGAAAACAAAGGAAATGAGATGGTGGACGAGGTAACCAAGCTAGAGGCTCAGTCTCAGCCTTGTCTTGTCGTGGGAGAGAAGAAAAAATTTGTCCAAAACAGTGGACCTGGAAAACCTCCCCAGTCGTCGAAAGGAAAAGAGAATGAAGCATAAGTCATCTAAGACTGGGGCCATTAAATCAGGCCTCACTGTCCCTCCTTCCACTCAACAGCCATCTATCCAAATTCATGACGTGGATTCGTCTAAACCTACTGGAGTCACTCCGTTCATGACCGCTGTGCTTGCCTCGTCTCAACCTCATCCTAGAATTCCTATGAATCTCATTAAAAATAAGGATTTGGCTTGGGAAAGGTTTCAAAAGGCTATGACCGACGAGGACATAGCTACATGCTATGACATGTCTTTGAAGGAGTTTGAACATTTTGTTGTTCATGATCTTTTCAAGGTATGTATGCACTTTTACCTCATCTTGTCAATTTACATCCCTCTCATCTAATGGAACTTTTTACTTTTCGTGTAGGTTATGTCCAAGTTCATTACGGCGTCCAGGCAAGCTACAAAAATGGACAAGGAGAGAATCAAGCCTAAGACGAGGATCCAGCAGGTTAAGGACGAATACAGGAATTGGGCTAACCCACTCTGTTGAAACTGCCTTCGCCAAGACATCTGCTTCCACATTTTCCTCCCTTAGGACCTGCACAAAACTAGCTTCCTTAAATTTTTTTAATAAGCTGCTTCACCTAACTAAGATACTTCTTCATTCGATCTTTCTCAGCTTTACACATTCCATTTACTTGATTTATGATCAACTGAGAATCTCTGTGGATGACTACTGACTTTGCCTCTAGGGACTTGGCCAATTCCAACCCTTTAAGGAGAGCTTCATACTCAGCTTCATTATTGGTTATCTGATACTATAGACAAGCTGCATATTTCAACTTATCTCCCTTAGGGGATTTTAGCACAACTCCAATTCCTCCTACATATAATGTGGACGAACCATCTACATAGATGACCCATCTTTGAGCTTCATCCATCTCGTCTAACCCACCTTGGTTGGGAGTGAACTCTAAAATAAAGTCTACCAAGACTTGAGCCTTTATAGCGCTTCTTAGTTAGTACCTGACATCAAACTCGCTAAGTTCTATGCCCCATTGGATTAGTTGTCCTGCGGCTTCCAACTTGTTCATCGCCTTCTTGAATGGATGATCTGTCAAGACAATGATGACATGAGCCTGAAAATAATGTCGTAACTTCCTGAAAGTCGTGACCAAAGCAAAAGCTAGTTTTCCCATCATAAGGTATTGTCCTTCCGCTTCCTTCAGTACTCGGCTTGTATAATAGACTAGCTTTTGTATCTTTCCTTCTTCTCTAATTAATACCGAGCTCACTGCATGTGGAGACACTTTCAAATACAAGTATAATTCTTCACCTGGTATAGATTGGCTCAATAGAGGAGCTGTTGTGAGGTAGGCTTTGAGATCTTGGAAGGCCTTTTGACACCCGTCTGTCCATTCAAATGCCTTCTTGAGAACCTTGAAAAATAGTAAACACTTGTCAGTAGTTTTGGAGACAAATCTGTTAAGAGCGGCAACTCACCCTGTAAGATATTGGACTTCCTTGATGTTCCTTGGTGATTTCATGTTCAGTATTGCTTGAATTTTATCGGGATTTGCTTCAATTTCCCTATATGAGACCATGAACCCAAGAAATTTTCTTGACGAAACTCCAAAAGCATAATTGCGGTTCAACTTCATGTTATATCTACTGAGTGTATCGAAGGTCTCTTGAAGGTCGTCCAGGTGCTTTTCCTCATCCAATCTCTTTACCAAAATATCATCTACATAAACCTCCACATTCCGTCCAATCTGTGGACGAAACAGATGGTTAACCAACCTTTAATAAGCTGCCCCTGCATTCTTTGAACTGAAGGGCATCACCTCGTAACAAAATAAACCTTGGCTAGTAATGAAGGATGTCTTCTCTTGATCCACCTCGTCCATCCTTATTTGATTGTAGCCTGAGAAGGCGTCCATGAAACTCAGCAATTTATGACTCGCAGTCAAGTCCACCAACTGAACAATGCATGGCAATGGATAGCTATCTTTGGGGCAAGTCTTGTTTAGATCGGTGAAGTCTATGCACATTCTCTACTTGTCATTTGCCTTCTTGACCATCATTACATTTGCCAACCAGTCTAGGTAATAAACTTCCCAGATAAATTTTGTCGTCGTCAACTTCTGAACTTCTTTTTTAATAGAACTATCTTGTTCAGGAGCAAAAACTTTTTTCTTTTAACGTACGGTCTTGGAGGAAGGATATATGTTTAGACGATGGGTAATAACACTTGGGTCAATACATGACATGTCTTTATGGTTCCATGCGAACAAATCAATGCTCTTCTTTAAGAACTGGACAAGGTCTTGCTTTGTCTTCTCATCCATGCTTGCTCCAACCTTCGCATATTTTTCAGGGTTACCCTCTTCCAGAGGGATGTCTTCTAGCACTTTCATGGGCTCCGCGGTAACTCTTCTCTTATCTATACTCATCGTATGCATGTGCTCGTCCATAACCAACATGGCTAGATAGCATTCTTTGGTGGCTAATTGATCCCCCTGCACTTGACCTACTCCATGATCTATTGGGAATTTAATAGATAAATGGCAGGTAGAGGTTACTACTTTTCAACTGTTTAAGGTCGGTTTTTCAATGATAGCGTTGTATGAAGACGAACAGTCCACAACAAGGAAGTTTACTTCTTTTCCTATCTGTTGTGGGTACGCTCTTACCACCACAGACAATGTAAAGGTACCCACGAGTTATGCTTTCATCCCTCCAAATCCCACCAACGGTGAATTCACTAGACGAAGTTGATCTCGTCCAAGCTTCATTTGTTGGAAGACTGGATAGTATAAAATGTCTGCTGAACTCCCATTGTCTACTAACACTCTCCTAGTCGTGTAATCAACAATGAGCAATGTGATGACGATCGCGTCGTCATGTGGGTGGTGAACCCTTTCAACGTTCTCGTCCGTGAATGTAATGGCTTGTTCATCTGCCTCCCTCGTCCTTGGGGGTCGTCTAGAGAGTTGGATATTTTACACCACCTTCAGATACATTTTCCTTGACTTGGAAGACTGACCCATTGAGGTTCCTCCTATAATAACCCTTATTTCTCCGAGCAAGGGTCATGACGATTCTTCTACCTTTCCCTTCAACTTCTCGTCCTTGTGATCTCATCCAAGGAAGTTTCTCAATTTTCCTTGTCTGATGAGATTCCCTATTTACTCCTTCAAGTCAAAACACTCATCTGTGTCATGCCCATGGTCTCTATGGAAACGACAATACTTATTCCTATTGCACTTGTTGGGATTTCCCTTCATTTTTTCAGGCCACTTCAAGGATAAGTCATCCTTGATTTGCATAAGTAATTGTTCAAGTGGCATGTTCAAGGGTGTACATTGCTGACTTCTTGCTGAAAAACTTGCCTTCTTATTGTCTCGATCTTTCTTCTCTCCCACCTGCGCATTCTTTGGACGAGGACCTTGCTCTGGATGGCGTGGGATATCCGCTTCCATTCTCTCGGCCTTTTTCCTTTTCTTGGCTATGATTGTGTCTTCTGCATTCATGAAGTTTTGGACTGAATGGACGAGTTCACCCATGGTTTGAGGCTTTTACTCATAAAGCTTATGGATGAATAAATCGAAATTAACTCCGTTATGGAAGGCCACCAAAAACAACTTGTCGTCCATCTTGTCTACCGTCAAGGCTTCCCTATTGAAATGAGTAACGAAGGACCACAAGCTTTCATTTTCCCTTTGTTCTATAGTTAACAGGCTAGACGAGGAACGCTTGTGCCTTTACCCTCCAATAAAATTGTTGACAAATAGCTTACTCAATTCTTCGAAGGAACTCACAGTGTTTGGAGGTATTTTACTAAACCACACTCGTGCCGGCCTTTTAAGGGTGGTAGGAAATGCCTTACACATAATCTCGTCTAGAACCCCTTGAAGATGCATTTTAGTCTTGAAAGTAGCAATATGATCAAAAGGATAGTGCCTTCCATCATATGAGTCCAAGGAAGGCAGGGGATGACTATTGATGGAAGGCACAAAAGGGGAATTAGTCCAATGGACTAGATCATTTATGGGATTCACTCTTCTCATGTTCTCCCTCATCTCGTCCATGGCCTTCCTCATCTGATTCATCTCCCTCTCCAAGTGTGGCACCCTTCGTGAGGTGGTACCCCTTGACTGATTCTCAAGCTCAGCGTTTTCTCCTTCCCTAACTTCTTGACTCTAGGCTTGCCTTTCCATGTATATTTCATGGTGTTGCCTCCTTAAACTAATCTCCCTAATTAACTCTTGGTTCTGACGGGTTAATTCCGTCATGGCTGTTGCCATGGACTATATGTGTTGGATGGAAGATAGTTGCATGACAGGTGCTGACTGATGATCACAGCTGGGATTACTAGAAGCATTCCTACTCTCCTCATGGCCTAGACTAGTGGTCGTCGATCTTGTCCAAACCATGCAGCTTTTTGTCGAAGGAAGATAAATTGCAAAATACAAAGTCAATCTTCCCACAAACGACGCCAACTAATGATGCACAGATATCAGTAGGTTGAATGCCATAGGCTTCAATGGGCTAGTGATTGCTTAAAAGGTCTAAAAAGAAAGAAACACAAGATCAAAGGTGACTGAGGTGAACCTGCAAAGAACCCTCCGATGCTTAAGTTATTTTTTTCTCTAGAATTTGAGAATTCCAACTTTTTTGGGAGTCGTGAAAAACTTACATCCATTTGATGTGGATGAGTCCTTATATAATGAGTTCTTAGAGCGGTTACTTATCTAGTAACTTCCCCAATATTTGTGGAAGTTAGAAGTCAAGGTTTAGACTTAACTTCCATAACCGCTATAGAAATTAGAATGTTCAATCTTATCCTTTACAACTTCCCTTGGAAGTTGAGTGCTTAGTAGCGATGAACAAGGATTCGGTAACACGTGGCTCGAATTACAAGTTCACAAGTGTTGGGGGGGTCGTTCAGGCGCTTTTCTGTATGAAGAACCTCTTGTCCATGGACGACCATCTTAATATAAATGACCTTATGTTAGGAAGACCTTTATGCTTTGGACGACTCTTGTGGACAAAATGGAGTTAGTCTCTGCTCTGGACAATTCTTACGGATGAATTGGAGTTGGTTTTTTTTTTGTCCATCATCACTAGTAATTAGATGGATTGTTTAGAATTAGAATTACCTGATATCATTTGTGAGTGTTATTTACAAAATAAAAAATGGTAAATTTTCTTTTCAATAACAATCTTATTTTATTTAATTTTTTTAATTAAAAAACTATATTAAATTCACTATTTTATAATACTAATGGTATATATACAAAGGTAATTCCAAAATCTCAAAATGCTCGAAATGTAAGCCAAAATACGTCAACATCAAAATATTTCATTCTAATTGACAAACTAAAATGAGTTCTGAAACAGTATTCATAACATTGGCCTTGACTTTTCACCAATTCAAAGGGAGCTTATTTGTGTCATTGCCGAATTATAGTTTAGTTCATGGGAGCTTAAAAGTTTGTAGTTGACCAAATGATGCAGTAAGTTATTGTTTATATTTCCTTTTTTTTTTTTAGAAGTACTTTTTTATTACATTCCTTAATTTTATTTTTCCAATTAACTTATGGCATACACATGCAGAATGCACAAATAGTAGTGCTAGACACAATGAAAACATTAACTCTCCATTGTTATTTATTACATAAAATTTTTAATTCATGTTCAAAATTTTCTCATAGAAATAAATGGGAAGTTAGAAATGATTGACAGTACCGGGGACGATGTTAAGGAATAAAGTGGCAATAGGATATATATAGTCCAAACAATTCACAATGGCAGTACTTGAAACTGGTTACTGCTCCAATCATGAATTTGGTTGCTATTCAAATGTCCAAACCAAAAATTATTTCCTAAAATTCATAAACTTCTTTCTCAAACAATTAATAGAGTGTGCATGGCATATTTGCACAGTTAGAATTGATAAAATTGTCTCCTATGAAAGTAACATATGGTCTACCCAAAGTAAAAAGATTTTAAAAATAAAAAATTATATATTAGACCCCATAAAAATTGAGTGATGCTTTGAAAAAATCACAGCTGAACTAATCCATTGTATTATCATAGTATAATGTCACTAGGTATACAAAGGACATGGTGCAATGTGATAATCTTGGTGCAGAAACTAATAAAGCCAAATACAAAATTTAAGCGAGGGATCTTCTTACAGCCCCTGGTATTATAGCAGGGAATGGCACTCCCCTAACACTCTAAATGAGTCCCTGGAGTGGAGCAAAGTGTCAAAGTAGGAAGGTTCCCAAGTTTGCTTCCCTTATTCGGTTAAGCATTTCCTCCAAGAATGTCTTCAAATTGATGAAGTCTAAACTCTCAAATCTATAACTATCAACATCCAACTGCAGAAAACCGCCTTTGCAGCTGGTACAACTTTGGCAAACCAGTAAGGAACATTTTAGGCCATTCAAATTTCCCAAGACACATCACAATCAACAACCCTCCTTTATGAACATTATCCTTAAACTGTGGTCTCACTGGACTGAACAAGCACAGCCCCATCAGGAGCAGGAATTCCTGCTTCCTTTAATTGCTTGGCCTGCAACTGCTCCAATTCCTGAGGAGGGAACACTTCTGATTGCAAAGAAGGTGTTATATTCTTCACATGCAACCATGTTAACTGCCAAAAACTATCCCCACCTATGGTATCACTAGGCACAAGTAATCCTGTCGTCTTCATCACAAATAGGGTGTTCTTGAGAAGCTCAGGAATCAATTCATGAATCTTCTCACTACGCCTTCCCCTGAATTTTGTGTTCATGTATCTCTCCATACGATTAAGAACTCCTAGCCATAGTTTGCAGAAGGACGGTAACTGCCAGAGATCCAATAGTAATTGTAAGAACACTTTTGACATGAGTTTCATGGCTAGAACAAGCGTTCCATCCATATTCCGGTAGTCCTTTGGAGAGTTCCCCACTGTAATTTCTAGTAAATCATCAAGCAATGTGAAGATCACCTGATCGAAACACTGCAACCACAAGGCATTTGAAAGGTGAATCCCATCCACCCCTGCCAAAGACCTCTGTAGCATTAAAATAGCATGGTTCCTCACTTCTTCTCTCTGATCTAAACATACTTTCCTCAATCCTTGCACCAGCCTCAGCCACATCTCGCCAATATCTTGATTCACTTTCTTAGCAGCCTCCTCACCAACAGAATTCATCTCACAAGACCAGCTGACAAGACAAACAACAGAACCCGCCATCAAATCTAGGGCAGAAACAGAACGATCAACCTCCCCAACCCGAGACTCAGCAAACTGCCTTGCTGCATCCACACAAAGAACATAATTGGATGGCAACAGGTGTGCCCCATCAGACATGATAAATGCTAGAGCCTCAAACCCCACGTCAGATGCTTCTGGATGCCGAGCTGTAATAGACAGCAAGGAAATAATTGTGCGCCAACCTGCATTGGATCGAATATGAGCTGAATTTGCCTTTACAAGGCGCAAAACTTCTTGCGTTATGTGTTCACAATAAGCATCAGCAACCCGGGCATCAAGTTTTAAAACCAGGTGAAGTGACCTGAGAAGTTCATCGGTCAGGTTTTCCTTGTAGGGAAGCAGTCGCTGGCATATCTTAAGGAGCCCAAAGACAGCCTTTTCCACCAGAGTGCAAGGCATAATAGTCGACTGAACAATATCAGATATGTGCTCGTAAACACCTTGCCAGATAAGCATTATCCTGTCTCGGTTATTCAGTGTAATGGCAACTAGCAACTCCAGGCAGAAGACTGCAGTGTTTTCATCCTCAAAGAAGCTAGTTCCCTTTCGGAGTTGGCCTGCAGCCAAGATAAGGGCCTTCACAAGCTGCAATAAAGACTCAGCTTGGAGAAACTTACTCTCCGTAAAAATGCTATCAATGTGGAAAGTCTGTATAGTCTCACAAGTGCGTTGCTGAGCAGCAAGTTCTTCCTCTGTTGGCTGTGACCTTGGCTCCTCCACATCAAATGATAAGAGCTGGCTGAACCGGCCCATGAGGCCAGATGATTTACGAGTAGGGATAGATGGCATATTTGGTGTTGCCAAGGATGTAGTAGCAGGTTTCCCCCGGTCTGAGTCAGATGGGGGCTCTATATCATCAACCGCATCACTAGCCAACCGAGCAGGTAGAAGGCCAAGCTTGTGCAAGCTTAAAACACATTCCAGTATGTTCTTCCAGCTAGAACGGATATAATCACCATACCTATTTGCTATGGTGAACACTGTTGTGGTAGCCATCCTGGCTTTAATGTCATCTCCTAGAGCAACAAAAGCTTCTTCAACGGATAAGGGAGTCAATAGGGTTGTGAATTTACAGAGAGACACGACCAAATCATCCAATACATCATCAAGGTGATAGCTTGCTGCAATTTTGGCAACAGCCAAGAATCCATCAACACATGTTTGTAAAACATCCTCCTGCTCCGCCTGATCAAAAACCACCGACATAGCAGCGATTGTTGGACTTGAGAGGATAGCAAACATATCATAATTGAGGAGGTCTCTTGAATCACAGATGATAAATGGGGAGGATTTTTGGGATTTGTAAATCACATTAATCCAACGGCTTGATGTCATCATTGGAGACCCAGTACTTTGGTCCGGGACCATCTGGATTTCATTCTCACAGATTGAGTGGTACAGCTCAGATAGGACCTCACGAGGAAGATCTTTCCCACCATTGATTTTCCTATTGTTACGGATAAAGTCTTCTTCAGTCATCTTTTTCTTTACCTGAGAATTGTGTTGATCTGTGTTGAGCAATATAAGTGAATATGACAACAAGAGAGCGGCATCTTTGTTGATCAATATATGTGGTGACTGCTCATAATATCTTTCTGCAAATGCCTCAAGCACCCTCTGTATTTTTTGTGATTCTCCAGGCAATCTGAAAGTTCCCACGAAAAGACGCAATGCAATATCTAAATTCATGCCTTGGAAATCAAAAGTCCTAGCAAATTCATGAAGCACCTTTATGCAGAATTCATCATGATTTCCCAGATAATCCCCAATAAGATTCTTATCTAACCCAGCAGTGTATCTGAAAACGTATGCCACACTCTGAGGGTCAAGTTTCTCAGGCAACAAATTCATTCCTTGAAGAAATTCTAGACCTTTCTTAGTATCCCTATTAAAGTGATCTGCTCCAACCATCAACCTTTTCTTGATGTACTTCATCTTACGGACAAATTGAACCCAACAATTAGGGTCACTATAGCTCTCACATTCCATTCTCCAAAACGGTGTATATCCTTCACCATCTACCACAGCCTCTGAAGTAAATGGTTCGTTCGCTACGCTCTCAGCCATGCCCTGAACCATGGAAATTAAGCCATCCAGGGCAACAATGTGCATTGCAGATAAAGGTCCATTCACAGGAAATGCACTTTTTGATAACAGGTTAACAAGCTCTTCAAACACATTACTGCAGGTTACGTCACAATCAAAATTTGCAAACATCTCAGCCATAAATGTCTGCTGTCTGCAGAAGTCAACTAGAGCCTCCATAGCAACCTCCTGCTGTTGGTATGACAAGCCATGTTTACTTTGGGAAAGCCTTAAAAGCACACATGACAAGAAAGCTTCAAGCTGTACTTTGAGCTCTGTTCGTAAATGATGATACAGATTAAGAACAATGCTACATACTGTTGAGAGAATCAGTGGACTCATGGACAAACCAAACTGCATAAGATTAAGAAACAATCCATCTTGAACAATAGCCAATAACTGGGGGTGTTTACTGATTGAGGGCCCAGCCAATTCAATAGCTGAGTTAATTAACCCCAGTGCAAATAAGGGAACATCTTCATCATATGCTATAGGATTTGATCTGGGGCCAAACTCAATGTGCTCACTAACATTCAACAAAGAACACAAGAAATGAAATATCTCGACCATGCATGGAACCCCAAAGGGTTCCATCATAAGGTTTTCATCATTTTTAGAAGCCTCCACTCCATTACTAACCTCAGTTAATTTCTCACTCGTCCCACTATCATTCATCCCACCATCCGAAGTACCCATGTGATCTTTTGAAGCATATGTGGATGATTGACCATCAGATTCAATGCCAACATTTCCATTTTCTATCTGCTTACTTTCAGATGTATGATCCTCGTCTGCTAATCCCACCTGTACAAGAAAGATGAGCTTTAGGAATTGACAAGGGAAAAACAGACGTGCTGGTCCAAATATCCAAGAACTTAAGGATGCGAAGTTCTCTTTACAGCACCACTCTAATAAAAAATCAGATAGTTTTTCATTCAAGGGTTCCACTACAAACCATTCAGAATTCCTAACCACTAAGTGGTCACAAACACAGAGTACTAGATTCTCCTAAAGACTTATAACCAAATTACATTGAACCACACCCCCACTTACTATGGTGCTGGAAGAATCATGTAGTTTAATCTAGAGGAAATATTGCATCAAAGAGAAAGAATGCATCAAGAATCATTACCTCTTCCCGGACATATGACCTGCTTCCATTAGTCAATGCATGTTCCATGGTGTCAATACCAGGCAGGTGAGAAAAAATACACCTAACTAATTCATGCATAGTATGGCGTGCTATCCGCTGCAACAATTCACCTTTAGAGCTAGCCTGATGAACTACACGAAAGCATGTATTTACAATATTGCACACATGCTGGTTGTTCAGCCTAACTGATGCTTTACTCTTCATGCAAGCTAGAAGAACCTGAAGTATCTTCATCAGCACCACTTCTTCAGAGCCAGGATCAGTTACCTCAAACCGGCAGCTTGTAACAGCATCAACTATCAAATGCATAGCATCTCCTACATTCACGGTATCAAGATCAAGTATGTCAAGGCTCAATATCTTGTAAACAGATGACAGTGCAACTCCAGTGATTGGTGCACCAGTTTCATCAGATCGTATGACATCCAAAAATGGTCGCAAGTACACAGCTGGGTCAATATATTGCCACTGATGTTGCCAAGAAAAAATTTGCTTCCGTAATTCTTTCAGGGAATGGATGAGTGAGTGCTCTAGCTGATCATCATCTGCCACATAACGAACTCCCCACCGTACATTTCTCCGCATCACAGCCAAAACAGCACCTATTTCGAAATTAATCATACATGCCAAAGCACCTCTGGAAGGCTTAATGGGAGATTCCTCCCTTAGACCATTAGATGAATTAGTTCCAAACCGTGGATTTAGGTGCCCCATATTTATTCCAGTTTCTTGATACAATTCAATTTATGTCTGAACCATGCATCCAGAAACAATAAACACAAGATCCCAAAACCTGGCCAAATCATTCCATTCACTTGATTAACACAGGTAGTCAAGCAAACCAATTCAAATATAAATTTATGTAAGATCTTACTGTTGAATGACAAATAGATCTTTAAAAAAAAATGTAATAAAGTATGTAACTTTGAATTTCAAGTTATATACTAAAGAAGTTACATGTCCATGAAACATGAAGATAACAAGAAAACATTTAATTTACTTAGCAGCATAGAAATTCTCTATTCACGCATCCTACATAACCAATGAGAGGAAAACAAACAAAATAAAAATTCCCCAACACTAAACTAGTGAAGTCAGGTGATTAAGCTCTGAAGGCACAAAAAGAGCAATACGGTATTAATTTAACAATTTTTTGTGGCTGCTTCCACAGTCCTCTCCTCTTACTATCAAAATATATTGATATTCTTCTTGTTTGTCAGAATACAAGGAAGTATCTACCACTCAGAACTAAACAAAGAGACCCTTTTAATAAATTATTGCTCTAAGCCAAAGCCATTGAATACTTTTTTTTTTCAATAAAAAATGTCCATCCAAGACACAAACTTCAACCCAATTTGGCTTTCAAGCTCACATTGCATAATTCAATTACTGCATAGGAGTATCTGCTAGAACTAAATCATTTACTCCATAATTCAATCAGAGTAAATAACAAAAACCCAATTTGGGCATTAATGCAATAGAGCCATAGACTACAAAGACAAATAAAAAACAGTCCATATTACCAGATCTAACACAATTCAAGAACTTAAACTAAATTCCCACATAAACATCAATACAAGCAAAATTCAAGCTTTATCACAATGACCCATCAAATCTAAGTCAATCAGAATGAAACAAAGGCAACAAATTTCAGATTTAACAAACGGATCCAAACAGAACCAATTGTAAAAAAAAAAAAAACAAAAGATAGACATAGAATTAGCGTACCTTAAGGGGAACCCAGGTGGAGAATTTGGTTGAGGGAGCTCAGAGAAATGGGATCACGTGAGAAATGAGGGACAGTTTTGTTTTGGTCACATGGAATCTGAAAATGGGTCTTTGGGCCTTTTCGCATTCCACACGAGAAGATGAAGAAGAAGATCTTTGAGTTTGAGTTTGAGGCCGCGCGTTTCTTTATGGGTTTTTTGTAAACGTTTCGGGCTCTGGTGGCAGGCAAGTAACAAGCGGCGAAACGAGGATTGTTGGAATGTTAATCAACTATTAAAAATTCATCATATACATCAACCCAAAGAAAAAAAACCCCTTTTAAAAATTGAATTCATTATCTTCTAATCTAATCAAGCATCTCTTTTTAAATTTTAATTTTTAATTTTTAATTTTATGTTTTATTTCTTTGTTATTTTATTCTTTTAGAATAACTTATTTTTATTGGTTTAAACTTTAAACTTAAAAGATAAGTCGAATAAAAAAAAGTTCGATAAAAATACAATTATAATTTTTTTATTGATAATAAAATACAACTATAATTAATAAACTATTATTCATTAATAATTATCATCTATAATCTAATAAGCATTTCTTTCTTTCTCTCTTTTTCTAATCTTTTTGTGTCTTATGCTTTTATTTTTATTAGTTCCAAATTGTCTATGTTTTTCTAGAACTGTAAGTGAATGTGAACATCATTCAGTACCATGAGATAATGGAATGAAATGCCAAACACACATACCTTTTGGTCCAAATTTTCATTTTTATAATTTTTTATTCCAAAATTTTCATTTATATTAGCTAAGCACGTTAATTTCTTTTTTCTACTAGAAATATTGTTGTAATAAAAAAAAGATGTGAAAATATAGAATTTATCCCTAAAATTGCATCATGCTTTTTTTTTTTATGGGACATCATGCTTTATTATTTTTTGATGAGCATCATGCTTTATTTTGATTCCCAAAATTTAAAAAATTTCTTATTGCTAAAGAAAATTATAAATACCAAATTAGCCATTCCGTAATCCTGTTGGTATAATGGAGTGTTAATCATCAAGTGACTTTGTCAAGTTTTTCCAAATTATGGATCCGTTTGGATAGAACTTATTGCTGAAAACTAAAAACACTGCAGCAAAATAATTTTTAAATGTGTAAAAACTACTGTTCATTGGCCTGGCCTAAAATCACTGTTCATTGCCAATGAACAGTGACAGACACTCGTGAAAAAAAAAAAAAAAAGAAAAAAAAGTAAGAAACGCAGTCGTGGACACACAAACGCGCAATCCAAACGCTGCCCATACCGCAAATGCCTCGGAGAGTAAGGCTATGGAAGAACGTATTGTTTACCAAAAAAAAAAAATGGAAGAACGTATTTGGTATGTTTACAAAAATTTTAAGACTAAAATGGATCTCGTCAAATAAAACTTGCATTTAAATTAGGAAGTAAACTTTTTTTTTTTTTTAGAGATAATTACAATATGCTGCTAACCCCGCAGCTTGAACCCTTTCCCTCCTAAACTCTCAAACACTTTAAGAAAGAAATTAGAAAGCAAACTTTATATTTTTGTAGAAAACTATTTTGCATTATTGTATCATCTGAATATATAATTAGAATAGAAATTTTACCACCACACACCTTTGGTACGATGGTCACCCACAAATATAAATGCTTGTAGGGTGTTAGGGGTAAGGATCGGGTTCAAGTCTTCAATAGGAAATTTCACACACATATACACTTATGTAGCGTTTGGTATTGGGTAAGGGGAATCTAGATTCCCTTTTTAATCCCCTTTCAGTAAGATTTTTTTTTTTTGAATGTTTTAGTAGGAATGAGGATTCCTTTTAAAGTAGGTGGGTATCCAGATTCCCAAATTTAAATGAAATTATTATTTTTTTTAAATTGACAATTTTAACCACTTTTCCTTATCATCTAAGCAATTGAGATAAAATATAAAACAAATCATCAATATGTTTTCCTTTATTTTTATCTCTTCCCATCAAAACAACATTATCTCCTTCCACCAAAACAACATAAATAAAATAGACAACTCTATTGATATTGTAGTGCCCATGGGCCCAAAGCGCGTATTGGGCCGGCCCAAAGGCTCCCATAAGGAGGAAAGTCCAACCCAACATCATGAAATGGTCCGAGGACATAATAATTCCAGCCTACGAAGTCACGTGACAAAGAAAGGTGCCATGCATGAGCAGGACACCATGAAACAGTATTAATGATCTAGCGGTTCAAGGACTCCCGTACTAAGGACCTTGTATGCAACAACTGAGAGAAGGAGGATAAGGAATAAAGGGAATTGACAGACAAATATCAAGGAAAAAGCTGCTACCACCGTATTGAGGGCACTTTACCTACCTCCCTGGCCGCATTAATAAGGAAGTGACGCCTGAACATTGAAATTCAACCTTACCCTCACCGCCAGAGACTTTAGTAAGAGGGGGTGATGGGACAAGTATCTAGAAAGGAACACCTGGACCACACGTGGAAGAAGAGGGAAAGAGGGACAGGCCTATAAAAGGCAGAGGAGATTGCAAAGAAGGGGGGGGGGGAGACTTGTAAGGAAATACATAAGATTGTTCTCGGCATTAATATATAAAACGAGATTCCATCCATGTATGAAAGATATACCTGTGTTCTGTAATTGAATGCAACTCTCATGTTATCTACTGCTCAGAGCCCTAGATTAGATACCCACACTCTATAAATTTATTGTTTAGGACTCATTGGGCTGGTCTGAAAGTGCACCTTGGATCCAGCGTGATTTGTGCCCTTATAATTGGCGCCGTCTGTGGGAATTCTTGTGTTTTGACGCAGATAACGTGATGGTGGATTTCGGTCCAGATCGTGCAGAATCTTTAGGATCTCAACACCAAGATCCTTTCCAGCAGTTAGAACAGATGGGAGATCGAGAAGGCAGTGTACACACAGGGCGAATCGCCGGTAACTATCCCAGGGGAGGAAGCAGGGGCTCTAATGAAGGAGGCACTAGGGCCATGCAGAGGGAAATTGACCAGCTCAAGAGAAAGCTGCACCAAGCCAAACGAAAACGGACACCTTCCATATCTGACCTTTCCTCAGACGACTTCCAAAGTAGTGGCTATAAGCTGAGGTCGAGAACTCCTCCTAGCGAGACTTTCTCATACCAAGAGGGAAGTCTTCATGATAGGGCGAGCAAGAAATCTCTTCCCAGGGGTTTGGGCAGTGACACTATAAGGAAGGCATTGCACCAGCTCTCCAAGTCACCTTTCACACGTCGTATTGAGAGAGGAAAGCTTCTTCATCGTTTCACGTAACCAAACTTCACCATTTATAATGGCAAAACTAGGGATGGCAATTTAAATCCGACCCGCGGATATCCGGTCCAACCCGACCCTAATGGGCCGGATTTTACCCGGTCCGATAGAGAATAGGGTCGGGTATGGGTTTTAAAGAAAAAACCCGAAGCGGGTCCGGGTCGGGTCCGGATTTTATAAAAAAATCCGAAACCCGACCCGAAACCCGGCCCGGATAAAACCCGGTTATTTGAAATTACTAAAAGCCCCCCTATATATATATATATAGCTTCACTAACCCTAACTCTCATTTTTCAACAGCTCCTCACCCTCACTGCCTCACAAAAGCACACACCTCACACAACACACAACACACGGCCTCACACAAGACAAGAGCAAGTCTGTCACTCAAGCACTGCCTCGACGCCATCCAAGTTCTCTGCACCGCAGGTCTGCTCTCTGCTGTCCCGTCCTCACTTGATGCCACCGCAAGCCGCCGCCGCGAGCCACCATCTAAGGCAGCTCCATCTCTTTCTCTCGCTCAATAGCCAATCCCAGCTTGAGCCTCCATGGCTGAACCTTATTTACACTCCGTTTCTGCACGCTTTCCTCTATCTCTAGACCTAAAACCCAAGGCCAAAGATCTCAAGCTCTCTCTCTCTCTTTGATCTCCAACTCAGGGCCACGACTCTCTTCTCTCTCCATTTCTATTTTTTTCTTCTTTATATTTATTTTCTGTTTGATTCGAAATCTCCTCCATTGGCTTGGTTAAATCTGGGTTTGAGGATTGAAAAATGGGATTTTTTTTTTAATTTTTTTATTTGGGTGTGGCTGTGAAGATCTGAAGCGAAGGGATTTCTGGGAATGGATGTTTGGCCGTGGAATTGATGTTGAGTTTGGGGCTTGATTCAAAAAATGGGGCCCGCGGGGCCCGCTGGACCCGACGGGGCGGGTCCGGGCCCTGTAAAAAAAATCCGTTAAGTAATCGGGTCGGGTCCTGGTCGCGGGTATGGATTCGCGGGTCGGGTCCGGATATGCAAAAACCCGACCCGAACCCGACCCGTTGCCATTCCTAGGCAAAACAGACCCAGTAGAGCACGTGAGCCATTTTAACCAACGCATGGCAGTCTATTCACAGAATAAAACCTTGATGTGCAAAGTATTCCCCTCAAGCCTGGGACCTGTTGCGATGAGATGGTTTAATGGTTTGAAAGCGGACTCTATTGATTCCTACATGGAACTTATGATGGCATTTGGGTCTCGTTTTGTTACATGTAGCAGAGTACCTTGGCCCTTAGACTCGCTGCTATCCATGACCATGAGAGAGGGCAAAACGTTAAAAACATACTCGGATAGGTACTGGGAAGCGTTCAATAAGATTGACGGTGATTTTGATGAGGTAGCAGTTAACACTTTTAAAGCCGGCCTTCCAATTGAACACGATTTAAGAAAGTCCCTGACCAAGAAACCTATGAAAACTGTTCGTCGGCGTATGGATCGTATCGATGAGTATAAGCGAGTTGAGGACGATCAGCAGCAGAGCAAGGGAAAAATGAAAATTGTCCCTCAGGAGAGTAGGGATTTCAAGACAGAGAGATACAATAGCAAATGACCAAGGAGGGATTTTTCTGGCCAGCCAAGGTCGACTACTCCTCAGACAGTAAACGCTGTGTTTTGTGAGCCTGTACAGCAGGTGTTGGAGAAGATTTGTCATGAACCGTATTTCAAGTGGCCCAACAGAGTGATAGGAGACCCTACAAAACGCAACCAGAACCTTTATTGCAATTATCATTAGGATAAGGGTCACACCACTGAAAACTGCAGAAACTTATGGAATTACTTGGATCAGCTGGCCAAAGAAGGGAAGTTAAGGCAATTCATGAATCGGCCTAACGAACAAGGCACACAATCGGGTTCCGTGAATCAAGGAAGTAACATTTCAAGACCTCCTTTGGGCACGATCAATGTCATATTTGCTGCACCAGGTCAGACTGGGTCTTGTCCTACCAGAATAATGTCAGTGTTGCACCCCTCTGCCGAGGACCTCAGCTCTGAGTCGAAGAGGATTAAGAGGAATCCTTCGCCCATTTTGGGATTTTCCAAGGAAGATAAGCTTGGCACCATTCAACCGCATGATGACGCGCTAGTCATCACGTTAAGGATAGGAGGATACGACGTAAGGAGAGTGATGGTTGACCAAGGGAGTGGGGCTGATATTATGTACCCGGATTTGTTCAAGGGGCTTAATTTGAAACCTGAATATCTCACAGCCTATGACTCCCCTTTGATAAGCTTTGAAGGGAAAGCTGTCATTCTGAAAGGGTTGATTCGACTACTTGTACAGTCGGGGCCGGTAGTGGTAGATGTGGATTTTATTGTAGTAGACGCATATTCCCCTTATACAGCCATAGTAGCAAGACCGTGGCGGCACGCCTTAGGTGCCATATCATCAATGCTACATGTTAAGGTGAAGTTCCCGTATGAAGATGGAATTGAGGAGATAGTTGGCAACCAGCCCATGGCAAGGCAATGCATAACAGCAGCTATTATGCACCAGACGAGACAGGAAACCCATACCTTAGCCGAGAAAGGTTTATAGCAACTAACGTTCTCGGTCAAACCAAGTGTGGTTAAGGCTGAGGAGCCTGGATGTGAGGACTTGGAGAAGGTGATTATTGCGGATGATACAGAGAAATTTTTCCAGATAGGGAGTCAATTGCCCCTACAGGAAAAGGAAGATCTGGTTACGTTTTTGAAACAGAACATCGATGTGTTTGCATGGGATGCTTACGAAGCTCCAGGGGTTGATTCGAGATTCATTTGTCATCACTTCTACGTTAGTCCAGCCGCTGTGCCACGGAGGCAACCACCTCGGCACTCATCTAAGGAACACGCCCACGCCGTTAAGGAAGAGGTACTGAAACTTAAGAAGGCGGGGGCAATTAAGGAGGTGTTCTACCCAGAATGGTTGGTGCACACAGTGGTAGTAAAAAAGAAGAACGGAAAGTGGAGGGTATGCGTGGACTTTACAGACTTGAATAAGGCTTGTCCAAAGGATTCATTTCCAATGCCCCACATAGATCAGTTGGTGGATGCTACAGGATGTCATCCTTCGATGAGCTTTCTAGATGCCTTACAAGGGTACCACCAAATACCATTAGCTCTAGAAGACCAAGAGAAGACAGCCTTTATCACACCCACGGGAAACTACCATTATAAGGTGATGCCCTTCGGCCTGAAGAATGCTGGGGCTACTTATCAAAGAATGATGACGCGGATGTTCGAACCGCAATTGGGAAAAACAATTGAAGTGTACGTGGATGATATGGTGGTTAAGAGTAAGACTATCTCGGCTCACATACCAGACCTGGATAACACCTTCCAAACGCTCAAAAAGCATAAGTTACGCCTTAACGCATCCAAATGTTCCTTTGGAGTAGGGTCTGGTAAATTTTTGGGTTACATGGTGACACACAGAGGAATCGAGGTCAATCCCGCTCAGGTCAGGGCCATCAATAGCTTACAGTCACCTCGGAATCCGAAAGAAGTGTAGAGGTTAACAGGTATGACTGTTGCTCTCAACAGATTTATCTCACGATCTGCTGATCGGTGTAGACCATTCTCCCAATTATTAAACAAGTGGAAGGGATTTGAATGGACAGATGAGTGCGCCGTTGCCTTTCAGCAACTTAAGGAATACCTTTCACATCCTCCTATCATGTCTTGGCCCGAAGTGGATGAAGTTCTATTTGCCTATATTGCAGTCGCGAGCCATGCCGTCAGTATGGTGTTGATAAGGGTTGACGGGGGTGTACAGAAGCCGGTTTACTACGTGAGTAGATCCCTACATGAAGCCGAGGTGCGTTATCCACCGTTTGAGAAGGCAATCTTAGCCGTGGTGCATGGGACACGTAAGCTCCCACATTACTTCCAATCTCACACGGTGGTGATTTTGACTCAACTTCCTCTCAAAGCTATACTCCGAAGTGCAGACTATACAAGCAGGATTGCTAAATGGGGAACCATCTTGGGCTCTTTTGACATCAAGTACATGCCCCGCACGTCAGTAAAGGGTCCAGTGTTAGCTGACTTAGTTGCAGAATTTACTGAGCCCGCAGTAGAAGATAACATCAATAACATGGACATTGATGGAAAATCAGTTGGCGTAATTGTGTGCAAAGGTCCCCCATTGTGGACAGTTTACGTTGATGGGGCCGCTAATCAAAGGGGATCAGGTGTAGGGTTAGTAATTACGACCCCAGAGGGTCTCACATTGGAAAAGTCCTTGAGACTAGGATTCTCGGCAACTAACAACGAAGCCGAATACGAGGCCATGCTCAAAGGAATGGATATGGTCCAGAAATTGGGAGGAAAGACCACGCAAATGTTCTCGGACTCACAACTAATTGTAGGCCAGGTGGATGGAAGGGTGGAGGCCAGGGATCCGAGGATGCAGGACTACTTAAGTCAAGTCAAGGTTTTGCAACGAAAATTCGAGTCTTTTACTCTATCGCATGTCCCTAGGAGTAACAATGCGCATGTTGACTCTTTAGCAACTCTTGCCACGTCGTCAGCACAAGGTCTACCACGGATCATCCTTGTTGAGGACTTACCCAAACCCTCGGAAATGACTGGAAGTGTTAGCCAGGTTCATCATATCAGGGTGGGCCCTAGTTGGATGGATCCTATTGTATCCTTCCTTAAAGATGATATTCTGCCAGAGGAAAAAGTCGAGGCGGACAAGGTGCGTAGGAAAGCATCTCATTTTTGGTTGGCCGAGGATCATAAACTCTACAAGCGATCCTTTTCGGGGCCATACCTGTTATGCATACATCCTGAAGCGACGGAGCTCCTTCTGGAAGAATTACACGAAGGGATTTATGGAAGTCACACGGGGGGTAGATCTTTAGCTCACAAGGCTCTAACACAAGGATATTGGTGGCCCAATATGCAACGGGAAGCTCAAAGTTATGTGAAAAAGTGTGATCAATGTCAAAGGTTCGCACCAAATATTCATCAACCTGGGGGTGGGCTCAATCCTCTAACAAGTCCCTGGCCTTTTGCACAGTGGGGCCTCGACATTGTGGGTCCCTTCCCAAAGGCACCCGAAACAGAAGGTGGTTGGTTGTCGACACTGACTATTTTACCAAGTGGGTAGAGGCCGAGCCCCTAGTAAACATTAAGGATGTCGATGTGAAGAGATTTGTGTGGAAGAGCATTGTCACTCGATTTGGAGTTCCTCATAGTCTCATTTCGGATAATGGTTTGCAATTTGATAGTAAAGCGTTCAGGAGATATTGCTGTGACCTCGTCATAACCAACAGGTATTCCACCCCAGCTTATCCGCAAGGAAATGGGTAGGCCGAGGCTGTCAACAAAGTTATAGTCAACGGGCTTAAGAAGAGGTTGGATGATGCCAAAGGGAGATGGGTAGAGGAACTACCTCATGTTCTGTGGACATATCGGACCACGCCCTGCCGATCAACAGGGGAAACACCCTTCTCAATGACTTATGACGCCGATGCTGTTATCCCTTTAGAAACAAGGTTTCCAACAATAAGAACAAGTTCCATCACTCCGAACAGTAATGACAAATTATTAGAAAGAAGCCTAGATCTGGTTGAGGAACGGAGAGAAATAGCCATGATCCAATTGGCTCGCTATCAACAAAAATTGAAGCAGGGGTATGATTCACACATGAAGTCAAGACCACTTGCTCCTGGGGATTTAGTGTTGAGAAAAGTTGTAGGTAATACCAAGAATCCAGCATGGGGGAAGTTGGGACCGAACTGGGAAGGACCGTATCGCATTACTGTAATAGCTGGAATAGCAGCTTACTACCTTGCGGATTTGGATGAAAAGATTGTGCCCCATCCTTGGAATGTAAGTAATTTACGACGATATTATTATTAATAAAAAGCACCTTTACCGTTTTGATTCTATTGCTGTTATGTTGCACACAATGTTATGTTTAAACTGCTAATATGAATTGTCAAACAAACCCAAGGTTACGCCGGGTTCTCATATTCTCTATCTTAGTAAAAAATAAGAATAAGGTTACGCCGGATCCTTAAATCCTCTACCTTGTTCTAAGAACGAAAATAAAGTTACGCCGGATCCTTAAATCCTCTACCTTGTTCTAAGAATGAAAATAAGGTTACGCCGGGTCCTTAGATCCTCTATCTTAGTAAAAAATAAGAATAAGGTTACGCCGGATCCCTAAATCCTCTACCTTGTTCTAAGAACGAAAATAAGGTTACACCGGATCCTTAAATCCTCTACCTTGTTCTAAGAATGAAAATAAGGTTATGCCGGGTCCTCGAATCCTCTACCTTAGTAAAAAATAAGAAGAAGGTTACGCCAGATCCTTAAATCCTCTACCTTGTTCTAAGAATGAAAATAAGGTTACGCCGGGTCCTCGGATCCTTTACCTTAGTAAAAAATAAGAAGAAGGTTACGCCGGATCCTTAAATCCTCTACCTTGTTCTAAGAACGAAAATAAGGTTACGCCGGATCCTTAAATCCTCTACCTTGTTCTAAGAATGAAAATAAGGTTACGTCGGGTCCTCGGATCCTCTACCTTAGTAAAAAATAAGAATAAGGTTACGCTGAATCCTTAAATCCTCTACCTTGTTCTAAGAATGAAAATAAGCTTACGTCGGGTCCTTGAATCCTCTACCTTAGTACACGTAAGTGTCCTACAGGTACAGTTGCTCTAGAAGGTGCTCAACAGGTATGTGCTCATAATAAGTACAATGTAACTTCGTTTGCTACTAGATATTAAGCACAAGGCTTGATCCACTCCTCTTTCAAGGGTAGAACGTATCAGAAATGTTAAGGTTTCGTATCTTGGTATTTTGTTGCGAAGATAGTTTTTAGAACAATTTCTAAACAAATTAGTTTCACACAAATATTTTGCGCCTTTAAGTGTCTACTTAATCGCCATAGTAAAATGAAAACTTGTAGTTATCACTTAAAGCATTTGCAAGTATATGAGTTGCACAAATTTCATTTGTCCTCATTTGGTTATTGGTAGGGAATTGTTAATATATGCCATAAATCCAAACTATCGTTTTGCCATATTACATGATTAACAATGGAATAAGTTGCCAACACCAAGTATAACACGAAGCAGTAGTTCAAATTGGAAATTCTTCTCATTAAGTGAAAGATCTATCAGTACATTCATAACCAAATTGATAAATTATAAAGGAAGGAAAGTAAAAACTGAAACTAATTAACAAGAGTACAAAAAGCAAAGGCACAAAAAAAAAAAAAAAGGGGAAACAGTAGAGACACGAGCTATCACAGCTTGGGCTGGGTCTGGTCCTTAGGGTCAGAAGGAACTACGGTTGAGGCCGAAGACCCTCCAGCTTCCTCTTTGCTTTTGGGGCCCCCTTTTTGCACTATAGGCAGGGTCGCCAAAACCAACTCCAAGGTCCCACTGGCCTTGGGGTTGGGGGGCAGCTCCTTTGGGGAAAGTGGAAGCTGAGCCTCTTCAAGTTGAACCTCGGCAATAACATTCTTTGCAGCAGCTTCTTCCACTTGTATCCCAGCCGCAGAAGAACCAGTATCATCCTCGGCTTGACCAGGAGCGGATACTCGGATTGCAGGAGGGACATAGGCATTCTCTACCTTCCATAGAGGAGAAGAAGCGTCAACCCCAGCTCGGGAAAGGGCTTCCTTCCACACTTGGAGGCAGTAATCCCTACAAACCTCCGGCACTTGAGCTTTGAAGGTGTCAGTGGTTTCTACCACCCCCACCTCATAGCCGCTCTGCTCAGCCTCGTCAACCATCGCCTCGGCTTCCTGTGCCTTGACGAGAGCCTCCTCCTTGGCCTTAAGAGCCTCCTGCCTGGCTTCCTCGAACTTTGTCAGATCTCTTTTGAGATCTTCTACTAGTTTCTTGGCTGAGGCAAGGTCTTCATTGGCACGTTTAAGCTACAGCCTCTGATCCTCAGCCTGCCGGGTAGTAGTCCTCAGTTGGGCCTCCAAGCCTAACCTTTCACTTTCTGCCTTGCCAAGGCTGGTTGTCACCTCCTGTAACTTTTTCTCCTTCAGCTCCAAGATCTTGTGGGTGTGGTCCAGCCTCACCTCTTCGGCCCTTAATGCCTTATACAAATTAGCGGCGATCTCATCTGCTCTATGTGCAGATTGAACAGCCTACACATAAAATGTTGTCAATTAATAGCATGTAGTAGCAATTAACGCCAAACAAGAAATAATAACCACAAGTGCAACAACGAAAAGCATGGATACCTAGGAACAGTCAATTGAAACTCTTACCATAGCTAACTCTTTCTTAAGGATCATGAAGACATTTTGATCCCTCATCCTGCGTAGCTCGCCCATGTCCTCGGGCAGTAGAAGTGCTTGCTCCAATGCATCGGCGATGAATGCAGCTGTGCCCTCATCGGATCCCCTAATGGAGGCGTCAGCGGTGACTGCCTGGTCGTCTACGTTCATTGAGGGAGCCCAAATGGGCGCATGGATGGCTACTGGAGGGTCAATTCATCTCTCCGATCTTGTTTGGGCATGACGAGCATGCTTTCCTCCCCTCTCCAGCTCTATCTCTTTGGTGGGGAGGTCTTTGGTCCCTTCAATTGTCTCCTTTCCCTTGTGCTGATCCCTTTTCCTTTTGTGGTTAGCTGGGTCAGGATGTTCAATTTGGGTGGAAGGAGGAAGAGTGAGTTTAGTCGAAGGAACTTTCTCGGTGCCCTTGTCCTTAGGTTTTACTAGGGGCACCTTGGGAAGTTCCTACGCTCCAGCTTGACCTTCTAACACGTCCTTAAGGCTGGGCTTGGGTCTACGCTGGATGCCTATTCTTACTAATGGTTGGTCGTCGTCGTCCGAGGAGGTGATGGATGGTGAGCCGACAACAGAAGGTGGGTTCCTGGGCGATAGAAGCCGGTCAAAGGCTTCGAATTCTTCGTCTGAGTCCAAAAGCTCAACGACTTCTTCTCGTTTTCCTTCTTCTTCTTCTTCTTCCTTTTCTTCCCTTTCTTCTTCTTCTTCTTCTGTTTCTTCTTCTTCCTTTGTGATTGGTCGGGAAGAGGAGCTTTCACCCAATCTAGGCCGGGCCAAGGATGCGGCGAGAGGAAAGGCTCCTGAGGTAACCCTCACGAGCTCAGTAATAAGAACCCCTCGAGGAACTGGGGTACCCTTTGGGAGCAAGAAGCCCTCTACCGCAACGCTTATCCTGGGCAGCCGAGGATCCTTCTCTTTGATGACGCACTTCGGCGCTTGAAAGGCGGATGAGATCGGAGTGTACCCCAAAATTAGGTGGGCCGCTCGGAGTTGGCCGTCCGAATGTACATACACCTCGGCCTTCAGAATCTTGTCCAAGCGGGCGAAATCGACAAGATGGGCGTGGCGAGTGAGAGCACGACGATCTGCGCAATTGTTCAAAAAAATATATATATAATAAGTAAAAGAAAATAAGTAAATAGCAAATAGCAAATAACAAATAGCAATAACAAGAACAAAACAGGAAAAGTATATATATATATATATGCATGAATATTCACGGCTGAGTGAGGTGCAGTTATTCACCTGGTTCCCCTTCTGTCGTCGGACAGGGGAGACCGTCATGCCAATCCCCAGATAGTATAAGAAAGTCTTTGTTCATACCCTTGTTGGAACTAGGGAGACATTGAATTAACCTCACCTCAGGGTGCCTAGATTTTAGGTAGTACCCTTGTCCGGTTAAGTGGTGAAGGTTGTAAACCCAGTTCACCTCGTGGTGGGTAAGTCCTAACCCTAATCTTTCGTTTAGAGCATCTACGGCCCCAAGAATCCTAAATATGTTTGGGGCACACTGTGTGGGGGATAATCTCGCCGCTCTGAGGTAATTCCTAGTAATTGGTTTCATGGGAATCTTCATTCCCCCCTCTAAAAAAGCTATCATGGGAATTACTACCTCACCGGCCTTTCTCTCAGTATGCCAAGCTCCCTGCTTGCAATATTTAACAGTCACTCCGGATGGGATCTCGTACTTGGCCTTAAATTCTTCTATTTTCTCAGGGGTATCAACTAAGGGTGTGAATCTGCCCATTTTCTAAAGGTTAAGAGAGGATACTATGGTGGGACTAGGAAATTTAGTGGGCCGAGGACAGAAAGAAGGAGAGTAACGAGAAAGAATGAACAACAAATAATGAAAACAGAAAGTTGGAAAACTTACTTTAAAGCGACTATATCACCTCGGCTTAGGATTGATAGGGTATGGAGACGCGTGTAGATTGCAAGAGATGCTAAGTTCGGTGTACAGACTCTGAAATGAACAAGGGACCTTTGAAATGGCAGTACTTATTTCGTGGGAAGGCGTAAAGCGGGAAGCCTCCCGCCTGTCCCCTTAAAATGCGCCCACTCGTTGGATGAGCATCGTGCAATTGGACGTGGGGAACAAAGAGCCGCCAATATTTAAGTGAAGCGCGTTCTGCAGACCGAAACGTCAGAAGTGGACTGTCCCACTTGCGTGTATCGAAACCCTCATTCCTCTCCATAAAGTAGAAATAAGGATTTCGAGGGCTATTGTAGTGCCCATAGGCCCAAAGCGTGTATTGGGCCGGCCCAAAGGCTCCCATAAGGAGGAAAGTCCAACCCAACATCATGAAATGGTCCGAGAACATAATAACTCCAGCCTACGAAGTCACGTGACAAAGAAAGGTGCTATGCATGAGCAGGACACCATGAAACATGACATCCGAGGATGATCTTGTCCTCGGCAGCATGCTGCCGAGACAGTATTAGTGATCTGGCGGTTCAAGAACTCCCATACTAAGGACCTTGTATGCAACAACTGAGAGAAGGAGGATAACGGATAAAGGGAATTGACAGACAAATATCAAGGAAAAAGCTACTACAATCGCATTGAAGGCACCTTACCTACCTCTCTGGCCGCATTAATGAGGAAGTGACGCCTGAACATTGAAATTCAACCTTACCCTCACCGCTAGAGACTTTAGTAAGAGGGGGTGATGGGACAAGTATCTAGAAAGGAACACCTAGACCACACGTGGAAGAAGAGGGAAAGAGGGACATGCCTATAAAAGGCGGAGGAGATTGCAAAGAAGGGGGGGGGGAGACTTGTAAGGAAATACACAAGATTGTTCTCGACATTAATATATAAAACGAGATTCCATCCATGTATGAAAGATATACCTGTGTTCTGTAATTGAATGCAACTCTCATGTTATCTACTGCTCAGAGCCCTAGATTAGATACCCACACTCTATAAATTTATTGTTTAGGACTCATTGGGCTGGTCTGAAAGTGCACCTTAGATTCAGCGTGATTTGTGCCCTTACAGATATATTCATGTTTTCTTCTTTTAGACTATAGTTTTAATATATTTGTCATAATTTATAATTTATATTTTGTTTTTAATTATTTATTTAGAGAAATATTGTTATTATTTTTTTAAAAATAAGACTTATATTAAATTTACAAATCTAAGGTTAGAATGGGAAAAATAAATAAGTCAGTTAAGATTCCTAGAAATAAACTAAACATTATAATTTTACATTCTTAGGAATCTTATTAGATTCTCAATTGAACCAAATATAGGAATAGTTACATTGCTAAACATCTAGATTGCAAGACATTACATTCCCAAGAATCTAGATGCCAGGAGTAATATGAATTCCCTTATACCAAACGACACCTTAGATTATTCTAAAGTAAAATTCTATCTTGTATAAAAAAAATTAGAATAGAAATCTTGATGTCAAATTTTCATTATTTTGAAAACTACTCTTATTGTTTTTTCAAAAATAATTTTCCCAAAAATAAAAATAAAGGACAAAAAAATAATTTGCAAATGATTAAAACTATCCCAATTTTTTCCCTATATTTATATTATAACTACTAAAGCTTTTAAAATTCTTTCACACCTAGAAAATTTCTCATCTTAAAAAAAAGACTATTATACAATGGACTTTTAATATATATATATATATCTTTATCTTTAAGCATGCGTATTGAGAGTACAAGAGACTAGTATTAACTATTGAAATTTTTTTACCTCCAAATAAGTTTTTATAAGTTTACCATTGTATAAGTTGCAACCTAGAATAATTGTGGCATGTTAAAGTATTCTAGATGAAAGGAAATTATTGATGGTTCATTTTACTATATCTTGATTTGAAAATATATGTTTAGTAATGAAAAATTTTACAAATCTTCTCAAATTAAAATGCCATAATATCATTTAAGTTATATTAGCACGATTTTTAATAATTCTTTTAAGATAAGGATATTATGATAAGTTCAAGCAGTAAAAATTTCAATTTACAGGAAGTAGATATGTATTTTGAGCCTAAAAAGGAAAACCTTATATAATGTTTAGAGATGAAAGACTCTGCATTCGAAAATTAGACATGAATGATATATTGTAGCTTGTTTTTACTCAAATTCTAATATTTATCTTTTTGGTTTTTTATAAAAGAGATTTTATCAAAGAGATTTTTTTTATTTTTATGAACCTTTATCAAAGAGATTATGATATAAAAGTTCCTAAACATAAATATCACATTTTTATCTTTTAATAATATGGGATATGCCATACTTTATCCATTCTTTCTAGTGAGTGTTTGTTTCTTAAAAAATGAGAGGAATCCGGAATAATTGTCACATATTACTTAAGAGTGTGTTGTGTATAATATACTTGTCTCATAATCTCACCCTCCATTAAAAAATATAATGGTTTTTTTAATAGAGTTTATAATGTGCTTTAGTATTAAAAACGTAATATGTATTATGTTATGCCATCAAGCATGTGATAACAACCACATGCTTGTAAACCTTTCTTTCACAAATATGCAAGGCTTCACTAAAACAAAATCACTTACTATTCTCCCAAAGGCAATTTCATAACAACTAAAATATTAATAATCGTTCTCCACAGAGTAATTTATTATAACCAACAGAAAATTGACAAATTATAAGAAAAAAGACACAAAAAAGATTAATGTCTGACATTTAATTTTATAATAATGAAATTCTTCCCACTTATCATTTCAACGAGAATTCGATATGGATGTTATTCCTCATGATCTAGAATAAATATAGAAAAACAATGCGCTTGACTTTTTAGTAGCTTTGTTTATTTAGACTTTAATATTTTCTAGAAAATAACTTATCTTATAGAAAGTATTTTCTAAAAAAATATTTAATTTTTCTATATTGGTAACAGCCTTAATGAGTTGAAAAATACAGTTTATATTCTAACTTTCCTTATTTAACTTGTCTTGAGATAAAATTGTTTTCAAAAAAAAAAAAAAAAAACTTGCCTTGAGATAAAAAAATTTAAAAAAAAATTAATAGAAAACAATATCTAAAAAATAAGTCATACTTTTTCTTTTTTGAGACAAACGATAGAAGTCATAATTGACTAAAGATAATTTTTATTTGACTCATTATTTATGATACTACTAAACCTGGCGCGCCCTGCCCGGGGGTGTAATACAACCATAAATCCCCCCATTTTTTGTTCACCAAAAAAAAAAAAAAAAAAAAAAAGATAATTTTTATTTGACTCATTATTTATGATACTACTAAACACTAAAAAACGCAAAAAAAATTATCTTTACACAAAATTTTCAATCAAAATAAATGGACCAAAACATTAAACATGTTTTTTTTGGCTTGATCCAATGTTAAAAGGATTTAACTTTTTATAAATAGAACTAATTTAACCAAAAACTCTATCATTTCCATGAATAATGAAATTATGTAGTTTATTAAACGAACATTTTCTAAATAATTTAAAACAATAGATTTCATAGTGAGAAATAAATTACTATTTTCATTAAATTAAGCAATATGTATTAAGTAGGGGTGGCAAAATTAGACACGACCTGTGAACCTAACACGACACGACACGAAATTAGTAGGTTATGAGTTGAAACTTAATGGGTTCGTGTCATATTCGGGTTGCCACGATTAACCCGTCTAATAAGCGGGTTAGTTAGTGTCCATCATATGAAACCCGTTTAACCTCTTTGGCCTGTTTAATTAATGACATTTTACCAATATACCCTTCAAATCCTAGGTATATAAACTTATTAATTGTTATGGTTTATTTTCTTTGACATATTATGATTGATTATTTATGCTATTGAGAAATACTTTAATTTTAAATGATTATTTATGATACAGTTACTCGTTATTTTTGAATTTTATATTAAAAATATTTTTTTGTTTGGTTTTTCATAATTCATATCACTTTGGTTAAAACTAACTTTTTTTTTTTCTTTCATTTTGATAAAATCTAATAAACAGGTTGTGGTGGGCCTTTTTGAGATTTGTGGGCTAGGCTACCTTCTGCCACACTAAGGCCTAAAGGTTTTGAGTTGGAGAGTCAGGACCAGTCTGGTTATAATTCACCTCAAACCGGCTTGTGCACAAACTAAGACCCCTTTGTTGAAAACTTTGGTCACACACTCGTGGCAAATGAAACTGTTACAAAAGAGTTATGGTAGACAAATATAATATAATAATAGTAAAGAAAACGCACTTGCTGTTAGCCAAAATAAACAAAAGATACTCAATTAGGATAAAGAAGAGAACAACACAACAACAAGAAATGCATTATAAAAAAAAATGGCAAAGATAAAAGAGAAACGATACTGATGCTTAAACAATAAAATTAAAGAAGAAATGGTTAGTCTGTCGTGCTCAGTTATATTACAGAACTACTACCGAGGAGGGAACCACTTCCTCAATATGGGTAGGAAGATCTTGCTGTAGAAATTACCCACTTAGAGATAAGGGATTAGCCTATTGGTGCATGCCTACCATCTTACTCTTGCCTACTCTCTCTGTTTTTCTCTCTAGCTTTCTTTTTATAAGTTTGTTACTCTGTTTTCTACCATCTTCTTTCTTGTTACTTCCGTGTCCTTGTTGCTGTTGTGATATTATTGTGATTGTGATGATCGTGTTGATGTTGTTTACTGCGCACAATGGGGGCTCCTTATATACTGTCTATCGTGACTGAGTTTTTACTGTTTTTTCCTTTAACCACTTTTGTCTGGGTGTAGGTGTACTTCCAAACTACTCACTGGTTTGTCAGTTGCCTGGCCATCATCACTTACCTGTGCTGGTCATGCCACATTCCATTACCAGACAAAGAATTCTATTTTATTTATTTGTTCACCGTGGCATTCCTATCTGTACCAGGGTGGGCATTCTCTCATTATCCCTCATGGCATACACTTAGTGGTTCAAACTCATTCTCCCTTCTTTTGGGTGGTATGTCATCCCAGCGGGACATTTCTCCCAAAAGAGTTTGAGCGGGAACCCTAGAATAGGCTCCCTTCTTCTCTCCACCACCAGACCATATCCTCTCTTACCTCTGACCCATGACCCACCACTCTTGTATTGGTTGGGTACAGGCTTATGGTGCTTGATTCTTGTGCGTGCTCCACTTTCGTGTATGTCCAAAGTTTGTTTGCTGCTCATACGTTTGTCATGACCTGGATGCTCGTTTGTGCATTTTGCCACTCATTCTTAACTTCTTATGGCATGAACTGATTTCTGAATCTGCATTCTTTATGGCTTGCTTCCTTCAAGGGCTGGGCCTTGCTTGATTGTGGGTTTTTCTCTTCTTAACCCACTCCTTGTTTCTTCTGTGGATTTGTTAGTATTCCTGCCATGTAATTCTGTTATTCCTGCTGTGCTGTTATTTAATCTGTGCTTGTTGGGCCTTTTTTGAGCTTGCTGTATGCTATTTAATTACAACGATTACGTATTGTCATTAGGCCTGCATTCATGCTATTTCGGGCCTTTTAGACCTATTCTATTGCTTACGGGCTTCCTTGGCCCATTTATTTTCCTTGGGCATCCTCGGCCGATTCTAATTTTGCATTCCCATGGGCTTTTGCTAACTCTTTTGGGTTTCCCTAACCTAATTACCATATCCTTTACTTTTGGGGTTTATGGGCTTTTCCATCAACCCTTTGCTCACTTACTTCATTACCTCGTGCCTTCTTTGGCCCATTCTTTCCATTTCGTATAATGTCCATGAGTTTACTACTTCTTTCTCTGGGCTTCTCTAGGCGCCTTGTCTCCTTTGAGACCCATTTACAATTTTTTTAAGCCTATGATCAATTATTCCTGCCATTCAAGCTTAATGGTTTTTTCTCCAATTTACTAACTCTATTCTACCCATTTTGTTGGACTTCTTCCTGCTATTGGGCTTTTTTGCCAAATGATAGGGCCAAAAACGTATTAATCCATTGTGATGGACTAATTGATTAATTAGCCAAATTTAATTAATTAATCAATTTAATATACAATGTACGTGGTAGCACAAACAAATCACCAACTAAATAAATATGCAGTGGAAAATAAATTGACACGATAATTTGTTTACGAATGGGGAAAACTTCTGAGGCAAAAACCTCACAGAGTGATTTTAAGGTCACCACTCTCGATAATCCACTATTATCAAAACAAGTGGTTACAAGTAAAAGAATCTCAATACCTTATACCAACCTACAGTTGAACCCTTATCTCAATACCCAATAAGACTTGTTTTGTAGTGACAATCTCTCCTTATATTGCACGGCTCCTAATACATGACTAACCAATAGATGCACAGATCTTAGTACGCGACTTGATCACCAACTTGAGAAGGATGTTGGCTGCAAAATTCTTCTGTTCATCACACGTTGAAGATCATGAAGTTGTTTGATCACAAAACCCTACGGTATAAAAACACAGCAGCTTCTTCAAGATGAACTAGGGCAAACTAGGTTTTTGGTCACACTTTTCTTCACACTTGTGGAAATGTGCTCTTGTGCAACTGTGCCACCTGTGATGACCCTTAAAATAATCCTTATATATGTTTAAGGTTGTGAGAAAAGAAAGCTCAAATATACATTCATGGATTGGATGAAAATCAGCTCTGAAAAACTAAATTTCATAAATCTCGACAAATACCTTATCTATCGAGCAATTGTCGAGCCTCAGGTTGAAACAGCTCCTTTAAACCTCGATAGATACTAGCTGTCGAGTTTTAATGAATAGCACTTCTTCACTTGATTCTTGAACAGACTTGCATGACTTTAACACTTAAACTTGAAACCTTATTTCTTGAAGTATTAAATACATCCTAGATCTACTCAATTACAAATAGAGTGTGTTTTGTCAAAGGATTAGTCAATACATAAAATGTTGACATATATTCCTAACATGAATCACATATGTCCTAACACCACACAAGTTGACACGACTAATCTGTTTAATAAATTGGTTGTATTAGGGTTAAGGAATCCTAGCCCTTTTAATAAACATGTCAGGTTAGAGTTGACCTATATAATCAAATACTCATGAGTTGACACAACACAAACCCGACACGTGAACACGAATTGTCACCCTTAGTATTAAGTAAAAATACCAATATACTTGAGCACTAGCTACGAGAATAGGCTATTTGCCTCCAATAAGCCGACAAAAATGAAAAATCACAAAAATTTCAATATTATAATACTTGAAGATCAGCCTATGATTTAGCAATTAATCCAATTTATGCATATTTCAAATGATTTAAACATCTCCCTTCAAAACACCTCATTTTGAGAGAGTACATTGTTTTTTTCTAGAACTACGGTAATACTTAAATAATGTATTTGTAAGGACTAGATTTGTACTTCAGCCCACCAAGAACAATGAACGATAGCCTAATAAGCCCAAAACAATATATTTGTAAGAGAATGGGTATTTCACAAGAACAACTCAACAAGTTAATTATGGTTCATAGTTGATAGGGTTTAAGCCAATAAGATTAGAAGTACAAATTGATAGAAATAACGCTCCTCAATTGTGTCTGATGATGATATGTTGTTGTATTAACTTAAGTTTAACTAAATACAATGTGTTCTCTTTTCTTTTCTTTTTTTTCCCTTCTTAGATTAAATGCCCCATTTTTTACGGTGGCCTTTCCCTTATATAGTTCTTCACCCCTTCCATCCCAGCCTTCCACCTGTTAATTTCGAAGGTAATCCCTTAGATGTTTGTCCCATCAAGACCTCCTGGAAGCTTTGTGGGTAGCTGTGAGCTGAGATGATACTATTTAGGTGTCATTTTTCTATAAATGTAGCTAGTTTATTTGGTACAATGCATTTAATGTGGTAGTAACAGCCTTTTTCACATATATTTCTTCTTTTATTTTTGACTTAGTTCTGTTACCTTCCCTAAAGTTTATCTTTCCCAAAATGGTACCTTCCCTAAAGCTGTCCAGAGATGGCTCGGCTTCTCAAGAACCATAGCTAATTCATCATTCTTTTCCTTTATCCTCGGCCCATTGACACAAACTTAATAAACCCTTTGATCATCCTCGTTCCTTTGTTTACCCTCAGGCATGGCCCACAGCCCAATACACTTGTTTGGTCTTCCTATCCTCACAGTATTAATTAAAAAATTTTGTTAGTCTCTAAATAATAATAATAGAACCACTAAATAGCATGTGACATTTTGTAATTAACTTTTTGGATGTAATTTGTGGTCTTGATGCCATGATGTGGCGATTCAAGATTGGTTGAGAATTTCACACTTTACAGATTCATCTTATAATATAATTTTGAAAGTACCTAAAAAAAATTATCTCTTAAAATATTTTAAGAACCATGTATCTAATTGACTTTTGGCCCAAGGTAGGGTCTATTTGTCTTGCTCATGGACGAATGGATCATAACGGACTGCTTTTCCAAACCTATTTAGGCCGATGGGTGAGCATTGAGTAGTGAGTTGCACTCTCTCCAAACTTGTGGTCTATCAGTGAGCCGGCTTTGTTAGAAATTCTCTAAAATTTTCGTTTCAAATTCTTTTAATTTTACAACTCAGTTTAGAACTATAAAAATTCTCACTCAATTTTTCAAAGAATCTAGATATGCAAATATTTTTATGAAATTCTGTCCTTGAAATTATATTTAGAGCTAATTTATTACTAATTCATTTTTAAAATATAGCTATTAACATTCCAGTTCAATAATGTAAACCTTAAGTTTGTCACATTACGAAGCCATATAAACACAATTGACTTAGATCATCCTAATCATGAAAATTCTTCAAAATCCAAAATGCTATATTATGTTTTTGGAGCATTGTCACCATCCCTGGGTACCTTTGTAGTATATTTCCTTTCTAGTTAATTTGGGAGTAAAAAAAAATAATGAAGAAATAAGGTCATTCAAAAGAAGGTTAAGCTGCATGACTGACAACAGATCCTGAATTCAAAGAGCAAACATATAAATATGGAATTCAAATTTAGAGAAAAGCATTGACCATTGATTCTATTTCTTGTTCATAACCTGAAAAATTTGGAATGTTTGAAATAATTTCTTGTTTTGAGGGACAACCATTTTCCATAGAATCTCAAATATATTTTTATTGTCCGAACTTATTCTAATATATATATATATATATTTTTTTTTTTTGAGAACGAAATATATATATATATATATATTTATTTCATTGTGTGTGATAAAAAATAGTACTAACTTAAATACAATTCGAAGAATAATTCTGATAACGAGAACTTAAATTTATATTCTGCATATCATAATGATGTCTTTTAAAAAAGAAAATTATAAAAAAAAAGGGAAAATTGTAATGGTCTTCTCTTACTTATTACTACTTTATTAGTCAGAAAATTCCTCGTAGTTTCCAATGAAAATCTGTAAGCGATTCATTGTTCCTAAAGATCAAAACAAGGTCTAACCATTAATTGCTTATCCTGGAAGACTAATAAAGAAAAAGCCACATGTTTATCCGGAAACAAAGCTCATCTGATCTACTATTGTTGTCGTCTCCTATCCAAGGCCCTTATTTGCTAAATTCACACAAAGCTTTTCCTTATCTTTTTTGTTTTCACGACTTGATGAAAGGATAAATCACGAATCATGAACTATCACTTTACAAATTGATATATTAATACATTATTTTGAGAGAAGTATTACATTAATAACATTTTTATAATACTTTCACAGCAAATTATAGATTGTAAATTGTTATTAGTTTTAATTTATACTTGCAATTTAAATTTTTTTTCACCTATAACGGTTAATAACAATCTACCATTTATAAATTTTTTGTGAAAATATTATGAGGATAACATTTTTCTATTTTTAAACACAAAAGAATTCAAAAATTGAGTATATAGTTCATGTCAATGTGACACTAAGTATATTTACTATCACAATAATTTGTAAGTGTTTTTATAACAATTTAAAATAATTTTTCATATTCCCACTTTTATTATCCCAATAAATCTAATATAACTCATTTTTCTAATCATGCAAAGATGTTGAGGTATGATTGATGCACAGTAAAATTGATGTTGATACGGATGCATGTAAGAATGGTGTATACTAGTCACAAATATTTTTTCTCAACGGTAATCACAATTTATTACGCTAACAATTTAACATGTTGTCAAAAAGATTTCCACCACTCACATTTTTAGCTTTAACAAGTCTTTAAAGAAATGTGTAATTGGATTTTCATGAGTTTGCATAGAATTTTAAAATAACCCAACAAGTTGGAAAAGATATTTTCATGCTTCAAGTATATGTATCTTTACCTCTCAATATGTCGTCACCTACTTATTATGAGAGAGAAAGTATATATGTTCGAAATATAAAATTATGTATTAACTCAACTAGCAAAATTTCTAATTTTCAAACAAGTAACTTTGGTTTAAACTCAGCTTATACTAAATTAAAAAGAAAAAAATCATTAGTGTTTTTTTTTCTTTCTTTTTGGTAATCAACTCATTAATGTTTTTAACGGTTGATAATGTGCAAAAAAAAGAAAAGAAAAAAGACGTGGATATCCTAAATAAAAATTAACTAGCTTCATCACAAGTGTAATGAGGCTTTTTTTAGCCAAAAAAATTTTGTGTTTTTATTTTATATAAATAATTTTTATTTTGTAAATCTAATATATAAGTAAATAAAATAATTTGAAAATTAACAGGTGAGTTGTTCTCCTTTTTAGATAATATTTTAGTAAAAATTAAAGTTATATTTTTATTAAATTATTTTTTAATTTTACCTTTACTTAAATATAGAGGTATAAAATTATTTTTGAACTAAAAAAAAAAAAGAAAAAAAAAGGAAGAATTCCAACGGAAAAAACTCAGTACCGACAAATAAAGTAAAATAGTATGTGGTATCTATCTATCTATTTATCTAATATCTATTAATATCCATTTTAGGACTGTGACATCAGACATGATGACAGTGTCGGCAATTTGGCATATACAAGTACAAGTCGGTTTACGTTGTGGATCACATTCCTTTCTTCCTCGTTTGGAACGAAAAGCAATCTGACCACCTTTTTTGGTTGTTCTACACCTGGGTTTGTTCACTTTCACACTGTTTAATAAGTCTTTTAGCCAGCTTTGATGCCTGTCTCACTCTTTTTAATGCCTTACCCTGTTGAAAACAAAGTGTCATTGCGGTATTGTTAGTTCTTTGCTAGATCAAGTACAACGTTTGTATATGATGTGATATATTATTGTACGCAAGTCTGATATTTGTGTTTTATTTCATTGTTTATTTATTTATTATCTGGGTGTCCATGAAAATTGAGTTGGTACACTGTGTTTTACTTAAAGATTGTAGTTTTGTGAGGGGAAATGGCTGTTACGGCCTGTAGTAATGGAAATTAATGAGGTCAAGTTTTGGTAGCTGAAAATTCCTTTGTATTCGGAGTAATTTATGTTGATGGTCTAATTTTTATGGAAAATTATTAGTCACTCCCGGTAACATAAATGTGTAGTTTTCTCTCTCACATGAACGGTGAGTCTCACCATTAATTTAATTAGTGGGACTTATTATTCACGTAAGAAGAAGGAATACGTATTTATGGTATTTCGAGACTACGTAATAATTTCCTAATTTTTATTACATTGTTTGTTGTTTTTAACTTTTTATAGAATGGCTGTTATTGCTTGTGGGTAATGGAAAATTAATGAGGTCAAATTTAGCCTTGGAGTGATTGATTTATGTTGATGGTTTAAGTCAGTGTTTGCAAAAAATTTCAAGTGCCATGATATGCTGATTTTGTTTGCTTTCTTTTGTGAAGTTTATAGCTTGTTACGGGTTGTTGATTAAAAAGTGAAGTTATCCATACCCACAATTGTATGACCCCAATTGGTCAGAATTCTGTAAACCATACACAAAGCTGACAAAACTGATGAAGTAAACATTTTAGAGGAGTATATATTTATTTTAATTGATTTTGGATAAAGATTTGGCTACTTGTTAACTTTATTTTACTTATCAAAAAAGATTTGGTAACTTGTTTCCCTTAATGTTTTACCAATGCTCTGAAGCATTAAGCACTAGTGTGAACCTCGAATTGATTCTTCTTCTCAATTAATTTGTAGGCTGTATTTCATTGTACCCTCCAAGTACTTGGTTTTTTTTTTTTTTTGGGTAGTCAAAACAACAATTGAAGCCCAGAGAAAGCAAGAAAATTGATATGCAACTATGCAAGTTGTCACTCTTTATAACGTTCTAATGCAATCTGCTTAATCTTTTGCAGTTTTTGGTCTTAGGGGATTCTAATTGGGTGCCCTTGCATGCTGTTTAACAACTGGGTTTGAGGAGTTGATATAGAAATTTCAAGGGTCCCTTTTGGAGGAATGATTCTTTCAGCTCTTTTAACTTCTGTTGGAATCAATCTTGCCCTTTGTTTTTTGTTTTTCACTCTGTACTCAATATTGAGGAAGCAACCGGGTAACATCAATGTCTACGCACCGCGCTTGGTTGCCGAAGGAAAAGCACAACAAAGAGGTCGTTTCAACTTGGAAAGTCTGTTACCAACTGCTGGTTGGGTCAAAAAGGCGTGGCAGCCCTCTGAAGATGAACTCTTGTCAATAGTGGGCTTTGATGCTGTGGTGTTTATGCGCATTATTACCTTCAGGTAACTGAGATATTTTTTATGCTGCCAACTTGAAAGATGCCATTTTATTGCATACTAGGGGTTGGCATTTAAAAGGTAATGAAGTCTCTTAGTTGAGATTGAGCTGTTTTGTCAATGCATGCATGCATATTTCATATTTGCACAATGTTATTATATTCCTAGAGACTCTAAAAGCCTTGGTGCAGAAAAATTACTAGTCTTGTCATTTAGATTTAGCTGGACTCATAGATCTTAGATGGTATTAATTAGGATTTCTGTTTTTGTTGACTCTGACATTTTCACCCTCTCAATCGGTACCAAACCATTTCCACCTTGACCTCCCCCATGCTGCCTTTGCTCCTAACACCACCAACGTTGCCAACACAAACTTATTGACTGCAGCCTTATTATGTTCATATTGCCATTCTCCATCCCAATTCTCTTTGCTGTTGTTAGAATAGTGGGTAAATGATTAAATTCACTATTTCCTATCAGCTTGGAATTTGGGAATAGAGGTAGATCGTCATGGTATTAGAGTAGGTGATCTTGAGTTCAAACACTATCTCCACTCTACCTCCCATTTAAAATTTAAATATTCCACATTTTGGGCCCCATTTATTGGGGGAAATTTAGGTCCACATGTGAGGGTATGTGTTAGAATGATGACTATTAGTTTAAGCTTTTGGGATAAGTGATAGTTTATTAGGTGTGATAGATTATGGCTGATTCTTGTGCCAATTCCTCATTTTAAAGTGTACTTGTTAAAGTGCTAAGTAGAATAGAAGTGTGAACATCTTAATATGCTCTTATTAAGATAAGATGGAAAATATTATCACAATGATAGTCAGCTGTGACCCTCACTATGAGACATATATGGCTGTGGCTGATTATGACACGATTGCAGCACCTGCAGGCCTAAGGCGAGCCCTTGTTTACTTTCTCTCTCATCTTTTGCAAAATTTTACAGAAATTGATAATAGGATAATGGGCAAATATTATTAGGGCCAGTTCTCTGTTATTAGATTTTACATTGTCTGTTTGAATCCCTGTCAGGTGACTTGATTGGAAAGGTTGAGTAAATTGTTGCTTGTCCTGCCAATATATGAGTGTGGACATTCTACAACTTAGTCATAGACCTGTGGTTGTCCTAAGTTGCATAGTCAAGGAACTCATTGGCTTCACCAGACTAGAAATATGCCTGGTGCATTACTCAATGGTGACCTTCCTAGTATCTTTTTGATGATAGGACTTGAATGCCTTGGGGCTAAGTTTGGAAGGGGAAGAGAAATCCTTAATTGTGTTTTCTAATATCTGCTTAAAAGAAAAAAAAAAAAAAAAAAAAAAAAAACCTATTGCAAATCACAAAAAAGGGATTATTCATTATGCTGTTGTACTCTCATTTCAACAACCAATTTAGGTCTTATTTATTGGTTTCTCTTTTGATGTTGATGAACTATTAGCTTCTTCTTTACAAATATTGTACCCTATTCATCTTGCTTAGGGGTGGATTTTTCTACTATCCTTCTTTTCTTCCATTTTTGATAACATGATACTATGTTAATTTTAATTTTGTTGTGTCAGACACCTTGGTTCTAATGCAGTCATTTGCTCCCCTATTACATGCATCCCATTCAATTATTTTTACCAGCACAGTGGTTAGCCATGTGACTTGTTATTGCAGATCTTCATCTAGATTATCTTCAATTGATCAATATCTTTTTGTTTCATGTAGTTTGAAAGTTTTTTCTGTTGCTGGAGTTCTTGGGGTCTTCATTCTTCTTCCAATTAATTATGTCGGAACTCAGCTAAGTGAAGATTCTTCTGATTTGCCAAACAAGTCTTTGGACTCGTTCAGTATTTCAAATGTCAATGATGGCTCAAACAGGTGACTATCAGCTGGCCAGATGAAAATAATGTATTTCTTGATAGTGAAAGATCGTGGTAACTAAGGAGAAATATGACATGAGCTGGTCAAAGAATATATTGTCTGGTTGTTACTCATTTTTCCTGTTTCTAATGATGCCATGTATATCACTGCATTATATTTCCCATTATTATTCTGGGCGTGCTGTTTTCCTCTTTAGATGCTTTCAATTCTATCTGCTCCAGAATTTTTACACCAGTGTAGATATGTAAAAGTCAAGAATGTAGAGATAAGAGTGTTCAAGATATCTTTTTTTTTTTTTTACCATTCATAACAATAATAGAGTTGATGGTTTTCTCCCTCTGTTTGTGCTTACTTATAGTCAAGGAGGTGGTGTTTAAGCTAGGATAAAAGTGAACAGCTGAGAAATATATTATATCTCCCTTTCCTGAGCTATGAAAATTCAATCTAAACTGTGCTTGTGAGAGAGAAAAAGTTTATGCCTCAAGTAGAATAAATTGAGTGTCTTAGTATCATTGTGAATGTGTATAACTGATTTTGTGAGTAATTTGCACACTACGAAGGTAATTCACTAGTCATTTCAGTTCATTCCTGTTCCTTGATTCTGAGTAGAAAACAATATCACTAGGAAAATATTTCTAACCTAGATAAATTATGCAAGTAAGCATTACCTATCATAATACATAAATAAACTATGCAAGCAAGAAAATGGGTTAATTTGTTTGGGTCGGAACCCTGCTAGTCTGTTATAGATGTACTTCCTAATACTGGATCCAACTTGAATATAGTGGTACTGCTGATAGAATTTTCAGTCATATGATTTGAACTTTGTTGTTGTTGTTGTTGTTGTAGTAGTAGTTGCATGGTTTGAACTTTGTTGGTGGTCCACATTTCTTTTGTTGGTGACTATTAATTAATTGAATATATGTCTTGTATTCTTAGTGGCAAATACTCTTAGTTTCTTCACTGGCTTCTCTTCTTTATTAACTTTCCATTTGGAGCTTTCCTATTTCGGTTTTGTAATCGTTTGTAGAAATGTCTAGTCATAGAGTTTGTATTGGAAGTAATTGCTTCCAAGTTTATATGAATTTATTATATTTTTAAGTAAGCATTTAGCGAAACTATGATGAGGAAATCCTGATTACTAGTTTTGGCCTTTCTCTAGGTTATGGATTCACTTTTGTGCTGCATATGTTTTCACTGGAGTTGTCTGCTATCTTCTTTATTATGTAAGTGATATTTAATTTGAATTTTCTTGGCAATGCCATTATATTTCCTGGTTCATTTAAAAATTAATAAAAGAATTGAGAAATCTCAACTTGATGACTTTATGATCTGCAGGAGTACAATTATATTTCATCAAAAAGAATCGCTTACTTTTACTTATCCAGACCTCAGCCACATCAGTTTACAATATTAGTACGTGGTATTCCTATCCCATCTGGGAGTACCTGCAGTGAAACTGTTGAGAGCTTCTTTATAGAGAATCACCCTTCTACTTATCTTTCGCATTCTGTGGTTCGGCGAACCAGTAAACTTCAAGGTCTTATTGTAAGCATCACGTGAAGTTCTGATTGACTTTCTTTGTTTGCCTTTACAGTGGTTCGAATTTATTAGGGGAACTTTTCTAAGTATATCTTGTACGATGGTATTTATTTCCTACTTACTATTTATAGGTTAATCTTTTGACATGTCTATGTTTGAATGACATCTGCTCCCCCCTCTATAGCAATGCCTAAACAAGTTTCCATTCGTAATGTGTGGAATGGTTATCTTGCATTGGTGCAATTTTGTTGTTGTATTTTGACTTGTTAGATCTTCAGAATAAAGTCATTTCAAGATCAACCTGCATTAGTACTTGCTTGGTTAGAAGTGAAGAAAGGTAATGTTAAGAAGTATAGTTTTGGGTTAATTAATGATGATTAGCTCTAAAGTGATTGATGAGGTGAGACAAGGCATGGCATATCAAGAAGTTGAATTTAATTTTAGTAATAGGTGTGGTAGTGTCATCCTATGAAGATATTTAAATTCTTCAATTCTTGCCTTCTCCAATGACACTCAATGATTTTCTGACTTAGTATTGAGATGCAGGAGGAATGCTCTAATAAATCTTGTAAATAATGTAAGATTTATGAGCTCTATGTCTCTTTTCTTTTTGTAAATTCAGAGGTATATAAATATGTATTTAGATGTGTGTGTGTGTGTGTACATACAAATATTTAAAGATAGTATAGAAAGACTGTTCTCTTTATCAATTATTACACTTGATAAGTGATAACTGAACTATGATTCTTTTTTGTTTGGGTTTAGATGTGTGACAAAATTTAGGCATGTATGTAAATGTATCTGAGTTTGGGTTAGCATAGAATTTGTTGTGATGCTGATTGAAGAAGAAATTCAAGCTCTGGAAATTTTGCACGAGCGAAACACATCTCGCTCAAGCAAAACCAAAATTTCTTGAGCAAAACATTAAAGACAAAATTTTCCAGTATATCACTTGATGTTCACTCGAGTGAAATCTTCAGGTCTGCCATTTTTTGCTAGAAAATGGATTCTTGCTCAACTTTTACTCTATTTTGTGAACCATATAAGCCACTTGTTGCATTAGTTTTTAATCGAAGAAAGACTATTATACCAAAGCTAAAACCTCAGATCTTGAAACCTTCTTCCTAAGCCTAAATAGAGAAAAATACTCTTTGTGCTTAGAGCAATAACAAAGTGTGTGTTCTTGATAATACCTTGTGCCTTAAACCTTTCTTTGAAACCACACAGTTTCTTTCCAGTCAGTTAAATGTAGCAAATCTTTGAGGTGTTCCTTGGAATGCCAAAGGTTATGGTTCATGTGGACAGGTTTCGTTCATGGAGACAATCACCATAGAAGGACTCTAGAGATTCTGGGATTGCTACAACAGGAAGGTAGGTGGGGCATTTGTTGAGGTTACATTGAGTCTAGGACTGCAGAGGTTTTGTGAGTGTAGACTATTGTAATTGTTCCCTTAAGGGCACGTTTGGTAGACTGTAATAAACACTGTAATGTAATAGATATTCATATAGCATAACTATTCGGTTGTTTGGTTATGTTTTTATTACAATGAATAGTTATTCCTTATGAATAGCTATTCTTCAAAATGAGGAATAACTATTCCTTATCAAAAGTGCTGAATACCTATTCTTTCACCTATGTAATAACTGTTTTAAAAAATTTCCTAAAAAGCCATTAGTTGCCACATCTTCAAAAGGAAAGAAAATAAATTTTCCTTATTGTTAATTATTAGCTTTATTTTGAACACCCTAAAATAGGAAATTTGACTTAAAAATTATTTAATTACACTTTTTTTTATACTCTACTAAATTGTGGATGCATATTTAGAATTCTATTTCTAAATGGTCACCAAACTAATGAATAGTAATACTTATTACATTCCAACTTAATGTATTCCTTGTAATACTTATTCCTATTCCCATGTAATAATCATTACAATGTACCATACGTGCCCTAAAGTGGATTTTCTGTGGGATTAGATTCCCAAGGTGGTTTTTTCATTAAAGAAGTTCATCATTGGTTTTCACTTTGTTACCAAATTTTTGTGTGCTCTTTTATTTTATTTTTAAATATATTTATTGCTTTAGATTTGGTTGTGGTATTTGTGGTTAATATATTTTCTTGTGCTAGAATCCATAATCAACTTGTGTATTCAATCAACAATTCTGCTGCTTAGTTAACGAGGGGCCTAAACTAGGTTTTTTCAATTGGTATTTGAGCTGTCAAAAGACATAGGGTTTGAAACAGATTATTCAGCTGTGGGGGGGTTTACCATTCTTGTTTAATCTTATTTTTCATTTTAATATAAAAAAAGTTTCTGGTTTCTAACAGCCATACATTTATTCTTTGCAGAGTGATGCAGAGAAATTGTACAGAAGGCTTGCCCAATTGAAACTGAAAAATCATACTTCACAGAGGTTTGGTCGTGATGGGTGTTTGGGAATATTTGGACGCAAAGTTGATCTTTTAGATCATTATGAAAAGAAATTGGAAGATGTAGAACATAACGTGAGATTGGAACAATCTTCATTGGCTGGAAAGGTATGCTTTCATCTTTTATGTGTGTGTGAGTGTGTATACATAATCCAAGTAGACGATTTGATAATGAAAAAAATAATATGTCATGAACAATGTTTTCCGTATGGAAGCTACTTAAGGGTTCTTTTTGGCCATTATCTAATTGTAGGCACCATAATATAAGTGAGATTAAACTTAAGAATTTCAAAACTAGGAACTCACAATACCAAACAGCACCTTCCCTGTAATGTCCTGTTTTGTTTTGTTTTACTTTATTTTATTTATTTATAATATTTTTGTTTTGGGTAATTGGCCAGTATCCTTTCTAGTTGCCTGCAATGTAGTTGTTTAAAATGGTTGCTCAATGGGTGGGTGGGTGTGTTGGTGGCAAACGTTGCATGACGTGCTTGCTTGTGACAAGCATAATTGCATAAGCTAAGCAGTGTAATGAGAATACAGATATTGGTACTGGCGTCAAAATTTGACAGGACAATGTGCAAGTGGATGGACTATACATTATACATATGCCAGTGTCTGTTGTGGATAAAGAAAAACCGCCAATTGCAGAAAAGGGATATATAGGGGTGTCATAAATTATCAACATGCACACACACTTAGGAACTGACTTAAAGATTTCTTTATAAATAGATGGTGATGAAAGTGCATGCAATCATATATAACTCTTAGTCTCTTGATTTTCTGTGAGGTTCTATGGCATAGAATTAGGTAAAGCAAGCTTAGCTGAAAAGTTTTTCGGTTGTTGTACTGAGGGTCTAGGATTTTGCCTTCATCAGGGATTTTGAGGAAGAAGGACCTGGACATGGGTCCAAGTGGCCTTTCCATTGGGTTGAAAAGAAAAGATTACTGCCCCTGATGCATTTTGCTGATCATCTTTTCCTTTCTTGGATGTCACATTATTGATGCCCATTTTGAATACTTGATATCAAAAAGGTTGATAAATTTACTGAATAGCCCTTCCAGAGGTTAAAGAGTATCAAAAGGAAATATAATGATTTTTTTTTTTTTTTTTTTTTTTTTTTTTTTTTCCGATAGGTAAGAAACTTGTATATTGAAAAAACTGCTAAATGCACAGTAGCACTAGCATAACAACTGGACAAGAAAAGGAAGAAAAGCGCAAACATAAAAGAAAAAAAACACTAAGAACAAAGTAGAAGAGAGCTAAGAAAAAGAGGAAGAGAATCACTAGAGGTGAGTCCCCAAGCCCTAGCCTAATCTAAAAGGGAACTAGAAAAGAGAACGAGCATTTGGTCATCGGATCTATCCAAATCCTCAAATGTCCGCTGATTATGTTCCTTCCAAATACACCACATTAAATACAATGGAACTCAATTCCAAATGTGCGATGAATACTTTCCCAAACTATTCCACCAACCAAAAAGAAGATTTGACACCGTACCAGAGGAGACCCATGAAATTTCAAAGGTTCTATAAACAAAGCACCACAGTCGATAAACCTTTTCAGAATGTAATAACAAGTGATCCATTGTCTCCCCACAGCAACGACACATAATACACCAATCAACAAAGTTAAAGCCCTTAAAGCCTCAAGTTATCTCCTTTGAGGATCCTATCCCCTGCTGTTGTCCAAACAAAGAAAGAGACACGCCGGGGTTCCTTAACTTTCCAAATACCAATCCATGGAAAAAGAATGGAAAAAGAACCATGTAACTTGTGATAATATGAGCGAATAGTAAAATCTCCGTTCTTTGTCAGCTTCCATCTCATACTATCACCATCAGTCACAAGAGGTAAGTTGGAAGCCAAGAATCTGAAGAAATCATCCACCATTTCTGCCTCCCAATCATTAGGACCCCGAATGAAACGAACATCCCAAGTTCTCCTATTCCCTTCTCCTTAGCACAACAAAGATGATTCTATGGACGCTTCTTTGTTTGCCGTAAAAGAGTACAAGATTGGAACAGCCAAATGGAGAGGAAGATCTTTACACCACCTTTCTATCCAGAATTTCACTCTATCCCCCACCTCAACCTTAAAGTGGACATTTTTGCAAAACACTTCCCTTCCCATCCCATCCAAATACTTCTCCACAGACCACACCCATGAACACCCCTTCCCAACTTAGAGGTCCATCCCCCCATTCTTTCCCAAATTTCAAAGGTACCACCCTCTTCCAAAGCCTAGTCTCCTCGATCCCAAAACCCCAAAGCCACTTTCCAAGTAAGGCTTTATTGAAAGTGGTCAATTTCTTAACACCCAAACCACCATTAGCAATAGGCATACACACCTTTTTCCAACCCAACAAATGTGTCGTAGTGCCACCCCATAAGAAGTCCCTTTGCAGCTTCTCAATTTTGTTCGCCACATGTGTAGGAATGGTGAACAGAGATAAGAAATAAGTAGGGAGGCTAGATAGCGTGCTTTTAAGCAATGTCAGTCTTCCACCTTTTGACAAATACAACTTCTTCCACCCTGCTAACTTTCTTTCAATTTTTTCTAAAATAGGGTTCCAAATGGAGGGGAATTTATGGGACACCCCTAACGGCATACCAAGATAGGTCATTGGCAGGGCCCCAACCCTACAACCCAATAACTCTGCCAAAGTATGCACATTATTTACCTTTCCTATAAGAACCATTTCGCTTTTAGCTACGTCAACCTTCAAACCGGTCACAGCCTGAAAATAAAGTAGCAACAATCGAATATGTAGAATTTGCTTCACCGTGCCTCACAAAACAAAATGGTATCATCCCCAAACAACAAATGCGAAACACATTCCCCTCTGGCCCTCCTACCGTCTGCCCTAAAACAGCCAAGTAAACCTGCCCCCTCCATTCTCTTCACCATCCTACTAAACACCTCCATCAAAATTAAAAACAATAAGGGAGACAGCGGATCCCCTTGTCTCAAACCTCTAGAGCTGCCAAAGAAATTAGCCGGAGACCCATTAACTAACACAGAGAACTGCATTATAGAGATACAAGTTCGAATCCAGCTACACCATTTCTCCCCAAAACCCATTTTCTTCATCAACTTCAGAAGTGCCTCCCAATTCACATTGTCATATGCTTTCTCAATATCTAACTTACAGATCACCCTAGGAATCTTACTCTTCATCCGATTGTCCACACACTCATTGGCAATGAGAACTGAATCAAGGATTTGTCTACCTCCCACAAAACTGTTCTGAGATTCAGAAATCAGGTGATCTAACACCACTTTAAATCGATTTGCTAAAACCTTGGCCAAGATTTTATACATGCTCCCCACCAAACTAATAGGTCTGAAATCTCGAATGTTAAAGGCATTATTCTTCTTCGGGATCAAAACTAAAAAGGTAGCATTTAGAGATTTCTCAAACTTACAATGCTGATAGAACTCTTCAAAAACTGCTAAGACATCACTTTCTAAAACTCTCCAGTACTGATGGAAAAAGGCCATAGAAAAGCCATCTGGATCTAGAGCTTTATCCCCTTCCATATTTCTAACCACTGATATTATCTCGCCCTTCTCAAACCTCCTCTCCAACCAGCCCCTCTCCAGCTCCCCAATTTGATCAAACTCTAGACCTTCGACAAAAGGTCTCCACTCTTCGGATTCTTGATACTAAGTATAAAAATGAACTATTTGAGCAGCCACTTCTGCCCCTTCCTCATAAATCACCCCATCCACTTCTAAGAAACTCAGATGATTATGCCTTCTATGGGAATTAGCCATCTTGCGTAAGAACTTAGTATTATTATCACCCTCCTTAATGCACAACATCCTCGATTTTTGTCTCCATGAGATTTCCTATAGAGAAAGAAGATGCTCTAGAGAAATATAATGATGAATTCAGAAAAATCGAAGTTCGAGAGAGTAATCATGATGATTCTAAAAAAAAGCTGGAATTCTCGCAAAATGACCAACAATTTTTGATATGGAAAAGTATAAAATATTAGTAGCCCTCAATGGAAAAGTATAAAATATTAGTAGCCCTCAATGTGTGAATGAGTTCCATATTTTATATAATAGGCATGTGATTGTGAACATATTTATCAATATAGCATCAATGCATTGGATAGAATAATATATTAGAACATGTACAAGCTCTCATATATGTTGTTACCACTGTTCACTACATGTTAACGTTCGGAATTTGTGCATTGACGTGCATACTTTCTATCCTTGACTTCTATATTAATTGGTTTTAAACATTAATATGAAGATCATATCTGATACAGTTAATTTTTCCATCATGCTTTTCAACTGTAATAGGAAGTCTCTGCTGCCTTTGTGTCATTCAAGTCACAGCTTGGTGCTGCCGTGGCTTTGCACATCCAACAAGGCATAAATCCCACAGAGTGGATCACTGAACGAGCTCCTGAACCTCATGATGTTCACTGGCCTTTCTTCTCTTCTTCTTACCTAAAAAGATGGATGTGCACTCTCTTGGTGTTTGCTGCATGTGCTGCTCTTACAATTCTATTTCTTATTCCAGTTGTAATCGTGCAAAGTCTTACAAATCTTGATCAGTTGGAGACCTGGTTCCCTTTCCTACAAGGCATACTAAGTTTGTATGTGGAAATCTCACTTCATAATTTATTGAATCTCATTCTTCCCAAAGCTAAAGCATGCCATATATTTTTTTTTTTCTTCACCAAATTATGCATTTTGTTAATATTAATGATACAGGAATGTGCAATATGTTGGTTTGCAGAACCGTTGTCAGTCAAGTGATAACAGGATATCTTCCCAGTCTCATTCTTTCAACGTTCCTATCATTTGTGCCACCTATCATGATAGTTTTTTCCTCCATGCAAGGATATATCTCTCACAGTCAGATAGAAAAAAGTGCATGTATCAAGGTATTGTGGTTTACTATATGGAATATTTTCTTTGCAAATGTACTATCAGGAACAGTTCTCTACCAAGTCAGTGTCTTCCTTGAGCCCCAAAAGATTCCCAGTGTACTAGCTGAAGCTGTTCCAGCACAGGTGGGTAGATATTTCCATCAATAGTTTGGAATTCTTTGGAATATTTTTATGAAGATATATAAACTTTTCTGTCAATAAATAAAAGGCTAAACTCTGTATATAGAGGTGACCTCTGCGTTGCAGTTTCATTATTAATGGTGTTAACTGCTCAAAGTTGTGTCATAAATGCCTAATTATGCAATCATAAGGGATTATTGTCTGGTGCAAAGGCAGTATCTTTAAGAATTTCAAGCGCACATATTCAGGTTTGAGTGGTTAGAGCTGTCACTTTGCGGCACAAGTGTTAGGACTGCAACTTGCTGACCCCTTCTCACCTGGCAGGTCCAGCATAGGACAATGGTTGGGCCTTTTCCAAATGTGTAACTCATCCTTAATAGTAATGAAAATGGTACTTAGGATTGGAAGGGAACATGATGCCTGCATAGGAATTTGCATTGGGCCAAGTTCAGTAATACCTGTATTTAAGAGATTCGCAAACCAAACTCATTATATTACATCCATGATACTAGAAAATCCTGAGTTCTTTGGGTAAAATTTTTCTGTGCAGAGTTTAGATGTCTTTATGCATGATTGTGTAATCAAGGTTGTTGATTCTTATTAATTTCTAGAATACACAAATGTGGGGTTTTCTGTGAATCAAATGTTAGTCTGGGTGTAAAGATTTTGGATCAGCTTTACTCTCAAGATTATACTATCAAGATGCTGAATGCAATTGATTTATCTTTCTTCTTTTTTATTTTTTGGTGACAAATTGCTCTTTCATTATTGTTTTCCAAGTGAAAAATGATGAACATCAAAATAATCTATCATTAGTTAGCGCTTAGTAGTATTTGTATTATTTTGTAGGAAACTAGATGTTGTGGCTTGAAATGTTGGCGTAAACTATTGAAACTATTTCTTAATACTATGATTGACAATATGATATGGGTTCTTTTCTTTGGATGTAGGCATCATTCTTCATTGCATATGTTGTGACATCTGGATGGACAAGTATATCCTCAGAACTCTTTCGATTGACTCCCCTTCTGTGCAATTTTTTCAAAAGAGTATTTGCAGGAAAAGATGATGATGAATTTGAGGTTCCATCAATTTCTTACCACAGTACAATTCCCAAGATTATTTTCTTTGGACTTCTTGGCATAACATACTTCTTCCTTTCTCCACTGATTCTGCCATTTCTCTTGGTTTACTATTGCATGGGATACATAATCTACCGCAACCAGGTTAGTGGAATGCCTTCCTTTGTATTTCTGCAACTCATTTTTCTACTTATGAGCATCATTCACTCATCTCTTTCTCCTAGTTACTAAACCAAAAAACAAAAAACTGTGTGACAAACAAGGCTCAGTTTCTCAAAAAAATTTGCAAAGAACAGAAAAAAAAAAAAAATTTAAGATGTACCTCTCAAGGCACTAACCCACTTGGTTTGTTAATGCTGTTAAAGGTGTAAACATATATAAGATTGTAATCAAGTTATTCAAGTCACAAATCAACTGTGGATGTATGGTCTAACCAAATGTACAAGCTGAAAACACTTGGATTCTCTTTTTTCAGTATATTGGATGAAATGTGAATTTGATTATATCAATTTTTAATTTTAATTGAGTTGTTTGACTTTAAATATCTAGAACTAATAAATTTTAGCTAAGTCTACTGTAAAACTTGAAAGCAAATGATGAGACTATGAGCATATGTAACTTGAGGTGTCTTGATCTTTCATTTTGGATTGTGCTTGTCCCTTGGTTTGTCATATGATGTTTCTTCATTAACAAAATAAATGGATACTTTCTTACTTAAATAAATAATGTTCATATTCAAGAGAACAGCTGATATTGGAGAGAAGTTGAACAAAGGACTCAAAATAATATTGGTTTTGAAGTTTTTTTTTTTTTTTTGATAAGTAACAACAAATTTACACCGGGGTGTACTCAGTGAGAAGTAAAATCAATATCGGTTTCAAAAAGTTATTCCATGAAACATATTTTGGTCTGTCTGGAAAATATGAAAAGAATTGTGTCAGAGAAAAAAAAAATCCTTTTTATTAACTGTAGGAAAGGGTTAATCACTTTTTGGGTTCAAAAAACATTTCTTAGTTTTGTATATGGTTTTTTCCTCAATTCACATATATTTTAAGCTAGTACATGAGCCAAAAATACCGTGACTTTGATGTTTGGTTACCACTTGTTGGATTTTTCTTAGCTATGGGGACAAGAACTATTGGAATTAGCTATTGAGATTTGTATGGGACCCGTATGGGACTGTTATCATCTGAACAAAACTTTATCTCAAAGCAGGACTCTTAGACAGTGTTTGAAACTTCAAACCACTGTTTGGGCTACTAGTTATATCAATTAAAATTTTAAATTTGGTTCAGGGAGATATATTATTATTTTCCAATGTTTCGTACCTACTTTAACCATTTATAATGTCATTTTTGCACAGCTATTGAATGTATATGCACCCAAGTATGAAGCTGGTGGAAGGTTTTGGCCTATAGTGCATGATTCAACAATATTTTCTCTGGTGCTGATGCATATTATTGCCATTGGAATATTTGGGCTTAAGAAGCTTCCCTTAGCTTCCAGTTTAATCATTCCTCTTCCAATTCTCACGCTTCTTTTCCATGAGTACTGCCAGAAACGGTTTCTACCCATATTCAAAGCTTATCCTAATGAGGTACTTGGTGTGCCAATAATATTAATTTTCCTGATTCCTCAGTTTTATTCTACACAATATTCAAATTTCTATATCCTTCCTTTATTTTATTTTATTTTTATTTTCTCTTATACCCCCTGTTATCAGTACCTCTTTATAGAATGTCTCATCTGATGGTTGGGAAATTCTTATGTTCCTCTATGTCCATTAATGTTTCTTGTGATTTGGTGGAATTATTATTGTTATTTATGGTGTCCTGTGTCCTTAGCAACTAAGGATGTTATATCAAAAAATATTTTGAGCCTTCAATTCATCCTTGTCCAATGTAAAACGGCACCCATTTACTTATTAAAATAGAAATATACAGTTCACTCGGCAAATATTTCTTTTCTTTAGTTTTGGCGTGCAAGCTAAAGTCAACAGTTAATTGACAAGCTGAGAAATAATACACATCAAACATGTACTAATCCAAGTAGCATATATTACAGAATTCCAGTATTCCTTTTTCATCTCTCGAATGGGATGCTGCATAATTGCAGCAAGTTTATGGCAAATGAGAATCAGCTTCACTTGTCTTGAAAATACTATGAGACTCCCTTGGGAGCGTAACTAGGTCTGAAGTTCAATGTATTTGGTCTAATAATGCATAATTGCTATTTGCTAAACTTGGGCTGGAAATGTTTTAATTACATTTTATTGTGCAACAGTAATTTCATAGTATTGGATAGTAGTTTTTTATTTTAGCGTGTGGGGGGTTTGCATACTGATCCATTTGCATGGTACTGGATTAACACTTATGGCCTGTTTGGATGGAGGGGGGAAGGAGGGGGAGTGAAGGGGAGTAGAGTAGAGTTAACTAAAAATAAGCTAATTTTGTGCTAAATCTACTCTACTCTACTCCTCCTCTCTCTCCCTCAATCCAAATGGACCATTAGTAATTTAATACAATCTATGAGGGGTAGGCATTCTATTATGACCCTAGGATGGAATGTCAATGTTCTGCAAATAGATTTCTTAAGGGGGTTTAATAAAGATCCAAATGAAGTAACGAATCTCACATATAGTTTTTCAACATCATCAAGAAATACAAAACAAAGGAAGCATGTATACTCTATGAATTTTTTGAATGCAATGGAGAGATCTCATGAAACTTGGGAATTTATGAATTAGAAAATGACCGTATTGGTTAGGTATCATAACCAGAGTGCTGACAATGGAGAAATATTAAAATTTTCATTCTGGCACTATCCATGACTGCTGGAAAGGATTACCAAAGGTTTCAGGTTTTAGTGACCAATGATCGACAGAAATTAGCTTGTAGATTTTTTACATCAATCCCCATGATCCAACAAAAAATGTAAGCCATATTGTGGTGTCAATCATGACTTTACCCAATATCCAGAAATTGATCTCTTTCCCACTTTAATAGATTTGTCTAGTGTAAATAACACTTGATATCTGAGGATCTGATTAATGGAAAATGGGTTCAGTCTGATAATTTGTGGCACATGTATGACAGCCTCTGTGAACCAGCTGACTGGTAGGGATTTGTAAGACTCTTTTGGTGTTTATCATGTTTTTATTATAAATTATGTGTAATACTTTTCAGTTGTTATATATGGTCCATTTACATTACCGTCATGCTCCCTCTTGTTAGCCTTGACCACCATCTTGAATGTTTATTTCTTTCTGTACGTCCCCAGATCTTCACTTTTACAGGGTTCTGAGTTCTTAAATGCTGGTGAAATTGCCTCCTATTTATCCGTTATCACCCCTGTTAAAATCTCGAGCACTTCAGCAGGCTCAATATCATATAGAACATATAACAAGAGGCTACCTTTTAATTATCCTTTTTGTCTGTTTCCGACACTGGCATCCCTCTCTTGACATTATTGTTTTGGATTCTACTTTCAAAGCAGTCACCTTCACAGAAATAGTTATGGCTTAATTTATGGTTAGTAAAGCAGGCAGAACGTGAGCTTGGGATTGACCTTATAACCTTCACATTTTGTAGAATGATGAAATTTTCTTGATAAAAAGCTAAACAGGAGCATTTGTACACAAGTATATTATCAAGTCAATGTTGCTATATAGCAACATTCATCCTTATTATTCTCAACTTTTCTTCAAGGACAAAATTTATTCACAATTCCTAAGTTTTGCCATTTCTTTAACATTTTGTTGTTCATTCTTTCCATGCCCCCCAGCACTAACCTGAAATGTTGTCTTGTGCAGTGTTTGGTAAAGAAAGATAAAGAGAACCTGAATGATCCTACCATAACTGAATTTTATGAGAAGTTAGTCACTGCATATAGAGATCCCGTCCTGTCAATGCAGTATCCCAGAAGCACTGATGGGCATGACTCTCCACTTCTTCATTCTGCTTAAGTCTGAAGTAGACAGATTGTCTTCTAGCATCAAGCTCATGCATCAAAATGAAGATTGTTTGATTGTGTTGTATTTGCCACCATCTTCTGCATCACATTGGTTCTGAGGAGACCATTGTTTTGGTCCGTTCTCAGTACCATGACTTTGTTAAAAAAATTATCCCAGATCTTTCAATCATGTTTGTATAAATTTTTTTTAATTGAAAGAATGTGTACCTAATTTCTTTTCTTTTGGGAAATATCATAGGGGACCCAGGGATGTGAATAAAAAGATTAGGATAAAGTATATATTTTGTGTTTGAAATGTAGTCTAATCTAAGTTCCATTTTCGTGTGCGTTTGGCTTTAAATTAAAAAGCCAACTTATTTTATTATTCAATTTATTTTTGCTACTATTTATAGGTCTTATTGTATTTTTTGTTATTATTTATGAATCTCACTGTACTATTTTAGCTAATTTTTTATTTTAGCTAATTTTTACTTTTATCTACAGTACTTTTAGCAAAAAGTTTTCAATTTCAACAAAATAAGAGAATGTCAAATATACCTTCATCTCCTAAGGGATAACACAATTGGATGGGGATCACGATCATACTGCGAAGTTCAGTAATTCAAACCTCCCCCCACCCTCATCTTAGGGCCAAAAAGTACTAATGCAAAGGTTTTTTTTTTTTTTTTTTAAGAAAAAATATTAATTTTGTTCTTTAGTCCACATACAATTAAATTTATCTAATATCTCAGCCTTTTATTCTGTTTGTGATTTCTAAATGGTATATAGACTGAAGTATGAAAGATAGTTTTGAAATTTTTAGATGATTTGAAAGATGATAATCCAACTTAAACCAAATTTTAGGGACAAAAATATATGTTTTTAATGAAAAAATTATTGGTGATTCAAACTTCTTATTGTGTTGTATGTAAAGAAAGGACTTTGACACTATGTTTTGATTGGGTTCCTCTTCTATCTTCTCTCTCCTCCAATCGTTGATTTCTCTATAGTCTATATTCCAAATGAGTAAATTCAAATTATGTTGAGAGCATTGTGGCTCACTAACACTGTCCGTTGTCCTTAATGGGTAGAACTCGAGTTCAAGTTTTCCCTTCCTCCCTCCCTCAATCTCTAATTTCCCTATGTTCCAATATGAGTAAATTATCACTACGTTAAGACTTAATAGCATTTATGGGTCAGTAACATTGTCCAGCCTTTAGTTATGGGTAGGACTCGAGTTTGGATTCCCTTCCCTGCCTTGTTTGGAGAGAGAGAGAGGGGGGGAGGAAAATTCACTTTGTTAAATCTACTTTTTCAAGATGAATTCTTTTATTTGACGACAAAATTTATCAATTGAACTAACTAGAATTCAAATATTATGTTGAAAGTATTAATGTGTCTTTATAGTGGTAGGTTGTGAAAGATACGAGTCCTTATAGTTGGCAAGCTTTGCCATACAAGGCCAATCAAACAAAAAATTATCTTATAGAACCACCATGTTAAATACCTCCTCCAGTGAAACTGATAATTGGGCTAGGCTTAGGTTAGGGTTCTTATAAAAAATAAAAAAAAATAAAAACTTTGTTTTATTAAAAGAAAAATTACCTATATAGTGGGAAAAGAAAGATAATGAAAAAACAAAAAAGAAAGATGATCTACTTTGTTCACATAAAACGAGTAGTAGTTTCATGACAAACTTATTTGTTGATTGATCAAAATGCTCTCGCAAGCAACTTTCATTTAAAGCACAACACAACTTTTCAGCAAGAAATTAGTTTCAAAAGTTACATTTCCTCCCGCTTAAACTTCCAAATAAATGAATAATTTTTATATTTCTTTCATTAAAACTTCAAAACAAGAGAATAGAAAGAATATTTCAAAATAAGTCATTTCATTTCATTTATTTCCATTTATTTTCTTCCTCCCAAACAAAATGTTAGTATTACTTTATTGCTGTATTTACTTTACCATTTTATGAGTCTCACCACTTTTCTACTTGGGTTGAGGAAAAAAGAAAAGTTTGAGCTACATTTATAATATTTTTTTATTGATAATTTGATAGTCATAATAGATTGGGGATTTGAACTTTAAACATCTCCAATGAAAAAATCGTTAGTGTAAAGCTCTTTGCTACACTTATGACTCCTTAAAAGTCATTATTTTATCAGTGACTTATTCGGTCTTGAGCAATATGTCCATTGATTGGTAACTCAATTCATTTAAAGAGTCAAAGATTCACCAAATGGCATGTACCTGACCTTGCATATGGAATTATACAGTAGATATGTCAATCACATCATCAACTTTTTATTGATTTTGACATTGTATTTTGTATATTATTCGAAATGGAGACATTAGATATGAGTGTTTGGACATCCACGTGGAGTAACATGAATTTTGGATTGACATTTTCCTAGGATGACATGTTCTGATGCCCTTAGAGGCTTAGCTTAGCAGCATCTCCATTTGTCTAACCAAGCTTTATAGCTAACACTAGATTTTCGTTTTGACTTTTCCCTTCAATATTATTTGGGAGAAGAAGGCTATACAATTGGCAATCCAAACTAGAATATAGTCTAGTTTTTTCAAATATTAATTCCTTCCTTGCTTGACTTTTTAATGACACGTTTATTTTGAAGAAAAACAACTCATTACCATGAAGAAAGAGTGTTTTTTTTAATCCCTCAATTGAATTGATATTTCATATCAACAACTCACTAAATTCAAAAATGAACTTTTTCATTTGATTTTGTGATCTAATGTCATAGGTCATGTATTTTTTATTAAGTATTGTCGAGAGCCTTGTAATTCAACTAACATTTTTTTTTATTTCTTACAGAAGTATTCAGAGTTCAAATTTCTTCTCTCTCAATGTTGTAAGTATCGAAATATTAGAAAATAATATTTGTATTATATATATTATTTTTGTTGGTATGAAATATTACATCAATTGTAATTTGGAAGTTCCAAGTACTTACTTGGAAAGGGGGGATTCAAACGTAGACTCTTCATATTGAGATGATTAGATAATACTTGTGTGTTGGTGGCATAACAATTTTCTCAAATAATAACTCCTTTCATGCTTGACTTTCTAATAACATGGTTACTATTAAGAAATAAAAAAATAATTACTATGAAGAAAAAAGGTGTTTTCCCCTCTCTCAATTGAATTGGTATTTCTTTCATGCTAATAAAAACAAGTCACTAAATCCAAAAATGAACTTTTCATTTGACTTTGTGATCATATGTCATATATTTGTATTAATTATTGTTAAGAGTCTTGTAACTCGATAGACACTTCTTAGTATTCTTACGAAGTATCGCGTCAATTGTATTTTGGAAGTTCCTAATAGTTATTAAGGAAAGGAGGTACGGTTGCAAAATTCTTGATTATTAAGAAGAAATATATATATATATATATATGCTAATTTTTTTTTTTTTTTTGGTAATATAAGTTATATATTCTTCAACATAATAGTCTTGCCCATATGTTTATTGTGCTAGATGTTAGCAAAGGGGGACTAATTTTTTGCTTTTGGTCAAAATGAACTATTTAGTCTTTGTTGTTGATTATGTTTAAGGAGATCCATTAAAGAAAATAAGACATTTGCGTGTCGGTTAAACTTGAAGGGGACAAAAAACCGACATAGCTAACCAGAGGGAAAGAGAAAGATTATCGGCATTTTGAAATCTTCGTCTCTTATTTTTGTTTACATGGACCTAGACCTAGAGACTAGTGTAGTAGGCTCTCCATAAAGATTTGCTGGGCTGTCCTTCCTCTTCGTTTTCTCTTTTTTTTTTTTTTTGTCTCCAACTACATGTCGTTTAGGTGTCTTCCTTGATGTCATCACTCGTCACCTTGTATTGTATTTTCTCTTTATTTGTTATCTCTGTTCTGCTCTCAAACAAAAAGAAAAATAAAAAGTTATATCTTTCTCCCATTTGCAACTTGAATAGGGTGGAACCTAGAGGCCGGGTCCATTCTCACCCGTTGGGTCGAGTCGTTGCGGCCCAACAAGCCAGTAAAAATACACTTTTTTTTAATCATTAAATTGATTCAAAGCTTATTCTCCTTATAAAGAAGACATGGCTATTTTAATGTTATGAACAATCACAATTTAATATATATAATTTAGAATCTAATTAGACCTAGGCTCTTTTGTTTTTGCATTCAATAATTTACTTGCTATATTAAACAATTAGATGGAACACAAGCGCAAAATTAAACTTCAATTAAAATTCAATTTGGAATCTAATTGAATTTGGACTTTTTAATTTTTGCACTTAATAATTCACTTGACACACAAATTTAAAAATTAGATGAGACACGTGGCGCAAAATTAGACTCCAGTTTTCAATTTAATTGGATTTTCTCTTAATTTTAACTATTAATATATATATATATATATATGACTTATAAACTTGAATTGCTTTTAGTTATACAAAAAAGGCTCACAAATATAAAATCATTCAAAAATTATAGTTTTTAGGTTTACTTATATTGGACTCCTCATTTTTTACACTAAATTAATTCGTTTGACAAAAAAATTAAAAAACTTAGATTAAATGGGATAGATGTCACAAAATTAAACTCCAATTAAAATCCAATTTTTATATTGAATTAATTCACTTGGCACAAAAATTTAAAAACTTTGATTAGATGGGACATATGGCGTAAAATTAAATTCTAATTTAATTCCAATTTGAAATCTAATTGGATTTTTTCTCAGTTTTATCTATTGTTATATATATAGACTAATTGCAGACTTACACGATGAGTGAGAATATAAATATTATATAATGAGGTGTAATATATAAAAAAAATAACTATTTCTTCAAGTATTGTCTAATTAAAAAAAAGATTTCTATTAGTATTTATTTTTTATTTTTTATCTTTACAAATATATATATATATATTTATATTTAATTAATATATTTTTTTAAAGTAAACCATATTCTTCTAATTTCTATTGGAGTGTATTATATTTGCTTACTATACAACTAAACTTTATAAGTTTCAAATTTATTATTCAAATTTCTCATCTCTTAAGAAATAAGAAAATTATCATAATAATCAAAACTCATTACAAAATTACAATGTTATCTTAACCAAAATTAAAATGAAACTTAAGGAATAAATAATAGGTTTTATAATAATTTATTACTCAAACAATTGGTAGGTATATTCAAACTTCTGTTTCCAAAAAAAACTAAGTATTAACCCAAACTAAAATTCAACCAAAGTTATAAAAGGGAAATAGAAAACTTTCTGATGAGATATTAAAAAACACACACACAATACCAAAACCCATATTAAAAAAAAAAAAAATCATCAATCTTAATTAGAGTTATAAGAAAGAACAAAAATTCACCAAAAGAAAGGAGAGAGAGAGAGAGAGAGAGTACTCATAATTTTATGTATGAAAAATATGAATTGAATAGGAAAACGATATCAAATTCATACAAAATCAAATGGGTAGAAGAAGATCTAAATATAAAAAAGAGGAATCAAGTATAACGGTAAAATAGTTGAAAGATAAAGAGGCAAAAAAGGAAGGGAAATGTTAGAAGAAATGTGTCGGTATGTGAACTAAAAGGGAGAAGAAGAGTTTTTTTTTTTTTTTTGAAAATAGGGGAAAGAAAAGTTTAAATAGAGAATATATATACATATATATATATATATATATATATATAAAACATAAATGAATGACGTGACTACTGATGTGGTTCAATAAGAGTATAGCAACAATAAATGTTATACTTCAGCTTTTAGTAAAATATTGTGGATATATCATACAATTAATATTTGCTTAAATTTGTCTTATTATTAGGCATTGCTGGGACAAGGTGTGGTAGGGCTTTGAAGAAATCGCTTTCCTTGACTTTGATTATTACTGACAAAAGCAAAACAATCCGGTGATGATTAATTATCCAAAGAAATATGATTGACCTTATTTCGCGTGAAAATGATTGGGAATAAACTTCTTTCCCATTACAATGTGTATTTCGCTATTCGATCGACGCATTTTAACAGTATAATTTTTAATTTTGATAAATATAATATAATTTCAAACTTATTATGTCTGCTTCATGATTATTATTATTATTTTTTAATTATCAAATCAGAATAACGTAATATAAAGTAAGATGTGAATTCATTATTCATTGGATGCGTATTCAAAATCCATAATTTTAAATGTAAGGTTATTAGAGAAATTGGACCAATCTCGCTAGATCATGTTATACCACTATATCAAAGACAACTGTTGTTGATTGCTTCATGGCTGCCTTTTTTGTAATAGTCTAATTGAAGACATAGAATGTGTGAATGAGACCACATGTTACATGCAATAATCTGGAAATTCAAAGGCCATTTCAATATCCAAATGCATTGTTAAAACCAGTACATGGTCAAATGGACCATTTTATATTTGCGCGTCAGGCCTTTATGTTCGATGAACTACCAAGACCGTTTGATAAACCACCAATGAAATCAAAAAATAGAAAAAGCTATCTATATGCTTTTAACAGCAAAGTGAAAATAGGCTATTGTTAAATTATGAAAGGCCTTCACCAAAGTGCAATTATGTACTGACAGATTTTCAATTTGAGATGGGAAAAAAATTGTACTACAATTTAAGGCAGCATGCAATCTGCAGCTACAGATATTTTATGGTTATGCAGCACTTGTATGGCTCATATGTTGTGTAGTTAGGGTTCTATTGGTCTTACTGTTTTATAATGCATTTATGTTTCCATGTGATACCATATATTAAAAGGTACCTTTGCTCCTATTGTAGTCTCTTTCTCTAGATTGAGGACTTTTATGCTAGTGTCTCCTTCACGATAAAGGATAGGTTAATGATATGTACATACAGATTCTTTCAATTGCATGACAATAAAAATATAATCAATTAAAATAAGAAGAGTAATGTAATGGGTAATTACCCATTCTGGCTAATATTTTCCATACTAAAAAAATGATACATTCTTAATATAATATCATAGAAGAAAACTCTAGGTACCTTGGGCTTGGTCAAAGCAAAATTCACTAAAGTTGCATTAAAAACATGGTCTATTTTTACCCCCCCCCCTCCCCTCTTTTTCCTTGTCACAGAGAAGCCTCCAAATGGTTGGATAAGAAGCCAAAATTAAAAAAAGGAACAAAGAAACAAGAACAAGCAGTAAGACCCTTTCAGCTCTCCACTCTTGTTTGTCAGGATCTTCCAATCCCTTCATATAAATGCATGAGACTCACAAATACTGAAACATAGCAACCAAACCTTCACTAGCAACAAGAAAAATACCCCACAAGTAGTTTAACAAGCCTAGAGAAAAGAGAGATATAGTAGAGAACTACACTCCACAAAGTTTACCAAACCTAGAGAAAAGGGAGACAATAGTAGAGAAGAGCTACTACACAGAAAAAGTGAGTACATATGGCTAGGAAGAGAAGGGCTAGTGAAGTAGTGGAAGACAAAAACTCTAGTGAGGGAAGCATGGCTTGGGATGAGATGGTGAAGGCAGCTGCTGCAGCAGAAGCTCTAGGTGGGGCAAGGAGAGCCCGAAAGAGATTTGTTGGTGTCCGGCAAAGGCCATCCGGTAGATGGGTGGCTGAGATTAAGGACACCATACAAAAGATAAGGGTGTGGTTAGGCACTTTCGATACAGCTGAGGAAGCAGCCAGGGCCTATGATGAGGCTGCTTGCTTGCTTCGTGGTGCCAACACTCGGACAAACTTCTGGCCTTGTCCCTCATCATCATCTTCATCCCCAGCTCTCCCCTCAAAGATTACTAATCTCCTCCTCCAAAGGCTGAAAGCAAGAAATAGCTCTTGCACTGCTTTGTCTAATTCTTCCTTGCCCGTCAGCCTGCAAGAAAAGCAACAAACAGAAGTACACAGAGAAGAGGCTGCAGAGTTCCCAAATGCATCATTCACGGATTACCTTAGCAATCCTGAAGATAATTACACCAACTGCAACAACTTTGTAACAAGTACTAATGCAAATGCTAGCCATGATTATATGACCACAAATTTTGAAGCCTCTTTTACTGACAAAGAAGACTGGGGGCAGAGAGAAATGGACTTCGACTCTAATTGGAGTACCAATGTATCACAGACCTGTAGCGTTGATTATAATTTTGGAGGGGAAGGAGAGGAAGATGAAGAAGAAGCAGGCAGTGAGACTGGAAAGCTGGATTTTCAATTTGTTGATACTGTTGGAACCTGTTTCTATTCTCCCTTTGAGATTGCTGAAGAGATTGAAGAACTGGTTGAACCAGGGAACTGCACGGATGAGCCATCAATGTTTAGAGCTGCCATGATGAGGATGAAATATGAAAGAAAGGTCTCAGCTTCACTCTATGCCTTTAATGGGATATCAGAATGCTTAAAGCTAAAGCTCACATCAGGAAATGTGTTAGGAAGAGAAATGTCTGACCAATTAACCAACCTACAAAAGGCGTGTAACAAGAACAAAGAGGCAAAAAATGAAGATGATCAGGAATATGTGGAAGTGATGAAGAGGAGGGAGGATGAAAATTCTGGAAGTTCAACTGAAATGGGGTCTTCTTCCTCTTCTTTGAGCAATGATGGTGAATTGTTGCTTTGGAGCTCACTTGATCTTCAACCCATATGCTTTGTTAATTGATTGATAGGTTTTTCAGTTTATAAGATTTTCATGGTCTAATTAGCAAGTGAACTATAATTTATGTTTAGCTTATGCAAGGCTGATCTTGTATCTTTGAAGAAAAAATGAAATGAAATGTAATGTAATTTTGGAGCCTATACAATGAGTCAATATACAACTGCTTTTCTAGTCGTGTTTATGAATGAATGGTTGTATAGAATGCAGTTGAGTTCTTATGCATGTACACGTCACGTGGCTTGGATTGCTTAGAGCTGCATATGCATTTTTTTTTTCTTTCGAATACTGGTTCCTGATCTGACCTTACATAAACCAAAGTTAACCAAAGTGTTAGGCTTTTGTGGAGCTTAATTGTATTTGATCATATTATAACTCGAACTGAAATAATATTGTTGTGATTTTTAATGGAAGATTTTTGAGTCTTCGTCCATGCCCCCAAGAAAAAATTTTGGCCCGTTTTGTAGTCTATTGTGAATCTTGTACATAGGATAAAAAAAACTATTGTTTTGAAAGTTAGGACTTTGTGTGTTGTTTTTTAAAGAGAAAAACTGTACTACTAAATCTTGTATTTTTTCCTAAAAATGGTAAAATCTCTACAACTCTGTGGACGTAGACAAATTATCGAACCATGTAAATAATCTTATGTGATTATTTTCTTTAGCGCATATTTTTTCTTTTATTTTTTACATCTCCATATTTTTTCTTTTATTTTTTACATCTCATAGATCTGGAAATTTCGTGCTTTTATTCCCTTCACAATGATTTTCTCCCAATGCTTCAAGAAAAAGCTTTACAATTGGTATTTGTTTGATGGTTGCAACTACATAATAAAATGGAGGAAATATACAGTGTAAGTGGTTTAGTTGATTCTATTTCAGTTGATGAATATTACACTATCAAAAGTGCACATTGATTTATAGTAGTTTAGATTGTAACATGTTGACGAGTCTTATGTAGGCATGCCCAAATATGAGGAACCTGTCGAGGAGTTCTAATGATTGATAGTAGGCATTCAGAGTAAAGTTGAAAGTTTACAGGCAATTACAGGAGCAGTCACAAGCCCACAACATAAAATGGTTTGGCACGAAAATATATGGGATTTAAATCCTTCCCTCTGGGCTTCAAAGAAGATTATGTTTTTTATTCGCTGAATGATTATGTTAATGAATAATGGAACGGTATTGTAAAGTCTTGAAATAACAACTCTTTACCTATAAATGAAGTGTTTGTTTATTCACTAGGTGAGAGATCAACACAATATAATACATTAGTGAAAATTTTGTATCACATACAAAGATCACAAGACCAAGGGCGTTAAACATGAAACATCAAGGAATTGATTGGCAGATCTTGATGGCTCTATCTGGTGTAAAGAGCATTAGCAAAGAGTGTAATGTGAAATGACAAAATCATCCCAACCAAAAGAAGAGGTAGAATGAAGATGCCATATACAGTACAACTACAAACGTAACTTCCATAAGCCATTTTGATTCGAAAAATATCAAAGGCAACATTTACATATTAACATCCTCCAGTGGAAGAAGAGGTAAATTGCCAAATGTTAAATTCATAAAAACACCATCCAGGGTGGGTTCGTAACATTAGCTAATTATCCAGACAGCCACAACCCAGATTTATGAACCAATTCCACTATTAATCATTAATTGGCTTAACCCAAGCATTACCTGATAAAAAAACCTGGAAGAATGCTAAAGTGAAAACCGGTTATATACACATTAATTTCTAATTCACAAGCATTGCGAGATTCACTTGTTAAGGTCTACTGGCATCATAGGACACGGAGCTGTGCTAGGAAAGCAGCACAGAGATCCAAGAAGAGAAACTGTGGGCCATGGACCCTTTGGAGATCAAGCAGATACTTCTCCTCACGAGTTTTGTAAAGCTGTAAAGAACGTAGCAGAAAATACACATTAGCACTATGTTCAGGGGAACTGGCTCCATGATTTGGCATACATCTAACTCATGCTCAAGATATAAGTAGAAACGGATATTAAGAAAAGGACCTCCCATATGCTAATGCATATACTATTATCACACATATATAAGCACAAAGAACTCATGATTCAGGGAGGAACAACAAGGAATGGCAAATTACCTGCACTTCAAACTTAACAACATTTGGAGATCTGGTAACACCATCATTCTCAATGATTGCAGATTCATCCCCAAAGTAGTTATTACTGTGCACAGGATTGTTAATCATGCCTTCATGATGACCAGGGACACCCGGAATCCACCTACACTTCATGTTGTAGTGCCCAATCTTCTTCCAACAGACATTCAGTTCTTGTAAAGCTTTAAGAACTTCAGTCATTATTTCACGAGGATGAGCCCGCGACTGCCAAAATAAAGACAACAAATACATCAGCAATAGAAATAAGCAAGTAAAGAAACATTTTAATATTCATTTCAGAGAAATCATTCAACCTGACTACAACCATCCAGTTGTAGCTCGGGTAATTTTCTAGACCTTTCAGACCAGTAATTGGTTCAACCAGATAACAAAATCATTGAAAAATATCACTGCCTCTCAAATAGATAGCAAGGAATTCCTGAGATGGAAGTATTGACCATTTCAAAAGGCCAAGCCATCAACTTATACTTATTCAACTAATTATATCAAAGATATTACCCAAAAGGAAACTAGAAGAAAGCAAAACAGAGAATATATCACAGCGCTGGAACAATACACAAGCACAGACAGTATAGCAACTTGGCAATTTAAGCCCTGGGTCAAAATGGCTTAAAAACTAACCTGAAGTCCAAGAGCCCATTTTCTCTCAACAGGATATTGTGGTTTTACGCTTATTCCTTGATAATCCATATATCCTTGAAGGCGGTGCCCAAGAGCTGTAGGTGTAGCCTCATTTTGATGCATATGATTGAAACCACGTTCCTAGGCAACAATAAATCAAAGTAACATCAATAGAGCTTCTAATTATAAGGAATGGGTATAACAAAAAGAAATCATTAAATTAAATAGATGATACAACTTCTTAAAACAATGCAGTACATCCAATGAACAACCAAGTCCATACCAATAAGAAAACTAGTTAACACAGTTAGAATTACATGATTTATGTCTATCAATTTCCTGTGGTAGTTCAGAAAAGGCTATCTAAAAGATTAGATCAAATGGGGGCTCCAAATGACTTTCTCAAACCAAAAAAATTGCTAATTAAAAATTTAACAGCACAAAATAACTTATCAGAGAATAGACGCACCATAGTCTCTTGGAACTCAGCTCCAAGATAGCCACTAGAAGGACGAAACCGGTTGTCCAATAACAGATAGTAAGCAACAGTAGCCTGAAAAATGATACAAGAAATAAGACGTACAATCTGAAAATTTGTAGGGAAAAAATAGTCTGAAAAGGCCTAAACCTTATTTTGTAGCCTGTTCCGAAGAGATTCAATCAATTGGTTCCTGTCGAATCCCATCTTAATCACTTCCTGTAGAATGTCCTCATCAATCTGCAAGAAAGTATGTTAATAGCAGAATTAAACAAGTGAGGATCATAATAAAACAAATACCACACTACATAATATAACAAGTATGTTACTAAATTCTCATGTAATTTTACAACTACAAAGGATCAATAAGGTAAGAAAATTTCCCAAATACATACAAACAAAGAGACACTTACCAATAAACGGACTTTTGATGAAAAACAAACAATGCAGATTTTTATCTTTTTTTTTTTTTTTTTTTTGCTTTGTTTTTTGTTTTCAAGGTAACAGTGCAGTTATTATGACAAAGGCAAGAGAGAGAGAGAGACAGAGAGAGAGAGAGAGTCCACATACCTTCTTTGCTTGTTGAAGGGTGTCAGGTGGGGGCACGGCTAAATAACGTGGTAAATGTGACTGAAACCATTGGTGCTGACGAATCTCAGGAATAGTCATCCGCTTCATTGGGTCCACTACAAGCATCCTTGGTATCAAGTCTCTTGCACCAGCTGATAAATGACTTGGAAGAGTGTATATCCCTCCCTAAAAAGCAGCAAAATTGTGTAGGTTCACAATATTGTCGATCTCTTCACATTAACATGACTCTATTATACTCAAATATAATGTAAAGCAAGCAAAAAGAATCAACAAATAAACATATGCAAAGCACACAGATTCTAGACTTACCATTTAACTTGTGACATTAGTAATAAATCTCAGCATTAAACAAAATAAAAATAAAAATACTAGATGCCAGATCTGCAGAAATTCAATGTTGAAAGGTGAATTGAATGAGAAACACTGAAACAGAGTAGACAAACCCTACAATTCATGATTGTACTAAATAGAGAAGGTACCTCCTGTACACAGCATCTACAAAAATTTACAACCTACAATTCAAATAAAAAATTTAATAGCTGTACTTGAAACGATTAGTGCCATTATAAGTCCATTGAGAACATGATTTTGACCTACCATAATCTTTCAGACTCTAACAATTCGAATCTAAATTGATATTTATTGATTAAATCTATTTTATCACTTATGATTTCCAGGATGAACACATCCCTAGAGCAAGTCGTTCAGAAATAAAGAGACAATGTCTAAACGTTAAACAAGCAAGACTAAAAATAACCGAGTAATGGGTTTCCAAAAAAGAAAAAAAAAATAGCAGTACCTTTATCTTCTTAAAAAGGTTAGGAATGTTTTCATCATCAAACGGAAGGGTGCCACACAGTAGTGCATATAAGATGACACCACAGCTCCAAACATCTACTTCAGGCCCAGCATACAATTTTCCAGAAATAACCTAAAGAAATTGATAGAGATAGTAACCCATGAGGTTGAGATCATGAAAATGGAAAAGCATTATTTGCCTAAATTCCTATGCAAAAATGCCACAAATCCATACCTCTGGGGCAGCATAGTTTGGACTTCCACAACTTGTCTTCAGAAAATGACCATCACGCATTATATTGCTTAAACCAAAATCAGCAATCTTCACATTGCATTTAGAATCCAAAAGCAAATTCTCGGGCTTAAGGTCTCTATGCACCACCATATTCCTATGACAATACTCCACACCAGAGATTATCTGCCTCAAGAATCAGGGATTAGCATACTTTGTTATCATAGTAACAAAAAATAGAAAAAAAATGAAAAATGTTAGCCAATCCCACCTGTTGAAAAAAATTACGAGCTTCATCCTCCTGCAACCTACCCTTCTCCACAATGTAATCAAAGAGCTCCCCAGACTTGACATACTCCATCACAACATAAATGTCTGCTGGTGTGTCTACAACCTCGTAGAGTCTAATTATATGAGGATGCATAAACAATCTCAGTATTTTAATTTCTCTTCTCACTGCACCAATTTAAAGGGAAAACACATGAAAATTTTAAGGTAACTGAAAAGAATTAGCAAACCTTTTATAGCTACATGCAAGATTAGAAGTATCTACGAGCATGGAGAACAACAATCAGAAAATCTTTAAATGTTTGCTTTTCATATTTCAGACATACTCTCTAAAACCAGTAAGTTAATTATAAATTGAAAGCATAGAGGACAATAAAAGTATTGTTATTAAATACAATGAACACCCAAGATTATAGACATAGATATTTCAAGAATAGATGATCCAGTCCAATTGTGGTTTCATTCAGAGAGACTACATAATAACTCAAGACTCTAGAGAAATACCACAAACCTTTTTCTTCCATTTCCATGTTCTTTATCTTCCGCCGGTTAAGGATCTTTACGGCAACCTTATGTCCAGTCAGAATATGTTCTGCAATTTTCACCTTGCCAAAGGAACCTATGCCAAGAGTCTTTCCAAGCTTATAATTTTGTAAAAATATATCCAGTCCATTGCTACTGAGGCCAGCTGAACTATCCATTTCCTATATAATAAACATGGTAAAAATAATAAGACAACATGAAAGAGATCGTGAACAAACACACAGTATAAATAAGGGCTGACATCACAAATAACAATCTTTTCAAGCAAAAGACATCCCAAGGAAAGGACGCCAGTAGGTAGACACTTCCCACTATGCACAATGATGTATATTTACAGAAAAACATTATAAGGCAATATCCAGAATTCAAAAGAATTTACCCAACCACAAGAGCAGAATTCAGAAGAATTACCCAACCACAAGATATGAAATTTCTAGTAGCACTGTTAGCCTCTATTAGTCTGAAGCACTTTATGAAAATTTTTCCTTTCACTTAATTTGTTGCACAATCAAGACTTAGATTAAGACACATGTATAGCAAAAACAAAATATCTAGGAAAAAGATGGTAATATGCAAAAAATTTGATAAAAAAGAGATTTTTTGTTGTCAATTATAGCAATCCAACAGACTCAATTAAAAAAAAGAAAGATGATAACTATTTATACAGAAAAAATTTTGTATAGTTTTTTTTTTTAAAACAGAAAATTTTGTATAGAGAGCTGCTCTGTAAATGGGTTGTGAATAATTCCAACATATATTCTGCAACAACATATTTCATTTACAATCACAGCTCAAAAAAACAAAAAATGCTAAGCAATGAAGGAAGCACTGCTGCAATAGTTGTCAAACAGCACCAAGCAAACAGAATCCAGTGTTTCAACATTTTATTATCACAAGCCAAAGGACGCCAAATGTTTCAACCATATGCTCCTATATCCTTAAAGTAATATTCCAAGATTTTAATATCTTTCTGAAACAGCCCCAAACAAAATATATTTGGAAAAAGTAGATTCATTAACTAGATTTTATAGCTTATCAATCAATTCATTCAGCTGTCCAGGCACAAATTATTATACCATCACCATTTCAGATACAATCAAGTTGCACTTAAAACAGTGATACACTTATGTCAAACTATTTGATTGACAAAGCTGCATGCAAACATCCCTTGGCACAAGTAAAATCACCAAGAATAGAAAATCATTATTGGTGGACAAATCACAGAGAGATAAATACATAAGACAACATGAAAGAGATCGTGAACAAACACACGGTATAAATAAGGGCTGACATCACGAACAACAATCTTTTCAAGCAAAAGACATCCCAAAGAAAGGACGCCAGTAGGTAGACACTTCCCACTATGCACAATGATGTATATTTACAGAAAAACATTATGACGCAATAACCAGAATTCAGAAGAATTTACCCAACAAGAGCAGAATTTAGATGAATTACCCAACCACAAGATATGAAATTTCTAGTAGCACTGTTAGCCTCTATTAGTCTGAAGCACATTATGAAAATTTTTCCTTTCACTTAATTTGTTGCTACAATCAAGACTTAGATTAGGACACATGTATAGCAAAAACAAAATATCTAGGACAAAGATGGTAATATGCAAAAAATTTGATAACAAAGAGATTTTATGTTTTCAATTATAGCAATCAAACAGACTCAATTAAAAGATAGAAAGATGATAGCTATTTATACGGAGAAAATTTTGTATAGGCTTTTTTTTTTTTTAATACAGAAAATTTTGTATAGATAGCTGCTCTGTAAATGGGTTGTGTATAATTCCAACATATATTCTGCAACAACATATTTCACTTACAATTACTGCTCAATAAAAAAAAAATGCTTAGCAATGAAGGACGCACTGCTGCAATAGTTGTCAAACAACACCAAGCAAACAGAATCCAGTGTTTCAACATTTTATTATCCCAAGCCAAAGGACGCCAAATATTTCAACCATATGCTCCTAGATCCTTAAACTAATATTCCAAGATTTCAAAATCTTTCAGAAACAGCCCCAAACAAAATATATTTGGAAAAATTAGATTCATTAACTAGATTTTATAACTTATCAATCAATTCATTCAGCTATCCAGGCACAAATTATTATACCATCACAATTACAGATACAAACCAACTTGCACTTAAAACAGTGATACACTTATGTCAAACTATTTGATTAACAAAGCTGCATGCAAACATCCCTTAGCACAAGTAAAATCACCAAAAATAGTAAATCACTCCTGGTGGACAAATCACAGAAAGATAAATACATTAGAGGGGAAAAATAAAGTCAAACTAACTTATCTGCAATACAACCCACTATGAAATTCCACTTAAAACATCTATAAGCATATGCCTAACCAGTTAATTAACAAAACTATACCTTCAAACAGGTAAAAACAATTAAAATTTTCCAAAAAAAAAAAAAAAAAAACTTTTCTTGTTTAAAAATCATATGCAAACCAATCAAAATCAAACAATTTCAGGTACAAACCACTGTAAAATTCCACTTAAAACAACCATACACACAGTTGATTAACATAATCACATACAAAAATCACTTAGTGTAAGTAAAAACAATTGAAATCATCCAAAAGATACAACTTTTTATTGATAGAAACTATAAATTAAGAGGGTCAATCAAAATCAAACAAAACCATATGCAAATTCAACTAAAAAAGAAAACCCACTTCCCAAAACTGAAATTAAGAAAGAATTAACCATAAACTTACGCAAAAACAATAGCAAAAATATACCTTTTAGACAATCTCAAAAAACACAAAGTGAAACAGATCTGAGAATCCACAAACCAAATTAAAAAGAAACCAAAATGAAAATCATTTATAAAGGATTCTAAAGAATCGCTACCTGCTTTTCCTACGCTATAATGTTATTCCTCTCCCTGTTTCTGTCTCTGTCTCTGTCTCTGTCTCTGTCTTATATTTTTCTCTCTCTCTCTCGCGCTCGCTCGCTGGCTATAGACGGTGACGACAATGAGATTGTTTTTTTTTTATTTTGTTTAAATATTTTTTGACGTGGCTTTTTTTGTGAAATTACGATATTCACCTTCTAGTTCTGTTGGCTTTTTCCCAATAAAAACTAAAAAAAGTTACGTTAGTGAGGCTAAATTAGGAATTATGTCTTTGTGAGAATTTTTTTTTTTCTTTTGTGTACTCGCGCAACTAGTTGAATCTTTGCAACAAATTTATTTTTAAGGGTCCGGCTTTTGTACAGTGACGCTGGACATGTCGCGACGCAGACACGTGTGGTCACTGGACCCATTATGTGTTCGCATGTGTCCAGTGAACAAACTGCACTTTTTTTTTTTCTTTAACCAAAAAAAACAAAGATTTTTTTTTCTTTTTTAATTGTTTTTAGAATTTTTTTTTTAATTTTTAGAGTTTTTTTTTTTTCTAAACTTATTTTTAGAGTTAAATAAAAAGAAAAACTGATATCCTATTCCTTATTGAGTTGGACTGCTGGGCCATTGAATTAACCCATACAAAAGTAAGATTTCTTTTCGTATGATGTCTCGGATTTCATTAATTAGTGATAAATTATAAGATCCTATATGGTAATAAGTTTTTTGTGGGAATAATATGGTTATAAGTTAGTAATACGAGATAAAAAATTTATTATAATTTAATTGATATCTTTTAATATTTCCAAATTTCAAGAAATATATTCATAACTCAAAATTTTCTTATGAGTGATGCCACTGCCACATGCCCACATCAATAAAGTATTAACACTATTTCTTAGTTATCATTTTGCTGATTTGGCTTCGCCTTCCATACTGGTCAACTTGTTGATTTCTTCCTATCACTCAAAAAAAAATATATTATATAACTAATTTCTTAGGATTTTTTTTTTTTTTTATTTGATTTGATAAGAACTAACTTCTTAGGATCTATTTCTCAAAATTCAACTAGTCATAAGAAATTTTAGTTCTAAAAATGAAAAGAGTCTTACCCATCATATGTGCCCTAAAAAGTCCCCCATTTTTCTTCTACTAGACTATCAACTTTCATCTTAAACAAGCGAGAAACTCCAGATCCTTTATTTTCAATCTTCTTCTATAAAATCTCCGTAATGCCTAAAACACACACACACACACACACAATATCCCATTCCACTCTTTTATGATCTATCTCGTCCATTTTATTCCATCCTTTTATAACCTCACAAACACCATTAGGCCACAAGATCATTAGGAGAAGAATTAGGGGGGAAAAAAAGAAATTGACCAGAGAACCTTTTAATATGATCTATCTGATATCAAATTTTGTCGAAAAAAAGAGAGTTATTAATCTTGAAAAGGTTATGCGGTTCCCTCAATATCACAAGCTCTCCTTAATTTAACCACATTCTTGCATAGGCCTCTTGACAGGCATAGATTCATACTTGCAGAAAGAAACTAATATGACCTCCAACGGGGGGGAATTGAAAAGAATAAGCATGTTTAAACTATGTTTTTTTCTTCTTCTTTTTGAAACAACAAGCAAATTACAGATACATGTGGTTCTATACAAGTGGTTTATGTCAGTGTCAAACAATACACTTGGAACAAAAGTCGATGCATACATAGATAGAGGAAATAGTTCCAAGACACATGTATTAATAATCAGGAATTGAAGCGAATCGATATCCTTTGACACCCCTCCATGCATAATATGCTAATCGAGTCTCATAAAAGCCTGCATCCACAAGTTGGAGACCAATATAAAGATTGTCGATTGATTATGCTATTGAGAAATGTAGATTTTTCAGCAGATTCTTAAGGGGAAAGTAACACAGCAGTATCAGAAACATAAATTATGCACAGTATCATAAGCTATTTGATAGATGCAGTTTAACAATCCCTCAAAGTAGAGAATTACTAATTCATAAAATCTTTCTTTACTTGATGCTCTTAAGAAATCTTTATCTGCTGACTCAAAACAACACTCTATTAAAAAGACACTCAAGGCAATTACTTCTACAAGTGTTAGCTCACATATGGTAACTAGATTGGAAACTCAATGATCATCTCAACACTTGCTTTTATCCTTTTGAAGGATTATGTACAATAATATGGACATTCATGCTTTTTCAAGCAGCATATATGTAAAATTTGTGACAGAATCACGCTTATGTAAGAAAATAATGACTCACATTGTCATGCTTTGAAGATAAAATAACACCTATTCATAAAAATAATGACTCACCTATACTGTAGGCAACTTGAATTAGAGCACTACAGATAAGGTCCTAACCTTAAAATTTTGTTGATAATAGTGCAATATAAAAGTCAAAATCTGAATAATTTGGCCTCCCTTGTGATCCACCCACCTTTAATTTTTCTTTAGATTCTTAGTTTGTATGAAAGGAGATGTCATGTATCAGTTAAACAACTTCAGATTTTTTTTTTTGGAGGGGAAGAAGGGGGGGGGGGGGGGGGGTTAGTTGAATGACTGACTCCAGTTTCTTAGACAAGTTAAATAAAGCTGAATAAATTACAAATGCTCTCATTTGTCACCCAAAAAAAAAAAAAAAAGGTTTTGACATACCTGGGAGGAAGGAGAGAATTCCTAGTGCCAAAAGGCCATAGGCCTGGGATTGGTCACCTCCCATGTGACCAGTCATTATGAAATATGAAAGAAAGAGAAGCACTAAGCCGAGAGAAAGCAGGAAGAGTGCTAGGGCAATGGATTTCCATGGGATTTTATCAAATGCTTTGGGTGAATAGTCAAATCGAGGATCATATTGTCTTTTTCCAGAACTGCCATAATCATTATCTTCATCAGTAGGAAGAGGGCTGTATTGAACATTTCTTCTAGATGCCATAGCAACCAAACTCAACTCTTAATCCTGGGTATGTGTAAACAAACACCTGAAACATTCAAGTTCAACAATCAAATTAAGCGCCCTTAAACATATAGTGAAGTAATATAAAAACAAAAAATAGGGGGCAAAATGCTTTAGCACAAACTAACAATTTCTTCCTCTCACAACGGATTAAAGGTCAAAATTAGGGCCCCACCCATTGGCACCAGAAAGCAAAATACATCCTAAAATTCAATAAAAATCTCCCCAGATAGACATACACTGCAACTTATGTTGGCTAGATAAAAATAAAAAAATAAAAAAAAAAAAAAAAGGAGGGGGGGGGGGGGGAGGAATTACTTTATTTCACACTATGCACCAAACTTAGTTATATGGATGAGTTCCTTGTCACAAGGTAGAGAAAATTTTGGTATATTGACCAGATTAAAGAAAAGATAAAAGGAAAATTCACCTTGACACTTTTTCCAAAACCTACACTATGTTCATCTCCTTCATTCCACATAGCTTAAACATAAACTTCATGTCAGTAGAAAGCACATGCATTGCTCTACTATACATAAGATGTCAAAACTGCCTAAAGAAAATGAATCTAACCTGTATATATATTTGTTTAATTTGAGACCCTCCATAGCATAATAAATAAATCTAACCATCAATATGAAATTTCTGTCTTAAATGTCAGAGCTGTTATCCCATTAATAAAATAAAACATTTCCAACCACAACAATATTAAAATCTTCCAACCCAAAAGATGTTCCAATAAAAATAATCCATTTCCATAGAGTCCAAATTTCTCAAGCACTTTTATTACATCAATTATTCTCCCAAATGAAAGATCCTCAACAATGACAAAATTACAATTTCTCAAACACATATTCAAAGCTCAACAGTAAGGTTCCAATCTAAACTAAATTGCAACCACCTTTACCCGAGGACTCTCTAATCCACAAATTGCCACAAGAATCTGAAAGGTGGGGATGAGATACTTAGAAAGAAGGATTTGCTAATCTAGAGCATGGGAACGAGCCATTTTACATGTACCTCACGGCCTATCAAGCATTCTTGGCAATCCTATGCATTTAAATTACCACTAATTTAAAATTAGGCCACGTGTTTATGAAAGGCAAGACAAGGGTGTTTCCTGTGGCTATCTATAGCATCTGATTCATATATAGACTTGCCAAGGATCACTCATGCTGATTGTATGCAAAGAAAATTTAGAAATAAGAATTGCTAGTGGGCCTAGGTGATCAGCCACTTACCTCTACTTGGTCCCTTGCTTCTTCTTTTTTGATAAGTAAGAAGAGAATATTATTAATAAAAGAAAAGCAAGAGAAACACAAAGAGTTCACGGTAGTGAACAAAGGAAAAAGGAACAAAAAGACATAAGCAGCCCCTGATCTATTCTAAAAGATGTAAGAAAATCCAAAAGGGTAGAACAATCCGAGAAACCCCAACACTTGCTTCTTTTCAAGGATTTTCTCGAGCTTTCTGCTACCTGCTGACTCAGAGGAAGATTTTAGTTTGGTTTTGGGCTATGAGAGAAAACGGCTGGGGAGGTGAACAACAAAGATTTATGCAAGTTTAGTTAAGGTTTCGAGTCTATTTACTAATTTGCCCCCCAAGCATACTCTTATTTATTTTTTGAAGTGGCCATCTAATTCACCTTTTTTATTTTTTTGAGAATCAAGTCAGCATGTTTTTATTCAATTGCTAAAGAATCAGATGTAAGAACATCCATAGAGTTCAAAGTTCTATGGAAACAACCATGCCTACTTTCTTATACTACAAATATATAAAGTTCTAGGTTCTCGCATCATTTGGTCTTACAGTCTAGGTCCATTTAGAGAAATGATACTTGGCTTGGAACAAAATCTACAGTTGTTGAGATAATAACATAAAAAAATTTTCATACAAGGGGCATACTGGTAACTTAAAAAACTGTTCTAGTCTTAGCCTTACTCATAGGCATCAGCATATTTGTGTCATGCATTCCAAATAAACAACATATATTAACCCATGCCCCCACAGTCCAGAGAACAAAGAATTCAAGCTCTCAGTTTAGTCCTCCATCACATTTTTTTCCCAATTTTAATAAAAGAGAGAAAGTTTTAAATTATACAAAGTTCAAAATAAGGGTCAAATTCCAAATGCTTTAAACTTTGATTAAGCGCACTCAAAAGAATCCCATAGAACTAAATTCCACCTTCACAAAAAAAATTACCTCCACTAAACCAATGACATGATTAGCATAAATCAAAGATTGTCAAGCTCAATGACCTCACACTCACCACCACACTGCTCTCAATCCTCAAATTACTAAATTGGGAGCTATCCCTCAAATTTTCATACCCAAAAATTTATACTTAAAATCCTAAGACCTTCCAACATGGGTTTACTCTTTCAACTTAAATCTCTTCACAAAAATCCTAACTTACGAACTTCATGGATCAAAATTTAGACCACAGTTATGCAAACAAAGTTGGCACAAACCAATTCATTACAGACAAGCACTTCACCCCCACATTATTTTCAAACAAGTCATGCTAAAGACGCAACCTTTAGAGCTATACATACAGCCATATATGCAAACATTCATCAAAACCAGAAATTTAAAAGATTTTCAGGGCCTAAGAAAACATAATACTATGATTAAAAAAAAAAAAAGCAAAACCCATTAACCAAAATCATCAAAAACAAACAAAACAAAACTGAAAATTCCTTAAAAGTCATTCAATTCTTGTATAGTATAAGTACAAAAGATTTGTACTTTTACAAAGGAAAGTGGAAAAGACAGTTAAGGGAGTGATTGAGTAAGAGGACACTCACCTGTTGCAGAGTATGAGCTTTTGCGGCGGTGGAGGAGGATCGTATCGGAGTTCCAATTAAGATCTAAAACCGTGAGACTTTTGCCTTTGTATATTGACAAGTCGTCTGTGACTGTGACTTGGTCACAGCATTAATCTCAGCCGTTGGATTCAATGGGTCAAGGAATAGACGGCTAATATTTTTCTTCAATGGTCATATTTAGAAAATTGTGGTTAACTAATTAATTTTTTTTTTCTTATTATTATTACTCTTATTTTTATCATCTCATTTAATCAAGAATCGTGTATAAATTAATGAAAATAACAAATAATAATTTTATATTAATTAAAATTAAATAAATAATATAAATAAAGTAATCTTTTACCTTTTTTTTTTAAGTAATATTTTACTTTAAATGAAAAGCCTTAAATTCAATAATTAAAAAATAGTAATTGAAAGGATATTTAAGTGGTAACCTCAATGTAATAGTTAAGAATTGTGAATAACCCAAATTACTAAATATTAAAAAATAAAAGTAGATAAACTTAGGTAAGAATTGAATTTTTGTCTTTGAAAGTGAGGGGGGAGGCACCGAATTTCATTCTATCAAAGCAAAATGTGTAAATATAAACTTTAAAAAGAAAAATTTGAGAAAAACTTTTGATCAAGTGCTTTAAATCCTCAATGAAACTCCTTGGAAAAACAGCATGAATAATAAAAAAAAAACAAAATTGGGAATTTATTTTTTAAAGCGAAGAGGGACTAAATTTGAAAGAAAAACAAATAACCCTAAAAAATGATGGATACTTGAACATTCAGAATATTAATGAAATAAATCATGAATATGGCCTTATCTATCTATACTTCTATAAAAATATAAATATGAAAGTCATGATATGATAAAACCATTATCCATATCATTCTTGTATCTATCCAACATACAAAATTTTAGTCATGATAAACTTCAACCCCAAAAAAAAAAAAAGTGGTTAAGAAGTTGTTTCTATTTAAAACAATAATTGTAAGTTGTGAAGAAGTTGTTATAAGCAAAAAAAAGATTAAATTTATTTAAAATCAAATACCATAAAAATCAAGTTGTTAACGTTAATTACAATTTTAAAGATCAGGTTGTTAACGTTATTAGCTTCTTTTTTCTTTTCTATTTTTTGTTATCCAAAAAATTTATATTTATGCAAAAAATTAATTAATTAATTAAAAAAAATATATTTGATAAAAAGTAGATAACAAATTTATTATTAATTCCCCCTAGTTTGTATATTCTCCTGATTAAAATCCAAAACTGTGAGACCATTGCCTAGGAGTGTATATTGACAACTCGTATGTGACTGTGACTTGGTCATAGCATTAATCTCAGCCGTTAGATTCAATGGGTCAAGGAAAGACTGCTAATACTTTTCTTCATTGGTCATATTTAGAAAATTGTGGTTAACTAACTTAATTTTTTTTTCTTATTATTACTCTTATTTTTATCATCTCATTTTATTTTTCATATCTAAAAAATTGTGGTTAACTAAGTTCAAATAGCTCATTCTTTTCTAATCAAAACCTTTCTTATTTTGAATATTTTTTCGGTTATTTAATTGTTGCTAATAGATGCTTTTCACTCAAAACCGTTCAAGTTTGGAAATCAATATCTTCAAAAACAAAATGAAACTTTTTTTTGAGCAAAATGTAAGCGTGATATTATTAAAAATAAATAAAATCAAGGCACATCCGACTGGAATACAACATCCAAATCTCTGGGTAAATCTTCTACCCAAACATCAGTATCTGCAGCTAAAGCCGCTCGTCTAGCTAGGCCATGGGCCAATCTATTCCCATCCCGTTTAACGTGTTGAAATTGGCAATGTCGCAACAACCTTCCCAATTTTTTCGTCTCATCGATAATGTGGCCATATAGAGTATAGCAACGATCTGCATCTTGCAAAGCTTGTATAACACGAAGACAATCGCCCTCAACTTGTACATCAAAAAGACTCAGCTCCCGTGCAAAAATAATTGCTCGCTTAGCCGCCAGCACCTCTGCCATTTCCACCGATTGGACCTTCCCCACTCTCTGACTAAAAGCAGCCATCACATTACCCTCAAAGTCCCTACACACCACACCTAACCCAACTTGGTTATAACCATCCAGAGTTGCTGCATCAAAATTGATCTTATAGCATGTCGTGGGTGGAGGAATCCAACGCACAAGAGCTGGACGAACACTGCTCTGCGGCTCTGTACAATGGACTTCCCAGAATTCCCGAACCAGTTTCAAAGCATTATCACCAATTTCGTGAATCTGCCAGGTGCGTTGATGAACTCGCAATCGATTCCGACGCTCCCACAAACACCACGCAGTCATGGCAAACTGAGCACATCGGAAAGCCGACGCAACACTGAACAGAGCTTCTAAAATCTCCAACAAAGAACTGCACTTCTTCTGAGAAAGAAACAAGAACCCCGGATCAGACAACCACACAGCCCGAGCTTGATCACAGAGCCATAAGCAATGCATAATGGATTCCGGTTGATCATTACATCCGTCGCACGTATCATCAAGTGGAATGTGCCGACGTCGCAGATTCTGCTTAGTAGGGAGAGAATCTCTCGCAGCTCTCCATAAAAAATGGCACACCTTCTTAGGAACTTTTAGTTTCCAAATCTTCTTCCAAATACTCTGCTCAGACATGGGAGAAGAGGAGCTCGGTAAAGCAGAGGAATCAGCCTCCATTAACATGCGATATGCACTTCGCACAGTGTAACTTCCAGATGAGGACAGCGGCCAAACCAGAATGTCTTCATTGGCATCTTCATCCACGTATATTCCCCCTACCTTCTCAGCCTCCCAAGGTATAAAACATGCAGCCAATTTTCCCGGATCCCAAGCTCTAGAGTTTGGATAAAACAAATCACTGACCCTAACCACATCAGAATTCGACCTTGGAGATATTATTTTACTACACCCCGGTTCAGGCAGCCAGTGATGATCCCAGACCTTAATTGTGTCGCCATTCCCAATCCTTCAAATTGCACCCTTAAGAATCACCTCACGTGCTTGCAAAATGCTTTTCCATGCATAAGAACTCTTCGGATGGACAGGAGCATCAAGTATACTACCTTGAGGGAAATATTTGGCACTAAAGACTTTATACAAAAGAGTGTCTTTATGGTTAATTAAGCGCCAAACCTGTTTGGCCAACATAGCATTATTGAATTTTTGAAGATCCCGAAACCCCATACCACCAATCGACTTGGAAGAACAAAGGGAACTCCACTTCACCCAATGAATCTTTTTAGTCTCACCACTACTCCACCAAAATTTCCGAATCATTGCCTCAATATCCTTGCATAAACCTCCCGGTAATTTAAAAACATTCATGGAATAAACTGGGATAGATTGAACCATAGCTTTTATCATGACTTCCTTACCAGCCTGAGACAACAACTTCTCCTTCCACCCTTGCATTCGAGCCCAAATTCTCTCTTTGATCTTAGTGAAGCATGCACTCCTATTCCTACCAACAAAAGAAGGTAGCCCCAAATACTTGTCATAATGACGAATAGCCGGGACCTGTAAAGCTACTTGAATAGCCATTTGAGAAGACACCGCAGTGTTCCTACTAAAGAAAAGAGTAGTTTTCTCCTTATTAATCATTTGTCCGGATGCCACCTCATAGTACCCAAGGAGCTCCTGAATTTTATGACATTCCTCCAAGGTAGATCTGCAAAAAATGAGACAATCATCGGCAAAAAATAGATGTGTTAGTTTAGGGCCATTCCTACAAATAGAGAAACCATGAATATCTCCCCGGGCTGCAGCATCACATAACAAGGCATTTAAAACCTCTGCACAAAACAGGAATAAATAAGGAGAAAGGGGTTCTCCCTGCCGCAAACCCCTTGACGGCATGATCATACCCTTGGGTTCACCATTCACAAGAATAGAATACGACACCGTTGTAATACACTCCATAATCAAATCCACCCAAGATTCCTGAAAACCCAATTTAAGAAGAATTTGCTCAAGAAAAACCCATTCCACCCTATCATATGCTTTGCTCATATCCAACTTCATAGCCATAAACCCCTTCTTCCCCGAACAAGTTGTCTTCATATGATGTAATGATTCAAAAGCAATGAAAATATTATCTGTAATCAATCTATCAGCAATAAAGGCACTTTGTGTTTCTGAAATAATGGAATGAAGTATAGGCTTAAGGCGATTGGCTAACGCCTTACTAATTATTTTGTAGATCACATTGCATAGACTGATCGGTCTAAAATCAGTAACTTTCTCCAGGTTTTGAACTTTTGGGATTAGGGTGATGAAAGTATGATTAATTGATTTAAGAATAGACCGAGAATTTAAGCTAGAAAGCACAGCCTGCGTAACATCCATACCTACATCCGTCCAGTAGGTCTGATAGAACAACGGAGGCATCCCATCCGGTCCAGGTGCTTTAAGTGGAGCCATTTGCCTCATTGCTTCACCCACCTCCTCACTAGTGTAGGGTTTGCCCAACTCCACTCTCATATCGTCAGTAACCCTTGGTTGGACTCCATCCAAAATACGATCAAAATCATGTGGACTAGAAGAGGTAAAAAGTGTAGAATAATATTCAATGAGGAGGGCCGAAATAGCTCGCTCATCCTCCTGCAACACTCCTTGAGCATCCCTTAAACCCTTAATAAAATTCTGCCTTTTCCTTTGTGTTGCAGACCCATGAAAAAAACGAGTATTCTGATCCCCATCCTTCAGCCATTGTATACGAGACCTCTGATGCCACATCTTTTCTTCCTTCTCACATAAAACAGATAACTCCTTATTCAAGCGATCAACCTCATCATAACTTCCAGATCTGACCGCATCTTCCTCAGCCCTCCAAAGCCTCTCTTTAACTCGTTTTATGCTACTTTGCACATGCCCAAAATGCTCACGGCTCCATGCCCTCAAACTATGTTTACACTTTTTCAATTTCATGGCCGTTGCATGCATAGGAGTACCCCCGGGTGAACAGTTCCATGCATGAGAAATAGTATCTCGACAACTTAAATCCGTGACCCACATAGCTTCAAATCTAAAAGGTTTTCGACGCCACTTATGACGCTCCCCACCTGCATCCAAAGACAAGAGAATAGGACGATGATTTGATGTGAAACAATTTAAATGCCTTACCCTCCCAGTGGGAAATTTTGTCAACCATTCATAATTTGCTACACCTCTATCCAACCTCTCCCAAATCATCTCACCCCTTCGTCTACCTCTCCAAGTAAAATCCAGGCCTGAATATCCCAAATCAACAAAACCACAAATATCTAGGACTTCACGAAAACTTTCCATCAGATTATGAGCTCTTGGGACCCCACCTTTTTTTATCCTGAACCTCAAGCAATTCATTGAAATCTCCAAAACAACACCAAGGGAGTTTTGGCTTCGAATTCAACATACGCAGCATATTCCATCCGTCACTTCTATGACGGATAATAAAAAGTATAATAAAAAGTATAATAAAAAGTATGAACTTTTATTTAGTTGTTTGTTAGTGCCGTTTCCATTATTTTTTTTGAATTGCTTATAAAACTAGATCGAGTTATTGTTTTTATAATCAAATATTTATGATATTATAAATTATATGGTATAAAATTTTTTTTGTTTGTTGAAATATTGCAGAATGTCGTTTCAAATTAATCAGGGGTCCCAAACAATAATTTTAGAAAGACTTATAGTGTTGTTTCATTGTGACCAAAATGAGTTTGGCTTATCTTCAGTACTTTTTAAACTGAAATCTCCTTTTGTTTTAATTAGTTAAATTCTCACGCAACTTATTATTAGTTTTATCCAATATTTCAATAAGTTTATCAAAAATCTTGTATTTTAATTGGTTGACACCTCAATTTTCAATAGAGATATTCATTATTTAGATCCCCTAACTATTGATGTGTAAAAAATTTTGAATAAATTTCCTTCTACAATTGTAATATTTAGTTATTTTATAGACAAAATAGAAATCATACTATATATATATGTGTGTTCACAAATTGAAAATTTCAAGATATAGTGATTAATAAATAAGCATGTCTCATGCCTACTAAAAAGATGCATATATCCTTCAATTTTTTTTTTTTTTTTTTACATTCTTGATTATGTGTCACTATTTTTTTCCCCCTTTATGTTGGGCATTGCTTCAATTGTTGCATGATATAGTGTTTCAATTGTTTCTCACATAAAATAAATTTTTTCTTATATAAATCTTAGAAAAATTATATTAAAATTGTATTATACTACGACAAAATAAATATATTTATTCTATCTGACACACGTGCACACACACACACACACACATATATGTTACGTGTGACTGAAAGGAGATAGGAAATTTAATCATGTTTCATGCCTACTAAAAAAATGCATATATCCTTCAATTTTTTATTTTTTTTACATTCTTGATTATGTGTTACTAATTTTTTTCCCCTTTATGTTGGACATTGCTTCAATTGTTGCATGATATAGTGTTTCAATTGTTTCTCACATAAAATAAATTGTTTCTTGTTTAAATCTTAGAAAAATTATATTAAAATTTCATTTATACTATAACAAAATAAATATATTTATTCTATTAGACACACGAGCGCACGCGCGCGCGCGCACACACACACATTACGTGTGTCTGAAAGAAGATAGGAAATCTAAATAACTAAGATTTATTTTAGCGAATTCACAAATATTTAATTTTTTATGGTTTTTGTGTCAATTGTTGTCAAAGCAACTAAACATGAGGGAGAATGTCATATTCTAAATTTTTAAAAATTATTCTAACTAAAAATTATCTTATAGAGTTTATAAAAATAATCATATAAAATCATTTGATATAAATAATTAATGCACAACTATAGATAATTAATATATGCATTTACTCTATTGGCTACTTTAATGACCTAATACTTTGATATAAATGTAAACTTTGTTGATTTAGAACCCTAAATATAAAGAACTTCAAGAAATTCGTCACATGTCATAACCTCATACTTTCTAATATGAGGCATCTGCTTTTATATATACACTGATTACTTAATTTTAAATTAAGTAAAAATTAAAAAGTGGAGATTAAAACCCTGTGGTGGGCCTTTTTCGCAATTGCAAGTTAGGCTGCCTCCTGCCACGTTATGGCCCAATGGTTCTAAGTAGGAGAGTTAGGACTAGCTTGACTACAACGCTCCCCAAACCAGCTTGTGCACAAGCTAGAGCCCCTTTTTCGCCAAGACCTTGGACACTAGCTCACAACAGGGGAAACTGTTACAAAAGAGTTATAGCAAGCAGGTGTAATATGAAAATAATAAGGAGAATATGCTTACTATCAGCCAAATATACGAAAAATGCTAAATCATGATTATTTTTTTTTTTAATCGAAAGAGGTAGACTAAATCATGATCTTAATAAAGGAAGAAGCAATGCAATAACATAATTGGAACATAAATAAGGTGATAACAATAGAGAAAAGGAAAAGAATACTAATGCTTGATTAATAAAAATAAAGGAAGAACGGCTAGCCTACCATGCTTGACTTCTTTGCGGAGTTAAGTTCAGGAAGGGAACCGCCCTTCAATGTGGGCAATCCTACAGGGAAATCTTGCCATGAAAATTACCCATTTTAAAAGAATGGGCCTAAATGGTTTATCCTCAAATTTCTTAATTCTCACTAGAGAGTAGGCTTTTAGAGGAAGAGAAGAAAATAGCCTATTGGTGCATGCCCACTACCACACTCTTGTTTACTCTCTGTTTTTTCTCTATAATTCTATTTTCTTTCTAAGTTTTATGTTCTAACTTTCACTTTCTTTCTTGCTTTCTTTTCTCTCCGCTCTCTCTTGTTCCCTTTTGTTGTTGTTTTTTTTCTCCCTCCTGTGCATAGCTGAGACCCTTTTTATATTGTCTGCTGTGACGAGTTTTTACTATTTTACCCTTTAATCGTTTTTGTCCTAGCATGGGTGTTCTTCCTAGACCACCCACTGGTCTGTCAGCTACCCAGCCATCACCACTTACCTATGCTGGTTGTGCCACATCCCATTCCTAAATAAAAGAATCTTATTTTGTTTGCTTGCTCACTGTGGCATTCCCATCTGAATAAGGGTGTACATTCTCTTTTACTATCCCTCATGGCATGCACTTAGTGATCCTAACTCATCTTTCCCTCTTTTGGGTGGTATGTCATCCCAGTAGGACATTTCCCCCAAAAGAGCTTGAGCGGAAACCCCAGAATAGGCTTTCTCTTTCTCCCCACCACTAAACCATACCCTCTTTTACCTCTGACCCATGGCCCACCACTTCTGTATTGGCTGGGTAAAAGTTGGTGGTGTCTAAGCCTTGTGCGTGCTTCACTTCCATGTGTGTCCATGGCTTATCTGCTGTTCATGCGTTTGCCATGACCTGAAGGCTTGTCTACACGTTTTGCTACTCATTCTTGACCTCTTGTGGCGTGGATTAGTCTTTGAGCTTTCATTATTTATGTCTTACTTCTTTCTTGGGCTGGGTCTTGCTTGATCGTGGGCTTTTCCTTCTTCAATCCATTCCTTACCCTCTTTTGCGGGTCGGTTGACGCTTCTGCCATGCCATCTCGTTGTTCTTGCCATTCTATTATTTGACTTATACTTACTGAGCCTCTTTTGAACCTGTTGTACACTTTCCTTTTGCTCAATTCCAGTAGCCCAACATTATCATTGAGTTAGTACTCATGCTGTTTTGGGCTTCCTTGGCCCATTTCATTGCTTTCGGACTTCTTTGGCTCATTTCATTCTTTTGGACATCCTTGGCCCATTTCATTTCCTTGGGCATCTCCGGCCCATTTCAATTTTTCATTCCCATGAGTTTTTACTAAGTCTTTTGGGTTTTCCTGACCCAAATTACCACATCCTTTACTTTCGGAGTTTATGGGCTTTTCCACCAATCCTTTAATTACTTAGTTCCTTCATTTGGGCTCCTTCGGCCCATTCTTGCTTGCTTTCCATTTCTCATAATGCCCATGCGTTTACCATTTCTTTCTTCAGGCTCCTTTGGGCCTGCTTGCTTTCTTTGAGGTCCTTTTACTATTTCTTTTCAGGTTTGTGGTCCATTATTCCTGTCATTTGAGTTTAATGGTTTTCTTCTCAATTTACTAACTCTTTCTTCCCATATTGTTGGGCTTTTTCCTATTATTGGGCCTCCTTGCCAAAGTGGGTATCAACAAACTCACTACTACTTGCTATTGTGTATTTAAAATAAAAAGATACCTCCAGTTAAAAAAGTACCAAAAATAAGCTAAACCTGACCAAAACATATCATTTGCAATTAACACCTAATAAAGGCTTATCTAACTCCTTTTCTTTTCCCAAGAGAAAAGGTACAATCATCCTCCGCCTCATCTAAAGCACTTTTTCTAATAATAAAACACTAAAACATGCTATTATTATGCCAAAAATTCTAAGATCCCATAAAATACTACAATTTTTGTTATAATTGTCCACTTGATAGATTGTGAGTAGTAGAAAAAAAAGGATAGGTTCATGTAGAAGTGACTTATGGTCAATTGCAGTCTGCTACGTAAAATAGTTCTGTAAAAAGTTGTAGAGTTTTATGGGGTACTAGAATTAGTCTTCTTATGCTATGATGCGTTGGAATGTTTACTTTTGGAGAACCAAATGCTTAGTTAATGAGTACTCAAATAAAACTAGATCTTAAAGCATCAATTTCCGTTAGACTAGGAAAAGGCCACAGAGGAAAGGGATTTGCACTTAAACATAAATTTTTCTTTCTTTGTATTGATAAGCCTGCTTGAAGCGTTGTAACCATTTATAGTGCCACTTAATTGTCACGCTATTATAGCATGAATGTCCTTCAACGGAAATATGATAATTTCACCAAAAGTTTGAAAAGTTAAACCCTAATCTTCGTGCAAGCTACGTATCACCCACTAATGCTTGACATATTGATAATATGAGACAAAATGAGCTTGTCCAACAGTCCAAAAGCAATAAAAAAACTTAAGTCACTTTTGGCAACAGTATTCAGGACCAGTTATTATGGTCTCTGAGGCTTTTAATCTCATCTGAAGTATGTAATTTATTAAAGATGCCGTGTCATGATGTGAAACTAAGAGCTTAGGCAAAGACTAGGCCATATTAGCTATAATGAACTCAAAGAAAGACCTCTAGCTTGGCAGTTATGTGTTAGTTTGTGGTGGTTGAAAGTATAGGGAAAATAAGAACCTAATTCATTATATAATTCTTGAAAACAAGGTGATGAATAAAAAATCTACATGTGTCTCTCTTTTTATCCCAATTCACTTATGGTACAAAACCATTTTCATGTCTAATTAGATGGAAGAAGCACCATCTGTTCTCATGGAGAGAACAGGAAAGATCATCAGGCTATCAATCTTTACCTTTCTAAAAGATTTTCAGTACTTCACCACCACCCCAGTTCTTCTTATGTTACCTTTCTCAGTATCAGTTCTCCTATCACAAGCTGTTTTCCCAACTTTGCCGCCTTCTTTGATCATTCATGCTCCCATCAAGTCCCTCTTCCATGCTGCAGGATTTTCTTCCCCTTCATTATTGGATTCTCTTATCAACCTGAACCTTTCTCAAACCATGTTTAACTATATTCTTAGTTTCCCATTTATACTTACCTCCCTTGTCATCTCAAAAGCGTCTATAATTCAAGCTCTTAATGACCATCAAACATCTCTTCCACCTCCCTTTCCCTCTTTCATATCGCTTTACAAGCCTCTCCTAATAACCCACCTATGGAATTTGATCATCAACATCACCATTAATATGGCTGCCTTTAATGCCATTAAAGCTTTTGGGTTCTTATCCAACGATCCTATTTTTTCACTAGTAACAAGAATAGTTCTCTATACCATACTCACCAACATAGTTGTTGTATGCAACTTAGCTTTGGTTGTGACTGGGATGGGAAAGCGCACAGGCTACTTGGCCATTCATAAGGCTTTTTTGCTTAGAAGGGGTACAAATTCAACGGCTCTTTTGTTGGCTCTCCCTCTCAGTTTTGGTCTAGCTGCTATTGAGTCCTTGTTCCGCTTCCGGATTGTAAGAGCTTATCAGCTTTATGGAAGGCCTAGTGTGTCTATGGCCTTGGAGGGGTTATTAATTGCTTGCTTGTATTCACTGCTTATTATCCTTGACACAATTGCTTGTTGCTTGCTTTTCAAGAGCTGCAGATCAGATTTTTCGATGGATGATGCAGATGAATACAACCATATTGAGTTTCAAAAACAAGGAGGCAAGCACTCTCCTCCAATGTTGAGAAATTTAGAAGAACGTTTATGAATTTCTTTTGCAGTATCAATTAGACCAACCAAAACTTGTACATACAAAAGAATACAGATTTCTGTGAATTAAAACGGATCTAGTTGAACGTGGAACCTTCAAGAGTTAAGATGAACACAAATCAATTACTCAATTAGTTAAAAATGGAGAGAATGAGCAAGTATGCCACTATTTCAATCTTCCTTTGGTTTTCACTTTATTGTAAGATATATCATGTAAGATGAACTTCTAATGAATGAATGCAAATGCCAGTTGCCATCTTTTGGATAACAGCCATTAAAAAAAAAAAAAAAAAAAGCAACCCACTTTTTAACCTTTTTTACTCAATTCCAAAGTCACTGGTTTGGTGGCTCTTTGGTAAGTTTAGGTTCCTCATGAAGAGTTTGCTTGATTTAGAGTTTTCTTCTCTCTCTATCTCTCTGGTGGATATTTCAAGGGACTTATCCTTGTAATTATCCAGCATGTAAAAGAAAGTTCCTGAATTAGCACAAACTGCTAAAATCTTGGTGTGAGCCTATTGTTGGCTGGTTGTAGCCTGTTTGGCATGACTTTGTAAGGTGGCTGGTAGCTCAAAATAGGCTAGCAACAAGGGATCACACTGCTTACTGTTGATATGTTGTGTATGTTCTACAGAGCAAGTCTGGAATCTCTGGATCATTTTTACTTTGGATATTCTCACACGAGTGTTAAGAAAAAGAGAAAAGAGAGGAAGGAAATTCTATATATTTGTGTATATAAACTGTATAGGTAGAATCCTCTATCTATAGCCTCACATAATTTGAGTGATCTACAAGTAATAGGAGTACCGCACAAGTAATGGTAATGGACCTTGGCCTTTGGATGGAAGTAGATGTGGAGATGTTTGGTCAAGAGGCAGATTTGAAACTGGCAGGATGAGTTGGATTGGGCCAGTAAAAAATTGAAGGGTGAGACTTTTGGAAAGATTTGTAGATTGGCCTGAGCAGCCACATTTTATAGCATTTGGATGGATACAAATGCTAGAATCCATAATGGCAAAATTAGAAGTGGAACTGAGCTGCTAAATGGAATTTTCTTTGCTGTGAAGAGCAGGATTTCTACTTGCAGGAACTTGAAGAAAACAATTCCGAACAGGTCCTTCCCAGCTTATGTAGGATACCTTCATACCTTTGTCTGTGCTTGAAACCCATTAGTTGCAGCTACTGTATTAACCTATTAGTAAATAGTACTTTTAGTCAGCTTGCTGTTGTTGTTAAGGGTTGAGTTTCCTTTGTTTTGCTGCCAGTTGATATGTATCTAAGTTATACTCCTTTTATATGCTTTGTTGTAGTTGGTTGAGTCTTCTTTGGTTACTGATGTAAAGGTAGTCTGGCGTGCAGCTTATTGCTGCTAGCGGATGTGTGTCTTGTTTTTCTCCTAGTGGAAATGTATAAGTTGTAATGCCCTTTTTTTTTTTTTTTTTTTTAATAAGTGATGCTAGAGATACTAAGAATAATATTAAATATTACTACATAACCTTTAGAAATGAGAAATTTAGACGTTCATTTAATTATGTTTTTGAAATTGATCAAATCATATTTATTGTCACATCAATTTGTAAACCTAATGAATAAAATTTATAATATCTTTAACATTTTTCTACGGTCACAATAGCTCATATGAATTTTGAAAAAGAGTTATGTCTCTATATTTATTGATTTGGTAGAGCAGACCATTGGCGGCTCTACTTGTATGTGAGGGTGGTCCTAGGACCACTCTCACTTGTTAAAAAAAAAATTATACTTGCAAAAAAAAATTTATATAAATAATTATTTTAAACTAATATATTTTGTGACCACCTTGATTTGAAAAAAAAATGTATATATATACTTTAAAAATATATATTATATACTAAATTAACTTATTTTGACTACTCTAATATAAATTTTGAATCTCTTTACTTGAGAATCATAAGAATTTGAATTCAATAAATATAAGAGCAATGCTACATTCACAATATTTTTATAATAATTTTACAGTAAATCTTATGTGGTAAGTTGCTACTAATTCTAATTCGAGTTCAATATTAACATGTTTTACCGACCAATAACATGCTAACAACTTGTTGCATAAACTCTATTATGAAAATTCTATGATCATTTTATTATTTTCGTATCAGCATTTTTAATTTGCATTTTATTTTTTATTAGTCTATTTTTTTCCTATATTCTCTCTGTTAGAACAAAAAGTATAGTAATATTTCATGTATTTGTATTTTATTTTATTTTAACGTTGATATATTCAAATGTTCTCTTTAACAAATTCTATATAATTTAAATTTCTCAACGACCATTCTAAAAAAAATTTTCTAGCCACCTCCTCATGGCAGATTTGGCTTATGTGATCCACCAAGGAGCTTGGGGGCCGGGCTCCCCTCCAGTCCAAAATTCTCCCATTCTCTCCCGTTTTAATCCTGATGCAAGACACGTGGCAAATGAAAAATCTAACAGTGAACAACAAAGCCACCTCGAAACGTAATTTATTGCTTCGTTCAAACACATTTCAGCTACCTCCCTTGCAAACCCTCAGCCCATACATCACATCACTGCCCTTGGTAGCATACGGCAAGAAGCCATCGGAAACAGTGCCGGAAACCTTGGAGTTACGGGCGTCATTCTGAAAAGCTCTCGGTGTTACTTCTCTTCTGCAAGTAAAAGAAAAAAAAAAATCTCAAAAAAATCATGTGGAAACTCCCAATTCTCTTCTGGGTCATCTCTATTTTTTGCACAAATCCACAAAAACTCTATATGGGTCTAGCCAATTCTCATTCAATACATGAAAACCCTATTTCTCCATCTGGGTTTTGCTCCAATCCTCTTCCAAACATAAAAAATCCTAATGAGTTTCACCAAAACTCACTTCTTAGATTTTGGATCTCTCGGATCTAGGCATAACTTTTGTGGGTTTTGCTCCATTTCACTTCAAAGTAATCAAACCCAGCATCTATTCTACTATTTTTTTACAACAAATTACCCAAATAAAAGATATTGCCGCTTTGACTGTGTCAATACAAAACCTTATCTCATAGAAGTTTAAACTTGGCCTCCTTGTTATTTCATTCGCCACTGGGACGTTGATTAGCTGGTGTTGAAGAATCTGCATGTAATCATGCAGTGTAGAATCTATAGAAGGATGCAACTGTCGTGTTTCTAGGTAGAATTTCAGATGGGTCCGCTGAAGGTGTGGGTAAAATTGAAACAAAATACATTTCAAGGTGGCTTTGTTTTTCACCATTAGATTTTTCATTTTCCACGTGTCTTGCATCAGGATTAAAACGGGAGAGAATGGGAGAATTTTGGACTGGAGGGGAGCCGGCCCCGGAGCTTGGCTTGCCTTCGGCATCACTGTTAGTACGATATAAATCAGATTAGTTAATTCATTGTATTTGTGGGTGGATGATTATATATTTTGATTTGGAGACCGCAATATTGCTTAATCGAAGAAATATTGGCCCAGGTTCCAACTGGGCTTGTGGGCTGACCATGTGAACCTCTTTTATTTTTCCCCTTAAATAGCTCTTGGCCTTAAAAAATATGTTGAAATTCAACAATGGACTGATAAAAATTTGGTTATTACAATATAGTACTCCCAAAAGGTCTAATGAATTAACAAAAATCTTCTCCAAAAAAAAAAAAAATCAATAATAAATAAACAAAAAGGAAAAAGGATTAAAATGTAATGCATTTTATCATGATTTTTTTCTCTCTTCATTTTTGCCTTTTGGGTGAATATATTTTCGATTATTGTTAGTCCAAAAATGTTTCACACACCAGAGTACCTAGTTTGAGTGGTTACATGGGTCAGCAGAAAATTACAACATGAACATGAATTTTCAGTGCTGTTCACTTTTGCACCATTTTGAGGGGAAATAAACCACATACCACGTCCTTTTCTTTTGGGAGACAACATAAAATTCAAGATACTACATCAAAACAATGGTGGTAAACCCAATCAAGTTAGGTTGAACTTTCACTCTATTAATATTTGGTGGAAGGTTTTAAGTCAAGCTCTTAATGATGTGTTAGTGGTACCAGCTACACAGATTAATTTTCTTCTAAATTAAAACAGTGAAAACAAATTAAAAAATATACACATAATTTGGCAACCCATAAGAAATTTCTTCTCAATTTTTTGAAGAAACTTGAAGCTTCCCAGTAGCCGCATAAAAGAAAAAGGTCAAGAGTATTTGTTTTATCTTCAATTATTCATTCTCACTAAAAAGCTTCTATCCTGCACATGTGCAAATGTGAAAGCCACATTAAGTTTTTCAAACACCAAATTAGCTACACTCCTTAAACAAACATATTGTTAATTGGGGTTGTTGAGACTTGAGATCATATAAACAAAAAGGAATTGCATAATATAAAAGATAGTATATATTATAGGGTACAGAATTTCACGTGTAGGTCATTCCAATAAGCTATATAAAATTGTATAAAGGATCTCTGACTTTATAGTTCAAACCTCAAACTTGTCCTAGTTAAGTGCACATATATATATATATATATATATATATCAAAAAGATGACAACTAATGAGGGCTTGGTTGAGTGGGTAAGGCTCGGGCGCTTCGTGCAACCGTATTTAGGTTCGAGTCTCGCTGCCCACAGGCTTTTGTTGGTGGGTAACTCATGGTTCCGTTAAGTCTCCTGATGAAGGGAGTCTCTGTCTAGCCATGGGCTTTACCCGGGACGTAATATGACCATAAAACCCCTCATTTTTGTTTACAAAAAAAAAAAAAACAAAGGTGACACTAAGTTCACCTCCACTAATGTTTGTCAGGGATGCAATCATTTTGCTATATGAGTTTTTTATGTGTACCCACGTGTTTGTGTGTGTATTTCCATGTGAACAGTTCGCTAATCACTAAGCTCATTTATATTGCTCTTCTTCCACTAATTCCATTGTTAATTTCTTCTGCTAGCTGGTACTTCTAATTAGCATATCATTAAGAACTTTGATTCAGAACATGCATGAAAGTAGAGGCTCATTAATATTAGTCCCACTACTCTTGCTTTTTTAAAACGCTTTCATGTTCAATGTTCTTAATCAACTTTGTTTTTGCTACATATTTCAACAATGAAACTGTGTATTCAGATTGCCACACAACTGCTTTTTTTTTTTTTTTATTATTTAAAATGAGGGATTCTTACAGTCAAGAATAAATAATTGTCCGCAAGCTAGTTCAATGTTCAAGCACATCATAATGTTGTTCTTTAGGAAGACAAAAAAGTAGGTTAATGGGTCGGTCCCAACATCAAGTTCTCACTCCATGTTTTTGAGCAGTACTCAGGGACAAAAATTAAATGTATGGGAATATGTGGTGAAAGCGCTGTCATCAATTCTCTTCAAAAAAAAAAAAAAAAAAAAGCGCTGTCATCAATAGCCAAAAATATTGCTAGTATAAATGGCAGAGTTACCAATGAAATTTATTTGTCATCATGTAAACTGACCCCGTGTGCTTCCATATTGTTGAGCTTTAGATTTTTTTTTTTAATTTAAATTTAAATTTTATAAAAAATTCTAGAAGTATAACTTACATTAGAAACATAGACAATTTCAATGACTACAGACTAAAATAGAGTATTCTTCAAATCAAGAAGTTAGAATTAATAATCAATATATAATTAATTTCTCGCCTAAACTTTCTTCTTACCCCAAAAAAAAAAAAAAAAATTTCTTCCCATACAATTTTTTTTTTTTTTTTTTTTAAGAGAGCTTCAACCAACTGAGGTGAATCTTCCTTTTGGTGTCTTTTCTTATTTTATTTATAATAGAAAAGTGGTACAAATATCTCAATGACTCCTTTTTTAGAATTGCTTTGGCCGATCTAGTTCCTACAGTCCTAGCCACTCATAGTTGAGATTCAACCTGCTTCCACTAAAACACTATTTTTGATGTAAAAGCCTAACCTCTTATTTAATTATAAACAAGGTGCACATCCCCTTTTGAAGGTTCACCACAACTAAACCTTTACTTGTGCCGCAAAAAATTAGTGTTTTTCATTTTCAATGTCACCAAAGAGGAAGTAGTATCTTGTACATGTAATCATTCTCTAATGGTATATGAGTTTCGTAAGTAAGAGAACGATTTAATACAATGGCTTTATAAGATATTTTTGTAGCTCACATATGAAATGACATCCCTTATGTTAATAAATGTTTGAGAGAATCTAATCTAATTATCTAAAGAAAACATTTTTGTTTTATATGAGATGGTGGAGAACTTTTACTTTTCTACATTTTCCAACTATTATCATTGGAAAAAACTTGAAGCCCATTCACTATCCTATCAATAATAAATGGGTTCATGCTAAAAGTTTTTAATATATTGATAATTGAGGATCGGTGAATTTAAACATTGTATGTTTTCATTAAAAATTCTATAAATTGCTGAATGTTAAACTTGAATTACAAAACTTTTGACTCATACTAAGAATTAGATGAACATTTTATGGGCAAATAACAATAACCTCCCTATTAAAAAAAATGACACAACTCATAAAGCTATGAGTTTTGTTTTAGGCTGCGTTTAGTTGAATGTAAAATATTTTTCGAGTGCAAAAAATTTTCAGGTGAAAATATTTTACGAAAAAGAAAATATTTTCAATTGTTTGTTTGTGTTTTGAAAAATTTGCTGGAAAAGTATTTTAGTGTTTGGTATTGCATGTAAAATCCTATTTTCAGAGTGCCCAATAACCACAATCACCACCATAAACCCAGCCACCACCGGCCACTACAAACCCAGCCACCATCAATCACCACATAACCAATTAATCTAAAAAAACATAATCAAAATCAAAACCCATTAATCTCAAAATAAATATCAAAACCATCTACCAAAACCCATAATCCACCACCATTGAAACCCACACACCACCCTAGCCAACGATTCGCCACCCCCAATCGACCACCATCAACGCTTAAACTCACCCCCAACCCACCTCCCACCACCATTGAAACCCATGAATCACCCCAATCACCAATCCTCCAAAACCCAAGCAAAAATGTTATTTTACAATAAAAAAAAAAAAATAAGGCAATAATGGCGTGGGTGGAAGAAGGATGGGTCTGATGAGTGAGAGAGAGGATGAAGGTGAAGTAGATGAGAAACTACCTTCACCGGCAGAGGGGCTTGCAGGCACAATGATGAGGCCATGGGTCGAGGACTGGGATGTGTTGAAATTGGGGTGGGTTTAGTTGGGTTCATCGGAGATGGGTTTGAGCACGACAGAGGAGTTGAGGCGACGCGATCAAACTGGCGATGGATTTGAGCGACGCGATCTGACTGGTGATGGGTTTGGGTGGATCGGTGGCTGGACTACCATTGCTCTCTCTCTCTCTCTCTCTCTCCTTTTCTGTTTTCAGTCTGTAAAATTCTATTTGAAGGTAATTTGAAAGTGCAAATTATTTTCCACATGAAGCCTTTTTATTTTACAATCAAATGATTTAATTTTCCCTTTGACCGAATTTTCTGAACATCCCAAACAGCAATTACGGTGTAAAATATTTTCTCAATTTACTTTACCACTGAAACAAACGCAGTAGTTTTCTTGATTTTCCTTATCATACCTCAAATATAGTAATATCATCACCAAAAAAAAAAAAAAAACACACACACACACACACACACACACACACACAGAAGTCAGAGTTATGATGGTTTCCGGCCAAGGAACGCACTCGATGCTTTTTTGCAAAACCAAGTTATTCTTAATGAGACAACTAAAAAGGTGCCCAAATTAGATTGATTGTTTTAAAATATTAGTTAATTTTTTTTTCAAATAGTTTTGAAAATAAAGTAGGGGTATAATAGGAATATTAGTTAACTAATAACTTTTATTTTTAGAAGTAGGACAATATTTTGGGACATTCCAAAATGGAATAGAGGATTATGCCAATAAATTTTTAACATTATTGCTTTCCTATATTTGGTGCCTGCATCTAGACCCTTTTTCTTTTCTTCTTATTCTTTTTTTTTTCCTGATTATGGTGCTCGTTGTTAGTTTATTTTCCTTGATTTTTTTAAATAAGAGTTTATTTTCATTGACTATTGCACAATAAAATCTTACTAAGATTTAACACCTTCGTTATCATTGTAAAAATATTGTGAAATTGTATTATTTTTTATACAGTTTGTTTTAAAATTAGATTGAGTAAAAATAAATTGCTACATTTTTTTTTTTTTTTACTTTATTAGTTGAGCTAACTCAAATTCATAATTGTTACCTGTGGGGGAGATAGGTCCAGAAGTACGTTTTTATGTGCATGTTGGGCCGGAGGCCTAATCCAAGGACATTAAGTAGTTCGAGGATGGGTAAATATCTTACTAAGAGTCCGTGTTAGTATATAAAAAAGTAAAGTCTGATCATGATTATCTGAGAAGGTGATTTGAAGAGGAATATCTCCTCGGCTCAGCTACACAGAGGTCAGAATGTATTGTCTACCACCTAGAAGCAATATCCCATGAGACTCTGTTGATAAAGATATGCACCACGAGAATATAGGATAAAAGAAAACAATTAAATATCTAAAGGGAAAGTTGCTACCACCGCATTGAATGCTCTGCTACTAACTCTTTGGCCGCATTAATGAGGAGGTGATGCATGTGCATCAGTGTGCAGCCTTTCAGCTATTCCTAAAAGCTTTATGGAGGTGCTGATGGGACAAGTATCCATGCAAATAATTTGATCCATATGTGAGGGATAGAGAGAGGAAGAAGGATGGTATAAAAGGCAGAGGAAACCTCCAGAATGAGGGATAAAAAATGAGAGAGAGAAAAATACTGTAGACTAAGGAACAATATTTGTAATCTGTTATTAAGTGAGAGAAAGACATATAAGGAGGAGTTAGCCTCCTTGGATTGAGTCCAAGGACGATTTACCTTATATAAACTTGTTTCTATTGTGATCTAGGCCTATTATAATTAGTATATAAACTCATTAGAACCTAGATTTCAAACCCACTCTCTACAAATTCATTGTATTGGGCTCTTTAGACCTATTTCCTCACTATTTTGGGCTTAGGTACAAATCGTGTCCCTACATTACCTATATTTAAATAAAATAATTAAAAAATTCTACATGAATTATATTTCAATAATAAGTTATAATAAACTGAAAAAAAGGGGACAAACAAAGGAGCCCCCATGAAATATAGCCTACTAAATAAGCTATTGATGTGCTAATAAAAGTGTGGACAAAACACTCGCCTTTACAACCAGTCACAAAAGCCAAAATGGGACCATGAAATAAAACCATGCGTGACAAGAGAAGAGAAACATTTTACACTTTCCAAACGAGTACAAAAACCTGCATCTATCTTTTGGAATGTCTCACTCATCATCAGACATGAGATATCTAACTCACTAAGCATAATGAAATTAAAATAATTCAAGCTTAAAAAAAATAATTAAATTGGAATATATGTTATATATGGGTTTATTAGTTCAATTGATAAAATTATGCTATATTATTTATTTTATATTATATTATATTTTGTTAAAATATTATTATTTTTATCAATTTTTTTATTACTCTGTCAAATCATCTATTTCTCTATATTTGACTTAAAAAGTATTAAAAAATAAATTTGTATGTAAACATTAATTGTGTATATTTACTCGGTTACTACAACAAGAATCTAAATTTATACAACTTACATTAATGTAAATGATTTTTGGAATTGAATGTACAAAATTTTATCTCCTATGCAGTTATACATTGACTAATATAAGTGTTTCTAGGACGAGCTAAGTTTAGTCTATTTGGTACAACCCATTCTTTTTTACTGCAGAAGATAATTGAATATGTAAATTAATATGTTTACATATGGTTGATATTCCTCGGCCCTACTTGGGTCCGTTCACCTTGATTGGTATGAAAGCACAAATGTGAAAAAAAAAAAACTAGACAGCTTTAAACATTTAACTGTTGATGTGCACGCATTCGTACGTGAAATTGAAGAATAATGCATACCAATCATATAGCGTTTGAATCTTTTGCTTTTTAGGCTAAAGTTCTTTGACAATCTTTTATTAGTTCTTGTTCATTTCGTCCTTATGTCCCTTATTTTGTGTTCAAGTTGATCATAAAGGAGATTAACAGAGAAACAAATGCAGCTGTATTCAGCTGTACTTGGCTAACCTTGGTTTAGGTTAGGCCATGTCTAGTGATTTATTATGAAGTATCTGCAAGGTCATGTTGATGATGTGGAAATTGTCAATTGAGTGTGTTCGTCCAGATGAAGCCTCGTTCCTGAGCTTGCAAATGTCGTGAAAAGCCCTCCTTAGGTGGTCAATGATGTGGTGCCTACTACAAAGTTTCTGATGATAAAGTCAGCGTATGGAGACTTTAAGAAAATAAGAGCTTAGAATATCAGAACTATGGTGTATTAGTATATTCCGGGTGTGTGTATCAGTGTATGTACCTTGTCTGGTTTTGATGAGTATGTATATATAGTTTCATTGTTTCTAGCCGTCGGAGTCTTGATTGTAGTTTTAGTGCTTCTTTCATAACGCCTCTGGGCTCATTAATGTGGGTTTTGATGAACTTTCAATGGTCTGACAGCTAATTGGTAACTGTTTGAGGTATTTAACTCCCTCATTAATGACTTGCCTTTTTTCGTCCATGACATGGCAAGGTGAACAAAGGCGTTTGCTGGGATTGTCAGGGTAAGAAGGTTCGTTGGTTCTATCACATGTAACTCATATAACATTATTAATTATATTTCTCGCATAATTGCTGATATGATTTGTTGTTACTAAAGCAAAACCGCTTTTATAGTATTATCTTGGTCAATCATATATAGTTCTACTTCAGTTTTATTGTACATCAATTACAGCTGGCTATATGGACTCATGACAACTATTTATGACTATGTTTGTTGGTCATAAAATAATGCCCCAAGAATAAGAATTCAATATACTTATTTTCCTTTATCAAAATATATATACTCGCTTCTCCAAAAAAAAAAAAATATATACTTATTTTCCCATTTCTGTTGAAAAGAAACAAAAGGACAGGTAACTTTTTTTCATGAAAAAAGAAAACAGATCATATTTTCATATCTGTTCAGAACTGTTTTGTTTCCAAATCAATCACATTGGCTTAAATGAAAAAAAAATCCACCATTGTTGGTTTTGAATACTTCAAAGTTCAAACAAGATCCACATGAACAAGCTAAATAATATCCTGAAAAATTACTAAGCTGCACTCTTCAGTGGGACTGGGAGGACAATTTCTGAAAACTGCATTCAATATATTGGTCCCTTTGAAGAAGGAACGATTTGACCGGGATAAACAGCTAGATTATCGAATCCTAATAATCTTTTTCTTGTTTATCAAAAAAAAAAAAAAAAAGTCTTTTTCTTTTGAGGGTTGGGAATTGGAATAAAAAATTGAAATGAAAGAGTTGGGATCATCAAATTATTCAAATCTCAATAAATGGAGGACTCCATGGCAATTAATAGGGAACAAGGAACCTTAACAGTTGTTTCACCACTTTTTAACTACTAAAACAAATACAGGAGTTGTAAGTTATCTTGATGCTCTACCTTACCTAAGAAAAGAAGATCAAAGAGTTACGTATCTTAACTGATATTTTTTTACGTTTCTAACTAAAATATTTAGGATTTAAAATTTCTGATTCTCTTATTTTAATAGTAATTATTAAATTATAAAAAAGATAATAATAAAAAGAAAGAAAGCAAGGATTTGAGCTCAACTTCTATTTCATATAAAAATCGATAATATTAATGAGGCACAAAACTTTTGATGACCTAAGAGTTATCTTAAATCTCTACTTCCTTAGATTAAAAAAAACTTTGCTTCCTATTCCCAATTGTAATTTTTTATTTTTTATTTTCTCATTTTTGTTGTTAGTTTAGGGGGGGGAGGGGGGTTTGTTGGTTTCTTGTGGCGTACCTTTGAAATAATTATGAGTCAGCTTTTCATAGATAGAGTGGCTTTTGAGATGATAAAATGAAATATTATTTAGATATCAGATGCTAATGCTCTTACATTGAGGCGCCAAAAATAGCGCATTATTTTTAGGATATTTCTAGTATATTTCTTTTAACTTTTCTTATTCTTTCTTCCCTTTTAATTGTCCTATTGCATACCACAATAATTGTTGTTACCAAGCAAAGGATGAATAATTGTAAAATGATGATTCCTTTCATTCTTATAACATCCTTAATAAGCAAAATAATTACCTATTGTTTTAAACTTTGGTATAAATTATGAGGAAATTATTGGTCACTAAAAAAATTGTGATGACATATTTTTGGTGGTTTAAAGTTTAAACTAATTTTCTATTCTTGAATGTTTTTATCCTCTCATATGGTTGAGGGTTCATCTTTTGAAAAAATAAATTAAAAACAAAGTCTACCTTATACAATAATAGACATTAGCCTTACCAACAAACTGACCTTTGTGTGTGTGTGTTTTGTTTTGATAAACACCAGAAAACTACCTAGTGACATTGATTAACTATTTTTAATAGCACTAGATGCAACTAAGCTAAAGCACCTCTACCTGTAATCTTCATATACTCGGTCATATTTTCTTAAAATAATTAATATTAAAACATCAAGACTATGAAAAAGAAAAACTAGAAAATATGACTTACCCCAAAATCAATTTTTTTTTAAAAAACAACAACCATCCTTACATTAATTCTAAAAGAGATCCTAATTGTTGAAATTTTTCTCTTTGGCCATTTCCTATTCATTTGAGTCATTTACTCGGTCTATCTTCATTTTCAAATAAGCATGTACCTTACACCCACTAATGTAATCAACAAACACAACAGAAAACACATCACCTTTTTTTTTTCTTTTTTGTTTATAAAGTTAATTTTTAACTATAATAACCCCAGTAATAAAATAAAAAAAGGTTCACAAGTCATATGTTTTTAGAAATTTTTTATAGAATAACAAAACTAATTTGTTTAAATAGATTTTTCTATTTTTCATAAAAATAGTGTTAGAATTTTCTTAAAATAGTTTATTAACAAATATTTAAAATTATCCCCTTCAAAAAAAAAAAAAAAATTTTTTTTAAAAGTATCTCTTAACTTAAGTAGACCCCATAATTAAAGAGATCTCGATTATATATATATATATATATATATATGAATGAGAAATTGATGTTATATCAATCATTTATTTTAATAATAAAATTAATTTTAATGACAATTAAATTTAGTGATACAAAAGAGTTGAAGCGGCATATTGTAATTAACACAGGTGGTGGTGAAAATATATGGATCATCCAAGTTACTGAAAAAGTCTGTAAATACGGATTATGTGAATTATGAAACGTAGGCGTGCAACTTAAGACCAACAATATCAACAACAGCAACCACTCTTTGTTGTTTGTGTTTGTCTCTCTCTCTCTCTCTCTCTCTCTCTCTCTCTCAGTTTGCGCCAGCAAAATCTTTGACAAGGAAAGCTAAACTCACATATATTACTTGTGTTAAAACACAACATCTATAACATATATTGTGATATAAATAGAAAAAACCATCGTGATCCTCATTTATTATCTTCTCCTTTGTTTAGATTCTCATTATAAAGAGAAGCAAGCGAAGGAGGAGGGGGAGCTTCTTTTCTCGCTTCCTATTGGATACCGCATTATCGTGCACTCATCTAAATCTATTTCTCTTTCTGCATTGGGTTGCAGAGAGAGAGAGAGAGAGAGATAGCTGTATCATATTCTTGAAGATCTGCCCCAAGGTATGGCCTTTCTTAATTATTCTGGGTTTTGCTCCAAACATTGTTATGTGTTAGTTTCATATATAATGGCATCAATATTTCTGGGTTTTCCTCCAAATTTTCATATCTGTAAGTTTCATTTTTGAAGTTTCTTTCATTTTTGTTTTTTTGGGGTCTATTTGTTGTGTGTTGTTTCTTTCATATCCTTATATTCTGCAAGGCCTTTTGTTTGTCAAGAAGCTCTTTATCACATTGTCAAAATTGTTTTGCATGTTTTTGACGAGGACAAACTTCTGGTCAATCTTTTAAGTGTATTTCTGTTTGAATGGTTAATTGTCATTATTCTCAAATTTATTCATTTTGTTTAGTATAATGATTGTGGTCCCTTTGACGTGTATTTTCTTCAACTTCTCTCTCTTTATTTATTTCTCCTTTGAAAGTGAAAACAGAAGCTTCTTAAACTGACAGAGGACCTCTCACTCTTACGGGATGGAAAATTTAAAGAGAAATGTTGAAATTTGAATGCTTCAAGATGTGAAATTCTGCAATTTTTGGAAGATTATTGTCATTTATTTTGGTTAAAATCACAGCAGAGCTGTTGAAATTTGTGAGCTATTGCTTAGTAGTTACCAGGGATATTCTCTTGAGAATTTTGGGTTGCTTTGTTTTCTGAACTTAAGTTGTGATCTATTGTTTAGTCTTTGAATCTTAAGTGCGCAACACTTGAATTAAAATTACATAGTAGGATCCTATTTTTGAGTTAATTCATAGCGTCACTCTCCCTGTAGTGACTTTTTTTTTTTGGGTCTCAATTCTTCTCTGAATCCTCAGAATTTTTTGACAGTGTGCTGTATTACATGTCATTTGTATCTGAGAAATTCAAGAAGAATTTCAAGAACTAAAATTACGATGATTAACAAAATCATACAATCAATAGAACCTCGTATGTCTGTAATGTAGGTTGTTAATTAGAATAGACTTAGGAAAATCTTTTCTTTCCTGTATTACTGAGGTTTCACGAGGTCAAGAATTTTAGTGTAGTAGCTGTCTTTTCTAGAAAGCTTGTCTTTTTATCTGTTAGAGCAATGTGTAAGAGCGATGAGTATTAACCTAGTAGTAGTGTTTAAGAAAGCTTTTACTCGTCTTTCTCCAGGGTGAAATTAATTTCATGCATGTTTCTCTTTGTTGCAAGTGAATAAGGATTAATGGTTTTTGGCTTTCAACTAGAAGACATCTACTTTGCCAGACATGTCTGGGATTCTTCTTTTAGATGATTCCTCTATAAAATTCCAATTAGATGGCCTCAGAAAAAAAAAAAAAAAAAATTCCAATTAGATAAAATGTTATGTGCACCAGATTTTAACCTATTGGTTAATGTCATGTTCTTTGGGGCATTTAATGATTTTTGAAACTTGGTTTGAACTGGTATTATAGAGGGATACTTTTAATCATGTGGTTATATGATTGATGAAAACTGCGTTCATAATATGCATTTTTTATTAATGAAAACTGTCTCATTTTAACATTGTCTAATCCTTTCTGAAATGCTATGTTGCAGATACATATTTGTGGAGGCACATAGGCTTCTTGCAAGACCTTTCTGCTAGGTAGCTGATTCTTTTGATGAGAATACTTTTGGTGATCAGAAGTTCGCCAGTGAACAGGTTATAATGGGTGCTTGTGTATCCACACCATCTAAAACTATTAAATCACGGAAGAAACACCATCACCGGTTCAGGAAACGGCATGGAAAAGTTTCTAAGAAATTCCCTGATGGCACCAAGAAAAGGAAGAGTGATGCAGGAAATCGGTTAACAGATTATGCTGTAAGTGAGTTTGTTCACATGGACTTTGAGAAGGGTGCAACAACTACTTGCAGAAGATCAGAGGTTTCCAATTCAACATTCCATCTCACTCAGCTGCAATGGCACCACAGTCAATATGACACAAATGGTACGTCCTTCCACACTTTTTCCAGAGGATGTACAGAGGAATCCCCTATTTCAATGGATCTTAATCTCTGACTGCACAGTTGGATGCTCATAAGTAAGGCGTTATGGAATATAAATTTATTGATGTGTGTGAATGAGTACACAATTAAAGCTCCATAATTAGATTAGAGTTTTGTTTTAGGGTGTATCAAGTATTGAAAGTAAGGAGCAATAACCCATATATTGTTCTATTAACATATGGAAGTACCATACTTCATCTTACTATTTTGTTGTTCTTTTCTTATACTCTTTTATTGTCTCAATCTATCTGTAAGTTTTTCATATATGTACCTTGTCTAAATCAAAATCAGATTGCTTAGAGTCGGTGGTTGCCAATAAAACGTTCCTGTGAAATATATTGCACAGTCAAAAATTTGAAATAAATTTCTTACTTGTCATCATTATGTTTTTATTGTGGATTCTGAGTTTGTGGCATTTGATTTTTCATATGTTATTCATTGAGTGTCTTTGATTGTATATGTGCTTAACAAAGTAGTCTATGTTTATAATACATTTAAGAATTTATTCTTAAAGGAATGAACTTTTTTTAGATTTTTTTGACTGTCATAATGTTTCTTTATGTGCCATAGCCAGATGATGTATGAAATAGGTTCAAAGACTAATTATTGTCACTGTATTTATAAATATCAGTTCCTTTATCTATTTCCCTTGTGACTTTTTCCTGTTGATGTTGATGTTTTACAATTTTTTTTTTAGTCCTGTCAAGTTGAAGATATTCTGTTTTTATTTTATACCATTATATAAAACAATTAGCTTAAGGACTTAACATGACTTTATACTTGCATTTGCAGTAATTTGCCAAGAGGATGCTTGGTTTGACTCAGTCAGTATTCTGGATTCTGATTCGGATGATGACTTCATCAGTGTACATGAAGGTAAGGAACATCAGCCTGTGTTTACAGAATGAAATCTACCTTCTATACAAAATAAAACCAATGTCCTACTGAAATGACCGGCAGCATGATATGGGACATTAAATTTTGCCATCTTTTGTCAATTTAAACTCAATAGACATAATGAGCTGATGCGTTGGTGGTATTTATCCTAACATGTTCTGTATCAACTGAATTGTCAGAACCCTGGGGCCACTAAATCAAATTACTTATGATCACCTAGATTTTCAGAATAGGTGAATTCTTGATGGGTTTATTAAATTTTGGACTTGACCACCTTGACCATTTTATATTAATGAATAAGCTTTTCACTGCCTAGTTATATAGCTGCTAATTCTTATGGAATATATATAGCATATGATTGTTTGTAAGTTGACTACATAATTTTGCTTTCTTCTATTTTTCAAATCATCAGATGGTTTTCAATCGGTAGGCAGTGCAATTGGGAATATTTCAGGTGGCCAAGTGCTTCAGTATGAAAGATCAGCATGCCTTATGGATAGCATGTGCAAGTACGAAGAATACCATGAAAGATATCTGAAAATAGATGGAGGTAAATCAGAAAAATTTAGTACCAAGGGTTATGAACTTTCTCGCTTAGGAAAGGCTGATGAAGTTTGCAGCAAGAGGGAGAAAATGATAGATCATTCTTATGGAAGCTTTAAAGGTCTAAAAGAGGATAGACGTGATTCTAAAGAGAAAATTCAAGGCTTGCCTAAGCTGTTTTCTTCTTACAGTTTCAATGACAAGGTTCTAAACCCACCAAGTATGGGTCCCCAGGCTCAGAGAAAGCAATCAGCAGTTTTCAGGCTTTCTTTCAAGAGGAAATCCTGTGATGGAGAAGAAGCCACCAAACATTGTAGGTGTTGAAATCATTTAATTTTCATTAAGCATATGGAAAATAAAGCATTAAGTAAATTATGTATAATCTACTATTTCCAAGGCACATCACTGTTTGCATTTCAGTTTAAATAATGGTCACTTAAGCATATTTTGTGACAGGTTACAGTTTTGGTTAATGGCTTAATTTGCTTAAAATATAAAATATTTTATTTCTTAGTTTTGCATTTTTCTTTTAATTATAAATTTATATCTTAATTCTATCATTGCATCACACAAGAATAACAAACATAAGGATGATGTATATGCAGGTCAATCAAAAAGATACTTGTACTGTCCAAGAGCCGGACATATAATTCCACGTTGTACAGGAGAGAAGCTGACCCCGGGATGTTGGTCTGAGATTCCACCCTCAACTTTTAAACTCCGCGGTGAAAGTTTTTTCAAGTATGCTGTTGGCCTTCTTTAACTACCCTTAACTGCATGTGTAGACACTTGCAATATGCCAACAAGTAGTTTTTCTTTTATGTTTGTGTTTTCATCAATAGGAATATAACCTTTTGATGATCTACCATACAGAGATAAACGGAAGTCGCCTGCTCCAAATAACAGTCCATACACTCCAATAGGTGTTGATTTATTTGTCTGCCCAAAGAAGATTGATCACATTGCCCAACACATTGAGCTTCCTAATGTGAAAGCGAATGACAAAGTGCCTTCACTCCTTATTGTAAATATCCAGGTACCTTTTTTATATATTTACTTTGAATTTTGTAAATTTTGTATTAATGGTGGTTTGTAAGGCCAGAATACCAATCTCAAACTCCTTCAATTTTAATGGTAAATAGTGGCTTTCTGAACAGTCTTTCATGCTGTATCTTATTTTTTTTGTCATGCACCTTGTGACAGTTGCCTACTTATCCTGCTGCAATGTTCCTTGGTGATAGTGATGGTGAAGGGATAAGTCTTGTACTATACTTCAAAGTTTCTGAGAATCTAGACAAAGACATCTCTCCCCAATTTCAGGAAAGCATCAAGGTAACTTCATTTTCAGTTGTGATTTTTCATATGACATAAAACTTTCTTATGTTTAATATTATTTTATTGGGCTCATAATGCATTTTTGAAAATTGTTGCAAGGGTCTGAAGAAGCTAATTGTTTAGTTTTCTATTTTTTCTTTTGGTTGCTTATCTTATAGACGGCTATGAAGTTAAGTTAATTTTTGTAGCTTCTGTTATCCACATTTCTTTTGGAAGGTTCCACTTTTGTTCTTTCTCTTATGCTTCGCACATTTCTTATACAATTGATTAGACTTTTTCTTTTATTAGGTTAGGCCATTTTCTTCCATAAATATGCATTCCTGATTATGAATGAGACATCATAACTAAACATCTTCCTTTGCTTTCAATTGATATATTTGTTGCCTTTTATTGTAGCTATGCTGTACCAGTAGCTTTGTATGAGGACATTGCAATTAGGAATTAGAAAAAAAATTACAATTGAAAGTTCAGATGCATCCAACATATGGTACATGTTGCAAATATAAGTGGTGATTTAAAACAATTATTTTGCTCTCTACTCTTATAGACAGTTCTCTAAATTTTTCCATTTTGGTACTGCAATTCCAAAGATGATAAGCTGATGTTAGAGATCTTCAAACTCACTGGCTTGGTTAAACAGATTAAATTCGAAAGCAGTTCTTAATCTTGGTAGGGAAGACTGGTTTGGAGTATGATGTAGACTGGCTAGAATTAATGATAGATATACATTGACCATTCAACAATTACAAGTCAGCAGGCCCTCAAGGCACTGTGAGAATGAGACATCAACGTTTTTATGAAATTTAGTAGTTTAAGGAGAGTAGGAATAATTTACTTGATTTTTATTTTTATTATATAAAATGTATATTTTTCACATATAACATGTGTTTGTTCCCCCAAAAAAGTTATTACTGTTTGAATGGAGCCTACTATAAGTACTGTGGCATTATATTTATATGTATCTACATTGTATATATAGTTAATAGGTGCAGCTCCTCTCTCTCTCTCCTCTAGGCGGGGGAGGCTTTCATGGCGAAGGAAATATCTTCTTCTTCTTTTTCTTCTTTCATTTATGGAGGGTTGGGGGGTTGTTGTTTCAGGGGTTACGTTGTTCTCTCTCATTCTAGATTAGTTTGAAGCTTGCCATTTTGTACATATTTGAAATCATCAGAACGATTGTGTGTTGCCACTCCATTTAAATGAAAAGCAACTGAGTTATTGCAAAGTAATGTGCCCATAACCTATTCTGCCAAAAACATTTTAATTGAATTTTCAATGGCATTATGCTTTGATAATTTTTAACGTTAGATGGGGATCTAGTTATTGAATATAATATTTCACCCTTACAGTTTTCTTGTTAGCACAGCTCAGTTCAACATTTTCTGTTTATCTTACAGAAATTGGTTGAGGATGATATGGAGAAGATTAAAGGATTTGCAAAAGATTCCACTGTTCCTTTTAGAGAAAGGCTAAAGATCATGGCTGGGGTCGTTAATCCTGAGGATCTTCACTTGAGTTCTACTGAAAGGAAGCTTGTTCAAGCTTATAATGAAAAGCCAGTACTTTCACGGCCTCAGCACAATTTTTATAAAGTAATGTATAAATTTCTTGTTTTTTATTTTGATATTCCTGGTGTTAAGCTAAAGTTAAAATTATAAGTAGGTCAATAAGCAATTATCATGATAGGCAGATTTTCATTTCACACGTTCTGAACAGCACATATATTTTACATTGCTAATGATCATATCATTCCACAGTATTTAATATGGGACATAATTGATAAACACCCGGTGGCACCCCAAAAATTGTAGAGGATGTGAATAGGATATCATTTTAGTCTTGTTAACCATCTCTACAATATATATATATATATATATATATATATATAAAATTGCTCCTTACATATGCAGTTATATGTTCCTTCTGCTAAAGCTAGTGGCCAGCAGGTTTTCATTTCATGCAAAGATCTAAAAGACAATAGAATTCTCGAAATATTTGACTCAAACCTTATTGTTTTGTTAATCTTTATGTTGCTTCCTCCACAGTCAATTATATACCACACTTGAATTAAAGATGGTTTATGGTGCTAGAATTCTTGTTGCTCAACCTTTTATGTTGCCTGTAGAGTAGGATCTGGTTCTGACTTTGCCTATTTTGGCTCTGATGCAGGGTACTAACTATTTTGAAATTGATCTGGACATTCATCGATTCAGCTACATATCAAGGAAGGGACTTGAATCATTCCGAGAACGTCTGAAAAATGGAATACTTGATCTGGGTTTAACAATCCAGGTAACTCAATATTCTTGTTACGTAGACAAGCATTCTAGGTTATAATTTTTTGGTGTCCATTGACCTCTAAAAGAATTGGATTCATGATATGACAAGAACAAAGTTTATGTCAAAACTCTTCTAACTTTGTAGCAGGTGTTTTAAGGAGTTAGGACCTTGGCAGATTCATATTTTTATGCGTTGGTTTTTGTTCAATTGACATGATAATACTTGACTTCCTGGCATATTTACTTAAGCTTTGAACTTATTCTGACATTAACGCTCATCACATTACTTTTAATAGGCACAAAAACAGGAAGAACTGCCAGAGCAAGTACTGTGCTGTTTGAGAATGAACAGGATTGATTTTGTTGATAATGGTCAAATACCAACACTTGTGACCCTGGATGAAGATTGATACGGATGATTAGATGCAGGGTAGCATATAAAAGATACGGACACTTGACAGCATAATGTACACATTGAACTCTCTGCATTTCTGCCATATGTAGAAGTACAGCAAAATCCAAAATAATATTTATATGGAGTGTTCCTTTGTTTTGAATCAAGTCTACATTAACATGCTTGTACTACTATACGTATGTTATATATGGACCTGGGCCTTAATTTGTATTGGTACAAAGCGGTCAGCAGTAACACAAAAGATGAACTATTAATATTAACTTGTAAGTTCATGTCGTAATAAAGCCATATGCATCAACTTTTGATTACTTAAGACTAGCTATCATTCGAAAACAATGAAATACGATTAATATCTATTGCTAGAGTTTCTTTGTTTCCTTTAATGTTTCAAATACATAAAAGATGAGCAGCTTATAAGAAGCATATCATAAATAATATGCCATATCAGGAGAAAAATTCTAAATTGAAAACATGCTTACCAAAAACAAGCATGATTGAAGGAGATGAAAAATACAAAATAAATCTTTAAACATTTTGCTCCTGTAGCATAGGAATAAACTCCAACATAGAAAAGACAGAAAAAGAATTACACAAACATGGACCTAATTACATATGCATATACCCCACCACAAGATATTAAAGTCAAAGCAAGTGACATGCAATATCCAGAGGAAGGAACCAAATGCCACATCGCCTAAATTGTATAATTGAGAAACTTGAAATGATTCTTGAACAAGTTCCCATATCAGTTGAGGAAACACAATTTGCAACGAAGATTATAGTGATAAAAACTTATAGAGAAGCCAGGGCACAAAGTCTCTAGACGCAAGTGAAGTAGACATTAAAAGGGTAAAATTTTTAAACAAAATAACAAATAGAAGCCAACAAAAGTTTTACTATCAAAGAGAAGCATATATGCCATGCGCTTGGGAAGCTAAATTAAACTTTCCAATCAAATCCCTCAAACTAAGTGAGTGTTTGGATCCAACTTATTCACGGCTGCATTTTCTTCTTGCGCGTTTTCGCTCTTTTTTTAAGCCGCAGTTGCTGACTTTTCTCCCATGAACAGTGCACCCGTGCACTGTTTACGAGACTCACAAACTTCACTTTTTAGCAATTTTTTCATTAAAAATGGGTCCTACAGCACTATTCACACATTTAAAATTTATTTTGCTACAGTATTTTTAGTTTTCAACAATAAGTTCTATCTAAACGGATCTTAAAAACAAATAAAGAAATAAAGATTGAAATCTTAACAGAAAAAGTCCCTTTACCACCATCAACAACCCTCGCTGCAAAATTCAGTCCCCACAAGAACAACTAAACTCACTTCAGCATCAATAAAGTTTAGAATTTTTAATGTTAGTGGATGTATCAATCACTATGTATTCTATGCAATTTTTTTTTTCAAAAGAAAATACTAGGAGAGAGAGAAGAGAGAGAATTTCACTATAAAAAAAATGCAATATTTCTAATTTTGAATCCATTAAAGTTTCAAATGAAAGACGTAAAAAATAATGGGCATTCCCATAAAACTATTGCTTGTCCCTAATTAAGTAAGAGAATTTATAAATATAAATGTTCTTAGTCAAATGCAATTTGACAAATCTGAGAGCTCCTTGGGAAATCCCTTAATTTCTTGTGAACACGATCCTTCTCTTCTGAGCATAGAGTACTGTCAACAATGACAATCATTGTCTTTAACACTCTTGCCGCCTTCAAGATTTGTCTAACAAGTTCCATCTCGTCCTTACGCCCTAAAAATCTTCAAGTTGTAAGGTGTGATGATAGAGATTTAGGAATATCCAATGGCTGCTCTGAGCGACCACTAGGTGCCAAATAACTACAATGAGGCTGTTTTGTCCTTTCAAAGGCAAATGTTTATAGTTTTGGAGCCCGAGAAAACAAGAGTCGTACCACATGCCACATATACCAATCATGGCAATTCAAACCATACAACTTCAAGGATGACAAATTATGAAACATAGGAACATCATCGGTAGAAGCATGACAGAGTGTCTGCACGACAACATAATAATAATCAAAATTTCTTAAAAGTCACTACTCACTCTCACAACAATATTATAATCAAAATTTACACCACTTAATATTTTTTAATTGGATTGAATAAAGTCATTATCTTTGTATATTCATCGTGTGTGTAAAATTTCAAGGTAATCAAATATTAATAATCATATCATCAATCAATTGTTAAAGTTCAATTTTTTGTAGTTTAAAATAATGCACAAAAAATGAGTTTATGAATCAAATGGTAAATAGCAATTTAATTAATGATAGAGAGTTAGAGAATGATCAAAACCATAACTTGCCCTTGCCTCTTCGCTTACTATGCACAATTCCATGTAGTTAACGTTATAGAGCCGTCTCAAGAAGTCCCATCCCCTCTTCAAATAATCTGTAAAACTTATACCATTGAGACTCCTAAGACCTATCTCAACTACAAGGACTGATTTAACCAAGTTGGGAAGGTTTTCCAACCCAACCTCGTCCAAATTACCTTTGAAATGAAAGTACTCGAGAGCCGGGGTGTTAATCTGGAGTTTGTACGATGAACACACAACACGTAGATGTAAGTTTTTCAGCGTAGGTATGAGTACTACAATATTGAACTTGCCTGCATGTTTGTCCAAATTTGTCACATCTTCATCATGCACTTTGAGGAAGAAATCTTGGAGGACCGGGCAGGCAGCAAGAAGTGTGAAGAGAGTTGCGGTTGGTAAATCTAACACATTGAAGTTTCAGAATCCTGAGACTTGAGAGCCCTTGAATTTCAGGAGCAGGATTAAGAAGAAATACACCCTTCAATTTGAGAACCACTAATGATGTACAAAAGAAGAGACTATGCGGCAGCTGCAAAAGTCGTACGAAGTACATATGGTGAGATCAAGCTCTTGCACACCATGCCAAAAGGTGGCGCAGATCCATGTGTCGACAAGGAGTGGAAGACAATTTTTGTGCCAACAGATCCGCAACTTGTGTATGGTAGTAGGATTGGGAACAGTATGGCGAAGAATCAAGATCCTGGACACTATTTCCGCGTAACTAAAAGGCTGACCAGGTGTTCTACAAAGTTCTCTCTGGTCCAAGTGAAGAACTTGGACGAGAGTCCAGAGAGACCTCCACCTGCTGGACAAAACGCTTGTTGTCACAGAGTCTCGGGTTGGAAGAAAGGAGAGGATATGACAGAGGAGAGAGTCTGGTAGACTGCTGATAATGTCAGAGGACAGCGAACACTGCCTCTTCATGCTGCCCCAAGCTTCAATAGCTTCCGATTCCAAGCTCTGGTTCATTATGGTTGCTTCACTTTGTGGAGTTCTTTTTTGTGTGTATTAATAAAAGCAAAGAGATAAGAGCTTAGAACTTCGGTATATAATTAATGAAAGTGTTAGGGAGTAAATCTTTCTATAGCTTAAGACTTTAAGGTAAAGAAAATGAATGTTGGGGAGTGAATAACTTGTGAAGAAGTAATGAAAATGTTGGGGAGTGAATAACTGAGGAGATGAGCGGCGTGGGACATGCTGACTTTGCTCAAACGTTGGAGATATAGAACAGTGCCAGAGATAACACAAATTTTTCCTATAGGTATTATAATGTATTCATTGATTTTATCTGTTAATCCTATTTTCAAACTATAACATTAGTTGCGCAAAGTTACAAAATTGGTTGTAATTTTAAAATATAATCTTACTCAATATCTTTTTATTGAATGTAAATTTTGACAAGATGGCAGTGACAATGAATTGGGATCCAATGCAATTGTATGATTAACCCCATTTTCTTTTCGTAACTTTTTACTTTTTTTTTTTAATATTTTTTTATTTAATAATTAAAACTGAAAGTTGTTTTTTTTTCAACCATAATCCCAACCATTCATTACAATTACGTCAAGTGCAATCCATTGGTTTGGAAGAAAAAAGAGGATGTGTAAGAGGAGAGAGTCAGATAAACTGCTAATTGTGTCTGCGGTCATTATTCTCGGTTTCTCTCATCTGCTGCTTCATGCTTCAATTTTAGAGTTTTTGGGTACAGTTCGGTGGCTACTTTGCTTATATTGGCTGGTAAACCTTACCAATTATCATATGGAAAATATTATATATTAATTAATTTTATATGTTTTCTTTAAAGTTCAAATTATAATATTTATTTATTAATAATAAAAAAATTGATGTAAATCAAATTGTCTTTTTTATTATTTCTTTTTGAACTCAATATTGATTTGATAAAAGCTTCTTTATTTATTATCTTCAATTAATATTTTAATTTACTTACCAATCCAAAGGAAAATATTTAATTTTGTAAATTATCGTTGATAGGTTTTAGTTTCTCTTTTATTTTGATAGCACCGCTTCCGCGCTTCGCTCTAAATATAATTATTAAAATACCATTATTTTCTATAATTACAAGACTTGCTTCTATTGTAATTTGTAACCATTAGGAACTAGGATCTATATATATTTACTTTATTTTAATTAATGAAGCATTCAATACATTGGACTTTGTTTTATTGTTTTCTTAAACAGTATGAATTTCCTTCTCAAAAAAAAAAAAAAAAAAGTTGTATGAATTTATTTATCTATTTTTTAATATGGTGTGATTACGAATTATTGCTTGTCTTGTGGTATTATGTTGTTACATTGAAACTTTGTATTACCGAGACGAGCATGCCTTTCAAAGCTGATTTAAAAAAAGAAAATACGCAGTTGCTATTGTAAATAACATGGCAATCTTGATTGGGTGTATTACTAGGCATAAGATAAAAATCGTCCATGTGATTAGTTAGCATTCAGTTTAGCTATGTGTTTGACGAGTAATTCTTAGGTATTCTTGGAACACAAAGAATGATGCTCCATCTTCTCATATTTATAATTTTATAGTGAAGTTTGCTTATTAAATTCATGGTGGGGTCCACCATAAATATGAGAGGGGGAGCACTATTTTTCCGTGCTCCGAGAGTACCTAAGAATTTTTCGTGTTTGACACAGTGACTTCTCGGCGCAAATATTCTATCTTTTGGAGAGACCCATGCTTGATGATACTAATCATACTATGGTTCAAAATGGCATCTGATCAGGAAAGCATTTCCTCCAAATTAATTTCTCCTTTACGAAGGAGTTCGCTTTTTCTTTAACAGTGTCTTACGGAAGCCATGAAATTTGCCTCATGGAATTCAATGCTTTGGTTAGACCTTTATCATATAGAACCTTGAATCTTGTGTTTATACGAAGCTATTCATCTGCTTCGTATGTGTAGAACCTTTCTTGACACATATGGAACATTTCAATAGTGACTAAACTAAACATCAAGTCCAAAATTCTTTGTTCTAGAAGGCAATTATATATCAAATTGCATGCTACTTCACCTAATTGATATGTTTTTGGAGATTTAGTATCCTAAGCAGTAACCTATCCCTCTTTTCTTAGTTTTCTATTTTTATTTTTATTTATTTATTTATTTATTTTTATATATAAATAATATGAAATCTAATTGAACTTTGATATTCTTGGTGCTAAGCTAATTTGTATATATCTAAAAGCTAAAACGTAGTGTTTATTGTTATTGTATTTCTATTGAGTCATATCATCAATCTATTTTCAATATTTTCTCTCTTTTAAAATTTTTTTTTTCCCTTTATTAGTGTGTTATTTTATAATTACACATTCTCCAACATTTACTTTTATTTTTTTATATCCCTACTACTCTATATCCTAACCTTACAATTTCTCCATCCCTTCATCTTTCTTTTATTTTGACTCTTCTTTTCCTTTTTTTTTACTATAAAAATTTGTTATCTTCTCTTCTATTCAATCCATTTTTTGCTCACACAAAAAGGTAAATACTCTCTCTCTCTCTCTCTCTCTCTCTCTCTCTCTCTCTCTCTCTTTACATATATATATATATATATATATGCCAAAATGGCAAAATACCCATTTCTCACAAGCTTTCTAGTAAAATGTTCATTGTCTAAAACTATTTAAGGATATGCTCTTATTTTGAAACTCGATTTTATAAAAATCGAGTTTCAAATGTAAAACTTGATTTTTAGACAATCGAATTATAAAGATATGGAACTTACAAAAAAATTGTAGAACTCAAGTTCTTTGAATGGAACTCGGGTTCCACAATTTTTTTTTTTTTTTAAGTTTCATTTCGCTATAACTCAATTGTCCAAAAGTTGAGTTTTACATTGAAACTCAGTTTTCTAAAAATCAAGTTTCAAAACAGGGGCATATCTCTAAATAGTTTCAGACAAGGGACATTTTGTTGGAAAGTTTGTGAGAAATGGGTATTTTGGCCTATTTATATATATATATATATATATTCTTTCTTTTGGTGGATGTTTAATTCTTTAGATTGATAAATTCTAATGTTTAACTAAATTCTTTAGGTTGATATGATTTGGATATATTTAATCTTTTATTTTTTTAATTTTATTTTATTTTGTTACATGTTATCCTATGAAATTGTAGAATGATATTTTATTACATAGCATGTCTTGGATAATTTGGTATTGACAACTATATATTTTCTTTTGAATATTCTTTTACTCATCTTCTTTTATATAATTTTGTTATTTGGATAATTTTATCCCTCTCTCTCTCTCTCTCTCTCTCTCTCTCTCTCTCTCTCTCTCTCTCTATTATTAATTCTTTGGTGGTGTGTTTTTTGAGTTATTTATCACATGCATTCTCTATCCCTCTTATAGAAATGATTATGTATTTGAATGTCTCTATAAATTTTTTGAGTAATATCAATTGTAAATTTGTGATGAGGTTTGGTTATCATGATAATATTCTTAAGAGAATGAGAAATTCAAATAATTAATTTTGAACTTAAAATTTTTAGTTGTAGAAAAAAAACCATAGTACACTATACAAAAGTTTGAATAATATACATCACCTGAAAAAAGAATAGTTTTTCTATCCTTTATTTTTTTAAAAAAAATATTGCAATAATATCAATCAAATGCACCTAAGTTTTTTTCCAAAAAAAAAAAAAAACTCAAAATAATAGAATGATATATTTGTAGAGATAGAGAGATGAAGAATAATTTCAAAAATAATATCACCAGTACTTTTTAGAGAATAAATCATATACTATATCCCATTATAAAATAGTTGTATATTCCCACATGTAGCATGGATCTGCGACCAGGGCTGGCCCAAGGCCTAGGCAAGTTAGGCTTAGGTCTAAGGCTCCAACCAAAAAAGAAAAAAAAAATTCCCCTTAGGGAAAAATGCCTCACTTTCAATGATCACTTCCAATGATTAAAGGCCCAAATTTTTATAAAATTATATATATATATATATATATTTTAAAGGTTGTGCATTTATTATTATTATTAATGTTAAAGATACTACAAATTTTACCATTAACCTACAAATTGCCATGTTGCTAATCACAAAAAAGTGATTTAAACATTCATTAGTTAGATTAATGAATTTAATCAATAAGAGTCAATGTCAAACCATATTGTGAACATTTTATAGTGTTTTAAGCACATTTTTCCTTTTTATTTCTATTAAGACTCTCAATGTACAAGACCAATAAAACCCTAACTCAATTGAAATTCTAAAATGTTTCAAAAAAATGTTGCAAATGTGTTAAATTATCAATTATAAATTAATCTCCCCTAATAGTTTGAGACTTTAATTTTTGTAAATTGATATTCTACAAAGCTACATAGCAAATAATATCTATCCCCTCTCTTAAAAACAAGATATAAAATTAAAAATTAGATTTTAATTTTACTTAGCTATGTATTCTTGTATATCTAAAATGAAGTATTTATTTAAATTGTAATATGTTTTTATTTCTTTTTATTAATATCTATGGTTCAATTATGATATTCAATTCTCTATATGAAATTAACATTAGTTTAATTGGTATTATTCATCAAATTATGTATTTAATTTATTAAATTAACCTAGATTTGATTAGTATTAAGAACTTTGTTTAATTAATATTTACATATTGAAAGTTTTGCATAAAATTTTTGCCTTAGGCCCCAAATAATGTTTACCCGCCCCTGTCTGCTACTAGTGTTATGTTAATTGTAGGTGAATTCACAATTATCATGATCGGTAGATTTTCATTTCACACAAATGTCCTAGCACATTTATTCTACTTTTTCTATAATGGACCTTTGCCAATCCTGTCCCCATCCCAGGGAAGCGCCCAGTAGCAACCTGGCAATCTTACCAAGTGGATAATATAAGAAAATGGTTGAAATACTTATTGCCAATGTAACCTCAGCAATATTGTTGTCTTACAACTGAATCCAGTCTCCAATAAGCACATGTTTCCTCACTTATCCCTCCCTCAATCGGTTCTTCTTTATTATTGGTTTTATCATTCCATAGTTGTTAGTGCGCACCCCAAGAATTGGAGAGAACCACAATAGAATTTCGTTTGTCTTGTTGACCAACTCTACTCTATAAAAATCGTTGTTCCTAGTTGATAAGGGTATTTTTTAGACCTACAAAGCTGACAACACGAAGCATAAGTGAACGGATCAAATGTTTGATTGTTTAGCCTGTCAAGCCCTCCTTGCAATATAGTAGGTGGTCTTATTAAGCTGATATCATGACAGGACTGACGAACACATTTCTGTGGGCAGACGAATCCAGAGGAAGTGAACCTCAGTTAGACGGACCTCAATATGGACGGATCCAACAAAGTGGACGGGCCTCAGGTGAACAGACCCAATAAAGGGGGACGCACGGTACTCACGTGGCTGAGTGGCTCTCACGTGGCTGGAAGTGCTCATCAAGAATCCTGATATGGAAAAGTTTTGCGCCCTCTACCCAACCATAATTGAGGGTCATCTATAACGAAGACCATTCCAAAAAATCCGGAAATTTGATGGAGAGTTCTCCCCATAAGGAAAGACCCCTCCTCTTCAAGAAACTAAGGTCAAATCTACACCACTATATAACCCCCAAAACCCTCTCTCACAAAGGTACGCACAATTTCTCTAAAGCTCCTACTCTCTAGCATTGTTGGAGCTCTCTTCTGACTTAATTTTCAGAGGGTCTTTGGTCGATACTCCACCGATACCCTTTAATTGGTTCTTTCTCTTTTGTTTTTCAGGTGCACCCATTAACACAGGTGGACAGGTGCACCCATTAACACAGGTGGAAGATCAACTCATTGACGATTTTTTGTACATCATCATTGGTCCTAAAGTATGCAGTCAAATGTTCCTTCTACTAATGCTAGTAGCTAGTAGTTTTTCATTTCATGCGAAGTTCTAAAAGACAATAGATTTGACCAAAGATTTTACTCAACCTTATTGTTTTGTTAATCTTTATGTTGTTTCATCCACATTCAATTTTATACCACAATTGAATAAAAGATGGTTCATGGTGCTAGAATTCTTGTTGCTCTGTAGAATATAATCGATTCTGACTTTGCCTATTCTGGCTTTGATGCAGGGTCCTAACCATTTTGAAATTGAACTGCCAGAGCAAGTACTGTGCTATTGGAGAACAAACAAGATCTTACTGCGCTATTGGAGAATGAACAAGATTGATTTGTTGATCATGGTCAAATAACAACACTTGTGACCTTGGATGAAGATTGATATGGATGGTGATATGAGGGGTGCCATGTAAAAGATACGGAAACTCAACACCTTTCTGTACACATTGAACTCCCTGCTAATTGCCATATGCAGAAGAAAAGAAAATACAAGATAACATATAAATGTTCTGTTCTTTTGTATTCAATAAAAAATCATGACAACATCAAGATGCTTGTACAACCATACGTGTGTTATATATGGCAAAATTATGACCTTGGGCCATAGTTTGTATTGGTTACACTTATGAAAATTTACAACCTATTTTTACATTTCTCACCTCAACAAGGATACAATTAAATTTTATCAATCAAATACCCAGGGAGATTAAAGGAAAAAGAAAAAGATCAAGGAGCAAAAGAATATACAATATCAGGGTAGAAAAAAAATCCCAAATTGAAAACATGCTTACTAAAGACTAGCATAGTTGAAGGAGATGGAAATTACAAATTAGATCTTCAAGCGCATTTTAATCCTGAGGCATAGTAATAAACTCCAACATAGCAAAGACATAATGTGAACTACACAAACAAGGACCTAATCACATATGCCACCCTCAACAACCCTCGGAGCAAAATAAACATAATTGCATCATACCAAGTTGGTTGATGCAAAATTGAGTCTGCACCATTAAAATTTTACAAGCAAGAAATTTCGTTATGGTGGATTAGCTTTTGTAACTCTGCCAGTTTTTCAGCACTTAAAGCTCAGTCTTCTGAGCAAGTACATTCAGTTACAATTTTACTTAATTCTGGATTGCAAAGTGGATCTACCTTCTTGGTGTCACCCCATAGGCTTTACTTTGAAATTTCTCAGGCCACAACTGCCAAAATTGTAGAGTAAACACGAACGACATGAGCGTATATAATAATTCTGTAGACACCAACCGAATAGCCACACCCCCTTTTTTTGTGCAGAATCATTACACTTTATGTCATTGTGAGAAGAAGAAAGTGGAAAAAAAAAAAATTACTATAAGCTATCAACATATTTACCTTAAAAAATGCACTAATTTCACTATGTATACCAGCAACACCATTTAATGTATGATCATTGACCACACATTACACAGAGATTAGCCATACAATCTCTCTTTAGGAATTCTGGTACTGGTTCTAGCAAAATTATTTTTGTTTTCTAAGTGCCTTTCTTATTAGATTTATCTTCTTCATCAGCAGGTTCAAGTTAATCCTTCTGAATTTTCAAGGTCATCACTAGCAACAACAAGGCTTTCCATTGGTTTAACAAGTAAATCTGCTAAGGCAATTGGCAAATCAACATTTTCTAATACTCTCAAGAAATCTGCTGTACCATAATCCAATACATCAGTAAGCTGAAAAATATGAAATGATTCAAGAAGTTCTCCATACCACTCAAAGAAACATAATATGCAACAAAGACTGAAGTGATCAAATTAATAGAGAAGCCAGGGACCAAGTCTCTAGACACAAGTGAACTGATACATGAATGGGATAAAAACTGTAAACAAGATAACAGTAGAAGCCATCCGTAGAAGCATCTTCAAAAGCCCACAAAATCTGCTCCACCTTTGACACCACTTTTACAATCAAAGAGAAGCATATGCGATGGGCTTAGGAAGCTAATTTTTCCCACTAAATTGCTCAAGCTGAAACCAACTAAAGAAATAAAGATCGATATCTTAACAAAACAAGCTCCATTTACCACCTTTAACAAGCCTCAGAGCAAAATTGAGTCTGCACCATGACGGCTGGACTCACTTCTATAAGCTGCACAGGGCCTCCATGTTATATAACATGTGTGTGGATAATGCAAGCACTATATATGTATGCTTTTTTTCCTTTTTCAAAAGAAAGATACAAGTACAGAGAATTTAAACATTAAACAACCATTCTAATCTTGAATCCATTGAAGTTTCAAATGAAAGATGCAAAGACCAATGGTCATTCCCATAAAGCTATTGCTTCTCACAAATTAAGAAGGAGAACTTAAAAATCAACTTGTCCTTTGTCAAATTCAAATTGACAAGTAGGATACCTCTTTTGAAGCTTTCTTAATTTCTTGCGAGCACAAAGCTCTATCTCTGAGTCTAGATGACTTTCAAAAGTGATTTTCATTGTCTTTAATATATTTGCTTCCTTCAAGACTTGTCGAACAAGTTCCATCTCAACTTCATGCCCTGAAAATCCTTTATAATAACAGGCGGTAAGATGTGATGACAAACATTCAGGAACATAAAGCCACTTCTCCAAGCGACATTCCAAGCTATTGTCAGGTGAGGAATCGTTATAGACATTTAGTGTCAATTCAAAGACAAGTGTTTGTAGCTTTGGAGCCTGACAAAGCAAGAGTTGTACTGCAGGCCACATATAAGAACAAGTCTTAATAGAACCATTAATTGTCAATGAAGTCAAATTATTAAACACGGGAAGATCTTGGATAGAACCATAGCAGAGGATCTGCATGACCACATAACAATCACAAGTTGCACAAAGTCACAACCCACTCCCAACAATATTATTAAGGATAAAGAGAGTTAGAGCATGAAAAACGTAACATGTCCTTACCTCTGCAGTTTCTATGCTGAATTCCATGGATTCAACGTTGTAGAGTGATCCCATGAAATCCCATATCCTCTTTGCATAATCTCGAGTACTTACATCATTTTCTATCTCCTCAAATTCAAGACCTGATTTGACCAAGTTGGGGAGGTTTTCCACCGTAACGTCCTTGGCCAAAAGACCACTGATATAAAACTGCTCAAGAGCCGGGGTGTTTAATTGGAGTATGTAATAGTGGAGGAATGTGTAGCACCAATAATCGAGAAACCAATATAAATGTAATTTTTTCAGCGTAGGTATGAGGACAATGATTTTGAGCATGCCTGTATTTGCTTCCAAACAAAAGAAATTCGTATCAGACACTGTGAGGTTCAACTCTTGGAGGACCGGGCAGGCAGCAAGGAGTGTGGGGAGAGAGTCGCAGTTCTCATATCTAATTTTACTCCCAATTTCCATAATCCGGAGAGTTGGGAAACTGGAATCAGAAGGTGGATTGAGATGAATGACACCTTCCAATTTGAGAACCAGTAATGTTGTAGAAAAGAAGAGACTAGGATGCACCTTCAAAGGTGGATTAGTATATATGCAGAGATGGAGCTCTTCGAGCACGCGGCCGCGCAGAACGGTATGTTGGATCAATGTGTCAACATAGGATAAGTCACAATTGGAGGTCCAATGGAGGTGAAACTTGCGTAAGGGAATGGCGGCGTTGCGAAGAGTCCAGGTGCTTGACACTGTATCTAGAAAGTTTAAAGTTCTAGAAATTTGGAACTGGTCCAAGTCCAGAACTGGGACGAGTTTCCAGACAGTCCTCCACCTGCTCGATAAAATGCTTGTGAGGACGGCGTCTCGGGTTGGGAGAAAGGAGAGGATGTGGACGAGGAGACAGTCCGGTAGACTGCTAATAAAGTCAATTTTCCTCTCTGCTCTCACGTTTCTCTGCTGCTGCTGCTTCAGCCTCAGAAGATCTCTCTTTTCTGCTCTCTCTGTTCTCTCAATTCTCTGCCTCTCTCTCCTCTCCTCTTCTTCTTCCTTCGACTCCATTTCTCTCCTCTTCTTCTGCCGCTTCATGCTAGCACCTCCAATCTGCTTCCGATTCCGATTCCGATTCAAACCCCCTTTATTATTACCATTCAGTGAGCTGCTGAGACTCTGTTTCTTTCAATTTTGGGGATTTGTCGATTTGGTTAAATTAAATACAACAAACAAACAAACAAACAAGGAAATGAGAGGCCGAGCAGTGGCGTACAAAAAAAAACGACGTCGTTCATAATATCTGTTATTTTCAAACTGTAAGAGCATTCTCATCTACGCTCTTAAATGCTAAAAATGTTAAATTTTAGCAAGAAAAAGATCAAAAAGCAAACTCTATCAAAACTCTTAAATTCTATTTATTTTGCAATCTTGTTACAGTGGACTGCTAGAGATAGCAGCCCACTGTAGCAAGATTGTAAAACAAAAACTATTTGTTTAATAAAGAGAGAGACAGAGGAGAGAAAGAGAGAGACAAAGGAGAGAGCGAGGAAAGATAAAAAAAAATGAATAAAAAATAATAGAGAAAGAATATTTAAATGAAGTGTTAAAAAAAATAGAAGTTTTGATGGAAGAGATATTGTAAAATGATGTGTTATATATTATAAAATTAGTTTTTAAGATAGTAAATGCTAAATTTTTTAGAAGTGTTGATGAGAATGCTCTAATATTAAAAAAAAAAAAATTATGTATATCTTATTTTATATTATTTTATCTTTTTACGGAACTCAATCAGTTGAGTTGATAAAAGCTTCTTGATTAGTTATTACGTACTGTATTATTTAATGGATTTATTAATCCAAAGAAAATTATTTATTTGGTATATCGATATAGAACAGTTTTACCTTTTCTTTTGATGTTGATTGCCATTATTGTGGGGGGCAGAAGCACCAAAAGGCCATTTGGGCCTGGGGCAGGTCCGAAGACGAGAATTCTGCCAAAGGGGGGGGAGCCGCGGGATGGGAACAGGGCCTCCTAACACTAGGGCCCAAGGGCCAGCCGACTGGGCCGCCAGCCCGTTGGAAACAATCCGAGGAAAAGGCCTCCTCGGACGTTGTATCGGTAACAGAACACGGTGGCAAAACGCCTGGGAGAGGAGTTCCTAAAGCTTGAGTCATCCCAAATCCCAGAGGGACGCCGAGGCGGGAGACAAGGAAGACGTGCATTACATTCTGCCACCGCATTCCCACCTACCCGCCTGGCCGCATTAATGGAGAAATGACCACTGAGAGGATGGGGAACAGCCTTAAGGGCATTGGGGAGCGTTTTCAGGGAAAAGACAGATGGGAACCAGGGATGGGGAGTATAAATAGAGAAAGGAGAATCACTAAAAGGGGACTTTTTGGGAGAAGGAAGAAGAAGAAGGCTCTCTCTCTCTCCCTTCCTTGAAGAACAGAACGCCAACCAGCACAGAAGCCCCTCGGCTCACGCCCGAGAAGAACACTAAGCCATTCCATAAGCCAGCCGTCTCTCAGAAGTGGACTTGGACCTTACACCGCGTCCTTCCAAAGCACCAGGAGGTTTAGACTTTAGTCCATTCTCTACAAATTCTATTGTAAAGGCCACTTGGGCCGGCCCAGTCACCCATTTGGGCTGAAGGCCAATCTGTGCCCTTACATATTATTATTTTTTTATAATTATAAAATTACTATTGTGATCAATAAACATTTTTTCTATTTTTACTTTATTATTTTAATGGATTGTTTGATACTTTGGGACTTTGTTTTACTATTTTGTCAAACAAAATCTATAAAAATTGTGGTTTGTATATATATTTGTATTAAATATCTAGATTGTACTATGTTTTATTGCTTGGTAAACAACTTCGCTTGTGTTATTACTTATTACTGGCGTTTAACCTGCACAACACAATACACAAGATCATTTTATGAATTTGAAGACAATTAATTTGATAGAATAATACATTAAAATACACCCAGCATGTTATATTTGTGGGTATTCTGTCTATAATTAGAATGACTTCATCTTAACATAAAAATTAAGGGGGTGTTTGGCAGCTTTGTTTGAACACATTTTTACACATTTTAAACAATATTATACATTTTTTCACACACTTTTTCACTCACACGTTTATCAAAAACACTCAAACAACATAACTTAAACTACTCTCCCAAAATACTCCCTAAATCATAAAGAACTTAGTAATATGTTCATACTTAGATGGTTAGATCAAGTAAATGCAGTAAAAAGTAGTCATAAGATATTATCGGTTGATCATGATAGGGTTCATGAAAAACGAAAGATGATTTTGTTCCAGTACACATTAGCAGGTAGGACCATTTCTAGCTTGGGTAGGGCCATAATTCACATTGGCAGGTAAGGACCATTACTAGCTTTGATGGGCCATTCTCCTGTATTTCCTAGCTTGGGTTGGACCATTTCTATCACCCATTATTTGGAAAGTATTTTGTCTTCCACAGCCGTTTTCTTTTGGCTTGCCTCTCAAACTTTTTCGTCCCTTTCTTTGTCATGCTACTCCTGCCGTAGGATTAACCCTATCAAACCAAGTCATAAAATCCTTTTGTGATTTTATGCTTTATGGCACAAAATGATGAGCTCCCAAGCACAAAATAGATGAAGAGCCGATGGAAAGAAAATTTTGAGACATCAATGAAGTTAAAAATAGAATAAGAGATAAATGAATAAATCAATCCATGAGTTGCTAACAATTTGACAGAAAAGCATTTGAGGGATTGGCAATACTGAACCAAGAGAAACATATTTTAATGGAATGATACAATTCGTTTAAGTTAAATGACAAGGATAACAAAATGAAAAGAAAATTTGGTAACTTCAATATGAAACAATTCAAGGTAAAAATTATAAGAAAAAAAAAAAAAAAAAAGAGGTAAGGAAAACTAGAGTGCCAAAATGGGATACAATTAACAACACCCTTTGAATTACACGCCGTTTTTCATACCATACAAAAGGAGCACTACTATGTTGAGCACGATGAGCGACGCAAGACAACCCAAAAAAAATTTGAAACAACAATAAAATAAAGGGATATGACTTAGGAGTCAGCACTTAAGCCTAGCTTGGAGTCAGCACCAAGCAGAAAAACCACTATGAGTCAACACCTAAGGTAGACCTGGAGTCAGTACCAGACCAAAGAAGTCAGTACTAGACCAAAGAAAAACCAAACGGCCATTTTTCATTCATCAAAATATCAACTATCTCCTCAAGTAGTACAATAGGTTGCTTATAAAAGATTATTAAATCCTAGTTCTAATTGGCTAAAAAACCCAAATTGTCTTATTACAAAAATAACTTTACTTCCAAATTAAAATACAAATAGCCCAATAAACTAATAGGACCTAAAACATAAAAATACAATAGACTTGCAAGCATAAATAATACTAAATAATAATCTTCTTGCGTCTCCCGCATTAATGAGCAACTTGATTGCTCTCATGCTCCACATGACTAGTTGGGTAGGATCTCAAAGTTTGCAGCAGATATATCACTTCATGGCTCCATCAACTTTTTAGAGTCACCCTTCAGAATTAATATCCTAGAGACCTGCTACATGTGCAAACCAAAGGACGTATAATGCTGCAACAAGTTCAGCTTCCTCTGTAGATCACGTAGGCTTACCCCGCGACAACACAAGGCCTGTTTCAACAGAGCACCAGACCATCGGGTATCTTTAAACAGAGCTCCAACAAAATTGATTTTGTAGATTCCCTTTTGCTGTTTATTCCATTGTGCTATCCAGGAAGATCTAGTCACCTCTGACAGTTCCTGAACACTTTTGAACTCTTGCAGCAGTGCTCAAACTTAAGCACATTCCTAGAGCAACAGATTGACCAAGCCGCCATTAGACATAGCTCAAAATCCTGCCCAGTGTTGAAGTTCAGACATTGGGTCGTAAGAAAAGAAAGTTAATGGGGACTTCTGCAACATACTGAAGCAGCTGTGGAAAATTGTTCCAAACCTCCTTAGCTCTTTCACAGGACCAGATACTGTGTAGAACTGTTACCAAATTCTCATTGCATCATTCATAGTTTTGATCAACCTGAACATGTCTTCTTGCTAAATTTGCTGTTGTGGGTGATTATATTCCGGCAAGCTCTCCACCCAAAATCCATTACTTTGGGAACAGTATTGCAAAGAATCAAGATCCTGGACACTATTTCCGCGTAACTGAAAGGCTGACCAGATGTTCTACAAAGTTCTCTCTGGTCCAAGTGAAGAACTTGGACGAGAGTCCAGAGAGGCCTCCACCTGCTGGACAAAACACTTGTTGTCACAGAGTCTCGGGTTGGAAGAAAGGAGAGGATATGACAAAGGAGAGAGGCTGGTAGACTGCTGATAATGTCAGAGGACAGCGAACACTGCCTCTTCATGCTGCCCCAAGCTTCAATAGCTTCCGATTCCAAGCTCTGGTTCATTATGGTTGCTTCACTTTGTGGAGTTCTTTTTTGTGTATTAATAAAAGCAAAGAGATAAGAGCTTAGAACTTCGGTATATAATTAATGAAAGTGTTAGGGAGTAAATCTTTCTATAGCTTAAGACTTTTAAGGTAAAGAAGATGAATGTTGGGGAGTGAATAGCTTGTGAAGAAGTATTGAAAATGTTGGGGAGTGAATAATTGAGGAGATGAGCGGCATGGGACATGCTGACTTTGCTCAAACGTTGGAGATATAGAACAGTGCCAGAGATAACACAAATTTTTCCTATAGGTATTATAATGTATTCATTAATTTTATCTGTTAATCCTATTTTCAAAATATGACATTAGTTGCGCAGTGTTACAAAATTGGTTGTAATTTTAAGATATAATCTTACTCAATATCTTTTTATTAGATACAAATTTTGACAAGACGTCAGTAATAATAAATTGAGATCCGATGCAATTGCATGATTAACCCCATTTTCTTTTTAACTTTTTACTTTTTTTTTAATATTTTTTATTTAATAATTAAAATTAAAATTTGCTTTTTCAACCATAATCCCAATCATTCATTACAATTACATCAAGCGCAATCCATTGGGTTGGAAGAAAAAAGAGGATGTGACAGAGGAGAGGTCGAAGTCAAATAGAAAAACAAGTTTTTTAGGATTATAGGTCTGTTGAAAGTTATTTAGGGGATTGAGGAGAGAGACTGAATTTCGGCAACAGTGTTGCCGAAATTCTAAGAAAAGTAGGAGAGAGAAAGAGGGAAAAGCGGAGAGAGAAAAACTGGAATTTCGGTAACAGTGTTACCGAAATTCTGCTGCCCAACTTCTGCCGTGCGCGAGTGTGCGCGCGAAAATAAATGACGAATTTCGGTACCGCCGTTGCTGAAAATGCAGGAAAAAAAAATTGGAGAATTTCGGTAACGGCTATATCGAAATTGGGGAATAAAAAATAAAAAAATAAAAAACTCACAATTTCTGCCAATACCGAAATTGGGAGAAGAAAAAAAAAAAAACCCTCTTCGGTAATCTGTACCGAAATTGTCTTCTTTTCTTTCTTCTTTCTTTCAATTTCGATACTGCCCAGTACCGAAATTCTTTTTTTTTTTTTTTTTTTCAATTTCGGTATTGCTAGTACCCAAATTGGGCTATGCTTTCAATATTTTTTTTTAGAAATAATACGTCAACAACATTTTCATAACATTTTTACAACAAATTCTATGTGGCAAGTTGTTACTGGTTGTTATTGTTGAGGCAAAAAAGTAATCTTAGTGTTAGGTTCAAATTTAAACCAATAACAACCAACCACTTATGATTTGGTGTGAAAATGTTATAAAAATATTGTGAACGTAGCATCTTTTTTTTTTCTCCCATTTCTATTGCTTCGAAATGCTTCAATTTTAGAGTTTTTGGGTACAGTTCGGTGGCCACTGTGCTTATATTGGCTGGTAAACCATACCAATTATCTTATGGAAAATATTATATATTAATTAATTTTATATGTTATCTTCAAAGTTCAAATTATAATATTTATTTATTAATAATAAAAAATTGATGTAAATCAAATTGTCTTTTTTATTATTTTTTCTCGAACTCAATATTGATTTGATAAAAGCTTCTTTATTTATTATCTTCAATTAATATTTCAATTTACTTACCAATCCAAAGGAAAATATTTAATTTTGTAAATTATCGTTGATAGGTTTTAGTTTCTCTTTTATTTTGATAGCACCGCTTCGCTCTAAATATAATTATTAAAATACCTTTATTTTCTATAATTACAAGACTTGCTTCTATTGTAATTTGTAACCATTAGGAATTAGGATCTACCTTCTCAAAAAAAAAAAAGGAATTAGGATCTATATATATTTACTTTATTTTAATTAATGAAGCATTCAATACATTGGACTTTGTTTTATTGTTTTCTTAAACAGTATGAATTTCCTTCTCAAAAAAAAAAAAAAAAAGTTATCTATTTTTTTAATATTGTGTGATTACGTATTATTGCTTGTCTTGTGGTATTATGTTGTTACATTAAAACTTTGTATTACCGAGACGATCGAGCATGCCTTTCAAAGCTGATTTTTTTAAAAAAAAATAAAAAACCCAGTTGCTATTGTAAATAACATGGCAATCCTGATTGGGTGTATTACTAGGCATAAGATAAAAATCATCCATGTAATTAGTAATACAAAGTTATTCAAATATTCTATCTATTGGGTGTATTAGCATTCAGTTTAGCTATGTGTTTGACACAGTGACTTCTGGGCTCAAATATTCTATCTATTGGAAAGACCCATGCTTGATTATGGTTCAGATTCTTCAGAATGGCATCTGGTCAGGAAAGCATTTCCTCCAAATTTCTCCTTTACAAAGGAGTTCGCTTTTTCTTTAACAGTGTCTTGTGGAAGGCATGAAATTTGCCTCATGGAATTTAATGCTTTGGTTAGACCTTTATCATATAGAACCTTGAATCTTGTGTTTATACAAAGCTATTCATCTGCTTTGTATGTATAGAACCTTTCTTGACACATATGGAACATTTCAATAGTGACTAAACTAAACATCAAGTCCTAAATTCTTTGTTTTAGAAGGCAATTATATATCAATTTGCATGCTACTTCACCTAATTGATGTGTTTTTGGAGATTTAGTATCCTAAAGCAGTAACCTATCCCGCTTTTCTTAGTTTTATTTTTTTATTTTTTATTATATATAAATAATATGAAATCTAATTGAACTTTGATATGCTTGGTGCTAAGCTCATTTGTATATATCTAAAAGCTGAAGCGTAGTATTTATTGTTATTGTATTTCTTTTGAGTCATATCATCAATCTATTTTCAATATTTTCTCTCTTCTTTTTAATTTTTTTTTTCTCTTTATTAGTGTGTTATTTTATAATTACACATTTTCCAACATTTACTTACTTTTACTTTTTTATATCTCCACTACCCTATATCTTAACCTTACAATTTCTCCATCCCTTCATCTTTCTTTTATTTTGACTCTTCTTTTCCTATTTTTTTACTATAAAAATTTGTTATCTTCTCTTCCATTCAATCCATATTTTGCTCACACAAAAAGGTAAATACTCTCTCTCTCTCTCTCTCTCTCTTTATATATATATATATATATATGCCAAAATGGCAAAATACCTATTTCTCACAAACTTTCCAGCAAAATGTTTCTTGTCTAAAACTATTTAAGGATATGCTCTTGTTTTGAAACTCGATTTTATAGAATTATAGAGATTTGGAACTTACAAAAAAATTGTAGAACTCGAGTTCTTTGAATGGAACTCGGGTTCCACAATTTTTTTTTTTTTTTTTTTAAAGTTTCATTTCGCTATAACTCAATTGTCCAAAAGTCAAGTTTTACATTAAAACTGGATTTTCTAAAAATCAAGTTTCAAAACAGGGGCATATCTCTAAATAGTTTCAGACAAGGGGCATTTTGTGGGAAAGTTTGTGAGAAAGGGGTATTTTGGCCTATATATATATATATATATATATTCTTTCTTTTGGTGGATGTTTAATTCTTTAGATTGATAAATTTTAATTTTTAACTCTAATTTAGGTTGATAAGATTTGGATATATTTAATCTTTTATTTTTTTAATTTAATTTTTTTTGTTTGTTACATGTTATCCTATGAAATTATAGAATGATATTTTATTACATAGCATGACTTGGATAATTTGGTATTGACAACTATATATTTTCTTTTGAATATTCTTTAACTCATCTTCTTTTATATAACATTTTATCCTACGAAATTATAGAATATTTTCACACACTTTTTTACTCACATGTTAATCAAAAACACCTAAACAATATAACTTAAACTACTCTCTCAAACACCCCTTAAATCATAAAGAACTTAGTAATATGTTCATTCTTAGATAGTTAGATCAAGTAAATGCAGTCAAAAGTAGTCGTCAGTTATTATCGGTTGATCAATGATAGGGTTCATGAAAAACGAAAGATGATTTTGTTCCAGTACACATTAGCAGGTAGGACCATTTCTAGCTTGGGTAGGGCCATAGCTCACATTGACAGGTAAGGACCATTTCTAGCTTTGATGGGCCGTTCTCCTGTATTTCCTAGCTTGGGTTGGACCATTTCTATCATTCATTATTTGGAAAGTATTTTGTCTTCCACGCCATTTTCTTTTGGTTTGCCTCTCAAACTTTATCGTCCCTTTCTTTGTCATGCTACTCCTGCCATCGGATTAACCCTATCAAACCAAGTCATAAAATCCTTTTGTGATTTTATGCTTTATGGCACAAAATGATGAGCTCCCAAGCACAAAATAGATGAAGAACTGATGGAAAGAAAATTTTGAGACATCAATGAAGTTAAAAATAGAATAAGAGATAAATCAATCCATGAGTTGCTAACAATTTGACAGAAAAGCATTTGAGGGATTGGCAATACTGAACCAAGAGAAACATATTTAAATGGAATGATACAAATCGTTTAAGTTAAATAACAAGGATAACAAAATGAAAAGCAAATTTGGTAACTTCAATATGAAACAATAAGGTAGAAATTATAAGGAAAAAAAAAAAAAAAAGAGGAAAGGAAAACAAGAGTGCCAGAATGGGATACATTTAACAACACCCTTTGAATTACACTTGGCCATTCTTCATGCCATACAAAAGGATCACTACCATGTTGAGCACAATGAGTGACCCAGGACAACCTAGAACAAAATTGAAATAACAATAAAATAAAGGGATATGACTTAGGAGTCAGCACCTAAGCCTGACTTAGAGTCACTACCAAGCGGAAAAATCACTAGGAGTCAATACCTAGGGTAGAGTTAGAGTCAACACCAGACCAAAGAAAGACCAAACGGCCATTTTTTATTCATCAAAATATCAACTATTTCCTTAAGGAGTACAATAGGTTGCTTATAAAGGATTGCTAAACTCTAGTTCTAATTGGCTGAAAAACCCTAATTGCCTTATAATAGAACTAACCTTGCTTTCAAATTAAAATACTAATAGCCCAATAAACTAGTAGGACCTAATACATAAAAATACAATTGTCTTGCAAACATAAATAATACTAAATAATAATCTTTTTGTGTCTCCCGCATCAATGAGCAACTTGATTGCTCTCTTGCTCCGCATGACTAGTTGGGTAGGATCTCAAAGTTTGCTGCAGATATCTCACTTCATGACTGCATCAACTTTTTAGAGTCACCCTTCAGAATTAATATCCTAGAGACCTGCTTCATGTGCAAACCGAAGGACCTATAATGCTGCAACAAGTTCAGCTTCCTCTGTAGATCACGTAGGCTTACCCTGCGACAACACAAGGCCTGTTTCAACAGAGCACCAGACCATCAGGTATCTTTAAACAGAGCTCCAACAAAATTGATTTTGTAGATTCCCTATTGTTGTTTATTCCATTGTGCTATCCAGGAAGATCTAGTCACCTCTGACAGTTCCTGAACACTTTTGAACTCTTGCAGCAGTGACTTTGCATTTGAAAATTGGACTCTTGGAGCATGCTCAAACTTAAACACATTCCTAGAACAACAGATTGACCAAGACGCCATTAGACATAGCTCAAAATCCTGCCCACTGTTGAAGTTCAGACATTGGGTCATTAAAAGGAGAAAGTTAATGGGGACTTCTCTAACATACTGAAGCAGCTGTGGAAAATTGTTCCAAACCTCCTTAGCTCTTTCACAGGACCAGATACTGTGTAGAACTGTTACCAAATTCTCATTGCATCATTCATAGTTTGGATCAACCTGAACGGGTCTTCTTGCTAAATTTGCTGTTGTGGGTGATTATATTCCGGCAAGCTCTCCAACCAAAATCCATTACTTTGTTAGGAATTTTATTTTCTCCAAAAACCGATTCCAGAAACTCTTGTCATCTTTGATTACCTGAGATTTCTCCTTCACTTTGGCTCTTCCATGAACCAAAAACCCAATAGGCACTCCTTACTGTAAACCTCACATTTTTAGTCCTACTTAAGAGAATTTCCTTAATGGTTGGCAAGTTAACCAGACACAAAAATCAGCTAATAGCTTTGTGATTCCACTCATGGTGGAGAATATCAATAAGCTCACAAACCAACATCCACCCCAATTTTGATGACTTTGGGGTAATGACCTTGTACGAACTCGTGTTGGTAATTACCTGTCCCACTAGGTTCTCACCTTTTGTCCATTCCCAATCCACCACCAACTTCCCCTATCAATAACTTCCTTGGCACTCATAATGCTCTCTACCAAGCGTATGAAGCACATTATTTCATGCTAGCTTCCATCACTGAACATCAAGGAAAATATATAGCCTCAAGTACCTTCACTAATCTCCACAGTTGTTTAGGCAACAAAGCTACATTGAAGGCCTCCAAATCCCTAAAGCCCATTCCCCCTTCCTTTTCATGCTTCCATAGGGCATCCCAATTCAACCAACACATTTTCACTCGGTCCCTTTGAGACCCCCACCAAAATTTGTTCATAATAGTATTTAGCTCCTAACATAAGGTTGAAGGGAGCTTAAATACACTCATGGTATAAGTTGGGATTGATTAGTGCAACTGCCTTAATTAGGACCTTGTTAGCTGTCTTTAACATTAGTTTCTCCTTCCACCCTTGCACCTTCTACCACACCTTAATAAGGTTGCCTACTCCTTAATACAAGTTAAGCAAGTGTCTGCAGTAAGCTCTCTGCGTCAACCTAAGATTGGCATTGACTAGATATTGTTTGAAAACAAAGTAAAAAGATTTAAAAAATAAAAAATTTCAAATACAGAAAAGATGAGCAGCTCATGAGAAGCATATCATAAATACTCGAACACCACCTAAAATATTTATAATCTATTTTCACATTCCTCATCTCAGCAAGGATGCAATAAAATTATTCAGGCAGAAATAAAAAAGAAGAAAAGAAAAAAAAATGAATAAAGAAGGAGCTCATGGAGAGTAAGAAATCAGCAAGTATATGTTATATCAAGGGGGAAAAAATCCCAAATTGAAAGCATGCTTAAGAATATGGCAAAAGCAAATTAATCTTCAACATAATAGAGACAGAAAATGAATTACATAGGCATGGACCTAATCACATATGCATACAGCCACACAACAAGATATTACATCAAAGAAGGTGACATGCAATATTCAAGAAGAACGAACTAAATTCCATATCATCTGATTTGTGAATTAGTTCCCCATATTATTTAATGAAATACAATCTGCAAAAAGTATTGTAGTGATAAAATGTATAGAGAAGCCAAAGCACCAAGCCCCCAAACACAAGTGAAGTAAGACATGAACAGGGTAAAATCTGTAAATAAGATAACAAAAGAAGCCATCAGTAGGAGCGTCCCAAAATGCCAACAAAATATGCTCCACCTTTGACAGCACATATACAACTAAAGAAAAGCATATGCCATAGGCTAAGAAAGGTAAATTTTCCCACCAAATTGCTCAAACTGAAACAAACTAAAGAAATTGAGATTGAAATCTTAACAAAACAAGCTCCCTCTATCACCTTCAACAAACCTTAGGCAAAATAGAGTCCGTAGCATGACAGATGGACTTGCATCAGTAATGACAATGGCTAGAACTGCAAGCTGCATTGGGCATCCATATTATATAACATGTTAGTGGATATAGAAAGCACCATACATTCTATGCTTTTTTTTCTCCCCCAAAAGAAAAACAAAGGTAGAGAAAGTGAAACAGAATTTCAACCTTAAACAAATATTCTAATCTTGAATACATTGACGTTTCAAATGAAAGATACGAAGAATAATGGGCATTCCCATAAAACAATTGCTTCTTGCAAATTAAGATAGACAACTTTTTAGGGTCGTTTGGATAGAGATTATTACTGAAAATTGAAAACGCTGTAACAAAATAATTTTTTAACGTGTGAATAGTACTGGGAGACCTATTTTTAATAAAAAATTACTAAAAAAAAATACCTAAACAGTATATGTACAGTGTGTGTACAGTATGCACACAGTACACACCTGCACCACTTGTCCCCCGCAGCAGAACACTAAAGAAATTGAGGATTGAAATCTTAACAAAACAAGCTCCCTCTATCACCTTCAACAAACCTTAGGCAAAATCAAGTCCGTCACATGACAGCTGGACTTGCATCAGTAATGGCAATCACTAGAACTTACAAGCTGCATTGGGCATCCAGGTCTCTATAACATGTTAGTGGATATAGAAAGCACCATACATTCTATGCTTTTTTTTTTCTCTCCCCAAAAGAAAAATAAAGGTAGAGAAAGTGAAACAGAATTTCAACCTTAAACAAATATTATAAAAAAAAAAAAAAAAGATGCAAAACGTGGAAACTGAGAACGCACCAACATTAAGCTGGATCCAAACGCCACCTTAATAGAAATGTGCTTCATCAAATTCAATTTGACAAGTACAAGATCTCCTTTGAAGCTTCCTTACTCTCTTGTGAATTTGAAGCTTCATCTTTGGGTCTAGATGACTTTGAACAGTAATTTTCATTGTCTTTAAAACTTTAGCTTTTTTTAGGACTAGTGTAACAAATTCCATCTCAACCTCATGCCCTGAAAATCCTTTATAATAACAGGCTGTAAGGTGCGATGACAGACATTCAGGATCACTAAGTGGCTTCTTCATGCAACTTTCAGGTGAGTAGTCATCAGAATCACCCAATTCATCAGTGAATGTCATTTCAAAGGCAAGTGTTTGTAGCTTTGGAGCTTGACAAAGTAAGAGCTGTACTGCAGGCCACACATAATAGTCACCCGAAAGCTCACCATCAAAGGTCAAGGAAGTCAAATTATTAAACACAGGAGGATTATAGTTAGAAGCATCGCAGAGGATCTGCACGACCACGTAACAATCACAAGTCTCACAAAGTCACAACTCACTCGCAACAATAGTAGTATTTAGCAATTTAATTAGTGATAAGAGAGTTAGAGAATTAAAAACAAATAACAACGTGCCCAGCAGCCTTACCTATGCGGTTTCTATGCAGAATTCCATGGATACAACGTTATAGAGTGGTCTCATGAAGTCCCATATCCTCTTTGCATAATCTCTAGTACTCAAATCATCCACTAACTCCAGAGGCGGATTAGGATGACTATATATGTCGAGGTTGAGCTCTTGCAACATGCGGCCACGCCCACGCAGAATGGTGTCTTGGAGCATCGTGTCGACATAGGCCGTGTTACAATCGGAGGTCCAGTGGAGGTGAATCCTGCGCAAGGGAATGGCGGCGTTGCGATGAATCCAGATGTTGGACACTATATCTTGGCTGCGCAACCGTTCCAAGAGAAGAACTGGGACGAGTCTCCAGAGAGGGCGCCACCTGCTCGACAAAATGCTTGTTCGAACAGAGTCTCGGGTTGGGAGTAAGGAGAGGATGTGGATAAGGACACAGTCTGATAGACTGCTAATAAAGTCAGTAGTACCGTTTTTCTGGCTTCCTGTCCTTTCGTCTTCTTCCTCCGACTCCATTTCTCTCATTTTCTGCCGCTTCTTCAGTGTCTGTGTTTTGTGTGTTTTTTTTTGCTTTGAGTGAGTGAAAGGGTTTCTTTCCGGTTCGATTTTGGGGATTTGCCTACTTACTAGCGAAATTAAAACAACGATGAAAAGCGAGGCACAGCATTTGGGAATTTGGATTCAAGAAAACGACGTCGTTCATACACGGGAAAAAGCTCTGACCCGCCCAGGACACAAGTGGATGGAATTGGTCTCTTAGAGCATCCACAGCTGCAAATTGCATTCTATCTTATTTTACCATCTCAAAAAACTATTTTTTCAACATACTTTATAAAAACCATCAAAACTTTTAATTTTTTTAGCACTTTATTTAAATATTCTTTCTTTATCATTTTTTATTCTTTTTTAATAATTTTTAAAAGAACATCCCGAAATAAAAAAATAAAAAACTCTATTAAAAATTTTAATTTTTTATTAAAATAATATTTTTACAATAAAATTTTAATATACCAACATCCCAAAACTCTATTATTTTACTTTTTTATTAAAATAATATTTTTACGCAATAAAATAATATATCCCACAATTACCATCTTTTACAATTCAACACATTATTTATTTTTTATCTCTTTTTTTTTCTGTTCAAGAACCATAACACCACCACCGCCTGCACTACACAGCTGAAACCACCACCACCAGCAACCCATAATCTACCGTCAACACCAAAAAAAAAAAAAAAAAAAAAAAAAACCAGACCATCAACACCAACCTCTCCGATCATCAACAACACACACAAAAAAAAAAATACAGCAACCCACCACCACCAAAACGATACAACCCACAACCACCGTGACTCACACCTCAACCACACCATGATCCGCCGTGACCCACATAGACACACCACCAAAAAAAAAAAAGACCCATAGTGAGCAAATCCCAGATTTATGCCGGCAAACCACGTCGGAAACCTATAAACATGCCGTCCACCAAAACACGAGAGAGGATCGCAACCCACCAGAAAAAATGAACCAATCTCAGCCATACCCACCTCTTCTATAGGCATCGGTCACAACAGGAAGAAAAAAAAAAAAAAAAAGAACTCCCAAACCCAGAACACAAAACACAATAGAGGAGAAGGATGATGCCTGTTGGTGTCTCTGATGTGGTTTTGTTTAATTTTGATCATTGATGTGTGAATTGAGAAGAGCATGGCGTATGGGTCTAAAGAGAAGAGAGAGCAAGTGAGAAAGAGAGACGGAAGAGAGAGAAAAGAAAGAGAAATAATGAGAGAGAAGAGGAAATTTTGGGTTAAAAAGGGGAGAGAGAGAGAATTAAAAAATTATTTTTTTATACCATTCAGCTACAGTATCATCTCACAAATAAGATGGTATTGTAGCATTATACCAAAAAAAATTTGGCCTTTGGCATTTGGCCCCTTCCGCTGTTGGGCATATTGTGGGCCTAAATGCCAAATGTAAGATACATTTGGCATTTGAAAGGCCCACTGTGGATGCTCTTATATGTTATTTTCAAACTTGTCATTTTTTATTTATAAAAAAAAAAACTTAGATAATCTAACTTTCTTTTTATTACATTTTTTATTACTGAACTTGATAAGATTAATTGATAAATGTTTCTTTAGTAGTTATTATTATTTAATGTATTTATCAATTCAAAGAAAAAAATTTATTTAGCAAATTGATATAAATGGTTTTACTTTTACTTTTTTATGTTGGTTGCTTGCCAATCTCGAATAAGTGTCATTATTATTATTATTTTTTTATAATTACAAAATGACTATTGTGGACAATATAAATTTTTTATATTCATTTTATTTTATGGATTGTTTGATAGGCCAAAATTAGAAATTAACGCCGTTTTTCAAACAATATAATTAGTAGGCACTGTTTTTAAACTATATTTTTTACTAACATCTCGAGTTTAAAAAACTCAATTTTGGGACTACAAATCGAGTTTTTGTGACTCGATTTCTATGATCTGATCACATCTGATGTGACATTTTTTCCACTTGGTGACCACTTGAAAATCGAGTATCTAAGACTTGATTTACAAGCTACCCAATTTATTCCCAATTTTGGCCGAAAATGAAGATACAAAAAGACCTATGGACATGACCCCTCCATCCAAGCCAACTAGCCATAATAGACTGAGCATAGAATTATTGAGTCTTGGTCCTACCTACTCCAATAAATATGCCTGACTAAAGCAAACCTCAAACACATAAAAAGAGAGAAGTTTTGAGCATCTTAACCCCATGACTCTACAAACTCAGAAAAAATAAATTACGTACTTTGAAATTTTTTTCCTACCTACTCCTTTAAGAGCATACTTATCAACAATTCTAAAAAATTTAACATTTATCATCTCAAAATCCAATTTTATAACATACAACACACCATTTTACAATACAACCTATATCAAAACTTCTACTTTTTTACCATTTCATTTAAATATTATTTTTTATTCATTTTTCATTTGATCTCTTTCTCTCTGTCTCTCTCTCCCTCTGTCAAAACTCAAAAGTTGTCTCTCTCTCTCCCTCTGTAGAAGACTAGAACCTTCTCCCTCTTTCTGATCTGCTCTCAAACCCGTGCTCCATGTCTCTGATCTACTCTCAAGCCCATGCTCCATGGCTGACCACCAAGCTCCGTCAGCCTAAAACACTTCTCACCCTCTCCATCGGCCTAAAACACTTCTCACCCCTTCTGGGTATTTTGGAAACTGATTTTCTAGTATTTTGGAAGCTGTTTTTCTGTGTTCGTTTTTTTTTTTTTTTTTTTTTTTTTTTCCTGGGTTTTTTGGAAGCTTATTTTATAGGTATTTTGGAAATTGATTTTCTGGGTATTTTGGGAGCTGATTTTCTAAGTTTTGAAAGCTGGTTTCTGTGTATATTTTTTTTTTGCCTAGGTATTTTGGAAGCTGATTTTTTGGGTTTTGGAAGCTGATTTTCTGGGTATTTACTATGAGGTTTTTTTGTGCCGATTTTCTGGTTTTGAGGTTGGGTTTCTGTTCAATGTCAGAGATTTTTTTCACTATTCACGCTTTCTTTCACTATAATGTACAAAAGGAAGAGACACAAGTGTCAGAGGAGTTTACATCAAACTTGACCTCCCACTAACTCTATGGCCCAAGAAAACTCCTTACACACAACAATCAGAAAAGTACTAGTAAAGGTGTTTTGTTTTGTTTGCTAGCACATACAAATCGATGCTTAAAGGGTCGGCTTATAAATCAAGTGTTAGAGATTCGATTTCCAGGTGGACACCATGTGGAAAAAATGCCACATCAGACGTGATCAGACCATGGAAACCAAGTCTTTGAAACTCGATTTATAGGCCTAAATCGAGTTTTTAAGGCTTGAGATGTTAGTAGTATATATAGTTTGAAAACAGTGCCTACTAATTATATTGTTTGGAAAACATTCTTAATTTCCAATTTTGGCCTTTTTTGATACATTGGGACTTTGTCTCATTGTTTTGTTAAACAACTTCTATAAAATTTGTGGTATGTATTATTATTAGTGGATTATATGATTATGTATTATTGCTCGGTAAAAACCTTGACATGTGTTATTATATTTGTGCATACCCAAAAAGTGGCTATTGGGCCCAACCTCTATCTGGGCTCACAATCTATTTGTATTGTGGGCTTTGGATTTCCTACTGTGGGTGATTCTATGCCCGGCCACCCAAGTACCCTTGTTGTCTCTCCTCTTTAGACCTCTTAGAATTGCTCCCCCTTTCTCTCTCCAAATGGTCACCCTCTTTTCTCAGTCTTTACTCTCAAATTCCCAACCCCCTCTCTCAAATTCTCATCTCTTATTTATAGCCCAAGGCTAGTGGAAGAGTTATGATTATTTTTGTGGTGAGTGGGAAGAGAGGTAAAGTCACAAAATTCACAATACACAAAACGACAAACTCACAAACTGATAAAGTCAAAATGTCAAATAAAGGCAATTACACATAAGATAAAGCTATTCAATTCTAAAGAGAGAATCTCATTTTTCAGAGAAACAGAGAGAGAGCTCTGCTTTCACTCTCAAAGTATAGCATAGAGAAAAAAAGAGAGAAGTAGAGAACTAAAATACCTTGAGGGGCGGCGCCGCGGCAGCACGTTGAGGACTTAAGGCCAAGCCAAGACAATCTCTGATCCGATCTCGTTGTCACTGATGTCGATGTGCTCTGGGACTAGGGCTGGGGCGGGGTCTATTATTGTTGCCTAAGGCCAACAGCACAATTTCTTTCTCTTATCTCCAATTAGATCTCGTCGTTGCCAATGGCTCGATGTGCTCTATTGTTGTTGCTGTTGCTGAGTTTGAGGCGGAGGTGGAGGCATCAATGTGCTTGGTCGTTGATGGGTTTCCTTTTCCTTTAGGATAGGATTTCAATTTTGCTTAACCATTTGATCAATCGGTGTACGCGTTTTTTTTTTTTTTTTTGAGAATCCGTTTGGGTTGGGTATTTAGTTAATAAAAATTTAATTATTTTGATTTAAAAATTTGTTTGGGGTTAGTTTTGTTTAGGATTGATACTGGGCTTTTTTTCCTTGGAGTGGGCTTGCTATGTTACAATATTTTTTTTAGATTTTAGTTCAAAAATTTTTTTTTGGGCTTTTTCTTTTTGCTTGAAAGTAGAACAAATTATAGAGTAAAATTTAATTTTATGGGCATAAAAAAAAAATGAGGGTGTTCCAAAATTTTTTTGAAGGGTCGATAAATAAAAATTTCTAATTATTACAAATAAAATCAATACTTGATAAAAGGATGTAAAGAGATAATTTGAAATAAATACAAAGTTAGTTATTCAAAAATAAATTATAAATAATAGCAAAAATAAATACAATCAAAATTATGCAAAAATCAATTGGACAAAGAGAGAGAGGACCTGTTAAACGAAGTCAGATATCTATGGGCTGAAACTTTACTTGAGAATGCATAATTTAATTTATTCCAAGTCTATTGTGATTGAATTTCAACAAAATTTTTTGTCTAGTATGAATCACGTAAACAACCCAATTTCAAGGGCAAAGCTTGGTCCAAAAATCGGCTAAGAACATACAATTCAAAAGAATTCAATACTTATATTAATAAACCTAAAATTAGGGTACCATTAAATAGCGTCAATAATTATTTATTGGGAATGCAACAATTGCTGCATAATGGGTTATGTGTCAACAAAAAGAAAGTAACACGTGTCCAAGGGTCATGTGCAATGCACATGATCAGATGGACCCTTAGATACTTGTCAATTTCTTTTGTTGCCACATAACTCATTATGTGGCTATTGCTACAGACAAGCATGTAGCAAAACCTTTTCCTTATTTATTTTTTATTCTAAAAAATTTAGTTATTTATTTTTCAAGATACAAACCTAAATTATGAAATTAAAAATTGAAATTTAGACAATGCAAAAGTTGCAATATAGTTTTTTTTTTTCTCATAAAGATGCAAATATGCAATACAGTTATACAATAGCATGCACTTAGGGTGGAAGAGAAAGAAATAGAGCTACTAAAATTACTTAAGCAAACTTTCTATGGGAAGGATACTTCTCTAAATAAACCAAAAAAGGGGGAAAAAAAACTTACCATAAGACTCACCTACAATAGACCGAAGACATTTTTATGAAAAGCAATAAAGGAATGCCAAAGTTGTTGACTGTGCGTGGGGTTATAATTTAGGCAGGTGTGGCTCTACATATATCTCAGGGTGGTCATAAGACCACCTTGATTTGCCAAAAAATGTGTGTGTGTGTGTATATATATACACACATGCAAAAAAAAAATGTATATACTAAAGTAACCTATTTTGACCACCCTAATAAGAATTTTGACAACCCTGATTTGACAATTACAAGAATAATGCTACATTCATAATATTTTTAAAATAATTTCATAAAAAATCTTATGTGATAAGCGGTGTAAGGTCCTGAATCTGCTGTAGCGGTCCAAAGACTGAAATCCACCCTTGGGCTTCACAAAGCTAAGGTCCACTCAGAATCACGGCCCAAAACAATGAAATTTGTAGAGGGGAAACCATACAACAGTGAACCATGCCAGTCCCGAGGTCCTTTCTATCCTTATGTGTTTATCTTGTTCTTCCCCTATTACTCTGTTCCTTTTCTTCTTTCCCTTAATTGGATGCTACTATTTTCTTTTCCCCTTTTCTATCTTCTTTTTGCCAGCCCCTTTACCATGTCCCTTCCCATCTTATTTATACCTTAGATCCATATCATCTCCACCTCACATCTCATTTCCCTCCCCCCCCTTACTTGGTGACACTTGTAACTCCTTTTTACAGAAAGCACTTATGGTAAAATATCTAGAAATCCACTTTCCTGTTCAGGTCACTTCATCATTAATGCTGGAAGTAAGGCTGCTGTTTCCACATTTATTACAGTTAAGGTAGCCTGTCTATAGCATTCAATGTCTCCAGATATTTGTGATGGTCTACACCATCCGTTCACGGTTCCTCGGGTCCTCGGGCTCCGACCCGAGTAGGTTTTTCTTTGGGACACTTGCCAGTCCTCGGGACACGTCATCTTTCGGGTCTTCGGGTCCTCACAATAGCCCTTTAAAACTTATGCCAATGATCTTCGATCGTAGGATAGGTTTTAATCCACTAGATTTGCTACTTACGTGCCAAACAGTTCCCCACGTGTAGGTGTCTTTTCATGTACTAACGCACGTCCCTGGCGCTTCGGTATCCGCGATTAGTCATTTATGGCGTCAGGCGGCTTCGTGTCTGTCCACGTTCTACGGCGTGATCAAAAACGTACGGTATGGATTTACTTTTTACTGAGCGGGAAAAAGACCGCGCCTTTTTCACCGCTGTATAAATATGGCCATGAGCTTTCTGAAGTTCACTTTTGCATTCTGAAGAAAGAAACCTCCCGAGGAGCACAAAGAGCGTTTTCTAAGAGGTGTGTTAGTACTCTCGCTAGTCCTCCCTTGTTACTCAACTTTATTGGTTTTCTCTTTTATTATTTCGTACAACTCAATGGGTAGATATGCTAAGTTAGTCGATACTGACGAAGCGAAAGCCAAGTTCAAGGCCCAATATAGGATTCCCGATGATGTAGAAATAAAACACTGTGAGGAGGGGGAATGGCTATTGTCATCCCGACCCCCCGGGTCAGTAGTGATCCCGATGATCGCTTTCATTGAGGGCGGTATGGAGATTCCCATGGGTAGGGTGACCCGAGACTTCCTTTTAAACTATAGATTGACCCCGTACCAATGCTCTAATAATGTCCTTAGGATTTTAGGGTGCGTGGATGCTTTAAACAAAAAACTAGGGACCAATTTGACGTGGCACGATGTTAATTGGATATACAAATGTCAAAAGGGGGAAAAATCTAAATTCTATATGAAGTGTAGGGTGGCCGCAGTTAGGTTGATTTTATGTTTGCCCGATTCGAGCAAGGGCATGGATGAAGATTTTCTCATCGTGTCCGGTAATTGGCATGACGGGTTGCACTGCCCCACTCAAGAGGGGGAGCCAGGTAGTACTCCCGAGGATGAAAAGAAAAAAACGCTAGGTTTTTTTTTTTTTTTTTTTTTTTTTTGCCATCTTACAAACGATGCATGTATTCTATGGCAGACGAGCACCACACCGCGCCAGCCAAACACCTGGTGAAATTCACAGATCTAAATCGCATCCTCAGGTCGGAGATCTTCCTTCACACAGACGGACAACTAAGAGCGGCTCACGTCATCCTCGGCTACAAACCGTCCACCAAACGTTTTCAAAGCCCAAAGAACGTAATCCGGGCTAGGGATTCACGTCTAGCGCAAATAAACGTTGCCCTACCTGGTTTTCTACTGGCTGGACCCCCACCTCGAGGAACGCAGGACGCCCAGCTTACCGCATCCTTAACAGCCCAGCTCGTTTGTCCTCGGGCATCCCCCGTGGTCGCCGAAGAGAAGGCTAGGGAGGAATCGTCTGAACCTCAACGGGTAGAGGTGCGTGACAAAGATTTTGAAGTCTTTTATCGCCCGGACGCTCCCAGCTCTTCTGCAGTCCACTCTTCCGGTGCAATGGGATTCGAGGAGAGGGAGCCTGACTTACTCGCCCTCTTGCAAGCCCACGCCGGGGGTTCCACACCAGCCGTGGCCGTTCCTCCCTGCCCTATCACGCCGGCAATATCTCAACCGGCACACGTGGATGGGGTAGAGAGAAAAAGAAAGAAAGGGCAAGGGAGCAAACACTCGGTCGAACCCGAGGAAGGGGAAGTCACCGAACCCCCTACCAAGGAGGCCCGAGTGAGTAAAAGCCATTCCAAGAAGTCTAGCCATGCATGGACTTCAAAAGATATGGGGGCTGACCAGACCAAAAGGCCTTCCGCTTGGCGTCCGTCTTTCACTCTTAGTACCGGGAGCCCCGTTCTCGACGATGCCAACCTTAGAGACCCGCAAAAAGGGAGCTCCAGGTTGGTAGCGGAGTGTTTGGAGAAGGCCCTATGTCTCCCTGAGGACATGGCCGCGTTGCGATCCTTCCGGAAAAGGGAGGTCTTTCTTTCGTTGAAGCAGGACCTAGCTAAGGTACAGCCCTCTCACAATCCCACGAACCTACTTTTGGTATCTGCTCCTTCTCTTTATCCACCAATTTAAGCTTAACATATGTTTCTTGCAGGCTGTCCAGGCATCCTTCATGGCCGAGGAATGGGTGGATCACTATTTGGACTTAAGTCGAAAGGCTGAACACAACACAGAGGTTGCGGTGAAGGCCCAATCCGAGGCGGAACAAAAACTAAAGGATACCTTGGGCAAACTTACTGAGATGGAAAAGGCGCACAAGAATGCTGAAGCTGCTCTTGAAGGTTTTTAGAGGCAGGCCAATGTTGCCCTAGAGGCACAGAAAAGTGCCCAAAATCGCCTTGCGCTTACAGTCGTTGAGCTGAAGCAAGTTACCCAACAACTGGAAGCCAAGGAGCAGGAGAAGGCTGAGGCAGAACAAGCTGCTTATGACGCCGGGATGAAGAGGGCGTCGGAGAGCCTCACGGCTCAGCTCCGAGGCGTGGCCCGTACCTTTTGCTCAGAGGTTTGGGGTTATGCTCTGGACGCGGCAGGAGTCCCTGCTGACTCGGAACTTCGTGATCCGAGCAACATTCTTTACCCGCCCGCCCTGCAACTAGCGCCTCAGGTGGATCCTAGTCCCGTTCATTCACCTTCGGCCCTCCCTCCAGAGCAAGATCCCCAACCTCTCGCCTCCCCGGGTCAAGACAAAACACAAACTCTCCCATCCCCGCCCGAGGTGATTGCTGTGGAGGACGAGGAAGAGGTGGCCGAGATAGCATTGACAAAGAGGAAGAAAAAAGATAAGCAGAAGGAAAAAGAAACAAAGGAGCATGAAGATAAACAGTCTTCTACTTGAAGCGCTTGTCTTAGTTTTTTGTTGTCTTTTGTAATAGGACATCCTTTATAATTGTAACCTTGTTTTGGAAAAAGAACAGTGGATGGGAATTCTCTTATATTTTAACAAAATTTTTGTTTAGATTTAATGACATGCAATGTCGTTTGTACTTCTCACTTATTTCATATATTTCTTACTGTACGTTGGTGCCATTACATTTCTTGCCTTTACTGCCTTGAATCCGTTCTTGTGAGTGTCTCTATTTATCTTTTTTTTTTTTTTTTGAAATGTTGACCCACATTACATTAGTATCCCGCAACAGCCCTTTAAATCGGCCTGGCCATTATAACGGGGTTTAGGCCGTGCTTGCGCTTAAATTTAACTCTAGCGTTTAAAGGATTCCATGATCGCAGCAATTTCCCCTAGACAACTTTTAGCTAATCAGGTAGCATCAACACTTAAATAATTTTACCATGATGTTATGTTTCCCTAGGCTTATGGCCCAAGGAGCCACACAAGTCCTCGATTCGTTTCAACACTTAGATAATTTCATTATGACGTTAATTTTTCCTAGACCCGTGGCCCAAGGAGCCAAGCAAGTGCTAGGTTCAGTTTAACACTCAAAGATTTTCGCACGATGTTAATTTTCCCTAAACCCGTGGCCCGAGGAGCCAGTCAAGTACTAGGTTCAGTTTAACACTCAAAGATTTTTGCACGATGTTAATTTTCCCTAAACCCGTGGCCCGAGGAGCCAGTCAAGTACTAGGTTCAGTTTAATACTCAAAGATTTTTGCACGATGTTAATTTTCCCTAGACCCGTGGCCCGAGGAACCAGTCAAGTACTAGGTTCAGTTTAACACTCAAAGATTTTTGCATGATGTTAATTTTGCCTAGACCCGAGGCCCGAGGAGCCAAGCAAGTGCTAGGTTCAGTTTAACACTCAAAGATTTTTGCATGATGTTAATTTTGCCTAGACCCGAGGCCCGAGGAGCCAAGCAAGTGCTAGGTTCAGTTTAACACTCAAAGATTTTTGCATGATGTTAATTTTCCCTAGACCCGTGACCCGAGGAGCCAAGCAAGTGCTAGGTTCAGTTTAACACTCAAAGATTTTATTACTCCTCCCGTAGACACAAACAGAAAGTAGTAGGTATGGATTGTTCTCCACAAAAACAGCTACTTTTTCATTACTAATAATAATAACGCCGTAAGTTATTTACATTCCACGGATGAGGTACAACTTTCTCATCCAAGTCTTCCAGGCGGTAAGCCCCAATCCCAGCAACAGATGTAATTCTATAGGGTCCTTCCCAATTTGGCCCTAGCTTTCCCCACGCTGGGTTTTTCGTTGCCCCCACTACTTTTTTCAGCACCAAGTCCCCGGGTACTAGGGGTCTTGATTTCACCCCCTTGTCATACGTTTGTTTAAGCTTCTACTGATAATTGGCCAACCTTACGCTGGCTATCTCCCTCCTCTCCTGTATGGTGTCCAGACTATCTAGCAACGACCGGTTATTCTCCTCCACTCCATACTGTTCTGTCCTCAACGTTGGCTGAACGGATTCCAGAGGGATTACTGCCTCCATTCCATATGTCATTGAAAAGGGGGTTTCCCCGGTTGACCTCCGGGGTGTGGTGCGGTAAGTCCATAGCACATGGGGCAATTCTTCCACCCACTTGCCTTTGACATCATCCAACCTTTTCTTTATCCCGGCCAGGATGACCTTATTAGAAGCCTCCGCCTGACCATTCCCTTGTGGGTATGCTGGCGTCGAATACCCATTTCTTATGCCCATCGTCCCGCAGTACCTACGAAAGGCTTTGCTGTCAAACTGAAGCCCATTGTCCGATATTAACGTGTGGGGGATTCCGAACCTTGTTACTATATTTTTCCATACGAATTTCTTTGCATCAACATCCTTAATACTAGCCAAAGGTTCAGCCTCTATCCATTTAGTGAAATAATCCGTACCAACGAGGAGCCATCTTCGGTTCCCAGGGGCCCGAGGAAATGGTCCAACAATGTCCAAGCCCCACTGGGCAAAGGGCCATAGGCTGGAAAGCGGATTTAGGACACCCCCAGGTTGGTGCATGTTTGGAGCGTATCGTTGACACTGATCACACTTTTTAACATAGTCCTGGGCGGTTTTTTGCATATTCGGCCACCAATATCCTTGGGTCAGAGCCCGATGTGCCAGGGATCTCCCCCCAGTGTGGCTTCCACACGTGCCCTCGTGCAACTCTTCCAATATGGACTCTACGGCCTCCGGATGTACACACAGCAGGTACGGTCCCGAGTACGACCGTTTGTATAGTTTTTGCCCTTCTGACAGCCAGTACCGAGGAGCTGCTCGGCGTACTTTTTCCGCAGCCATCTTGTCCTCGGGCAATATTCCCTGCTTTAAATAAGTCACCACTGGATCCATCCAGCTCGGTCCTACGTGAATACTATGAATCCCGGTTGCCGGCGTGTTATCAAGACTAGACGTCATCATGTCCTCAACCAAGACCACCCGAGGGAGCTTCGACCCCAAGGAAGTGGCTAGCATAGCCAATGAGTCGGCATGAGCATTCTGCCCTCTGGGAATTTGTTCAACCGTAACCGTTTTGAATAGACATAACACAGCCTTCACCTTCTCAAGGTATTTCTGCATTCTTTCATCCCGAGCCTCAAAATCTCCTTTGATGTGCCCAAAAATTAGTCGGGAATCGCTGAAGAGTTTCACCACCTCTCCTCCCAAATGTTTTACTAACTTCGCTCCAGCCAAAACTGCCTCGTACTCGGCTTCGTTATTGGTGGCAGCGAATCCCAACCTCAATGACCTTTCTATGACCAACTTCTCCGGAGTAACCAACACAATGCCCACGCCTGATCCTTTCCGGTTAGATGCTCCATCCGTATAAATTTCCCACGGATGAGTCAAATCGGGCGCCATCATCGTGATGGCGAGGATCATCTTATCCTGCTGCAAGTTAGCATCTGTAAATTCAGCAACAAAATCGGCAAGGACTTGCCCCTTGATAGCAGTGCGGGGCATGTACTTGACATCATACGCCCCCAATCTGGTTGCCCACTTCGCGACTCGACCCGTATAGTCTGACTTCCTCATAAGAGCCTGCAATGGCAATTGTGTGAGCACGACTACGGTGTGAGCTTGAAAATAGTGGGGGAGTTTTCTCGTGGCATGCACAATTGCCAAGATTGCTTTCTCCAGAGGTAAATAATGCGTTTCTGCTTCCTGTAGAGACTTACTAATATAATACACCAGGCTTTGAATCCCATCTACGCTGCGCATCAATACTAGGCTAACAGCATATTCCGTGACTGCCAAATAGGCATACAACACCTCTTCTTTCTCGGGTCGGGATAGTATCGGCGGACTAGCGAGATATTGCTTCAAATCGGCAAAAGCCCGGACGCAATCGTCCGTCCACTGAAAGTTCTTCCACTTGTGTAAGAGTTGATAAAACGGCCTGCACCTGTCCGCGGACCGGGAGATGAACCTATTTAGGGCTGCAGCCATCCCAGTGAGTTTCTGCACCTCCTTGGGATTTCGCGGTGGATTCAAGTCCATAATCGCTTTAATCTGGTCGGGATTAACTTCAATCCCACGGTGAGTGATCATATACCCGAGGAACTTTCCCGAACTGACCCCGAAGGAACATTTTGAAGCATTCAAGCGCAGCCGATGCCTTCTTAACACCGAAAAAGTCTCCTCTAAATCCTCCAAGTGGTCTACTGCCCTCTTACTTTTTATCACCATATCGTCAATATAGGCCTCCATATTTCGTCCCAGCTGTCCTTCAAACATTCGGGTCACCATCCTTTGATAAGTTGATCCTGCATTCTTAAGACCAAAAGGCATTATCCGATAATGATAATTTCCGCTAGGAGCTCGAAAAGCTGTTTTTTCCTGGTCAGACAATGACATGGGAATCTGGTGGTATCCCTGGAATGCATCCAAAAAACTCATCCGAGGGTGCCCTACAGTAGCATCCACTAGCTGATCAATCCTGGGAATGGGAAACGGATCCTTCGGACAGACCTTGTTCAGGTCGGTGAAGTTTACACAAACTCGCCACTTGCCGCTTTTCTTTTTGACCACTACTGTGTTGGCGAGCCACTCGGGGTAAAAAACCTCTTTAACGGCTCCAGCCAGCTTCAGCTGGTTTAATTCTTCCCGCACAGCATCGGCATGTTCACAGGACATGCGCCGAGGAGGTTGCTTACGGGGAACGGCCTGGGATCAACATTTAAACGATGACAGATAAACTCTGGATCAATTCCGGGTACATCGTATGTTGTCCAAGCAAAAACATCAATATTTGCCTTTAAGAATTCCAATAACTTTTCTTTCGGCATCAGGCAACTGAGAACCCACGCGGAAATGCCTCCCGCCTTCTCCTATTGAGATCTCCTGAAGGTCCTCGGTGGTAACTTCCATCCCTAAGGCACTTCCTTCCCCAACAGGATTCTTTGATTGCTACAAGGTCCCCTGACCTATCTCTTCTTCTTTAACCCCGGATGTCTTGGTGATTGCCATTACAAGGCACTGCCTGGCTGTCAGCTGATTGCCTAACAATACCCCCACCTGCCCACCTGTGGGGTATTTAACCCTCACGTGTAAAGTAGATGATACCGCGCCCATAGAATGCAGCCACGGCCGAGCTAATATTGCAGTGTAGGGCGAATAGGCCTTGATAACTATGAAGTTAACCTGTACTTCCTCTTCCCCCACCCGAACAGGCAAAGTAATCGTTCCCTGGGGAACAACTGTTTTCCCATCAAAGCCTATTAATGGAGAATCATATGTCTTGAGGTCCTCGGCCTTCAATCCCAAGCCATCGAACAGATCGGGATACATAATCTCAGCTCCGCTTCCTTCATCCACCAGGACCCGCTTGACATCGAATCCACCGATTCTAACGGTGACTACCAAGGCATCGTCGTGTGGTTGAATAGTCCCCTCTTTATCTTCCTCGGAGAATCCCAAAACAGGAGTTGGGGCCAACCTCATCTTTTTGCTGCTGCAGTTGTCCAAACACTCGGCACCACCTTCCATGCTATTCTGTACGGACATGACCCGAAAAGAAGTGGTGCCTTCCCCCCTTGGTTTGGCTAAGATTACATTGATAGTTCCTAAGGCCGGCCGAGCAACATTGTCAGGCCGGGCCCCTCCACTACGCTGGACTTGCCCCCCCGGCTGCACCAAGAAATGATTGATCTTTCCCGCCCTGGCCAATTGGTTCAAATGGTCCCGTAACGTTCTTCACTGTTCCGTGGTGTGCCCATTATCCTGGTGATAATGACAATGGAGGTTCTGGTTTCGCTCGGACGGGTCTCCATTCATCCTATTAGGCCAACGGAAATAAGGTTCATCCCGTATTTTCTCCAATATCTGATGCACCGGCTCTTTGAATAAGGCGTTAACCATGGGAGCCCTAGATGCTGGTGGGTGTCCCACAAAATCTCTCCTGGGCTGATTGCCCTGGTAACCCCCACCCCTCGAATCCTTCTTCTCGGGGAACTGTCTTGCCTTACTCTTACTTCGCATCTGATCTTCCTCTACCCGTTTATACTTATCAATGCGATCCATGAGTTGGCACATATTCACCGCCGTTTTCATCACCAGAGATTTTCTTAAGCCATGATCGGTCGGGAGTCCCACCTTGAAGGTCCTCACTGCAACATCTTCCACGTCCCCATCAATCTCATTGTATGTCTCCCAGTATCTATCTGAATATGTTTTGAGAGTTTCGCCTTCTCTCATGGCCATTGACAGCAAAGCATCTAAAGGCCTCGGCACCCTGCTACATGTCATAAACCGTGCGCCAAACGCTTTTGTTAGTTCCTCATAGGATCCTAACGATCCTTCCTTCAAAGCATCAAACCATCTCATGGCCACCGGTCCCAAACTGGACGGGAATACTTTACACATCAGCGCCTCATTGCGTGAATGGACTGCCATCTTTTGGTTAAAATGGCTCACATGTTCCACGGGATCAGTTCTTCCGTTATAAATGGCAAAGGTGGGCTGCGAGAACCTATGAGGCAACCTTGCCCGGTTTATCCACCTCGCGAATGGGGATTTGGAAATCTGCCTTAAGGCCTTACTCATAGCATCATTCCCCGTGCCCTGGTATGACCACCCCCCAACATGCTTATCTCCACCACCTTTAACCCGATCAAATACGCTCGTACTGGGACGAGTTTTGTCCGTGGAAGACTCGGACTCCCGGCCATCGCCTTCCTCCTCATCGGCCTCTGGACTATCACTGGACGAAGAGGGGGAACTTTGCCTAGCCTTTCGCTTCCGTTTTAACTTTCTTCGCAGGCGATCTATTTCTGACTGCATTTTTCGCACCTCCTCGTCCCGAGAGGTCCGGTCAGACGTAGCTGATAGTCTTCCCCGTTCTTGCCCATTAGGACGTGACTCCACTACCACACTTGGCGTACCAATTCTCTGGTGATTTTCGTTCTGCGAACCTAATGACTCCTCCCTCTCTTGATTTAAACTTGCCATTGGTCCTCCAGACAGCACGCTCTACTTTGTTATTCCCACAGACGGCGCCAATTGTAAGGTCCTGAATCTGCTGTAGCGGTCCAAAGACTGAAATCCACCCTTGGGCTTCACAAAGCTAAGGTCCACTCAGAATCACGGCCCAAAACAATGAAATTTGTAGAGGGGAAACCATACAACAGTGAACCATGCCAGTCCCGAGGTCCTTTCTATCCTTATGTGTTTATCTTGTTCTTCCCCTATTACTCTGTTCCTTTTCTTCTTTCCCTTAATTGGATGCTACTATTTTCTTTTCCCCTTTTCTATCTTCTTTTTGCCAGCCCCTTTACCATGTCCCTTCCCATCTTATTTATACCTTAGATCCATATCATCTCCACCTCACATCTCATTTCCCTCCCCCCCTTACTTGGTGACACTTGTAACTCCTTTTTACAGAAAGCACTTATGGTAAAATATCTAGAAATCCACTTTCCTGTTCAGGTCACTTCATCATTAATGCTGGAAGTAAGGCTGCTGTTTCCACATTTATTACAGTTAAGGTAGCCTGTCTATAGCATTCAATGTCTCCAGATATTTGTGATGGTCTACACCATCCGTTCACGGTTCCTCGGGTCCTCGGGCTCCGACCCGAGTAGGTTTTTCTTTGGGACACTTGCCAGTCCTCGGGACACGTCATCTTTCGGGTCTTCGGGTCCTCAGAAGCGGAAATCGGTTATTATTTTTAATTTAGGTCCAATATTGACATCACTTTTTAAACTTATAATAACAAATTATTGTATAAGATTTGTATTTAAATTGTTGTAGATGTAGCATTACTCCAAAAAAAATTCAGCCCCTCAAGAAAAATATTATTTAATAGTGTCGACAGTTATGCTCTTTTTGGCTTTGCAGTGGCAATAATTTTTCTTTTCTTAGCAACTCAACTCACAGTTGTAGCAAACGTCATCCGTTTTATTTCTATTCTCTATTATCATTTCAGTTCTCTTACTTCATTACTATGATCTCAGCATTCTTAATTCTCACTTTATCTCTTATCAATCATTTATTTTTCTTTGTTAGTTGGAAAAAATGGAAACACTTCATGTATTTTTGCATTTTGTTTTTTGTGATATTGACATATTCAAGTTATTTTTTTAATTAAATTTTGTATAATTTAAGTTTCTTAGTGACCACCCTAAAAATAATTCCTAGAGCCGCCACTAAATTTAGGAGAAGTTTTACTATTTAAAATTTTGAATTTGATCTAAGAAAAGATGGATGTAGAAGCAAAAAAGCAAAACCATGCTTAACGGAAAACAACAACTCACAACAACAATAAATTTAATAATTATATTAAAAACAACCACACTCTCTGCTAAGATTCAATTGGTAGTGGGACTAAACAATTGGCATCATCATCATTCCTACAACCCAAACTTTTGAAATAAGAGTTAGAGAAAATCCTAGAGAGAGAATTTCATGCGAAGCAGATCAATCAGACAGGAGAGAGAATGATGGAGGGGAGTCTTTTGTGGCGTGATAGTAGTAGCATGATAGTATTAGCGTGAGAGTAGTAGTCTTTTGTGGCTGAACAGTTTCAGATTCTAATAGAGTTTTATAAAAAAAAAAAATTAATAATGTGGAAAATTGGGGAGTTAGTAAAATTGATGTGGCAACATATTATGAAGTCAACAAAAAGTCAGAGGCTTCTATTTTATAGTATATATAAATGATGGAGAATTCGAAAAAGATAAATAATAAATTAATAAACATAACGTTTTGGTACTTTTGCGGTTTCCATGCTCAATTCCATGGATATAACATTACAAAGTGGTCTCATGAAGTCCCACACCATATTTGCATATTCTTCAGTAGTACAAGAAAGATGATGATTCTCAACTTTAAGGAACAATTTAACCAAGTAGGGGATGTTTTCCAACACAACATCCTTGTCACCAAAAAATACCTTCGAAATGAAAGTACTCAGAGAGCTGGGGTGTTTATTTGGAGTTGGTGTGTGGAATACTTAGCATTGCAAATTAAATGTAACTTTTTTAGCGTAGGTACATGTACAATGATAGTGAACTTGCCTTCAATATTAAAGAAGGCTCCATAACACAGTAAAAGGGTGAAATCTTAAAGGAGTGAGCAGGCAGTGAGGAGTGTGGAGAGAGAGTCACAGTTTGCATATTTAACATTTCTAAGTTGTAGAATCCTGAGACCAGAAGGAGGATTGAGAAGAATGCCATCCTTCAATTTGAGAACACTAATGTTGTGCAAAAGTAGAAGACACTAATGTTTAGTAATAGCAATATATGTGTGGAGATTGAGCTCTTGCTTGCCACAGGGAATGGTGGCTCGGACCAATGTGTCAACATAGAATAAATCACAATCAAGCCGGGTCCATTAGAGGCGAAACTTGCATAAGGGAATGGCGTTGCAAAGAGTCCAAATGTTATACATTGTATCGACAAACCTAAATTTTGCATTCTTATTCCTAAAAAGATTAAAGTAGTCCAAGTTAAGAGTTGGGAGGAGAGTCTAGGGGGGCAAAACGCTTGTGATGACGACATCTTGGGTAGGGAGAAAGGAGAGGACGTGGCAGAGGAGACAGTCAGGTAAGCTGATAATTATGTCTTCTATGTATTTTTTATTCTCAATCCTCTGTCTCTGTGCCTTCATGCTCCAATCTACTTCTCTTATTATTCTCTAGGGTTGTCCAGCATGATCTGAGACCCGACCCACCCGAGGAAACTAACCAAATCCGATCCGACTCCAGCCGACCCGACTACTCCGACAGTCGATGGTGGATCTTCAACCCTAGAAATCGATTCCGGTGGGTCGGTCTCGGTTTTCCTCCCCTAAAACCTGAAAAATCCGAACCGATCAAAGAAACATAGAGTACAGCAAAATATTCCAAATTCTGGCCGAAGTTTTCCAGATTTCAGCAAAAAAAACCCAGATTTCAGCCAAAGTTTTCCAGATTCCAGCGATATTTCACTTAGATTCGGTGAGATTTTGACCAGATTTGGTGAAATCTCATTGAATCTGGTGAGATTTTAGCCGAATCTGGTGAAATCTCATAGAATCCGATGAGACGTTCGTTGGATCTGAGTTTTTCTCGTCGTTTTTGAGTTTTTCTCGCCGTCTTCTCAAATCTGTGACTCTGACCAACTCGCCTGCTACCCGTGGACAGCCCTATTGTTCTCTATTTTTTTTTTGGCTAAAGGAAGGGTATTCCTTCAATTTTGGAGATTTGTAGGTTTCATTTATGGTATATTATTAGTGGCGGAGTTTGGCTTACCTCTAATATTTTTTTAACTTGACATTAAAATAGTACTGGAAATAAGCCAAACCCTTGACGGCGTGTTCCTTAGTTCCTACCACACTTTTTTTTTTTTTTTTTGCTGAGTAAATACTTTATTGATCTACCCATAAAGGGAAAGAACAAAAAGGTGAGGGCCTAGGTCCATCTCAATCTAGAGCCTGATGAATTAAGAAAGGAAGAATAGAGATGGGAACTAGCCCACTCCAGTTACACAAGAGAGGCCCACTAGGCTAGAAAGAAAATAGGAACATTATCGGCTCTATATACAAAAGAAAATGAAACATTCACAAAAGTATTACAGAGGCATGAAATATCATCTATAATAACTCTGATACTCCAATGGGGGGCTACATCAGACTTGGATAGAGGCTCAATGACATTCCACCCATCACCTTTAATCGTTATGTTGAAGTAACCTTTAAGCACTGCTCTTTTAACAGCCCGAAAAGCAGCTTTAGCTTCTCCAAGCAGAGGACTTTCAAAGACCAGCTTGTCTACCCGAGCCAACAACATCTTTTCATTCTCATTTTCTGGCAATAACAGCAATAGAGGTTTTGTTTTCTCTAATTGCTGCATCAAAATTGAGCTTGACCCAATCTTTTTGTGATAGGGACCAACCTTTACCCAACTTCTACTTCTTTGACTGGCTATCCCAAGATTTTTTATGATCCATATAAGTTAAGAAAACCTACTTCGTTAGATCATATGGGGAAATAGTATTCTTCTAGTCTCTTCTTATTTCTAGTCATCCACAACATATCACAAAAAATTGCTACATAAAGCTGGAATTTACCCACATCTTCATCCACAATCCCCAAAGAATCCTTTGGATTAAGGATGAGTTTAACCCAATCCTGAATAGATAAATTTCTCATATTGTTTATATTCAGTGGCCAATGAGCTAAGAGCTAAAGTTGTTGTTCCCACACACACTAAATAAGTATGTGCTCCAAAGTTTCTGGGGCACTTTTGCAAAGGCAACATTCAATCGAATGCAAGGAGAATCTTTAGCTTAGGATCGATCTCATTCGAAGGATTTGCCCAGCCATTTTCCATAAGAGGTTCTTGAGTCTTGTGTGGACTTTCAGCTAACACAAATTGAGGGTGGTTGGGAAAGTTTGAGTCGCTAATAGCGTTATACGTTGATTTAATAGAAAATTCATTTGATGGAGGTAGACACCAAAAAACCTGGTATTGAAGGCTTGTTGTGGCAGATGGATACTTATTATCTTGTTGATTGTCTCTGCTTCAAAACTTTCCTCAAGTCTGCCTCTGTCCCAACTCCAGGTATCATGATTAATCAGGCCTACCACAAGGTGAAATTCATGAGAGGCATCTTGCTCAGAAAGGAATAAAATTTGGATATAAAGGAATCCAAGGATCTTCAAAAATCCAAGTGTTCCACCCATTCCCTATTCAATGGCAGAGCCCTTTTCTAATTACATCCCTGCACTCAATTGAATTGATAAAAGCTTCTTTTTTTTTTTTTTGATAAGAAACAAACGTAGCACTTTCATTGAAACTGACCAACGGTCAAATTGATTACATCAGTTTGAATCTGATTTCCTATTACAGATGGGGTATCCTCTACCCAGATAACGCAATCCTCTATCCTTCGGTCATGCTGAGCCAAAAGGTGTGCTGCCTGGTTGTTGCCCCTACGAGTGTGGGAAACCTTCCATGAACTAAAACATTTCAGCAACTCTTTGATGCCTTCCACAACCATCCTGATCGAGCTTGGAGACAAATCCGGCCCACCAATGGCTTTCACCACTGTCAGCGAATTGCTCTCCACTACGATATCTTTGATGCCAAGGTCCCAAGCCAAGCAAATCCCTTCTTCCACAGCTTTAGCTTCAACCTCCAAAGCACCCAATGGCAGTGGCAAATTCTTGCTCATCGACCCCATCAGCTGGCCCCATTCATTTCTAATCACCACACCCACGCCACAGCAACCTATATTCCCAAAAACAGCCCCATCAGCGTTTATTTTGTACCAACCCTGGCATGGAGGAGTCCACGAGCACAAAACTGAAGAGGGAGAGTTGGAATGACCAAGGGGAGGTTGTCTACATTCCTTGACAAATTCAGCAGCCAATTGAACCAAGACCTGAGCAGATTTACCGCCACCTCCATACCTGATTGAGTTTCGATTGTTCCATAAGCTCCACACCGAGACTGTGAACAACTCCCAATCTAACTCGATACTTTTCTCCTTTAATTCTCATATGAGGTCCATAAACTCCCGCTGAGCTACAGGCAGAAGAGGAAGCCGTAAGTTTGTCTTACTCCAAACATCAGCAGCTGTTTTGCAACTCCAAAAAATATGTTCTGCATTTTCCTCCCCACCGCATGTGTCATAGGTAGTTTCCACATCCAGGCCCTTTGACTTTAGACGGCATTTCGTTGGTAGAATATTTCTACATGCCCTCCACATGAAGTGTTTTATCTTGTTTGGACAATCCAGGTTCCAAATCAGCTTCCAAATAGCCTTAGATTTTGACCCATCAGAGCTCTCCCCTCTTTCCCCTTGTTGGGTTACCTTCGGGAGCTGGTCCAGAGCAGCCTTGTAGGCACTTTTGACTGAGAAGCAGCCATTATGAGTCCATGCCCAAACCAAAGAGTCATCAGGAAGCCGAGGGCTGATCGGGATGCCTAACACCATTTCAGCTTCAAAGGGAAGAAAGGATTTCCTAACCAATTCCGCGTCCCAGCCCCTAGATTCCTTCTTAATGAGGTCAGAAACCATAACAACATTAGAGGACGGAGGTCTCGGGCTTGCCACTTTGAAAGAGGTCGGCCTAGGGATCCACCTATCGTCCCAGATATTAACTCAAAAGAAAGTTGTGGAAGAATATCCTTCATCCACACAACACAATCTAAACAAGTTATAACAAACCTAGCCAGATTTGCAATTTATATTTGATGTATGTACTTACCAATCCAAAGGAAAAATATGTGTTTTGTAAACCGATATATGTTGAAAAATTTTACTTTCTCTTTCTTTTTCTTTTTTGTTTTGTCAATACCAAATATATATAATAATAAGTAATATGGAGTATGATATTTACTTTGTTTTGATCATTATTTTTTTTTTATATATTTATTGGGACTGTGTTGTATTGCTTTTCAAAGTTTCTATGTTTTGTACTTGGAATCAAGAATCATTAGTTAACTCTTTTAATCCGTTTGAATCGAGGGAGAGGGAGGGGAGCAAGAGGAGTAGAGTAAATTTGGCCGGAAATTATGCCATTTCAAACCCTCCCCCCCAAAAAAAAGCAAAAAACTCATTTAATTTAGCTATATAAAAAAAAAATAAACTAAAAAAAGAACTACATTTGAAGCTCTATATATTTTAAGGGGATAACAAATTAAACTTTTTAGTCTCAAAAATAACAAATTCAACCGATAAGTTTCAAAAGCCAACATAATAAATTATATGATTTCAATATAAATCCTATAGTTAAAGGGTTTAATTTATTAGTTTTTAAATTTTAAAGTTTAATTTGTTACACCCTTAAACTACATGATTGAAAATGTAGTATATATTTCTCAAAGTTTAATTTCGAGAGCCTTGAGAAAGGTTGGGTTCCAGTAATTAGCTCAATTGGTAAAGATTCTGATGGTTGAATAAGAGATTTAGGGTCTGTTCGGTTGAAGGAGTGGAAAAGTGAGAGCATAGAAAATTGTGGGAAGATAGAAAAGTGGGAGGATGAAAAATATTTAGTTTTCCCTCTTGTGTGTTCGGTTGGAGGGGTGGAAAAATCTTTTGTTCGGTTGAAAAGAAAAATGGAAGATGAAAAATATAATTTATATAAATTGACTATTATACCCTTATTATATAATATGTAAGAAATAGATTTGTTTGTACTCATTACATAATATAAAATTTATCACATAATATATATAACTTTATATTATTATTTTTATTATTATAATGTAAAAATTAGATTAGGTCACGTTGAAAAAAAAAAAAAAAAAGAATGTTCAGTGGACGTTGAAAAAAAAGAAGAAGAAGAAGAAGGGAGAAGAGAACGTTCAGGTAACGTGGGGAAAATTAAAACAGAGAGAGGGAAGAGAACTTTGAAAAAAAAATAGGTGGAAAGAGGGTATTTTTGTAAAAGTGCTATTATAACACTTTTCTCTCTAGATTTTCCTTCTGATTTGGAAGGAAAAAAAAAATGTGGGCCCGGAGAGGACTTTCTCCCCGGTTTTCTCTCCTTCCTATTTTCCTTTTCCAAACGAACAGTGAAAAACAGTATTTTCCACCCTATTTTCCTTCCTCTATTTTCCATCTTCCTTATTTTCTATCCAAACGAACGGACCCTTAGGGTTTAATCCCCATCTACACCAAAAATCAATTAGTGTCTTGATTTGATGATAAAGAACTATCATCAGGAGTGAACTCTATACATTGAAACACTCTTTTATAAAAAAAAAAAAAAAAAAAAAGTCTTGAGAAAGGAGCAGCCTGGTATTTCCACGAGAGAGGCTTCAAAATTCGTGTCACACTATTTCTAATAATAGTGCGATAGGCGTATATTATTCAGAGGGATGCCATGGCCGCTCTGCTACCCTTGTCTTTGCAGTTTGAGTGAGAGGTTGTCCCTACATTTCAATTTATTACCATTATTCTTTTTCTTTACAATGTCAGCTTTGAGGAGTCAAACAAAGCCCATTTTTCTGCTTTGGCAAATAGTTCTCTCTTTTGATTTTCTAACTATGAAACAAACCAGCACTTTCATTAGCTTTTCTAGCAAAATCTTGTAACTTAGAACGTGTATAAATTGAAGAAATTCTATGCCCCTCGTCAGCCTAGTAGCTGCGGATATGCCCAATGTATAGTTTCATAATGACATTCATAAAGGGTATATTGGAAAAATTATCCAAATTATGTCAATCAATGAAAGACTGTATTTTGACATATCCTAAAATCAAATAGAGGAGGATTGTCCAAATTGTGAAGGCAACAGCCTGTTTCTTTCAATGACAAAAAGTAAATGGCAATTAGACACTTGAGTGTAGTTCCTGATATTCTTTTTGCGAAGAATGAAAACACTCTTTAATTACTCTATCATCTACATGATCAGCCATGATGTTGTCTACATTTGTGTGAATTTTGGCCCTTTTTTTATATAATACAATGGATATCCGCACAAAAAGTTGGGTCTAAAAACCAAAGGGAGGTAGAAGAACAATGTGAACAAGATGGAGCTGTCTGAGCTTGGAAAAAGGTGTTGTTCAGAGCAGTGTCAGAAGGCCAATGAGTTGAGTCCAGGAGGTCTTACAATTATTATCCCCTGGAAGGGTGTGAAGGATTTTCCCACCCTGACAAAACCGTCCCTCATCAATCTGTAAAAAAACAAAATAAAATTTCAGTATTTATATGTGCTACTGAATTAACACCTTTATTATATCTGTTAGTTTAGAGCAATAATAAGGACAACTTTTTTCATTGTCTTTATCTGTGCTATTGAATAAACATCTTTATTATATTGTCAGTTTTGCACAATAACAATAGTTTAGAGCAATAATAAGGACAAATTTTTTCACTGTCTTTATATGTGCTACTGAATAAACATCTTTATTATATTGTCAATTTTGCACAATAACAAGGACACGACCTTTTTTATTATCTTTTCATAACTTGCTAAAATGAAAAGTTGTAAGTGGAGCAACATTACTTTCATATAGACCCACAACTTACAATATTTTATTATACATCAATCGCAACATGTCATTGTGAATATTTTTGTCACTCATCGATTAGTTCTACATGGACTCTTTAGCACAAGTTTGAATCTTTTTTCTTAGAAGCTTAATGTGCAATGACTATAGCAATGTATCTCAAAGAATATAGTAAAGTTGAAAAGAAGATAAGATTGCATAATTTTAGCTGGATTCACTGATAGTATAAAAAAGAAGGTGAATTTTCAAATACCTCTTTCAAACCTTGATCTACGACCTGCTCGACGAATTTGACTTTCATTCTTTTGTAGAAGTTCATCAATTTTATTTGGTAATGGTCCTGAGAATTCAACACGCTCGCTTCTGCTTTTGGTACTCTAATTGATGGAAGAAAGAGCAATCGTTTCAACTCAACACAAGTAGAAAATAACACAGCACGAATGACTTTTACACAGTTGAATGGCGTCTTATTTTTTGTAAACAATTTACCAAATTAAAAATAGATTTCCAGCTTTGGACCAGCTAATAGAACACATGCTAGTCAAGTTTTGTTACATTATTTGGTTTTAGGTTTTACTTAACGATGAGATTGTACACTTACCTTATTAGTTTTTGAAGCATCTGGTTCTTCCTTTTCACTAAATGCCGTTGACATATCATGAGACCCGTATAGTTCAGATGTATCGAAAGAATCTGGATGGCGTTGCTGCTTCTGTATTGCATGCTTGGTTAGAACCTTGGATAAAAGATCTTCATTCCCTTTTTTCGTTGAGTAAGATGTTTTGGCAAATGATGGATCTAATGCACTAATTTTGCTTTTTGATCCATCTGATATTGTGGATGCAGCAACAGCCTCTTTTCGCCTTTTTGCCCATGTAAAGCCGCTTGGTGCTGCGACTTCTGATGGGCCTGAATATGTACTGTCCCCTTGAGATGTATTCATCACTTGGGAAGTCTCTGACATTGTATCAAATGATGGCTTTAGTGGCTCTCCACGCATGGAAGTACCTTTTCCTTTGGGGATATGCGAACGGTCACTGTTTCTATGATCAAGTTGTATATATTCTTGTTTTTCCTGCACAACAAAGGATACTTAAATAAGTAAAACCTAAGTTTCTTCCTTTAAATACACAAACACTGTGCATGCATGCACACACACATATACCTCTTTTGATGCTAGTTTACTGAGAGAATTTGTTTCTTGCAAATTTTTACGCACTCTTCTAGGCTTCTTTGATGCTGCAGGCTCTCGCATTTTAGCACCAGTTTTTTTCCTGGAAATACATTGGCTATTTATTTAGCAGATAATTATTTATATTATTAAAAACAAAACAGAAAAATAAGCCATTAGGAGTGGATGCACCCATCTAGGTTTTCATATCAGCATGACTCATAGATTCAAACCCTAATTTAATCTAGCAATTTAGACTCTGACTTTAAAATCATGCAATAACAATAAATTCACCCGATTATGGAGAAAAAGATATTTGCTTATTTTATTTTATTTTTTCTCATCAAGAAGGACCCAGATCGCTAGTTCCACTAACATAGCACGCAACTGAACATTCTACAGATTAATGCTTGTATCATATATGTGAGTATGAACAAACTACAGACAGAGAAGGACCCCCATAAATGAGTGCAAGGGAGATACAATATAGATATATATATATATATATATATATTGATTGTCAGGCAGCTTCAAGAATTTGATTCAGAAGAGGGAAAACATTTCTACCCAAACCTGCATGAGCAGTTTATATAATGAAGAGTAAAAAATATTTCACCTTTGTCCATCCTCACGATTTTTAGCATCAATTTCCTTGCTAGGGGGATACTTTGGAAAGCTTGATGGGTCACATGCAAAAGGCTTTGTGTTGAAATACTGAAAGACAAAATCATGACGCAGACATCAAACCAGACAGTCAAAGGCTCAAAGCTACAAAATGGTACGGATTTTTATAATTAATAAGCATGCACCACAATATGATAATATGAAAAATTCTGGAAAATTTCTAAATTATAAGTGTAGTAAGGGAAATCTCAAAAACAGCCATGCCCCAAAATGTGGTAAAATTGGAACTAACTTTACTTTGAAAAAGAAATTTAAACAAACTAAACTTTTGGTAGAAGTTACCTCAGACATTAGGGCAGAGGATGCAGTCCCACGCTTTTGAGGATCTATGGAAAGTAAAATTTCTATCAGGTTCACAGCAGTTTTTGGAAACTCTTTACACTTCTCCCTAAGAGAACTTTCATAATTATGCAGGGGTTTAAACATAGCTGCTTGAGGAAGTTTAGACTTTTTCCAGAACTCATCAGGTGGTGAACCACAAAGCTTGAAAATTTTGTGTAATTGCTCAACCTGAAGATTGGAGTAGAATACTCATCAAACTCAAGTGCTACGTAAGAAATACTTTAACATAAGCCAATCAATAAGTGAACCAATTCCATTCTCATGGATAATAGTTAAGAATTGAAGTGTTAGGAGGATGTCTCCAAGTCAAGAATTCTTTCAAAATTTTCACTGCAATATCAACGAAGTAAAATTTAGATTAGAAAATCACCATATCCTAAATGTATCTAATAGTAGGTACTGAAAAATTCTGAATTTTTAAATACTATAGTGTTTAAGAGAATTTCAAGCACTAAAATGAGTTTTTGTTTACTTAATAATATTATGTAGATATGTGTATAAAGAAATTTGTATAAGAATTTGTACAAATCATTAATACAGAATACACTACATCTCTTGTACTCTTCATCAAACTCCCATTTGTCTCTGTCCATTAGCTATCAGGTAATATAAAACAGGTAAGAATCATGGGATAAAGAAATAAGTGCACTTCATTAGTGTTATCACCTCAGTTCTTCCTTTAAGGATAGGCTTCCCCATAAGAATTTCTGCAAATACACAGCCCACACTCCAGAGATCCACTGATACTCTGTAATTTGTAGCCCCCATCAAAAGTTCAGGAGGACGATACCATAAAGTAACCACACGACTTGTTAGAGGTTGCCTCTTCGGGCTAGCAATATTTGCCAATCCAAAATCCCCCAATTTCAGAATCCCTTCATTGTTTACCAAAATATTTGATGCTTTAATGTCTCGATGCATTATACCTCGTAGATGGCAGTGCTCAACTCCACATAATAGCTGTGTCATATAACACTTGACCTACAGAGAAGTGAACCATAAACTTTTAAATACCAAAGGAGAAGTGAAATAGAAACACATCATACAATAACCTAATGTCTTAGCAATGATCTTATTTCACCAATCTATATATAAAATATTCACAAACCTGTGCCTCACTAAATTTGATGTCAGGGTTGGACACCAGTCCAGCAAGATCGTGTTCCATGTACTCAAATACAAGGTATATACTATTTGATAACCGAGAAGTAATAAGCCCCTCTAATTTGATGATGTTTGGATGGTCCAGCCTGCGGAGGATCATTATTTCTCGTGCCATAAACCTTATGCTCTCTGGCTGAAAATTGTCAACTCGCACCTTTTTCAAGGCAACCATCTTCCCAGTTTCAATTTGACGTGCTCGAAACACACTGCTGTATGTACCTTGCCCAATCTATAGGCATGGAAGGAATTAAATAAAGATAATTTTAAGAAATGAATATTAAGAAAAATTATCAACGTTAAGGCCAAGGAACAAGCTAGTGCAGCATAAGCAAAATGTTAGTGTAAAACAACCAACATCATGATTATCAGACGCATGTCAAATATCAAATACAAGTCATTTGGCTGAAATTAAATTTTTTCAGGTAATTATTTAGCTGATTTTATTCTGAATCATATTTGCACAGAAAACTCCTTTCAAGACTTTAAGCATATATGTCGTTATTCAATGTCTGCATATTAAAACAGATAGGCACAACTTCACACCATTAACACACTAATATCCACTACTTTCACAGGGCAGACAGGGCTTACGGCTCAAGGTTCACTTTCGGGTAATACTCTACGTGTGTTAAGGTTTTTATTGTCTGAAAACGTGAGTCCTATAACACCTGCTCTTTGAGGCTTATCCCAAGGTAGTGCTTGGGAAAATTCATCAAATGCTTCACTTGAATGGCCAAAGAAGGGAGTTGCCTTGAAGCCTATTATAAACCAAGAAAACAGCCAAATATACATTCATTAGAACTATACTTTTTACACTTTAGATCTATCTTGACATTCTCTTTTAACACTTTTCAAATAGATTACATGATCCATCAACCAGTTGGGTCATCCCAACCTGCCTGCTCTGCATTTTCAGCTTAATAGATCTGATGCTTTTGTTCAAGCATGACTTCATCTCTCCAAGCCAGCCACACCCTGTTAGGCCTTAATGTCCCTTTCCAAACAACTTGTCATACCAGTCAATATCTTCTTAAAGGCCCTGTCAGGAGTCATTGTCCTTTGACTAGATAGAAGTCCAACATACATGATTGAAAAATTCTCGCGCACTTCTTATTACTTCAATATGAGGTGAGAGTGCTCATCTGCATATCTTTTTCTTTTCTTTCTCTTGAAACATCTATATATTATAGTATACCATATTGCAAGTACAACATAATTTTTTTCATTATATATCTGAAACGTCACATGAGGTATTATGGTTACTAACAGGCTAAGATAAACAGCAAAAAGTCCTTGCTAGGGAATTGTATCCTCATTTTTAGAACTCCCACTTACTTGCCTTCATCTTCTAAATTATGCCACCTACTACTTTCCAATTTTCACTCCAAACCTGGATAGGTAACCTTCACAACCAAATCCCACAACAAGCAAATTACGCCAAATTATCCACCACCAACTACTCCTACATTTCAATTCAAACCAAAATTTTAGAAAGAGCAAACATTGAAATGAAAATTTAACATGAATAAAAAGTCCAACAAAGTCATATATATTCATTAATGCAAGCTGTAACACAATTACACCCACATCCAAATCCTACAACACACACACACATATATATAAAATTCATATCCAGTGCACAAAGCTCCCCCTCCTGCAGGGTCTGGTAGAGGTGATTAGTAGGCAGCCTGACATATTCATCATATATTATGTACAGTATATGACAAATCAAAATCTGATAATGACATATAAAACATAACTAAATTCATTGTGGTCTAGTTATTGTTTAAAAATATAAATAAAAGCACGTGTCATTAAACAAACAAAATGGGAAAGTTTTTGAAGTTTAAAATGATTGAGGCAAACCTTCTCCAATTTCTCAAAAGAATCAGCTCTGAGAGGGACCCAACCATCGACGGCTTCTGAGGCAGCAGAGCTGAGCCAATGTGGCCACCCAGCTGCAGTTTGCTCCGCCTGCACGTACCGTTGAGAGAAGCCAAGCCGGAAGCTGAAAGAGCCTCTGGAATGAGAGGCTTCCTTCTTCGTCTTCCTGATCTCCCGGCTCCGACTCTCCGCGGATCTCTCACCTTCCTTCTTTTTACTAAAGCTATGATTTCTTTCCAAATTTAAAGGACCAGATTGGATCTTCAAAGACATGACAGAATCATTATGTTTATTGTTATCGTGGAGAACAGGGGATGAAGCCTTGACAGCCCGAACCGCTTCCTTGGAGCTAATGCAACCCATTCAACACCCCACCCAATTCCCTCCAGCATCGATTGGACCAGAATTCGGGTCTAACCAGATCGGGAAATGGGGCAAAGTTTGTGTCTTTTTGGGGATAATTGCCCTGTTTAGGCTTCCCCTGTTTTTTTCACGTTCGGTTTTGAATGGGATTGCATTGCATTCTCTCTCTCCCTATCTCTCACTCACTCTCTCTCTCTCTCTCTGAGAGAGAAGGAATGTGAATTCGTTAAAACCCAACAAAAACCTCCTGAGAGAGGAGGAAGAAGAGGAGGAGGAGGAGGAGGAGAAGCAGGGAGAGGAAGAGCCAAAAAAAGCAAAAAACAGAGGCAGAGAGAGAGAGAGAGAGATAGGGATAAACAAGAAAGAGAATATTTTTAGTTGTATTCGGTTGGACTCGTTGTTTTTTCTCTTCTGGGTGGTCTTTGCGAGATCTACGGAGGTATTAGAGGATGGGAGTGTGGTTTTTGTTTTTCTGGGACAAACGGTCCGAAAGGAAAGGATGTGAGAGAAAGAGAGAGATACAAGGATTCGTGGGTCCGAAGGATTGGTAACATTGCTTTTGATGTGTGTATGTTTGTGTCCACTGTGTTACTGTGTGTGTTTCCTTGGTTTTGCAAAAAAGGAGGAAAAAGGTAAAATGTAACCGTTTGGGAAGCTCATTATTATTCTCCGTCTGTTGCTTTGGTTTGGTTTGGTTGGAGAGAAAGAGGGTGGGGTGTGGTGTGGTGGTTGCTATGGCTAACTGCCCAACAGCTCCACTGCAACTCATTATCCATTATGGTTTGAAGAAGGATTAGATTAGATTGGACTCTTAATTAGTGGTAGTTTGTTTTGTTTAGTTTGGAACTTTGTGTTCTTTCTTTGGATCTTTAATTTAATTGCCTCTTTTTTAATTGAATTTGGAGCTTTTTTTTTTTTTTTTTCAAGAAACACATTTGGGACTTCGGAGTACGGAACAATGATCACTCCTTAAATGCCAACAAAATGTTTACAAATATGATAATAACAAAAGTTTGTGTTTGGCACTTATTTAATTATTTATTTGTTAATAGAGGATTCTTTCCTTATTATCTTGGTTAACGTTAAACCGATTTAAGAGTCGAGTCATAAAGTTACTAGTTCAACTAATGAGTTATCAGTTGAATTCATATGGGCTATATATAAAGGCTTTGTCTAAATTATTAATTAAAATTAAGTCTAAAAACTAGTCACCTAATGTAATTCAAAATTGAGGTTTCACAATTAATAGTGCTAGAAAACATAAAATAGAAGGATGTCATACAATTGTATCCAAGTCTTTGCTAAATAAAACCTACTAAATGACTTAAAATTCTAGAAACAAAAGCATAACTCAAACTCTTAAGTCACATTCCATGCATATTGCATGTCCCAAACTCTCATTACCTGCTCCAATCCTATGAATTATGATCTGAGCTAAAACTTGAAAACTCTATCTTCATTGAAAAGTCTAGCATCGAATTCATAATAAAATCATCTATTTTCATTAAACTTCTCATTCAAAAAACAATACCACAATGGGTCGATAAAGATAATTTTGTTCAGAATTATAAAACTGAATGGATGAAAACATCTCATTTGTGTTGCAAGGGTTACAAAAAACTCATTGGGTTTATATTAAGTTATTTTCATAAGTGATCCAATTAAACAACCAAACCAATTGGGTATCATTCACTAGGCTATGGATCCAACCAGTCTAGTTGATTCAAGTTAAAAAACTTTGCTTATTATCATTGAGAGGAAGAAAACCTAATTTCGATCAGCGCCTAACTAATCCTTCCAGGGTGAATATAATCCCCTTCATTAGGATACTTGAACACATGAGCTTATAGATTACATGAAGCTTGAAAACTATTAGACTAACCTATTAATTTTCATACTTTCATGTCTTTGGAAAAACAAAGAAAATAAAATTTTATATGAGAGAATTTTGCACAAAGTTTAAGGCAAACATAATCGTGAAAAAACCCGATTTTAAGTAACACCTAACTAATCCTTCTGGTTGAATGTAATCCCTAGGAAACTTGATCCTATGACCTCATGCATCACATAAAGTTTGAAAACAATTAGACCAATCCATGTAGGTTTATGCTTTCATGCATTTGGTTAAACAAAAGAATAGAAATTTTCATAAGAGAGAATTTTGCACAATGTTTAAGAGTGGTAATGAGAAAATATAATTCTGCATTACACTTAATTAATTCTTTCGGTTGAATGCAATCTTTTTGTAAGGAAACTCGAACCCAAGACCTTAAGCACCCATTGAGGTTGCTGCTTTTACCAATTTGGAAAAAATAAAGAAAATAAATAGTTTTGATCTAAAAGAGAGTTTTTTTTTTTTTTTTTGAGAATCATATAAGAGATAAATATGCACAAATTTTGAGGCAAAAATAGAATTCAAAATTAGATTTTCCAAAGTTAATTTCTTGTAGTATATGATATGTAGGAATATTAGTGCACCACTACAAATATAATTGACAGGCTTAAATACATGATCTCACACGCCTTTTTCTTTCTTTTGACAAAGTTTACCGCGTACAACATGGGTTCACTTTTGGAGCCTTCAAAGTATGCCACTCACACCATATCACAACAAATTAATGATTCTTGATTCTGATTCTATGTGGAGCTTCTTGCTCTCCAAATCAAAAAATTGACAAACATGTGACAATTTATTTGTTTCTTATTATGACTGAATCCAAATTCCAAAGTGAGGAATTTCCAAATCACATGGAATAATACTTTACTACTTAGGGCTAGAGATGATGGAAAAGTAAGGCTGTGTACCACATAAGGTTTATGTGGAGTATAACCACTAACAATATTAAAGAAAAATGGTTAGCCATGTGTGCTTTTTGTTAAGAAATAGCTTTCAACTTAATCAAGTGAAGTGAATAGGAAACCTTTGTTAAATGCTTCCAATACTTAATAAGTTCTTTTAGGTCAACAATTTGTGAAAGAATGTTCTAATAATACATGGAAAGATTTATCTTTCAGACTAAACTAATGTAAAAAGAAACAAAACAAAAGCAAAAGCAAAAGTAAAAGTGAGGATCCCTCATATGGAGTTGTGCATAATGAGAATTTATGTTCACTATAACTTTCTCAAGATCCAAATGTAACCTATGTCCTGGTCAACACAACATTGTAGCCAATATCTAACTTTACAATTCAATGATTTGTACAAAAGCAAACTAGCATGCTAAGCTTGCCTCGAAAATTACCAAACTCGATGGAGAAAGATCTTCACATGCGTGCAAATACGTCAATATTACTGTTAAAGATAACAAACCAGTCTTAATCAAGCCCTAACTCTAGTCCTGCTTGGTGTCAAGCAATACTCAAGTACAAGTTTTGTAACCTTGGTTTAGTGTACAGTTAGTTTAGGGTTTAGCCTCTTATAAATAATAATACCACACATTAGGTTCAATTGCAATCACAGCTTAGTAGGGAAGATGTAGTTGCTAAGGATTTTTTATGTGGATGTAGTGCATTAGGCTAAATCACGTATTTCGTGTGTTCTCTCTCTATACTCTCTTTATTTTAGATTCTAATTTCAAAGAAAATATGCAATTGCAACAAGGACTTCAAGGGTTCAAAATGATGAAACCTAACGATTTCCTACTAAGAAAGAGAAACCTGAATTTGGCATTAACCAACTAGGGGGTTGGCTAGAGAGGCTTTGATGGTTAAGTCCATAAACCAGTGGTAGAAGAAGAGAAATCAAAATGGCAGGGTAATAGTGCCAAGGTTTCATACCTAGCACAACAAACGAAGAGTATATTTAACTATTTATAGGTGTGTGAGTGGTCGGTTTTGGTAGTACTTCCCTTCCCTTCCCTTCCAAGCTAGTCTTCCCCTTAGTTCAACTTAGAGGATGTGTATCAGGATAGCAACTCCCGATCTATAAACGGATGTGAGATATTCTCGCGAAAGAGGGGAAGTAGGATCACTTCCCAGCCCCCAAAATCAGGGGAACTGGGTTATTATAGTTACAAGTACCATTAAAAGAAACTTGATAGTAGTTAGGATACATCAAATACAACATGGAGGGGAGTGGTTGAAGCAGTAATATGAATCCCCATAGTCTTGACTATGTGAGGCTCATGTTGTTCTATTTCGTGACTATTGGTTTTAGGTCAAGTAATAATAGGCCTATCTATGCTAGAAGGCTTCCCAGTAGCTGCTCAGCAATACCACTCAAGTGGGCGAGGACCCTCGTAATTGGCAAGGCTCCCTTTGTACTATGCTCACAAGTCGACCTTGGGCCTACACAACGAGCTACAAATTGAGGAAAAGTGGATATCAGTGACCAAGGTGACAATATAGCTCGGTCATCAGCTCAAAGCTTGATTGACCCTTTACTGACCCCCACAAAAATGCAATATATATACACACTAATTATGCAATACTAAATTGCAAAACAAACTGCTGTGAAGCCAATAATAAAAAATTAATAAAAATAATAATAATTTATACAAGATTTTGCCAGTCAACATGCATCACAATCTCAATTTTGGCAGAGGGGCTGCTATGCATTTATCACTATTGTTCTTTGCCTTGAGCTCACATTGCCAATTACAAAACAGCCCCTATAAGGAGAATTAAACAGGAAAAAGAACAGCCAAGGAACTTAAGCTACATCAATATGTAAGATATAGTCATCTACTATTCAAGTGTAAACAGTATCATATATATGTGTGGTACCAAATCTCAATATCAAAGTGCAGAAGGAGCTGCATGCAGGAAGTGTCATCAACCAATTACATATGCAGTAACCATCTCCAGAGAATGCTAATAAACCTTTCATGTATTTTCTATATTCTGCATTGCTTCATTTTGCGCCTTGTTAGTCCACTTGAATCAACCACTAAACTGATGATGGCACCATAAGAGATTTCAGCAGGGAACGTTATACTGTAATTTTCTCTTCTTTAAGTTGTAGAAGTACTGGTCTCTGGTCACTACTTTCAAAATTCATCTCCTTAAGCAATGGATGTTTCTCAGTCACCACCTTCTGTGGTGCAATTCTATTGGCTGTGTTGTGGCTGCTGTTTCTAGCTGCTGGGACATCATGATTGTGCTTTCCCTCATATGTTGTTATGACAGCTTTAGGGTCTGTTGAAGCTCTCTCAACATGTTTACGGACATTGCATCCCACACTAGTGCATTTGTAATAGCTCCTGTTAACAGATAGTGAGATATAAAAATGATTCTAATAGAGAATAAACATCATTAATGATTTGAGTGCCAAAAAATTGAAGAAGAAAAAAAACTCAGGAGAGGATACCAAGATAAAATTATAAAAAATGCTAAGCATAACATAAGAAAAATCTAGGTTTGGAAAGCATGCCAAGATCAAATTGTTAGCTCCAAAAGCAAACACACTCGGAGAAGTTCTTTTGGTTAACTGACCTGGGTGACAAAATAAGTTCATTAGTCATCACTGATCACGAAATGAGAGTTTAATCTCAGCTTATCATAATAATCTCATCAAGAAACTGGGGATAAACCAATTATACAGCACACAAACTATTGGAATCTGAGCTTAAAAGATGCAAATTTACATGAACAAGAAATAAAAAAAATTCACCCAAGACATCAATTGTTGGGGAGATAACACCTTGGGAAGCCTCCAATTGAGTTGTTAATATAAGATACAGGGACACTACTTGACCCAAAAGGCTTAAGCCTATGAGTTTGGACCTTGCTATATTATAGTAATCACTCCCTCTTGTCATTCTTATTCAATGTGGGACTTCACTTACACATGTATAACCAACAACAATATTTCACGTGGTTTGACCAACTAGTCAACTACATGCCTACATTCAAGGTCGATGATAATCAAAATCTATTGTCAACAATATGGACTACATATACATGACTAACTCTCACAAATAAAACTCACAAGACTCTCACAAACAATACTCACAACCTTCACAAATTCAAACACTCTCAAAACCTCTCACAAACATGACTGACCCAAATCCCAAAACACCAAAAATAAACTCTCAATACCAAACTCACAAACAAGACACTCACAATCCCAAAGTCCCAATAGTGTTCGTTTAAACAATAACAAACTCTTAACTCACAAATGCAGGTATATTTTAACCTCAAAAGAACTACCAACTCTTGAAAACCCCATGCTATGTTCTTCTATGAGTCTTTTCCTTGCCCTATACATAGGCTAAAGCCACCAAACCCATTGTAACACTGTCTATGTATCAGACTTCAACATTTACTCCTTGATGGACTAGCAATACCTTCCCTAGTGGACAACGAATACTATTGCTTCTTGAACAAAGAGTAGACTTTCCTTCAACTCAAAGAAACCCAAACCAATTCAAAATAGGAATATGAGGCAATTTCTAACACAAATACTTAGACACGATATCTCATGTGTGAGGGCCTGATAACTTGAGAGACCAATTGACGCAACAAGGAAAAAGTAATTAGATTCTATATTGAATGATATAAACATTATCAAGTTTTGCATTTAGTGTTTAGAATATAAAACAGAGAAATTTAAAATTTTATGCTAGATGATGTAAAGGATTATGTCTCAGATCACTCACAGATGCTTCTGTCTCATGACCAAAATTTTGGAAGGGATAAGATTTCTTATTTTTGAATATTAAGATATGATAAACAGTGGATCGGATTCTTGGTCTCATATATAGAACATCTGGTAAATGTGCTAGTCATCAAGTGCAGAGGGAAGAAAGAAAACATTCAAAGAAATAAAAGTATAGAAAAAAGCATGTAGGACCTACAAAATAACTGTTTGCACGAACTAATGATGGTCAAGTGAAGCAGAAGAACAAGAGACTTGAGAAGACTTTTCCATTTGTGGAGGTGGGGGGTTAAGAAAAGAGATTTTTTAACTGTCTTTCATTTTTAATCTTCTAATAAAACTTTTAAGTCCACAGTGAGCTACTTGAGTTAGACTCTTATAAATCAAAGGAAGATAAGGGTGGCCTAAATCAACATTCTTGTAGCCCAGGTTCTAGCACGGTGATCTTTTCAAATGGATAAAGAAATTGTAAACCATACGTAAACTCTTAACTTTAAGAGGCAGCCTTACTGACATGTTTACTCATATTTTTGGATTGTAAGCTTCAGTTTATGGCCCCTTTAATATATATGAAATTTCAAATTTTTTGGAAATATCATTTTTAAAAGTTGAATCCAAATCAGAAGAGACAATTGAAATTAAAAGCTCATGACACTTCAAATTATATAAACATTAAAGCTTCATCTTAGAGGTACAAGAAGCCATTTAACTGGGACCAAAGTTGATGCAACTCTCACTCAATATATTTGATTTTTAAATGTCAGGTCAGAAAGATACTGAAATATTCTTAGAATCTTCTTGCACCATGCAATCATTGGAACAAAACACAAACAAATAGAAACAGATGAGGTTACCACCTTGGATGAGGATTGCCTTTGACCACCTTTTGTCCATACTTCCGCCACCTGTAGCCATCATCTAAAAGATCAACTTCACTTCTTGTTTGCACAATGATTTTTGGTTCTGTTACAGTCTTGTGCGACAAAGGTACCTCAGATGTCCCAGCATCTGTCATCCTGCACTCCAAGGTAAAAAAATTCAAAAATCAATAAAAGCAAAAAAAGGTAATAGAATGAATATGTACGATAATAGGCTGGGAACGTGCCTTCTCTTTGGATTTGGCTCATCACCACCCCCCTCTTCTCTTGTTTCTGCATCACCTTCCTCCTCACTGTCACTTGATCCAGTTAACTGAGTGGGTGCTGTTTGAGTAGATTCTTGATCCCTCTCAGGAACTGAATAAGCTGGTACCACTTGACTCGACTTGTTCCAATTTGCAGCCTGATTTTGCAAACCCAGATCTGGCTTAGCTTGAGAATTTGTATTTCCACTTAGATCACTACCTTCTTTTGCACGCTTATTGGGTTGAGGCAGTTCATGATTATGTTGTCCTTTGTAGATAATTTCAGTTATTTGTCCTTCAGGAGAACGCTCGACCTTTTTTTTGACAGGACAATTCAGATGAGTACATTTGTAGTAGCTTCGTGGAAATTCACTGCCCTTAACCTGCTTCTGCCCATATTTACGCCAGTTGTAGCCATCATTGGTAGGCTTATCAACAGCAATGGTAGGCTGGTATTTCCTATCAGAATGTGAGGCCTCTGATTGTTCCATCATGGAATTTCTGGGGTCTGATGTTGAGGGTGCCATCTGCTGTCGTGAAGCTTCACTTAAAGTAAAGGATGGATTATGCGTCAATGTCTCTGTAGAAGCTGCTAGTGTAGAAGGTTGATATTCAGCTTGCATGTTCATGTGAGATTGGACTAGTGCAGCTTGAGCTGTAACCTGTGCCAAGGCCTGCTGGTGGGACATTCCAAAGGGGCTCTGCATGGATTTTGCAGAACAAAAACAAGCCACAAGAAAATTAGATGGTAGCGTAATAATCCATGAAGTTATCACTCCTCAACATAATATCCAACTTGCCTTATAAGGAAATACAGACCAAACCAAGCTTTAATTTTTCAAAAATCCAACAATGCATGAATGGCTTAGTATAATTACACTATCAGCTATCCATCCTTAAGTATTGGCTCATTTGTGATGTCTATATTAAACTTCAAACTCTTGCATTCCACAACAGATTCAAGATTAACTTGCAAAGACGTTTCTCACCAAAAAAAAAAAAAAAAACCTTGCAGAGTCCACCACACCATTCAAAATTTGTGTCAAAATTAATAAATTAGTGGACCTGTTGAATGTTGGAATGTACCAATATGTCAAAATTAATATTACTTCCCATTGATTTACAAGATCCACACTAATCAACCCAATAGTTTGTTAATTTAACACTGATTTTGGATAATGGACAGACATTACACATTAATCTTCAATCAAAGAATAGATTGCAAGATCTTATAGTTTAGGGTGAAAATTGCAAATAACTAAGTTTAGGGTGGATAGCTACAATTAAACCTCAATAAAATCACGATAAATTCATATCATTAATAGTTCCTAAGCTATAATTTATCAATTCACTTTTTTATAAAATTCACTATTATTATTATTATTATTATTCAAAATTCCATAATTTTTCCAAAAATACATTTACACCAAGTTCAACCCCTCAAAATTTCAAGTAAAAAAAAGTTCTCCCCATGCTTGACACAACAAGGAAATGCCTCCTCAATAAATAGTTGTAGCCACCACAAGCTGAATCAAACATTAATTAGAGAAAGGAACCAAAAGAAATTGATCCAGCACATGGGAAACGGTATACTTCTTTGCTTACAGGCACAATAACATGAATCTTACACAATATCCACAAATGAGATAATCTAAGTGCCTCTTGCTTGTCCCATGGAATTTGAATTGCTTTGATGTGATTTACATTGTTGGAAAGCAAGATTTGAAAACCTTACCCCTTTACAATCAAAGCATCAAACTTAAACACCCTTTAAATTCAAAAATGAATCTATTCCAGTTATAGTCTAGAAAGCATGGGAGCGGCTCCAGGGCCACCGCACCCGACACGCACTGACGCAGTGTGCGGTGGTTGATGCCGCTGCCCACGCATCCATGCCATGTTGCTTTTTTTTTTCTTTTTTTTTTTTTTTTTCGTTTGTGGATTCGCGCCGAATCGGATCATATCGGCCGATGACCGAAACAGCCAAAACAAGCTGAAAACAGCTTTGAATCAGGCCGAAATTCTAATAAAAATAAAAATTAAATAAAATTGATGCAAAACTCACCGTCTTGAACTTTGAAGCTCTCTGCTAACTGCCTCTCTTGTTATCTCACTCTCCGTCTCCCCTCTCTCACGGCCACTCAATTAGAAGTCAGAATCTCTCATTTGCCTCACTACCCAAGCTCACTCTTCATCTCTCAATCTCAATCTCTCCATCATGGAATGTTTTAGTTTCAAACTTGAAGGTTGTAATTTAATTTATGAACATCGTGTTTTAGTTATTATTTACTATTGCTCTTAAATTGATATATGTTTATATAATGTGAAAAAGTATGCTTAGCAATATATAGAAAATAAAAATAAAAATATTTTTAATCATTTTTTAATGGCTGCACCCTGCTACATCTGAACTCTACTTTTTCAAAAATTGTCGAGTTCCACACCAGCATCCAAATCCGAATCCGCACCCGTGCTTTATAGGTTATAGTTCAAACCCCTCACTTTATATGCATATTATTCACAATCTTAAAATTCAAAACAAGCATAATGCAAACTCCATAATTTCACTTTTCCTAGAATCAGAAACCATCAAATTAATACAGAATAAACAAAAACATGTTACGCACAATCGTAAGTATAAAATTCTCAATAAACTACCTTTACACAATGCCAATTCATGAGCTAACAAACGCCAATGCTCCCTCAATGGCAACTTCAACTGCCACCCATACCTTATTCCGTATCTCTCAACCTCAATACTCTAAAACAGGCATTATGCAAACTCCATAACTACATTTCCCTACTCTCAAAGCCAACAAAAACCAACCCTTGCTCCCAAAAATTTGGGGTCGGCTATGAATCCTCAATAGACTAGTCAAGGTTCAGCCACATGTATTCTTTTCTATCATACGTCCTTATTGATATGTCATTTCTCAAGAACCGTCAGATTCATATCTTATCCTTATCTTTATCTCATCCTCAACGCAACCACTCTAAAACAAGCATTATGCAAAGTTCACAACTTTACTTTCCTAGTCTCAGAAACTATGAAATTAACACAGAATTAATCAAAAACAAAACAAGCCCGCTACAAAAACAGCATAATCGGATTCAATTACCTGAGGAGAAAAGAATCCAGGGGAGTTGAGAAAGCCAGAGGGGCTCAAGCCAGGTGGAATAGTGAACAATGGTGAGGAAGCAACAACCAAATTGGTTGGCCTACTTTGCTTAAACCCAGAAGTGTTATCCTTCAAAGAATTGTCTTTGTGGGTGAAGAAGGTGGGAGTGACTAGAGGAGAGGCCATGGCACCAGCGAGTAGCTGAGAGAAGGAACGGCAATCAGAGTCAGGGTAGTTGTCAGAGAAGAAGGAAGAGACAAGAGTCATGGGTCCAGGGCTTGCTCCAGGCCCACCTGTGAAAAAAGTCTCCATGGATGGTCGAGGTGGGAGTGTTATTGTTGGCCTTGGTGCTGCAACTCTCTCTGAATCTTCACTCTTTGCCATTCTCTCTCTCTCTCTCTCTCTCTCTCTCTCTCTTTCAAAGTTTCTATCTTTCTCTCTTTCCGTGTATAACTGTCTCTGTGTCTATGCAATATTCTCTCTCTCTCTCTCTCTAAAGCCTCTGCAACTCTCTCTCTCTCTCTGTGTCTGTGTAATTGCTTGCAACTACTTTCTTAATAATTTAATGATGTAAAAAAAATAAAATGTGTTTTTTTTTAAAGAAAATTATACATTTATTTGTTTGCGCGTTAGTGAGAAGAAATGATGGTAGTTGATGTTGTTGTTGGTGTTTCGTGCTCTCTTCAAATTTATCTCTCAGTGGAAAGTCCACGGAGCCAAACCGATAATGACTTCTTCTTCTTTTTTTTTTTATAAAAAGTAAAACAAAACGTATTACTAAGATTTTAACCTTTGTTTGTTTTGGACACTTTTTATTTTTTTTTAATCATCAGATTTAATAAAAATGGAGAATAAAAAATAGATTGGGCTCACAAAATTTTTATATATATATATATATATATATAAAAGAATGAATAAAAGTAAAGAATAAAAAAAAAATAGGGGCTCAAAATTCAACCGAGGATAGTGACAAAGAAGACGTGGGAACATATGTATATCATGTGGCTTGACTTTTATTGCCCACCAAGACCGCCATTCCCACAACGTTTACAAATACAGCAAATACTGGTCCGCTTGTTTCCGTGTATATGCATCAATCCATCTCACAGTCTGTGATTGTTTCCGACCTCTATTTTTTCCTTTGAGTGAGTCTAAGTTTACAACCATTTTCACAACTTTGTCATGTGTTATGGAATCATAGACCCATTATATTATTTCCACCACTCATGAGTTGTGACGTGACAAAGCTATAGCAAAGTTATAGAAATTATTGTAATGCTAAACTTACTCTTTTTCTTTTTCTTTTCTTTTTTATCTTTTATTTTTTAAATTATAAACACAGCTTGTATCTAGTGCATTAATGTATTAAATACGTTAAAATACACGTCCAAAACTAAATATGTGTCTACATCTTAACACAGTGAATAGACACAATCTCAACCCTTTAATTATTAAGGATTGCAGATATCCCAAGACTTTAACACATGCTAATTTCCTAACGACTCATGTGAGATGTTTCATACTTACACAAATAAGGATAACTACAAGAAAATCGAATCTCTTAGGAACATACCAATGACCTAACCAACTCAACTAACTCCTTGTGAGCATGATTTTAACAATGGTTTAAACTTAATGGGAACGTATCAAATGTGACGACTTGCCCTTTGAACAAGTTGTGAAAAAATTTGTGGTCTTAGCTTTTTTATTTTTCTTTGAATTTTTTCTTTTCAATTTCATTTTTTAAAAATATTTTTTTTATAGTTAATTTTGCATAGTACCATTTTACTATTTCAGAAGATATTATTGTGGTCATTTTCACCTTTTTTTCGGGGCCGTTTGCAAATTGATTGACATGACAATTTTTCGATGACTTGCCTTAATTTAAATATTAAAATATATATATATATATATATATATTATTTATGACCAGTAAACATTAAGAATATAGTTCGCTCGCAATCCATTCTGAGTCGCAACATGTGCTGTAGTAGTTTTTTTTGTTTTTTTGATGGGATGTGCTGTAGTTGTTGATTAGGTATTATGTAGGAAAAGAGAAGTGTCAAATCAACCAAGTTTGTTACTTGATGTAAAAGGAAAAAAAAAAATGGCCATTGATCCTCGTAGGATCAATTTGATGCACAAAGCATTTTTAATAACTTGAACTTTCTGTGAATTTTCATTAGCGAAAGTATGATACGTATCATTTAATATTAAACAACTTAATGCAGCAAGCCCTCGACTTTTTCTCTATGTGTGTTATCAATAAATTCAACTATGTTTTTAGAGAGAATTCAACTATGTTAATTAAAAGCGAAGTTATGGTTTATTCTTCTCTCCTTCCTTTTTCTTCTAGAACTATAGTTTATGTACGGGCGTGGGCCTCACCGGGACCACCCGCCCATGAAAGCCCATTGCTACATTTTCACATGTTCATAATGCTCGGCCTGTGCTCATTAGCGCGTCCCGAGAAATCGCCCATGCTGTCATACCCGGCAACTCTGCGGATAACTCACCCCTGCAGAGCAACAGACCCAAGTAGGAAGCTAGTTCTAATGCCACTATCTCCACTCACCCGTCGCCTAACGCCCACTCCGGAGCAACGGTATTGGACCTCTTTCTCCATTGCCTTAGGAGCACACCCCCCGCCGAGCAACAGACCCAAGTAGGAAGCTAGTTCCAATGCCACTATCCCCACTCACCCATCGCCTAACGCCCACTCTGGAGCAACGACATTGAACCTCTTTCTCCATTGCCTAAGGAGCACACCCCCGCCGAGCAGCAGGCCTCGCGGTGAACCTAGTTCCAAAGCCACTGCCATTTCCCCCTATTCACATTAAAGGCGCCCACTTAGGATAAAGGACATTGGGCCTTCCACTCCACTGACCTGGAAAACTGCCATGCAATCGCACCAACTCAACCTATAAATAGACATGGGATATACGAAGCAAAGGGTTGGCAACCTTGGGAAAAAAGGTGAAAATAGAAAACTAATGAGGGTGGCCTGAGAGTCGCGCTTGCTAATGATAGGATTGCCCATTGTAGGAAACTCAAAAGCCCACCAAACAAGTAAATTGTGAGCCCAAACACGTGTCTGGCCCAACAGGCTAAAACGTGGTTCTCACAATTGGCGCCGTCTGTGGGGATCTCCTACCAAGCTGCGGTCCTGTGTAGCAACACACGGAGAGATGTCTGGGAGCAGACAGGGAAGTCATGCGGAGAGCGGTTCTGGAAGGTCCTCGCGAGGGTCCACATGGCGAGAAAGAAGGCAGAAGAGGCAGGAGGACAGAGGGACCGAGGAGGCAATAGAATCCGGGCTCGGAGACGAGTCATACCAGACCCTCCGGACAACGTCCGACATCTCAGCGCACAACCGCCATGACTGGAGAGATCGGGAGCTTGAGCGGAGGAATCAGGAGTTGGAGCACCTAACAAGACAGTAAGGGATTTGGAACTACAGGGACGGGGAAGGCGTAGGAGAAGAGATCAAGAGGACCGGAGAGAAAGGTCGGCCAGCGTTGGAGAGTGACACGCGGCGGGATCCTATCAATTCAGGTCGCGTCGGCACCACGAGCGTTCGCGGGAGCATGCGGACCGTGGATCGGTTTCCCCCGACGAGGAGCGACCGCAGAACGCAGCCATTGATGCAATGGGCCGAGCATTGCGCCAGGCCGCCCAGTCCCCATTCGCGAAGGACATCGAGGAGGCGCCTATGCCTAGCCGGTTCACGCGGCCTCCGTTTAACTCCTACACGGGAAAGACCGACCCGGTCGAGCATGTGAGTCACTATATTCAAATGATGTCCCTCCACGCACAAAATGACGCACTGATGTGTAAGGTTTTCCCTTCAAGTCTCGGTCCCACTGCCTTAAGGTGGTTTAATGGATTAAAGAAGGGCTCCATCCGCAGTTTCTTGGAGCTAATTCAGGAGTTTGAGGCAAGGTTTATGACGTGCAGCTGGGTTCCACAACCCGTGGACGCGTTGTTATCAATGAAGATGGGGGCTGGGGAAACCCTTTGCAACTATGCCAGTTGGTATTGGGAATTGTACAATGAGATTGGTGGGGGTAACAAAAAGATTGCAGCGAGCACATTTCGGATGGGGCTATTGAAAGAGTCCGGACTGAGGGAATCGTTAACCCTGAGACCACCCGAGGATATGCGGTAACTAATGAGACGCATCGAGGAGTACAAACGATTAGAAGATGATAGGCTACAGGCCAAAGGGAAGGCCCCAGTCGTTAGTTATCCTCAGAGCTCTAGCTTCATCCCCAGACCAAGGAAGGATTCGAGGGTCCAGGAGCACGACCATGATGTTGGGATGGTCAGCGCGGTATTTAAGGAGCCCGTACACAGGATTGTCGACAGGATAAAGAATGAGCCGTACTTCAAGAGGCCGAACAAGATGCCAGGTGACCCATCGAGGAGAAATCAGAACTTGTATTGCACCTACCACAGAGACAAAGGGCACACCACGGAGCAGTGCAGGGTATTGAGAGACCATCTGGAGCAATTGGTGAAGGCTGGCCATCTGAAGGAATTTCTTGTAGAAACCGGGGATCAAGGAACAAGGCAAGCGGACCAGGTGCGCCGAGACGCCCTCCCACCTCCTCTGGGAGTGATAGAAGTCATCCACGCCACACCGAGAGGTCCAAAGGAGCCGATCACGGGAGGGATACTGGCCGTGATATCGACGGACGGCAACAATGGCGAGCATCCACCGAGAAAGAAACTGAGGTATCCTCAACAACCCATAACGTTTGACGACTACGACCTGGAAGGGACTGCTCAGCCACACCACGACGCTTTAGTGGTCTCGGCCCGTGTAAGGGGCTTCCAAGTAAAAAGGATCATGATAGACCAGGGGAGTGGGGCTGACGTAATGTACCCGGACCTGTACAGGGGGCTTGGCCTGAATAAGGAGGACCTGTCCACATACGACACACCGTTAATGGGGTTCGATGGTCACCTGGTGAGGCCGGAGGGGCAGATCTCACTCCCGGTTAACATGGAAGGTAAGGAAGTGGTCGTGACATTCATAGTGGTCACCTCTTACTCCCCATACACAGCAATTCTCGGAAGGCCGTGGATACACGACATGGGGGCCGTGCCGTCCACCTTGCACGTTAAAGTCAAATTTCAGACCGATTACGGGGTAGCAGTGGTACGGGGCGACCAGCAAGCGGCTAGGCAGTGTGTGGTAGCCGCGGCCCACAAACAAGCCGAGCAAAGGGCCGAAACCAAGGTTAATGCATTATAGCAATCATAGCAGAACCAGCCGAACGGGAAGGCCTCGGCAGAAGGGCTGGTTGAAGTAAAAATACTGACGGGGGACGAGAAGAGTTTCCAAATAGGGGAAAACCTGGATGCGCGGGCAAGGGTAGAACTGCTGCTTCTTCTTATGCAAAATTTGGATGTGTTCGCTTGGAGTCCGTATGAGGTGCCCGAGGTAGACCCGAAATTTATAGTTCACAAGCTGAATGTGGATCCCTTATGCACCCCGAGAAGGCAGAAGCCAAGAAGGTCCGCGAAGGAGCACGTGGAAGCCGTCAGACAAGAGGTTGGGAGACTGAAAGAAGCGGGGGCTATAAAGGAGGCTTTCTTTCCAGAATGGCTCGCAAACACGGTGGTTGTAAAAAAGAAGAGCGACAAGTGGAGAGTTTGCATTGACTTCACAGACTTGAACCGAGCGTGCCCAAAAGATCCGTTCCCGATGCCGAGAATTGACCAATTGGTAGACGCTACATACGGGTTCCCACGAATGAGTTTTCTTGACGCTTTCTAAGGTTACCACCAGTTCGCTCTCGCCGCCGAGGATCAGGGAAAGACCGCGTTCATAGCACTGACACCAACTATCATTATACTGTAATGCCGTTCGACTTGAAGAACGCGGAAGCAACCTATCAACGAATGATGACGAGGATGTTTAGGGATAAGATCAGGCACACGATTGAAGTATACATTGATAACATGGTGGTAAAGAGTAGACAGGAAGGGCAACACATTGACGACCTCAAGGAGGTGTTCGAAGTACTTCGGCGGCGCCGTCTGCGCCTCAACGCCAACAAATGTGCCTTCGGAGTAGCGTCTGGCAGGTTCTTGGGCTACCTAGTTACAAAAAGAGGAATCGAAGTCAACCTCGATTAAATCAAGGCCGTGCAATGCCTCAAAACGCCAAGCAATCCTAAGGAGGTACAGAAGTTGACCGGTATGCTGGCCGCTCTTAACCGATTTATTTCCAAGTTCGCAGACCGGTGCCAGCTGTTTTACCAGCTTTTAAACAAATTGAGGGGTTTTCACTGGGATGAGGAATGTGATAGGGCCTTTCAAAACCTTAAGGAATACCTTGGGCGAGCACCTACATTGACAGCGTTGGAACCAGGAGAGGACCTTTACATGTACCTGTCGATCTCCGAGCATGCGGCCAATGCCGTACTACTAAAGGATAATGGTGTACAGGTCCCAGTTTATTACATCAGCAAAACGCTTGTCGACGCAGAGACCAGATACCTGCCGTTGGAAAAACTAGTGCTGGCACTTGTACATTCGACCAGAAAGCTGCCGCACTACTTTCAGGCACACACCGTCCATGTCCTTACGGAATACCCACTTCAGTCATTACTAAGAAGATCCGATTTCACGGGAAGGATAGCTAAATGGGGAACTCGGCTAGGCTTCTTCGACATCAGGTACAGGCCGAGGACGTCGATGAAAGGACAAGTACTTGCGGACTTCATCACCGAGTTTACGCCGAAAGGAGCAAATATGATTTGCCTCACGGAAGTCAGGCCGTGGAAGGTGTTTGTGGATGGCGCGTCCAACGCGGCAGGAGCAGGAGCAAGAATTGTGGTCATCACGCCGGAAGGGCTCAGACTGGAGCACTCGTTCAGGCTGGGCTTCAGGGCCTCTAACAATGAGGCCGAGTATGAGGCCATGCTCGCTGGACTCAGGGTTTTCAAGGATCTAGGGGCTAAAGAGGTGGAGATTTTCTCAGACTCTCTGCTGGTAGTTAACCAAGTGCTAGGGAATTTCGAAGCCAAGGATGCCCGGATGGTCGAATACCTGCGGATTGTGAAGCAATCCTTAGCTGGTTTCTCGAAAGTAAAGGTTGAGCGCGTAGCTCGGGGACAGAATCGGCACGCCAACTCTTTGGCGATGCTGGCATCATCAATAGCTGACATGGTACCTCGGCTGATTAGGGTGGAGTTAGTCGCCGAACCAAGTATAGTGCCCAGGTTGCCGGTTGCACAATTGATGGTTACCAAGGGTTGCTGGATGGACCTTATAATCAGCTTCCTCGAAGATAACCGTGCCCCGGATAACGAAAAGGAGGCAGTGAAGGTTCGGCGCAATGCCCCTCGGTACTGGCTGTCTCCCGATCGCAAGTTTTATCGAAGGTCATTCAAAGGGCCGTATCTACAATGCCTTTGTCCTGCTAAGGCCAAAGAACTGTTGGCCGAGCTGCACGAGGGCGTGTGCGAGAGCCATGTGGGGGGGCGATCATTGGCTCACTAGGCGATGACTCAGGGGTTTTGGTGGCCACAGATGAGGAAGGAAGCAACCGAGTATGCCCAGAAGTGCAAGCAATGCCAGATACACGCACCGATGATTCACCAGCCCGCCGGGAACTTAAACCCAGTCAGCGGCCCTTGGCCATTCGCTCGCTGGGGGCTGGACATAATTGGGCCATTCCCCCAGGCCACGGGAAACCAGAGATTTGTACTGGTGGCAGTAGACTACTTCACCAAATGGGCAGAGGCAGAGGCGCTGGCAAACATCCGAGACGTCGACGTCAAGAAATTCGTATGGAGAAACATCGTAATGAGATTTGGCGTGCCGGAGTCTCTCATGTCAGATAACAGTCTCCAGTTCGATAGCAAAGCCTTCCGGGCGTTCTACCGCGACCTCAGAATTAGGAACCGGTACTCTACTCCAGCTTACTCACAGAGCAACAGCCAAGCAGAAGCAATCAACAAGGCCATAGTGAGCGGTTTGAAGAAAAGACTAGAGGGCGCTAAGGGAAGGTGGGCCGAGGAGTTACCGAGCGTCCTGTGGGCCTACCGAACAACACCGAGGAGATCAACGGGAGAAACACCGTTCTCTCTAACCTATGGGGCTGAGGCAGTCATCCCGGCTGAAGTAAACTTGTGCAGTGCTCGGGTGAGGGGATATGAGCCGGAAGAAAACGAAAAATGGATGGCGAAGGAGCTGGACTTGCTTGAAGAACACCGAAGAACCGCCAGCATTCGGTTGGCGGGATATCAGCAGAAGCTTACTCAAAGGTACAATAGGACGGTGAGGAAAAGAGAGTTTGTAGCCGGGGATCTGGTACTTCACAAGGTCGTGGCAAATACACGTGACAGTAATGCCGGAAAGCTAGCTCCATCTTGGGAGGGTCCCTACCGAGTAACGGCCACTGCAGGAGTCGAGTCGTACTACTTGGAAGATTTGGAAGAGAAGCCACTTAAACGGCCATGGAACGTTTGTAACTTAAAGAGGTTTTACTATTAACAAGCTATCCTCGGAGGTTGTGAGCTTGATGTGACCCCGCAACCCCCCACGCTAGAATCAAAAGCTTTTGTTCACTAAAGTACTTGTGACTCAAATAATCCCAAGGTGTTGGATATGATCGGCACTCGGATCGAATCATAAAAATAAATTGTTTTAAGGACAGACACCTTCCCTCGGTTCGATCACTATCACCAAGCAGGTGAAAACCTTAAAACAAACCTAAGGACAGACACCTTCCCTCGGTTCGATCACTATCACCGAGTAGGTGAAAACCTTAAAACAAATCACCTAAGGACAGACACCTTCCCTCGGTTCGATCACTATCACCGAGTAGGTGAAAACCTTAAAACAAATCACCTAAGGACAGACACCTTCCCTCGGTTCGATCACTATCACCGAGCAGGTGAAAACCTTAAAACAAACCTAAGGACAGACACCTTTCTCGGCTCGATCCCTATCACCGAGCAAGTGAAAACCTTAAAACAAACCTAAGGACAGACACCTTCCTTGGCTCAATCCCTATCGCCGGGCAGGTGAAAACCTTTAAATTTAAATTTTCCTAAGGACAGACACCTTCCTTGGCTCGATCCTTATCGCCGGGCAGGTGGAAACCTTTACATTTAAATTTTCCTAAGGACAGACACCTTCCTCGGCTCGATCCCTATTGCTGGGCAAGTGGAAACCTTTACATTTAAATTTGCCTAAGGACTGACACATTCCTCGGCTCGATCCCTATCGCCGAGCAAGTAGAAACCTTTAAATTTAAATTTTCCAACTACAGACACCTTCCTCGGCTCGACCCCCATTGCCGAGCAGGTGGGAACCTTTAATTTTAGATATGCCTAAGGAAAGATACCTTCCTCGGCTCAGTCCCTATTGTCGGAAGGGTTGAAAACGTCGAATCCTAAAGCTCAAATTTCTACGATGGAAGCCTCGAAGGCACTCGGGACTCACCCTATCACCATGAATAGGGAAGCATCCATAATAGGCATTCAAGACTCAGATCGTGCAAATGGCCAAGCAAACAAAAAGTAGAAGTGCAGAAAAAGTAAGGACATAATATTCACATTTCAAAAGAAAGACAAAGAGAATTGTTCGGTCGCCACATCCCGGCGCCATAAGCACATTAGGCAAAATATAATCACATAAAAAGAGAAGTCAAAACGAAGTTATAATAACAATAGGCTAATCACACGGCAGGATCGACGGGGCTGGGAGAAGGGGCGAGGCTCTCGGGTAGACCCTCGGGCATTTGAGCAGTCACGACTTCGGTTCGATTATCGCTAGTAACCTCCGGGTCAACTGCCTCCACGTGAGCGTCGATCTCTCGGACGAGGTCGATCATACTTAAAGTTTCTTCTCCCGCGCTCTCAGCTTGGCCCGAGACGGGAGACACAGTAGCTGGATATGGGATCTAAGCTGGGCTCCACAAGGGAGAGTCCTCGGCCAGCCCCACGGCCTTGAGAGCAGCAAGCCATCCCTCTTCGAACCCGTGGCATCGCGCCTAGTGGATAATCGGCTCCGCGGAGTTTTCGGCATCGGAGAAGCCCTTGTCGTACCACTCACTCTCGCTGGCTTCAAGAAACCTTTTTAGGTCACCAATTTGAGTGGCCTGGGCTAGAACTATGCTATCTGCCGTTGCCAATTTGAGTTCCGTTTCACCTAGCTTCGTCTCCAGGACGGCCAGCTGGTCCTCGGCTTTACGACGAGCTTTCTCAGCATCGATCGCTTTTCGCTCGGACGCCATGGCGGACTGCTTGTTCTCCCGGGCAGTTGCTTAGGCGACATCCTTCAACGCCCTCTCTCGATCAGCCGCCTCGGCTGCCTCCTTCAGCCTCCCGTCCACGACGCACGTCAGCTGTGCGGCCTGTAAGTGATACGGCGAAATGTTCATAAACCGAGGATGAAAAAGGCTTGATATAGACGTACGCTAAAGGGGATGAAGACTTACCGTGATCGTATGCCATTGAAGCCGTCGAGCAAGCATTTCATCATCACCGCTTGAATAGTAGTGAGCATCCTCGGGAATAGGGATGGCAATGGGGCGGGGCGGGGCCGAAGGATGGGATCTTCGCCCCCGCCCCGTACAGATTTTTCTTGCCCCATCCCCGCCCCGCCCCGCATGACGGGGAAAATTTCTTACCCCATCCCCGCCCCTTAAGGCCCCGCGAAGACCCGCGAAGTCCCGCCCTACACATTAAAACTTTATTTCTTATTAATTTTCCCTACAACTATTACCATTTTTTCAAACAAAATGACATATTTCAATATTAAAAATATACTTGAAGTTATAAATAAATTTATTCTATCAAATCAAACTAATTTTTAGCAAAAACTAAATAATATTATCTAAATGTTTAACAAGACAATGTCACAAAAAAAATCTCATAGTATGACACAATAAAATAATCCAAACTCCTAATAAGATGATGATATTGGTTTCTTACTTCCAACATTGCTAGAGAGAAAAAAGAGGTAGAACCACGTTAGGTAGAATAAAATAAGATGATATTTTTGTTTAAATAGTAGAGTTTTAAAGTATGAAAAAATTACAACTTAACCCTTATTAATGAGGGGCGGGGCGGGGCGGGTATGGGGTGGGTTTAAAAAGTGTAAACTCATCCCCGCCCCGCCCCGTGGTGCGGGTCTAAAATCTCGACCCATCCCCGCCCCATTACCTTTGCGAGGCGGAGAAAACCCGCACGGGGCGAAGCGGGGTGGGGCGGGTCAAGCGGGGCGGGGAAAAATTGCCATCCCTACTCGGGAAGCATTAGGCCTCGGACCAGGCTTTGGGCCACCCGCCCCCCTTCGCCCTTATCCCATAACCGAAGGCTGGCGGACTCTGATAGTGGCTTGTCACCCAAGTAGAAAGTATGCTGCCATCCCGCTTCGGGCCGTGAAGAGGATGCCACGTCCATCCCGACCTAAAGATCGGGGGAAGCGGCTACTGGCAGCTCCCGGATCTGTATCCCGCCCCTCTAATGAGGCAGAGTCTTTGGCAGGGCATCATTGGGAACAGGAACGTTCTTCTCAGTGGGCCGCTTCCTTTTCTTGGTCTTGAGTGCAGGAGGTGCCCGGCCAGGACCCGGCAGAGATTGCCTCTAGGTCTCCTGCCCGGCCCTGGGAATGAACCGAGAGAGCGTCATTTCCCTTTCGCTGCACCATTTTCTTCGGGTGACCTGACTTGGTGCCCAGAATTTCAACAGGTTCAGCCTCTCTTCCCTCGACGGCTAGGTCTATGATACCCGGCCCTTTAATTGCCTCATGTCTTTGACGCTTTTGGGACACACGCTCGGCAAACTCGTCCCTAACAGGCGCTATGTCTTCTGCGGTAGTATACTGAGGGCCGACCTCTCATGCTTCGCCAGTAGTAAGAGAGGGAGGAAGGAATCTTTGGTGCCGAACATCTATATAGGACAATAGCGGGCTATCGACCAAGAGTGCCTGGCTAAAGTTTTGCCAGGTGTTGTACGCCGGGTTTACACCGAGGATCAGGTGGGATGCCCTCAACTGCCCGTCACTGTTTACAAAGATCTTGGAACGGAGGACGAAGTTGAGATCACGCGCGTGAATGACCCTACTGTCCGGTAAAAACCTTTTCGAATTTGCAAACGAGTATGCATTTGTCAGTCAGGCGGAGAAAGAAAGGAAAAAGCGAATGAATTTAAAAAGAGGTAACTATTCTCGGTACCGAGCAACTTCACGGGGCGAGAGCAGGTGGAGCAACTCGCTGTCGAGCTAGTTGCGCCGCGCCCGAACAAACTCTCCAGCTGAGTTCTTGTTGGAGTCGGGGAGACACGAGATAAGGCGGACTCGCATGTCTCGAATCTTTAGGTAATACCCACTATCGAAATTACCGCACAATTTGTATATAAAATTGATGTCATGATGGTTCAATTGAAGGCCGAACAACTGATTTAAATGGCTAACGCAGCTAACTACTCTATAAAATTTTTGGGGAAATTGGTCGGGGCAAAGGCCATAAAAACCTAAGGTACCTATGATAAGCGGATCTACGGGGAATCTGACCCCACCCTCAAGTATGGACATTAACAGAAAAAAAATCGGTACGTGAATCGGCGGCCCTCTCAAACGCAATATCGCCCACGTTGCAATACGCAATGTCGACATCCTCTGGGATGCCGAAGGTCTCTCTAAAACTGCCCAAGGTAGCCCCAGGAGCAAGAAGGTGAGAATACCCCATCCCTAAGATACGACATAACTAGAAACTGGAAAAAGGAGGAGGGCGGAGAAGACTTACTTTGGGCTCTAGAGTGAAAGGCAAGGTGGAAGTTCTGACACAAGTGGATGCTCGGCAGAGAGAGATTTCAGAGAGAAGAAGACGCAAAAAGTGAAACAAGACCTGACTGGAGCTATATATATATATATATATATATATATATACGTAAACCCAGGCATTAAATGGAGCAAAGGGCGGGAATAGACCCGCCCAACCGCCTTTTTCTTTTTGGAAAGTCCCCCACACGCGTGGGCGCAAGTTACGAACCGTCAGACGATTCACGAACCATCGGATGGTTCGCTAGCCTTAATTACGGATGCGACAGCCTGGCATCGCAATGCCCCTGGAGGGAACCTCGATAAAAAATCACCATGCTCCCTACAGGATCCTTGATTCATTGCCGAGATCCGAACATGAATCAAGGGGGGGCTAATGTACAGGCGTGGGCCTCACCGGGACCACCCGCCCACAAAAGCCCATTGCTACATTGCCACGTGTTCATAATGCTCGGCCTGTGCTCATTAGCGCGTCCTGGGAAATCGCCCATGCTGTCATACCCGGCAACTCCTCGGATAACTCACCCCCGCCGAGCAACAGAACCAAGTGGGAAGCTAGTTCCAATGCCACTATCTCCACTCACCCGTCGCCTAATGCCCACTTCGGAGTAACGGTATTGGACCTCTTTCTCCATTGCCTTGGGAGCACACCCCCGCCGAGCAACAGACCCAAGTGGGAAGCTAGTTCCAATACCACTATCCCCACTCACCCATCGCCTAACGCCCACTCCGGAGTAACGGCATTGGACCTCTTTCTCCATTGCCTAGGGAGCACACCCCCGCCGAGCAGCAGACCTTGCGGTGAACCTAGTTCCAAAGCCACTGCCATTTCCCCCCACTCACATTAAAGGCGCCCACTTAGGATAAAGGACATTGGGCCTTCCACTCCACTGACTTGGAAAACTGCCATGCAATTGCACCAACTCAACCTATAAATAGACATGGGATATACGAAGCAAAGGGTTGGCAACCTTGGGAAAAAAGGGGAAAATAGAAAACTAATGAGGGTGGCCTGAGAGTCGCGCTTGCTAATGATAGGATTGCCCATTGTAGGAAACTCGAAAGCCCACCAAACAAGTAAATTGTGAGCCCAAACACGTGTCTGGCCCAACAGGCTAAAACGTGGTTCGCACAGTTTACTTTTTATTTTGGTGTTGTTATCGATTTCTATTTTGGAAATGAATAAGGACTTCGGGTGTCTAAAAGGCACATATTGATGAAAATCATCTCAACTTTTGTTAAGTTGTTCTTTACCCATTTAAGAAATTTTGAGCTCCTAATCTCTGCATGCATCATAGGATACACGCTTCATACATATATAAATAAGTATATATATATATATATATATAAGTTAAATTACTAATTATACCCTCTAAAATTGAATCTGTTTATTATTCTATTTTGCAAGTTCCATTTTTTTATTTCAATATTTTTACTTTAATCAATTAATAAATCAGTTATTCCATCTAATTTTGTCTATCTGCACCATTAATTTAATTATTTTCTTTTATCCAAAAATAACATCATTTTGGTGGACTTGATGGTGTATATTGGACGGAAGGAATACATTGAAAACAAATTAAATCCAAAAGTTAATAAAACATGAATTAAAAAAATATTAAAATTATAGAGTATAATTTGTAATATAATCTATTTTTATTTTATAGGTTAAATAATAAAAGTGAAAATCAACCCATACTAAGTATTAAAATGATCCACAACTTAATGAAATGGAAAAGAAGATAACATTATTATAGAATGTCATGCATAATTATAGTCTCAAGGATGGTGTCTTGTTACCAAGGCACAATTCCAAAATATATAACAAGTTACCTTTTAGTGTTTGGCTTCTGATCATAGTTTTAAAAGGATTGGACCAGTCTGCTCAATTGGTTCAACCAGGAACTAGGCACCAATTTGATCTAGTAAAAACCTCTAAAACCGGTTATAAACTAAGTAAAATCGAGAATTGGGACCAAAATCAATTCTTTGACCATACCAATTTTTAAAACCATGCTTATGATAGCTTGACAGTTGAGGAATGAGCAATATATCTCAAATATTAATATATGGCACAATACAAAATATCTACACTAAAATTTGATTTAAGATCCAATTCATGATTTTTAACAATTATGCATAACATGATTATAGTAGGTAAACAACCACTTACATTACTTTAATTAGAGAGTTTTTTTAATAGGTACAAACAATTCAAACCTATGATATTCATTTTGTGGGGGCAGAAGTATTAACACACGTATTTGGGCCTTGGGCCTGAACCGAGGGCATCAAATCATCTGAGGATTGTAAGGCGACAACAAAGACACCTACCTTAAAGGCCCATAAGTCCACTGTTGGGTTAAAGGCTATTTAGTTTGGTTCGAGTAGGGATGCCTCCTCGGCTAACCAAGACAAGGGTCATAATATACGCCATGATCTCTAATGAGAAACCCGTAGAGCTCAACAAGCAAGGTTTCACTCCAAAGGAATGCAAGGAGGGAGAACAAGTGGAAAGTGCCTTGCAGAAAGCTGTTGCCACCGCATTAAAGACTTCGCACCTACCCTTTTGGCCACATTAAAGAAGAAGTGACATATGAGAAGATGGGAATCGACCTTACAGCCATTGGGGGAAGATTTCAAGAGAGTGGTAGATGGGAAAGACATCTGCATGATGACTCCATGAATGGAAGCACAAAGAAGAGGATATAAATAGAGAGGGAGAGAACATTGTAGGGGGGATTGGAAAACTTTTCTAAAAAGAATAAGAGAAATTAATACAGAAGGTCCTTGGATCATGTCCGAGGAGAGCTTGTGCTGCATTGAAGTTCCTTTGCTTGCAAATCGTGGACTTAGCCTAACGTCTCTACTTTCCATTGTCCAAAGCACCTAGGTTTCAAGCCCACCCTCTACAAATTCTATTGTTTTAGGCCTCTTGGGCTTGGGCCTGTCCCCGACACGCATTTGGGTCTATGCTCGATTTGTGTCCTTAGTCATTTTATAATGATTGTTTTTTATCATTAACTAAAACATCAATTGGTTTTTTGGTATATGAGAGATACAAACTCACATTCCTTATTCATTGACAAAAAACTTTATTTAATGGAGTGGTTTTCTTGCAAATAAAAATATAAGATTGAGCCCGCCTAACATATAATGTCAATACATTATCCTTTCGTCGGTTTTAATTAACTCAATTAGTGAAGTTTTTATTATCAAATAAGAGATTTAAAGTTCAAACTCCGCTTACACCAAAAACCAATTACTATTTTGGTACAATGTGAAATAAATGTCATAAATTGGAATTTTATATATATATATATATATATATATATTCTTATCTATTTGGAAAATTATATATATATATATATATATATATATTCTTATCTATTGGGAAAATTGGTAGACTAGAACGTAATAACATGATAATGATTTAATGACCCTAGAATAAACCATGTTAAAGTATTTTTGTTACTCACATTTTGAAAATACCACTTGTTGGTCCCTAGGAGAGACTAAAACGTCATAAAAATTAAAATGGAAAACTAAAGCGAACGAAAGATAATAATAGAAAAACTAATGGTGGCGTCTTCTATTTTATTCTTTTCTTTTGCAATTTTTTTAAGTTTTTATTCAAATTTGTTTTGGGTTTAAGTGATAGTGAAACTATTTATGGCATCTATGACTCAAACCCTACCTCTCACTTTCTTCATTCTCTATCTAAAAAAAATTAAATTTTAAACAACTAAGGACTATGCGCTCCACGTGTTTTACAAACCATTATTATCTCCGATTTAAACATGATTGCAAAAATCAAAGAAAATGCTACCCACATTAATTACAAGAAACTCACTTTAAAAAGGAAAGGAAGAAGAACAACAAGGAAGGGAAGATGTATGTGACAAATTATATCTACTTTTAATTCAAATATCAAGTAATTGCTCATCCAAAAAAAAAAAAACCAAGTAATTAACTTAAGCATTGTCGCTTAACACCTCACTAGTGTCTTCTCTCTTCTTTTTTTTTTTTTTTTTTTTCTCTATCAAAATATATGTGTGTATATATATAGAATAACACATTAAGCTAGGTTTTTACACGAGCTCAATTATAACACTTCTATGATCTACAATTCACAATTTATTAATTACCTGTTGTCAATGTTTATAAAAAGAAGAAGAAGAGCAATATGAACATGTGATTGTGAGCTGAGTAAAATAAAATAAAATAAAAGGGTATAATATTAATGTTAGGGTAGTGTGTTAAAAAAAAAAAAAAAGCAATTGCAAACAAAAGACATGTTGGCAAATTGGCAACAGAAAGAAAAGAATAAAATATAAATGAGCTGCGTGTATGAAGTGCAAGCCACAAAGTTAACCAAACAAGTAACAAGTATCCACTACCACTAGGAATTGAAAATGAGAGAAATGATAAGGATTGGTTAGTACATGTTGAAGATGACCCACCCGCAATGACAATGGGAAAAAAATAAAACCTTAGCTCACTCATCACGGTGCCGTGTACGTCCCTCAACTCACACATCTCAGTTCAGTCTCATCCATTATCATTTTCGGTGGGTCATCCGTCAGGACCCACTCATTAATATCAACGACAAACTTATTTGCCTTCTAAATTTTCTTTCAAAATAAAAATATCTGAACCTTGAAAATAGGTTTTATTTTGCTCTAGTTTTTGCATTATTTAATTATGTACTTTCTTGTAGGACTCGATTTTGGCAAAATCGAGTTCAGAGTAGAGTTTGCGTTCCGCACCGGTTTTGCCACATCAGTGTTAGTTGCATATAACTCTATTTTGACAAGATTGAGCTTCAAAAGAGATTATATAACTAAATAGTTTGTTGAAGAGGCTTTTAATTATATAATTAAGGAAAAAACTATTACGGTACTTAGCAAAAGAGGCCATTAAAAATATCATCAACTGAAAAAGTCTCTGGTGGTTGAATGGGAGATTTGAGATTCAATCTCCATTTACACTAAATATTGATTGGTGTCTTACTCTGATAATAAAAATTTATCATCAAAAACAAATATCATAAATTAAAACTCTCCAAAATAAAATAAAAAACTTTCAGTTCTAGTTTGGATAGCAAAATAAACGTCTGACTCATTAAAAAAACAAAAACAAAAAAATCCGAAGTCGTGTGTGGATGGCTAAAGTTCGTAAGCTTTTGGTTCTAGTTTTTCTTTCTTCTATTTTTTTTTTTTTTTTTTTATCAAGGAGATTAAACAAACAATAATTTTGTTAAGAAGTGTTGTAATTGTACAAGGTTACAATTATTTTATTTATAGTGTTTTAAAAGTACAAGTAATTTTTTTTGAGTAAAAGTACAAGTAATGTTTGGTTTCAAAAAAAAGTACAAATGATATCTATTTAATATATATTATTATTTGACTTCCAAAATGTTTGTATGGGTTTATTAATAAAAATGTGTAAAATGAAGGAAAATTTTATCAAACTTATATAACTGAAAATATATATAACAAAGTATATAATAAAAAGATCACCCTAGGTTGCGTGACAAAATAGGTAGTGGTTATTAGAATATTAAAATTGTAATATATCTATTATTGAAGTTGCCTTCTCAAAAAAAAAAATTCATACATTTCTTGAAATTGCCAGAGCAACCTTTTAAAATTAATTTTCCCTTTTTCTAAAGAGTTTGTGGTTAGCAAAAAGATTAGAATGCAAATCTATGGAAAGCTCAATGTACTACCCAATGCATTTTCAAAACAATTTGTCAATTTGAACCCTAAAAAATCGAAGTGTACGTATGGACCACTAAACCCTGTAGTCCATGTGATATGGCTGTCTTTTCGCTGCAAGTACATAAAAGTATACGGATTTAATCTACCAAGGACCAAGTTTGGGAATATATATATATAATTTGAGATTATACAGCAACATATGATTAATATCCGAATTAACGGCAGATTCAATGAGGGCTGGTCGTAAAACAGTGACAATTATCCCAGGGACAGCTCGTAGCAAAGTTCCTTGGCAGTCGAAAAAAAACAGACAACACCAGACGCAAAGTAGTGGGGATGAAAAGACAATGCAATCGGATAGTGTGGGTACACCTGAGGCAGAAACGAGGAGTGTAGGCAGAGGAACTGATCTAGTATCACCAACCCCTGGTATATCAAGGATGACTGACGTGGGGCTGAATGAGTATGGTGGCATGGAGGATGATCATATTGACCAGTTGGAAAAAGAAGCTGTTGAAAATACAACAATTGATCCCACGGTTAGTAGGTTCACTGAAGAGGAAATTAACATTCAAGACCCTGGTTCGGTCCACGTAGCTCAGCCTCTTCCTTTGGGTAATACTTCAACGGAGATCTCTGGGCCAACTCTTTTTACTAGGGCATGGAAGAGGTTAGCTAGGGAGGTGGGCAAGACCCCTAAGGAGAATGGTGGTGGCTGTATTTGTATGTCAGTGGAGAACAAAGAAGATAGTGGGAAGCGCCGCATGAGCATTGACCTTGAGGAGCAAGTGGAGAGAAAGAAACGTTGCATGGAGTCCTGTGTTGAGGTGGATGACCATAATATTGAGGTGGTGGCTGCAAGGCAGCACCACCGAGCACTATGAGTTGTCTAAGCTGGAACTGTCGTGGGCTTGGGAACCCACAGACAGAGGATGAGCTTGTTGCCCTGGTGACAACAAAAGATCCCAAGCTGGTTTTCTTAATGGAAACTAGAGTTGAAAATTTTTCATTAGATAGAATTGGCAGAAGAATTCATTTTACTAATTTGTTCTTTGTCCCACGTGTCAATACAGGTGGGGGTCTTGCTTTATATTGGAAGTCTGATATGGATATTACTGTTCAGACCTCCTCTGATCGCCATATTGATGCTGTTATTAACCAAGGAGCAGATGACGCCTGGCGGTTCACGGGTTTTTACGGAGATCCTGATACTGCTAGCCGGGAAAACTCCTGGGATTTACTTCGATCATTGAGTCACCGCTTCACTCTACCTTGGATATGCATGGGTGACTTCAATGAAATTTTATTTGCTACTGAAAAATTGGGTTGGTTAGATAGGCCAGAGAGACAAATGCAAAGCTTCCGGGATGCAGTGGATTATTGTGGTCTAAAGGATCTGGGGTTTACTGGTTTTCCCTACACTTGGTGTAATAGAAGACCGGGTGACCAAAATACATGGATCCGCTTGGATAGGGGTTTGGCATCTATTGACTGGATTCTTCGTTTTCCAGCTGTCCGGATTCATCATCTTGATGCTTTTCATTCTGATCATAAACCGCTGCTACTCTGCTCAGACTCTGAATTTAAGCGCTTTTATAGGAAAGGTCGCCCGTTTCGCTTTGAAGCCATGTGGCTAAAAGATAGCACTTGTGAAGATATAATTAAACAATCTTGGGAGGGTGAATCCATGCCTAATGTGGAGTGGGGCTTTCATAGGAAGATTTCGGCTTGCCAGGACAACTTGAGAGCTTGGAATAAAAATTGTTTTGGCCATGTTCGTAATACTTTGGCCAAGAAGTTCAAGGAGTTAAAGTGGGCCGAAGAAGAGGGGGCCTATGTGTCCAATCCGGGGAAGATTTATAAGCTTAGGGATGAAATTCAGAAACTCAAAAGTCGGGAAGAAAGCATGTGGAAGCAACGGTCTCGGAATGCTTGGCTTAAGGAGGGAGATAGCAACACACGCTATTTTCATTGTCGTGCAAACCAACGGAATCAACGTAATTTCATCTTGGGGTTAGAGGACAATGCCGGTGTGTGGGTGGAAGATGAACACCGATTGGGTGGCATTATTGAGGAGTATTTCAGAACTATTTTTTCCTCTTCAAATCCTTCGGCCTTTGATGACATTTTGCAGGGCATCCATCCAACTATTACCGAGGAAGCTGCTGTGATGTTGGGCCGTGATTTCCATGCAGATGAAGTGGGTGTGGCGCTCAAACAAATGGCTTCCCTGACCGCCCCTGGACCTGATGGGATGTCACCTATATTTTATAAGTCTTTTTGGCATATTGTAGGGGAGGATGTTACTAAGGTGGTGCTCAAAGCTCTTAACACAGGTGTGGTTCCAGAATCTCTTAACTCAACTTTCATTGCTTTAATTCCAAAAATAAAGCAACCTAAGAAAGTCTCTGATTTCCGGCCTATTAGCTTGTGCAATGTTGTCTATAAATTGATTTCGAAGGTTGTGGTTAACCGTTTGAAAAAATTTCTAGCTAGTACTATCCCTGAATCTCAGAGTGCTTTTTTGTCTGGGCGTCTTATTACTGATAATGTGCTTGTGGCCTTTGAAACACTCCATTATCTTAAAAGGAAAACTCAAGGGAAGGTGGGTCAAATGGCTCTTAAGCTTGATATGAGTAAAGCCTATGACAGGGTGGAATGGGAATTTTTAGAGCGAATCATGCGTCATTTGGGGCTTGGAGATCGAATGGTAAAACTTATTATGTCATGCATAACATCTGTGACTTACGCAGTGCTTCTCAATGGTCAGCCTATGGGATTCATTAAACCAGAGCGAGGATTACGCCAAGGTGATCCTTTATCGCCTTACCTCTTTCTTATGTGTGCAATGGGCCTTCAAAGCTTGTTACACAAAGCTGAGATGGAGGGACATATACAAGGTGTGGCCCTCTGCCGGAATGGTCCTCGGGTATCCTATTTATTTTTTGCTGATGATAGTATTTTATTTTGTCGGGCTAAAGAAGAAGAGTGCCAGAAGATTCTGGACATTTTGGAGGTATATGAGCGAGGGTCGGGGCAGAAGATTAATAGAGATAAAACTAATCTCTTTTTCAGTTCTAATACCAACCCAGATTTGCAGACTCGGATTCAAAACATTTTGGGTGTACCTGTAATTTGTCAGTATGAGAAATACTTGGGTTTGCCAGCACTAGTGGGAAGGGCGAAGAGACAAAGCTTTATCTATATTAAGGAAAGGGTATGGAAGAAACTTCAAGGGTGGAAGGAGAAGCTTTTGTCTCAGGCGGGCCGGGAAGTGCTTATCAAATCAGTCATTCAGGCGATTCCTACATATACAATGAGTTGTTTCAAGCTCCCTAAAGGATTAATTAAGGAATTGGAAATCATGATTCGAAAATTTTGGTGGGGACATAGTAGTGGAAATAGGAAGATCCATTGGGTTAAATGGGAAAAACTTTGTGAGGCTAAGGAGGTTGGGGGTATGGGGTTTAAGGAGATTGAGAAATTTAATGACGCATTATTGGCCAAACAAGTTTGGCGGCTGATTAATAATCCTGGATCGCTTTGTTATCGTGTGTTTAAGGCAAGATTTTTTCCGGATTGCTCTATTCTTGAAGCAAGGGAATCTAGTGTAGGCTCCTATGCATGGAAAAGCATCCTAAGTGCTAGGGATGTTATACGCAGGGGAATGGTATGGAGGGTAGGGACGGGTGCAAATGTGAGGATTAAGGAGGATAGGTGGCTGCCGGCTACAGCGCATGGTTCTATTATCTCCCCCCTTCCTCAGGTGGCAGCGGACACTAGAGTAAGCACTCTTATTGATCAGGACAGCTTCACGTGGAAAGAAGAGGCAGTGAGGGATTTATTCCTCCCCCATGAAGCTGACTTAATTTTAGGCATTCCCTTGAGTCTTCGACGGCCCCCTGATCGCATAGCTTGGTCTCACACTCCTTCGGGTCTGTTTACCACTAGCAATGCATACAAATTAATTGCTTCACTTGGCTCTATGTCTAATGCAGGGAGTTCGAATATGGAGAGCCAAAAGAAGTTTTGGAAGAATATTTGGCGGCTTCAAGTTCCTAACAAAATCAAGCAGTTCGTATGGAAGGCTTGTCACGATGCTCTGCCAACGAAGGCAAACTTATGCCGGAGACAAGTCACGGACTCTGCTACTTGTGACCTGTGCAGAGATCATATTGAGGATACAGTTCATGCGCTCTGGCTATGCAAGGAGATTTCGAGTGTATGGTTGGCGCTGGAATGGTTTCATCAAGCAGCCCCTGTTCAGCCAACAAGTTTCAGAGAGCTGCTAGACAGATTCATGCCGTGTCAGGATGATTATAAAGCTGAGATTTTTGTGATTGCAGCGTGGTGTGTATGGAATAGGCGAAATGCTCTTCTATTCAATCGAGCTGTCCGGCCTGTGAACAGCATTTGCCGAGAAGCAGGAAATATTCTCCAGGAGTTTCTCCAAGTCTGTGAGACTGAATTGGTGCCTCCTCGCCCTCAAGCCGTGCAACAGTGGCTTCCACCTGATCCTAATATCTACAAAGTTAATTTTGATGCATCTTTTTCTCGAGGTTCAACTTTTGCTGGGCTGGGTGTGATCGTCCGTGACAACAGGGGAGAGTCTATTGGGGCGTTGTCCATGCCTGTCCCTATCGGTCAATCTGTGACAGAAATGGAGGCCTTGGCTTGTCAGCGGGCTGTGCAATTTGCTTCAGAGATCGGGCTACATCGTGTGGTGATTGAAGGTGATTCCGCTGCTATCATTGATTCGCTCCTCCACGGCTCGGGTCAGTTTACAAGCTATGGGAATGTCCTTGACGACATTCGGGTTCAAGCTACTGGTCTTCAGCATGTCGAGTTTCATTACATTAGTCGTGTTTGTAATTCTGTTGCTGATGCATTAGCAAAGAAGGCTAATCCTGCTTTAGGTCTTCAAGTGTGGTTGGAAGATTTACCTGAGGATATTGTTCCTCTTGCCCTTAGAGATGTTCACTGATTCCTTTTTGAATAAAATCTCCAGGCCATTGGTCTGGTTTCTCAAAAAAAAAAAATATCCGAATTAACATTCCAGGCACTACTATTTATTTATTTATTTAAAGGCTGAGATTCAACATTAAACAATTAACTTTTTCCCTCACTTCTTGGATCATAAAAGTTTTTAACTTTCCAAGAATCCAACTTCAAAATCAATTCAAGGCTTTGTTGTACACTTCTACTGCTTTGTTTTTCACATATTAAGGATTTTCATCAAAGTGACTTCATTTATAATTGTGCTTTCTTTAATATATTTACAATATGATTTATATTGCCTTTTTTTTTTTATTAAGTTGATTAAAAAATTGCAGCATCAGTATTCCATGGTGAAACATGCCACATTTTAAAATTGAACTTGTGATGCACAGGAGTAGGTACCTACTCCAAAATCAGTTTTAAGGCTTTATTGGGATTTTTTTTTTCATATATTAAGGATTTTCTTCAAAGTGACTTTATTTATAATAATTCTTCTTTCTTTAATATCTTCACAAAATGATTGCATTTTTTTTTTTTTTTTTAATGCCAGCATTAACTGAAAAAAGATGATGGTCCACTTAATTTAGAAAATAGCACAAGTTGTGCGCAGTCAAATTTCTTGATAGTACATTGGTTCAAGGTCAATGGATGCCAAATCATATTGGTCATAGCATTTGCATATTCAACATTAAATTATCTCACCACAGACCAAAGGATAGAGCTGAAGGCATCTATATATCAAAATTGCACTAAGCCACTCCGTCTTTTACATGTCTATCAGAATCAAAATTCATGCTAGCACATACACCTTGTACCACATTGGGTATCCTAGGCGGCTAGGCAGCAAAGATATTATATTGCTAAAGGAAAATCCAACTCAATTTGGGAGTATTTTTGCGGTCGGCCAAACAAACAGAATTTCAAGATACCAAACCCACAAAACCAGAAAGAAAATGTGCAAATAGAATTACGAAACAGGAAACAGATACCGAAAAATTTAATAAGGCCACCAACCATACTGTTCTATTATAAAAGACAAAAAAAAAGAAAAGAAAAAAAAGAAGGTATGTGTGTGTTAGTTATGTTTGCATTCTCCAATCCAGAGAATCTACTTTTCATGTGCTTGGTGGTTGAGGACATATACTAACTTATTAGAAGCAACAGACGTGGTTCAGAGTTCTGCACCACTTGTGCAATGCTAATTTTAACATAAAGTGTGGAAACCAAGCTTAGCAAGTTGACACACACACACACACACACACACACACACACATATATATATATATATATATATATATCAATGTAAAATGTTCTGCTATGTTAAACTGGCAATCTAGAGGAGAAGTAAGCAAGGTCGGCAACAATAGATACTATAAATAAAAACATCTACAAATCACTCCAAGAAGCATTTTACTACATTTTTACTAGCAGCAAATCATGATATTAAGTTGTTCATAACATACTTCATAAATATTTGAGATAATTAATGCTTTTATTCACAAAACTCCCTGCCTCAACAGCAGTCATTTTGATTTTATGTAAAGAAAAAAGATGGTGATTGATTCCATGTGAAAAATAGCAATGCTCATTTATAAAATAATGGAAATCCTTATTCCCTGGGCTTTCCACATAGTGGACCATTTACAATGATAAAAATATACACCTTGTCTTACAACAATTGAATAGAAGCAATTGTAAATTAATACAAAATCTCAACCTGACTACTGAGAGTAATAGAAGCAAGTGTAAATCGATACATCATTTGGGTCTTTTTCTGAAACATATGCAAGCAAATATGGGTAAAAGGATCATTCTCTATTCAATTCAAAAGTACGTGTACATGGAAATTGGGCTACTCACAATTTTATCTCAGAAAAATAGGTTGATGAGACAGCCAAGCCTTCAACATCATAAGTACGAACTAGCCTCTGTCTCTTGCCGGGTGCTTCAAGCCAACAGAACTCCAAATGGAATGACTTGTATTCTGCCACACTTTTTGCCACATCACATGGGCATCCCATATACATGCCACCAGGCAAGAGTGTAATCTGGTAACCCCCATCAAATATAACTAAATTGCCTAACTGGGTACCCGTCCATGGAACATTAGTGGTAACTTCGCCCCCAGTAGATGTTGAAGTAATATCCTTATTTTTTGTGTGGAGGAAAAAGAGAAAAGTGACTTAGAACATAACTTTACATAAACAGATCATAATATTATTATTTCCATTTTTATCTTGTTTTAACAAACAGCTGTAACGAGTAGTATCACAATATATCACGGCAGTATTTTACTACTTAATCATATTCCAGAGCATGATTTGAGTTGCTGAAGTACTTTATTATCCCAAAACAGAGGGAAATGAGCATGTCAGACAGATTGGGAAGCAATAATCGGTATTTTAGAGTACGTAAAATTTGTTTGTTGCATGCTTTACAGAGAGACAATAATAATGTCAAATGCTTTATATCTTCATTTTTATTAGTCAAGCAGCTCAAATTTCTGTTGTTTACATATTATTAATAATAATAACCAGCTCATATTTATTATTTTCGGATTCATGAGGAAGTAATTTGCTTGAGGGTAGGATACCTGAATGAGCTGACCCTTGTCATTTATTTCAAGTGATGAAACTGTATCAGCTTCAGCAATTGTTGCTCCATAAACACCACTTCGTTTTGTGATAGAGTGACCTTTCCACTTACCAAGGTATGGAAGAATCCTATTTGAGTTTCCCTGCAACTGAAGAAAGATATCTAATGTGACCACAATCACACTGAATATGTTTCCTTGTAGTGGCAATATTCATTAAAAAATAAAAATAATGATGAAAACCCAAAAGCTACTTGCTATCTGCTGCTCAAGAAAAAATTGGGTATTAAACTCACCGTGATATTGTCAAGGGAAGGAGGAAAAGGCACCCCATCACCTCTTTCCTCAAGGAAGACAAGAAGCATTTCTAGGATGCCCTTTGGGTCCATAATATGGAATGCTCTTGCTCGCATATCTTTCTCCAGTGAATAGAGGCAGTTCTCGCATACAATAGAGGGACGGTGAGAGGGAAGCTTAAGATTTCTGCATGGTGAGGGGCATTGGAAAGAACAAGGAAGTAAGCATATTCATTGAGAATCAATGATTGTTAGAAAGGTTTAAGGTCCTCCACATAAAGGTATCAAGGTCACATAGTAGCAATCTACAACTTGTAGATCCTCAATTGTGAAACTTTGTGCAAATGAAGGAGGTCCAAAATAATCAAATTGATAAGTTCCCATCTGGGAGAGAAGTTCAAAATCGCATTTTTTTCAAGTTTTTCAAAACCTCACTTTTCTCTAGGTACAATTTTTTGAAACAACATTTTCAAAAAGTTGAAAAATAAGTTGTACCAAACAAATACTAACCAAATCTTCAAACAGAACATTAACTGATTAATTATTATCATGTTTTAAACAAAAAGAAGTGTTCAAATTATTAATTTTCCAGTAACTGGACAATTGCTCAACTAATTGCTCTTTTTGTTATTGCCCACTAAGCATACACATGTTCATCCTATGGGCAGTCTGGAAGGTTAAATAGATGACATACAAGTGAGAATTTGACACTATGGAGACAATCATATACCATAAGCATTTGCAAGCATCTACTCTTTCCACGTTGAAAGCGTACAACTTCTGGCCTATGTGTATACCATATCTATATGGAACTATCCATTTCTGTTTTCCACATTTGATAGTGAAGAACCAGCACTTCAAATGGAGCAACGGCCACTATTATAATTTATAGAATTTCATAATAATCCTTAAGATGATAATTTTAAAAGTCATTCTGCACAGAAGAAAAAATTAAGAAAAACAGAACATTTAATCCATAGGCTAGCTACAGAAACCTGTGCAAATGAATTGTATGGAATAATTACATATCTATGGAAAGACTGAGCAAATGCAATCAAAAATATAAACAATAAAAGCTAATACATAGAATACTGGCTAGCTATTGACCAATATTCATTTTATTTAATGTATTGTTACAATGAAAATAGACATTCAAAAATGACTACATAAACTTTGTAAAAATCCCCATCAATTGTAGCCTTAGTTTTGCCCAATAATGGGCAAAAAAAATTCTATTCATTTTTTTTTCTCATCAATTTTAACAGGCATGAACCATATTATTAATGTGACAGCATAGTCCCACTATTAATTGCCAGTAACGCATAAAAAACATTATTAGAAGAAGTAACTTACTTTGGCGATTCTTCACCAGTGTCATCTTCCCCTAGAACCCCTTGCCTTAATACAGTCTCTAACATGCCAGCTGTCTGGTATCTTAAAGCAAATGCTCTCTCCTTTGGGAAAAAACCAATCTGCAGACTAGTTGGAATGGATATTCAACAGAAACACTGGGATTACAAAAACCTATTCCACGGGAAAGCTGATAAGTAAACTCAAAACCTATTTAATGTAAAAAATGCTAGAATACTTACCTGTTGATATTTGTCCACAGTGAACATGTTGGTTTCTTTAATTTTGTACTCTGCCCATTCTGGCTCATCATCATATCCCGAAATTGAAGTGCTTGATGGAGGCTGTTTTATGTATAACCTATATAGTAGATGATAATTAGTACAACAGAATCATACAGCAACAAAAAGTGCAAGATACACTTCTATTATTATTTGAAATGATATTAAGGCCAATGCCCTCTAGAGCAAATGGCATGTCCTCCCCCATTCATAAGTAAAAGGTAAGTTTATAGGTTCAAAACTATGCAGGAACGTGAGTTGTAATCACCCATATTAAGGAGAAAAAAAACTTGATATCAACAAGTACCATAAACTCCTTGTTCCAGTTACATTTCCTTCAAAAAAACCAGAACCTCAATGAACTGCCATTTTTTCTTTCATTCTTTTTTTTTTTTCAAGTATAACAAGTGTTGTACCCAATACGCAAGGCTCCCACTTTTACAAGGTCTAGGAGAGGTGATTGGTATCAAAAGTGAAACTGAAAGTTAAAAAAAGCCCAAACTTGCTCATCAAAAGACTTGGTTGTCTACTCCCAAATTCATTACAAAATTCAGTATAATCATATATAACTGGCCACCATCATTAGAGACTGTAGCAACAATATTGCAATGCCAATCATTTCATGATCAAAGGCGATCATGTACAATTACCAATGGAGACAGACCCTGCTTTGAAGCCCTATTCTGGGACGAACTCTAAAAATGTCCTTGATAAACATAACAATCACTTCTGATCAACAAATGTCCAATGCACTGCAATTTCTCAAGCAAATGGATCATGTTATACTAAAGCAATCTTCAATCCTTACATAGACTTGTGTCCTGTAAGTCCTGACATGGTTCACTAGACTTCCCCTTTCATTTCAAAATATTTTAACCATCATCATTATATCAATTTTAGAATTTGAACAGCGTTTTTCATCCAGTTTATTGCTCAGTGAACAACAATTAATCAATAAAAAAAATTTTGATCAACAACTAATGCTCATTAAGAGTGACACTTACGTCTGAATGAGACTAATGAGTTCATCCTCTCCATAGGAGCTCACGGCAAGCTTTGTACTTACTTTTTGCAACAAATTGCCGTAAGCATCAAATTGCTGCCAAAAATAATTTTTAAATCAGTACCCCCAGAAAACAAACAAAACGTTTTTTTTTTCTCTGTTTGGCCTGGCAATGAAAGATATTTAAAACATAACTAGACACAAAACTCCACATTTGGAATCAAATATAAAATAAAACGTAAGACCCAGAATTCATTTTCTCAGAAACCAAACAAAGAGCTCAGAATTAGAAGAAGAAAAAAAAAATATACAAAAAGTAGTTAAAAGCAAGTGAGCAGTAAATGACTGAATAGACTTACAAAGAAAGAACCTTTCCACTTGCCCAGGTTGAGTTTGAAGAAGCTGTGAAGATTATCAATGCTCATGGAGTCTTCATCGCTTGGTTTGTGAGCGTCTCCTTGTTGTTGGACAGTGGCGGACGAAGGTGAGTCATTGGCCCGAGTTACGGAGCTCCGGAATGTGTGAATGGAGCGGAGTAAAGGGTTTGGGATGGAGATGGAGAGGCATGTGGAGAAGGGTCGAGTTGTATGGGAGTTTGGTGGTTTGGGAATGGGAGGGAGTGAAAGTGAGTAGTAGCAAATGGAAGCCATTGAAGTTCTGTGGAGGAGTGGAGTTAGTGCTGTCTCTTCGCTCCTGTCTGATATACCATATCCTTATTTTCTGAAATGGGTTGGAGAGTTTGGGAGAGTTCAAAGTCCAATTTCAAATGGGCTAATATAGGGTTCTGGCCTTACGTCTGGATTGTCTCCCATTCTTCTTTTATTTTATATATATATATATATATATATATATATTTTATATAGACACACACATACACACGTGTCGCGCGCACACACATATATATATTAGTCTCACTGCGTTTTCTGCATGCAATAAGGGTTTTTTTTATTTGTCTAGTGTCATAATTTTTCTTTTATTATTTTGGATAAATTTGTTTTAAAGATATAGATTGGTAAGAGAGTGTTCTATTTTGTAGGCATTTTATGCGATGTTGGAGATATATTTTTATCAAGTTGCCCTTATTAAACTTAGGGTAACCACATAAAAGTTCAGTTCAAAGACGAAAATCATCTCCATATATAGTATATATGTGTATGTGTGTGTGTGTTTTAATATCATTTTTTTAAGATTTATATGGTAAACAATTGAGTTTTTTTTTTTTTTTTCATGTGAGAAACAATTTATTTGAAATATGGTATTTCTACTAAAATTTAAATTTTTTTGCAACAATTGAAACAATGTCCAACAAAAAGGAAAAAAATATAATTGAAGGATATATGCATTTTTTAGTAGGCTTGAAGGATATATTTATTTCTACTAGAGATTAAAATTCTTTACTAGGAAATTTATTGAAATATATATATATATATATATATATATTTGTATACATCGATAGTTGGGGGTGGAAATCTAAATCATAAATGTCTTTATTGAAAATTAAGGTCCTAACCAATTAAGTTACAAGATTCTTGGTAAAATTTATTGAAATATTGGAGAAAACTCATAACGAGTTACACCACACCCAACTATTTGCGTAACATTGAGCCAACTTGCACTCAAATTTGAGTAGTGTTGCTTTGAGAAATGTTGCTCATATTGGGGGTAAGGATTTTCCCTTCTTAATGAATTTGAGTATGTTTGGTTCAAAAAATCTTGATTTTTGCAAGGAAGTATATGCTTTCCTAGCAATTGCTTTAGGGCTCCGAAAAAGAAACAAACCAAGAACAAGAACCTAGCTCCTCCTACTCTTATATATTTGAGCGCAGGAAAGTGTTATCCAATTTTAGTGGAAATTAAGGGCAAGCTATAGCGTTTACTGGATTACCATATGAACCCATTGGGGACTTGCCTAAACCCAGTTGTGAAGTATATAGTGGGTCCGTTTGGATAGAGCTTATTTTTGCTGAACTGAAAACTGAAACTGAAAACACTGTAGCAAAATAATTTTTTAATGTGTAAATAGTACTGCGGAACCCATTTTTAATAAAAAATTGTTGAAAAATGACGTGAATAGTGCGCGCACAGTGCTGCACAGTGCGTGCACAGTGCGCGCACAATGCCGCACAGTGCGCGCACAGTGTCGCACAGACTTTGTCCCTGCGGCAGAACCGAAAAAAAAAAAAAAAAAAAAAAAAAAAGCCTGAAAACGTAAAACGTAAACTCAGAAAAGAAAAGCTGCATCCAAACGGGCAAAGTATATGTTTGGATAGAGCTTCTGCGTTTCCCGTTTCTGGTTTCTGCGTTTTCTCTCTTTTTTTTTTTTTTTCAACGTGCATGAACAGTAACCGGTACTGTTCATGCACGTTTTTTCACTGTAGCAACACTGTGCAGGAGACAAAAACCACTGTTTGGCACTGTTCATGCACTGTTCACGCACTGTTCATGCACTGTTCATATACTTTTTTAGCAATTTTTTAATAAAAATGGGTCCCGCAGTACTATTCACACATTAAAAAATTATTTCGCTACAGTGTTTTCAGTTCAGCAAAAATAAGCTCTATCCAAACGGACCCATAATCCTTCAGTTGAAGAGTAGTTACTCATCCCTCCCCTCCTATTTTTCATACCTCAAATAGTATTTTATCCTTAATTTTTTTGGTTTCAAAATATATGGGTTCCAATAGACAGATGGTTTTGTAGTTTAGGTTTTTGATTCTCATTCATCTATAAAAACTTTCGATATTTTAATGACAAATTTGACAATTTAATGCTTCAATATCTTATAGCAATAGGCTATTACTTCAAAATTTTATTGTAATAGATTACAAATAATTGACATCTTATCGCAATAGGCTATTACTTTTAAAAAAAAAAAAAATTGTAGTCGATTGCAAATAATTGACAAAAATAATTCGACTTAAGTTATTGCAAACACTATCTTTGTTGTTTTTCATATCGAATAATGTCTTCAACTTCATGTTTTTCATAGATATCTTCATTGCAATAAGCTATCACTTTGAAATTTTCATTGTAATAGATTATAAAAATAATTGATATCAAGTTATTGCAATGATTTCTTTAATTTAATTTATTGCAACAAATTTTCCTAATGCAATTTTGTATTAAAACCTCTATTGCAACAAAAAATTATAATTTATTGCAATGAATATGTGATATTATATTTAATATCATTATACTAATGGACCAAAGTAGACCGATATGATAGTGTTTATTACTAGAAAACTTGTTGCGAAAGAAATTCATTGTGTAAAACGTAATTTACATCGTACAAAATACACTAGGACTGGCTTGGAAGGGAAAAGAGGAAAAGATTTAGGAGAGAGGGACATGGATTAGAGTTCAGAGCATTGGCAATAGAGGTGTTAAAAAGTTCTAAAGCTATTTTTAACACCTCAAATTGGGGATGACAATTTTTCCCCGCCTCGCTTAACCTGCCCCTTCTCGCTTCGCATCGTGCAAGTTTTTCCTACCCCGTAAAGGTCGTGGGGCAGGAACAGGGCAAGATTTTAGCCCCACACCATGAGGTGGGGTGGGGATGGATTTAGACTTTTTAGACCCACCCCGCCTCACGTTGTTAAGGGTTATAACTGTAAATTTTTATACTCTAAAACCCTACTATTTAAACAAACATATCAATATTAGCTTATTTTATTCTACCTAATGTGGTTCTTTGCCTTTATTTTTTTATGTGTTATACTATAGGATTTTTTTTTAAATGATTGTCTTATTCAACATTTGGATGTATTATTCAATTTTCTCTAAAAATTGATTTGATTTGATAGGATAAATTTAGTTGTAATTCCAAGTATATTTTTATTAATGAAATAAGTTTCATTAAAAAAAAATTGCACTAGTTGTAGGGAAAATTAATAAAAAGTAGAGTTTTACGGGGTGGGGCGGGGCCCCAAGGGACGGGGATAGGGTGAGAAATTTTTTCCCGTCATGCGAGCCAGGACGGGGATGGAGCAAGACAAAATCATGCGGGGCGAGAACGAAGACCCCATCCTTCGGCCCCGCCTCATCCCGTTGCCATCCCTACCCCAAACTACAAAAAATGCCCAACATCAATGGTGCTAAAACCAATTTTTTATTTTTTTTTGACAATTTGCTATAGTGAACTACCAAGACTAGCAATTCATTATAGTAAAAAGGGATAAAAAAATATATTACTTAATTACATTTCTCTCTCCTCTTCTAGTTATAAAAAAATTCTCCCTTTTTTCTCTCCCCTCTCTCTTTTTTCTCTACCAAAGGTCTCTTCTTCTCAAAATTTTATTTCTTCTTCTCTCATTATTTTTCTAACCCCAACACCTCCATCTTCTCTCTCCATTGAAATTAATTGGCTTGTGGAGGTGGTGGGTATGGGGGGTCATGCCATGGGTGTGGGTGTGGGTGTGGTGGGTCACGTTGTGGGTTGTTGTGGGTTTATCAGCGGGTTGCTATAGGTTGGGTTGATCGATGGGTTGTCATGGATTGATCAGCCCGTGGTGGTTGGGTTAATGATAGAGGTGTTAAAAAGTAATAAAGCTATTTTTAACACCTTAAACTAGGGATGACAATTTTTCCCCGCCCCGCTTAACCCACCTTTCCGGTGCAAGTTTTCCCTGCCCGTAAAGGTGATGGGGCAGGGATGAGGCAAGATTTTAGCCCCACATCACGAGGCAAGGTGGAGATGGGTTTAAAATTTTTAGACCCACCCAACCCTGTGTTGCTAAGAGTTATCATTGTAAATTTTTTATACTCTAAAACCCTATTATCTAAACAAACATATCAATATTAACTTATTTTATTCTACCTAACGCAGTTCTTTGACTTTATTTTATTATGTGTTATACTATAAGATTTTTATTTTTATTTTTTATGATTATCTTGTTCAACACTTGGATGTATTATTCAATTTTTTCTAAAAACTGATTTGATTTGATGTGATAAATTTAGTCGTAATTTCAAGTATATTTTTATTAATGAAATAGGTTTCATTAAAAAAAAGTGTGCTAGTTGTAGGGCAAATTAATAAAAAGTAGAGTTTTACAGGGTAAGGCGGGGCTCCAAGGGGCGGGGATGGGTTGAGAAAGTTCTCACTGTCATGCGGGCCAGGACAGGAATAGGGCAAGACAAAACCATGTGGGACGGGGACAAAGATCCCATCCTTTGGCCCCGCCTTGCCCTATTGCCATCCCTTCCCCCAAACTACAAAAAATGCTCAACATCAATGGTGCTAAAACCTTTTTTTTTTTTTACAATTTGCTATAGTGAACTGCCAAGACTAGCAATTCACTGTAGTATAAAGGGATAAAAATATATATATTACTTTATTACATTTCTCTCTCCTCTTCTCATTATAAAAAAATTCTCTCCCCTCTCTCTTTTTTCTCGAACCCCAGCGCCTCCATCTTCTCTCTCCACTGAAATTAATTGGCTTATGAAGGTGGTGGGTGTATGGTGATTCATAGGTGTGGGGGGGTCATGCCATGGGTGTGGGTGTGGGTGTGGGTGTGGTGGGTCATCTTGTGGGTTGTTGTGGGTTTATCGGTGGGTGGTTGCTATAGGTTGGGTTGTCGTGGGTTGATTAGCCTGTGGTGGTTAGGTTAGTGGGTTGCCATGGGTTGTTTTGCTAGATGGCAGTTGTGTGTTGTTGGTTTTTTTAGGTTGTTTGGTAGTGGCGATGTGGGTTGTTGTTGGGTTTTGTTAGGGGCAATGGTGGTGGCTTGCCGGTTTTTGTGAGTGGTGGTGATGGTGGGTTGTGGAAACGGGTGTTGGTGGTGTGGGATGTTTTGCCAGGCAATAGTTGTGCTGGTGGTTTTGTGCCTTTTGTTGGGTTTTGGTGGCAGAGAGGAAGGGAGCGAAGTGAGAAGGAAACTAATAAAAAAAATGAATAGTGTTTGGTAGATGGAAAAAATAAATAAATTGATGTAGGATTTGTTGTGAAATTGAGTGTTAAAATAGATAAAGTAGCTTTTTGAAATGTTAAATACTAAAATTTTTAGCTCCACTGTTGCCGTTGCTTCTAGGAATTTAATTTGATAGGAGTTTTTAAAATAAAAAAGAAAAGGAATTAAAAGAAAAATAGAGATGAAAGAATTAGATAATAAGAAGGTGAGGGTGGACCAAGTCAGACTTGGTCCAAAGTCCAGCCCATTATAAAAAGTTTAAGCCTTAAGCCTAAATCAACTCATCAAGGCTCAAACCTGGAAACTTTGTCAAACCAAACCTTAAAACAAAACCAGCCTTTGCACTTAAACCAATCAGTTGCTTAAAACCAAGCCCAACCCGTGGGTCCACAAGCTCTAAACACAACTTCCCAAAAGTACAAACCAACCCCAAAGCTTTTTATTTCCTAAAAACCCCAAATCTTTTTAAAAAATTACCATTTTGACCCAAAACATTCCAAATCATATTTTCAACCCTAAATATTTTCTGAAATACCATTTTGATCCACAACTTTTCCAATTATACGCTTTCATCCCAAACTTCCCAAAATTTCATTGTTACCCCAAAACTTTTGAAATCGCATTCTGACCCTAAAATCTCAAAAATTGCACAAAGGCCCTTGAGGTCACAAAAATGATTTTTCTTGTTTTGCAAAAAATAAAAAGATTTCTTCAAGATCAATAATTTGTCAAATGGCACTGTTTCCACATCTTCTAGAAATTTAACCTTCATATCCCTTGTTATTTCTTGGTGTCCCTATTTGCATGACATAAAATGCTTTGGAAAAAGCAATTGCAATATTACACTTGGTATGTTATATTATGGCTGAGGTGAGCCTTGTTAAATTTATCATTTAATTTATTTTCTTAGTAAATGCCATGCAATTACATGATTAGCTATACCTTTTAATCACGCTTCCTAAAATAAACTAGGAGAAGACAATTTGTGGACGATGCTATCATCTCGCATGTTATTTCTACTTCTGTAGACCTCGAATATTTTTATTTGTCGTGAATGATAATTTCTTAAAATTTTGGTAGCTTAAAAGAGATGTAATTTTCTTTTTTCTACTTATATATATATATATATATATATATATATTAGATACTTTCAAATTTGAATCTTATGCCTTCTTTATTTGATGACAAATTTCACAAGAAATGTAATTTTCAGTCTTTAATAATATATATATATATATATATATTTTTTGGTTAGAAGGCAAGATATATTAACAACAAAATAAACTTACAAATTGGTCACAGAGGCCAAAGTGATGGCTACCCGCCAATAATAGTACAGCCCATTAACATCAGATATAAGAAGTCTGTCTGATTCAGCAGAGGGGGAAACTTCAAAAATAACAAAATCCTCCCTCATACAACAACCATTCTTGGCCAACAGATCAACACACCTGTTCACTTCTCTATAGACATGAGCTACCCGAACCTGAGTGAATCTTATTATGAGGGATCTGTAATCAAAAAGCAATGGAGAAACTTTAATATTAGTGCTGTTAGTATTTTTTAACATCTCCACAATAACCTTAGCATCAAGCTCCACTTCCAAACATCCAATTCCCAACTAAATAGCAAGATTTAAACCATCTCTCAATGCCCGTAATTTAGCCATCACACTCATCGTGTGCCTAATAGACCTTGAATACCCCCTAATCCATCTCCCTTCACTGTCTCGGATCAACCCTCCACCGCCTGCCTTACCTGGGTTCCCAAACGAAGCTCCATCGGTGTTGAGCTTATGCCAACCCGGAAGGGGCTTAGTCCATTTAATAGGAATAGCAATCTTGGGAGTTGCTTGCTTAACCTTACTAACACAAAAATGAAATTCCTTAACTCGACTTAAGCACACCCTATCAAGTGTTGGATTTGGAACAGAATTTTCAAACACAACAAAGTTTCTATTTTTCCACAAGGACCAAACAGAATAAAGGAATATTGTGCACCAAGCAATGAATCCTTTATGCAACACTGTACTCAAAGAGTTGGTCTTTAACCAAACCTCAAGACCATCAGCAAAGGAAGTAACGTGAGTTGGAGGAACCTCCAATTTCCGCCACACGTCACGAGCATAAACACAATCATGAAGCGTATGAATAATGGACTCATTCTGTTCTCTACATATCGAAAATAACTTATCACAATTGATACCCCTACCTGCTAATACTTCCTTAACTGGGATGCTTCCATGCATACATAACCAAAGAAAATTTATAATTTTTGGTAAAATATCCAATTTCCAAATCCATTGCCCACTGAACTGTGTGGCATTTTCTTCACCGTGATGTGCAAGTCCGTAAGCTAAATTTGTAGTAAATTCTCCATTCCTGGAGAACTTCCACATCACTGTATCTCTCCCACTCCCATACATTTGGATTGGGATTGCCTTAATTTTTTCTTTGATGGATTGTGGTAGGTCAAAAGAAATAAGATTCCACTTCTAATCTTGACAATGGTACAGGTCCGAGACCCTCAAATTTAGCTCTTCCTGCTTAAGAGAACCTCCAATCATACCCCGTAATGAATCACCATTAATCCAATTATCCATCCATACATCCACCTCGGATCCATTATCAATCCCCCAAGCAATCCCTTTTTGGAAGATAGGGAAACCTAAATTGATGGCTTTTCAATTAGGGGAAGAGGGAAGTTTTTCAGGACCTCTCGACCTTACTCTCGAGTTAGCACAGTATTTTTTCAGTATAACCTTTGCCCACAAGGCATCCTATTCATGATACGCCCTCCAATTTAGCTTAGATAACAATGCTTTATTTTTAGCTCTTGCCTCTTGTATTCCCAATCCCCCCTCATCTTTGGACTTCACTATTTTACTCCAACCCACCATATGCATCTTTTTTCTCTCGTTCGTGGACCCCACAAAAAGTCTCAGTTAATTTTATCCAACTTTTCAGAAACATGTACAGGTAACACAGCCCTGCGCATTGCATGATTTGGAATGGCTGACATAACTGACTTAATAAGCACAGCCAGCCTTGCAAAGGGAAGGTATTTGGCCTTTCATCCCGCAAGCTTATTCATAACCCTCTCCACAATAAAAATATAGGGATTTCTAAGGACCCCTCGATGTTTAAGAGGAAACCCGAGATACTTCCCTATATTATTGGTCTCCCTTATGCCTAACCTTTCACTTATTTCCTCTTTCAACTCATCACTCACATTTGGAGAAAAATAAATTCTAGTTTTTTTGGGGCTAATCTTTTTGTCAGATTCTCTACAAAATTTTCCAAGCACATCTGAAATTGCTTCACATCTACGCATATCAGCTTTACTAAATAGGATTATGTCATCCGCAAAAAGGAGATGAGAAAAACCCATATTGTCCTTCGAAGCCTTTAAAGGTGTCCAGTCTCCCTTCACACATTTCTGCTCAATAAGATGTCCCAAATACTCCTTACAAAGTATAAAAAGGTATGGGGATAAAGGATCCCCTTGCCTTATGCCCCTAGATGGCTCAAAACGCTCTAAGGTAAGACCATTAATCAAAATAGAGGTGTCACGACCCAAATCCATAGAACATGAATTTAGATGCGTGACTAACCTGCTGAACTTTTATAACTTAATAAATATAATTGATCCAAAATAAATTAGAACTCCAAAGAAACAATACTTTTAAAAACCTCTTACAAAAATCTAAACTCCACAAATTGAAAATAATCTCCACTATATAAAAAAATGAATTACAAAATAAAGGTAATTGAAGTTCTATAAGTCTTCAAGAAATACTGAAGTCGTTTAAAATTTCCATGTTCTACCTTGCACCTTACAAAGCAATCCAAAGGTTCTATATTCCCAACTACACTTTCATTTAAAATTAGTAATTGATGGGGGTGAGCCACACATCTAGTAAATAATTATACAGAATACACAATGGAATAGAGTCAAGTAAGGCATGAGTATTTTGTTTCACAAACTCATTCAATGATATCAAAATTATTCGAAAACATATAATAAATCACTTAATACATATGTAATCACATCTCAAAATCATTAGAAAACACATACATATAATTGATTAAAGCACAGTGTCACATATACACATCACATATTCTCACATACAATCCTGTGAGCGGATACCAACATCTAACCCCTGCTGGTGAGGGATCAACACATATTCTTACATACAATTCTGTGAGCGGATTTACACATAAATCTGATCAATTCTAAAAAAAAAAAAAAACACTTATTTTGAGTCACATATCACCAAAAGCAGAGTTTACAAGATATAATAATTTACTTGATACTAACATTTATTCCAAACATAGAGGCATATCAAAGATCATAATATCGAATAGAACATAAATCAAAAGATGCTCGACTCTCTTGGGGAACGAGTAGAAACTGAGGAGTTTATATAAATATATTACAATTCTTGAGTAAATTTGAGAATTCAATTTGCTAAAAGAAACATTTTAAATATCATTTGGAGAATAGGAATATGACTTTGAAATCACTTGGTTTTAATGAATTTAAAGAACAAGAACCTTTTTAGAAAGCTTGCTTTGAAACTCAATTATTTTTGGAAAATAATTTAGTTTAAAAATCATCTTTTTAAATGAGATTTGGGGATTCAAAACGTTATTTAAAATTTGAAATTTCTCTTTAAAACATTATTTAATAGTCAAAATTCCTCTTTTAATGATGCAAAAATACTTTTGATGAACTTTAGAAAATATAAGTTTGAAATAAAAAATTTTGGAAAACTTTTAACTTTTAAGAACCTAATGGACAAAACTTGTGCACATTATGCATAATTACATACAGCGGTTGAATCACTCTGAAAATCCAACCAAAACAACCTCTAAAGAGCCTCAAAACACTCTTATATAGGACTTATAATCAATCATGAAAATATACTTAGGCTGCGTTTGGTTCAATGGAAATTCTTTTCTGAGCGTAAAATCATTTCAGGGGAAATTGTATTCCCATAAAGGAAAATGTATTTAGGTTGTTTGGCTGCCTCAGAATTCATTTTATGGAAAATCAATTCTGGTGTTTGGTTTGTTCAAACATTTTACAAAAAAATGCTTTTCGTTTTACTAAAAATCAATTCCCATGTTTGGTTTGTGGATCATTTTACAGAATTTATGAAATGCCTTACAAATTCAGCACCTGCATTGCCTAAACAAACCTGTAACAGTATAAAAATAATCATCCACTTCAATATCAAAAATAATCATCCGAATATACCCATAATATTTATATCAAAATAGCCACATCAATCTTTCACTATTGGCATTACACCTCCATGGTGTACAAAAATGATACCTACACGTGGTATCTGAACAGTACAAATACATAATTTGGGCAATTGTATCATCCCAATAATACAAAAGACTACATATATAATACAATGGTAGGTGAATACTAGTACTAGAACAAAAGTTAATTCCTAAAGCTACCGTCATAGTCAACATGAAACAGACAAGCCAGAGTTGTGTGAACAAAAAACTATCTATCTACATGTCTTCATTATACCCATCCACCACCATAGCCATGACCTCATTGTAAAGAGTTGTGTAATCCACCGGGCTCCGGTTAATTTCTTTCAAAGCCATAGCTATTTCCTTCAGTTGATCAGACAGATCAGTCAGCACATTATCATCAGTGTTAGAAGGTACACGCCCTCTTTTGCGGGACTTGGAAATTCCCGACTCAGTGGTGGATAACTCGACTGCATTCTTCCCTTTGTCCACTACACCTTTCTCCACATTGTTCGTCACAAACTCAGTACTATCCCTATTGTCTGGCTCATTCTCAATATCCACATACGACTTAGAAAAGCTATATATGGCTGTATCCTTCCCCACAACAATAGCCAATCCATTGTACATCTTAATCTTTTTGTTCAAATACTCTACATACTTACGATGCGCCTATAAGGGAGAAAGGAACGTATAATAACAATACAATAATCACTTCACTCATAAATTCAATATTCAATTCAATATAGATGCCATTAGATCGGATCTAGGTCAATGATAAACAAAAAAATATATGAGGGAACAGATTACATAATCCATGATTTTGAAGATAAGTACAACTGAAAATACAATGTACAAATGCTAAGACTAGATTTTACAATAGATCCACACATGAAAGTTATATTTGAAAATTTGTAAAAGCAATGGAATCCTAAAAAGAATGACACTATAAAACCCAAAAACATATATTATCATTCATATTAAGAAAATATAGTTGGAAGCCATGCCATGACTTCTTCTTGATATGTCTTTGCATCGCATGTTATGATTTTTAAACTATCGTCCCAGTCGAAATCACTCTTCTTCCTAATTGTTTAAATAGTGGTCCACATGGTCCTTAGAGTCCGCAGCCGATTCTCTACATAAGGGGGGTGGTACTTGACCCCAAATTGAGCAGATATCTCCTTCACTACAAAATCAAAAAAGCCGGCCTTGAAAGTGTTAAAAGGCTTGTTGCCCTGCGCAGCCTCCTCAGCAAGTAGCCTAAGCATAGTCGTGTGCATGGGGGGCAGCCACTTGAATTGCTTAGTAACGCCCATCTTCTCTTTTCCCTTCGACATTACTACATATGAAAATTATATAGTGAGAGTAACATTTAAAAATGAGAGTAGCATTTAGTAATTACGCTCTGAATATGAACAAAAAATGAAACACACATACAACCACGCTTATAGATGTGCACAACAGAACGAAACATGCTAACACTGGAAAGAACAATGTAATGCTGATAATACTTTTTCCTTAAACCACCAGCAGTTTATAGTAAATACATTGTCCTTACAGAAAAAAAAAATACAACACATATTACAATCATAGAAATCTAAATAAAGTATTACTCTCTACTCCTGGTATAATCAGACCACATAGCTTGGCATATCTCATCTCTCTTAGTATTCCACAGTCTACTGTCTTCAATTGAGTCCCGACGTGACTATGTATCTTGTTGGGGGCCACTAGACTCTACTTGGTTCATTGCAGCTTCCATAATATGGTCATTTGGTTCAACCCCCATAACGTGATTATGAACCACACAACATGCTAACACTACTTTCACTTAGGTTTCAAAAGACCAAAATGATTTTGCATCCAACACTCGAAAACATTTCTTCAACACTCCAAACCCTCGCTCAATGGTAGTTCTCAATGAAAAGTGTTGGAGGTTGAACAATTCTTGCTCATTCTCAAGAGGACGATCACTAAACTCTTTCAAGTGATATCGCACACTCTGATAAGGTGACAAAATTCCATTTTTATTACCATACCCAGCATCACCAAGAAAATATTTACCTACATATATTCAAAAATTAAACCAAATCAGTACTATGCTTAGGAAAATGCACAATATTTATTAAACTAATAAACCAAAAAAGGTAAAGTAATCCTATAACACATTTGGGAATTGAAAATCCCCCTGGCCTAGCAAATGCATCATTTAACACACGGGAATCATGTGGATTGCCTTCCCATCTAGCCAATACATAAGTGAACTTTAAGTCAAAACTAATGGCAGCTAACACATTTTGCGTGGTTCCATCTTTGCGACCACGAAACCTTTCTTATATTTCAGGTGGCACAGATGCACGAACATGTGTACCATCTATTGCTCCAACACAATCCTAATTTTCGACAGACATAATGGTTTAAAATTACACAAATCTTCACAGTTTACAAAAATACACAAGTCGCAATATTTACCTTGAAATATGGGTAGAACATTATGCTATTCCTTATCTCTGGGGGTGTATCTTCGCTAGGTAGTCTTATTAGAGCTCTATATAATTTCAGGACCCCCTTAAGAACGACCTTGAAATATCTATGAACAGTTTCAATCGATCTATGGAACTGACTACCAATTACACGGAACCTCACATTATAACCAATAATGTGTAAGAAAATTAGCACTTGCTCCGTAATAGACATGTGAATAGTCGGGCGTATGTGCTCCCCCTCAGTGAGGATGTGACATAAGTGGTGGAAAGCTGTAGGCTTCATCTTAATTTGATTCACACAATGTCTCTCACTTCCATGCAGAATACTATTTATGTATTCCTTTCTCTCGACTGCATGATTAACATAAGGCGCCCTAGGCAGTCATCTATGCCATAGTTTCCTTAACAATGCAACCCCCATAGATGCAACTGAGGCAAGAATTGCGGATTTGTTTTTTTTCTTTATCTAAAAAATCACAAACACGGTGGTCTAAGAGGTATGTAAACAAGCATGCTATTGATTACATAGTATATAAAAACAGCAACAAATAGAAAACATCCAAACCACATTGTTAACAAGTACCAAAATTTTTATGCACATATATTTATGTATAATTGTAACATCAACAACATACACAACATAATACCGTCGCAATCAATATTTACACCAACAAATCACATTGCATTCTATTTATGTATACTTGTAACACCAACAAAAGTTAAATTCTTAAATCAATAATTACATTAAAAAATGGATAATTAAAAAAGGTAAATAAATAAATAATTATATGAAGTAAATAATTATATAAATATATATATATATATATATTTATATATATTTATATATAGATCAGATCCGAGAGGGTGGGTCGGAGGTTGGGTTGTTTATGGGTTTGAGGATGGATTTTGGCTAGATGGGTTTAAGGGGGAATGTGGATCAGCTTTTGTAGAGGGTGGGTCGGAGGTGTGTGGATCGGAGGTGAGGTGAGGTCAGAGGTGTATGGATCGGCTTTTGTAGAGGGTGGATCGAAGGTGTGTGGATCGGACTGAGAAATGATCAAATGGAAAAGGAAACTCACTGTGGGTGGATCTTTGGCACTCGGTGGACTATGGGTGGAGCTCGGTGTGAGTGAGCTTGGAGAGTACTTGCTGCTGTGAGGAGTACATATGAGAGAAGCTCAGAGAGAGTGTTGTGTGAGGAGTGTAAATGGTTTGAAGTGAAAATAAGAACAGAAAGTATTTTACGCCTTAGGTCCCTTATTTTACAGTCAACCCTGAAAACATTTTCAGTTTGACCCAATTTTCGATAACAACCAAACACACACTTTTACGGAAAAGCATTTCCGAAAGTGGTTTGAAGCCAAAACAAACGGACCCTTAATATCCTCTACAACCATAAAACTTATAGAACTATACAAACTGACTCACTAAGATTATACTTTGGTGAACTAATTAATAACACCAATGCGAGGAATCTCTGCCCAAAATGTTTCCTTGAATTTATCAAACCTTAGAGGCAGTAACCAATATATTGTAAACTCAGGATTTGATGTATGCCCCTACGAAAAGTAAACCCTTATACATTATTTAAGCTTTAAAATCTTGAATTTTGTTCTAGAATACAAGCTGTAGGGACCCTAGGATTTAATATATATGTAGATACATAAAACCCAAAGAAACATAAAAGCCATTTACATAGTCAAACTATGTAACCCATGGCTTTACTCTAGCAATTTTGTAATCCATTGCTTTATCTAGATACACACAGTGGCTTTGTTCTTAAATGAGATCCATGTCTTTATAATCCCAAAGTGTAAAAAAAAAAAAAAACGTTAAGCCAATCTAATCTATATAACCACCAGGAACGTAAAAGCCATGTTTTCCTTGAATTAGGATTTGCAATCTATATATATATATATATATATATATATATAACCCAATGAAGAACGTAAAATCATCTACCCGAATTAAGATTTACAGTGTGATTAAACAACCCCCTTTTAAACGAGCTACCCTTCACTACCGATTCCATGATAAGGTTCTAACTTTTTAATTCTTTGATTCTAACAAATGAGAAATTATACCTAGAATAAATGGTTACCTCTTCAATTAACTCCAAGGAAAAATACACCTTCTAGCCTCTTTAGTGATGAAACATTTCTTATCAAAACCCTAATTATCTTTTCCTCTACCTTATATTCAACACATCAAAGATGTGGGCTTAGTGAGGTAGTGGGCTGTAGTTTAAAACCCACTTAAACTTATCTCTTTAGTTTCCAAGAGGCCCATAAACATCTTCCTCTTTTGTTTATTTATTGATTATTTAAACTACCGCACTAAATTGTATGCACTAAAACTTTAATCTTCTCACCTATTTTGTAACACCACAAAATTGTTTACTCCCATCTTACTAAGCACACACATAAAGTACCTCAACTCTATATTAATAATAACGATGACGGTGATGATCATCAAATCAAATTGGAGTATTACAAGTGGTACTTGAGGACGTAACATAGCTCATGATTATCTTGGAGATTTTAGGGGGAAAATGAAATGCTTGAAGCACTCTATGGATAAAACTCCACTCTAATCTATCATAAGTCTTTTCCAAATCTAACTTCACATACATAAAGCCCATTTTTCCTTTCTTTTTATCCAAAGCATGAAACAATTCTTGGGCAATCGAAACATTATCCGTACCTCTTCTGCCGGGGACAAAGGCATATTGCACAGGCGATATCAAACTACTAAGCAGCGACCTAATTTGAGCCACCAAAATCTTTGACACAATCGTGTACACCGAGTTACATAAGCTAATGAGCCTATAATTGTTTAGGGTTTCTAGGTTTTGACATTTGGGAATCAAAGAAATCAAGGTCTCATTGAGATAGCTTGGCACACAACCCTTTTCAAAAATTCCTTTAACCTCATTGTAGACAAAATTTTTTACCACCATCCAGAAGCATTGATAGAAACCCGCATGCAATCCGTCTGCCATTAGAGCTTTAAAAGGCTTAAGAGCCCATAAACCAGCTTGGACATCCTCTTCAGTTACTCCACCATCTATTCTAATTCTATCCTCCTCCTCCAGAAAACAGCAAGAGAAATTAGAGACATCTGAAATCATGGTGGACACATTCAGCTTAGTTGTATACAACTTCTTAAAGCCATTTTTGATATAATCCTTAATTTCAACCTCATTAGTCAGCCAATTGCCTCCACATCCTTAAGGCACCTAATCTTATTTCTCCGCCTCCTAACAATCATAGAAATATGAAAGAAGGACGTGTTTCAGTCTCCAAAAGTGCAAGCATTTAATCTAGATTTAAGAGCCCAATATTCTTCTTCCTGCATAAGGATTAGAGAATATTCTGATATCAACTACTGCTCCAGATCCAAAAGGAAGTCATTAGGGCTATTAGTTAAAGCCTTTGGAGCACCATGAAGTCTAGCTAATAACCTCCTCTTTTTAGCATAAAAATTCCCAAACACGTCAATATTCCACCGTTTAATTCTGTCAACAAACTCCAAAATTGCATCTTGTAAAACTTTATCCTTAGCCTAAGCTTGCTAGACAACCCTCAAAAAATCTTAATGGAATAACCACATGGTTTGGAAGCGAAAGGGTTTATTCTATTGATTCACATTAACTCTACATAACTCAATCAAGACTGGATAGTGATCCGAGAAAATCCTAAGACGATTAGTCACTAAAGCTTCCAGATAAAGTATGCGCCAAATAGGATTAGCAAAACACCTGTCTATCCTCTCTAATATCAAATTAGAAATGGGTCTATGATTTGTCAACGTGAACTTCAGACCCGCAAAACCCAAATCCAACATATTACATTCATCTAGACAATCCTTAAATTTCTAAGGCTCTATTCAAATTTACATGGTTGCCACCAAATTTATCATCAGTACAAAGAACTTCATTAAAGTCTCCCAGCATCAGCCAAGGTAAATTATGGAGATGAGCAACAATTTTCAAATTTTCCCATAAAATTCTTCTTTCAGCCTACCTAGGACTAGCATAAATAGTAGATAAAAGCCAAGTAAGGTTGGTTGGAAGAACACACCTTAACAGTAGCATGTATTTATTGCTCAGTGGATGATAAAGGAAGAAAAACTAACATTAATAATTTAAAAAAAAAAACATTAATAATTTAATATGATAGAAGTTGGAACTTTTTCTTTGGTAGTGGAAGTGATAGAAATCTTTTTTGTTTCACTAATTATTTGGTACAATAGGAAAAGATAAAAAAAGAAAAAAGAAAAAAAAGGTAGTATTCCATCCATACTACTCACCTAGCTAAAGCCAGAGCCCACTATTGCATGCACTGTTTTAAAAACTGGATTGAATTGGATAATTCAATTGGGATTTGGACCCTAAACCGGTCCAGTAAAAATCGAAAAAATCAGTAGAAAAATTTGTAAACACCAAGAATTTTTTTTTGGACCGTTTCGAATTTTAAAACCATGATTCATAGTGTGAGAGAATGAATGGTTCATTCTATCCGCTTCAGTCCACTTGGTCCATTTGATCCATGTTATTCCATTTCAGGAATTGGAAAATATATTTTTAGGTTGAGAGTACCTATTCAAAATACTAATTTATAAAAATAAAATAAAATAATAAAGAACTCAAAATTGTTTCAAATTCTATTAAATTTTAGCAATTTAATATCAAATTTGTTCCATGTACATTTAAGGAATCTAAACTCATTTCAAACTCATCTATTTATTTTGCTTAAAAAGAGACAACTTAACATTACTTATTGTTAAGTTCTAAAACACTATTAGATCACGTTCAAACCTTAAAGTCATTATATTTAGTTTTGAGAATTCACATATATTAAGTAATATTAATCTATAAATACTCTCTCTCAAAAAAAAAAAAAAATCAATAAATAGTTGTTGAATATTATGTGATTATTATGTCTACCAATTACTATTGCTATTTGTAATGAATATTGTCAATAAATTAGAGCTAGTTACTTCAAAATACAAACCATTTTTTCTTTTTTTTAATAAGTATGTTGTACTTATATATGTATTCATTACCACTACGTATGTTTTTTTTTTTTTTTTGGAGAGAGATTACCACTATATATATATATATATATATATATCTATATAAAATATAAAAAATAAAGAATAACAAAAATAATGGCAAAGATCTTCTTAAATAATAACAACTAGTCGCTAACCCATGCAATGTACAGGATAGTTAAATAAAAAGATAATTAATCTATCTCATGATAAAAAATAATAAAAAAGCTAAAAGAATCGATAAGGGTTTGCTTTCCCCCCATTAAGAAAAAGATAAAAGAAAATAAGGAAAAAAAAAAAACAACATTAAAGACAATATGAAAACTAATCGCAAAAAATTGCAACTGTTGTATGTTAACTTGGCTCAAAGCTAGAATTAAAATTCAATTTTACAACAATATAAACATGCAACTTCATATTAACTAAAAATCAACCTCACTACACAAATCCAATGCTCGCTATAATATATTTTGCAGACCATGCATCTAAAAACACTCGTTGTGTCAAGAATTTCAATAAACACTATTGCCATTTTTATCTTTGTTCTAGACATTTAATTTTCACAAAAGTCAATAGCAACCGCAATTAGCTATCACAATTTCTCAATGCTATGACAATCTTGACGTTGTCTATTTCCTTTAAACCTACATGTGAAAATTGATTTCAAGTAAAATTACATTTTACACAAAATCTAAGCAACCTAACTTGCCTTACATTTTATAATTAAGTTAATAACATCTTATAATCTTACAACTATAGCTTATTGCTCATTAAAAGGTCGTAGTCAATGCATAAAGCTCCTACTCATTAGACTTTATTGGATTTTGAAAAGTTATAAAATTGCACATCATCAAACAACATAAGCATGAGGTGATACTATTTCAATGAAGTGAACAAATCAAAAACAAAATCAATGCATATAACTCAAAATAGTTGCATGCAAAATATATATATATATATATATATATTCAAAAGCATAAATGAAAGCCTTTTGTCATATAAGCAAAATCATAAATTCTCTTTTAAATAGCTTGCATTCCAATCAATAGCTTTTGAGTGTGACTACCTCCAAGAAAATAGAGCAATATACAGGGAGCAATCTTTAGAACCCAAATGGCATTGGTTTGAAATAGGAAAAAAAAAAAAGTTCCCGAAATCAAAGCTATTCTACAAAAATCTGTAATACCCAGTCAAACACATTTGTTTTGATAAGTAAAATAAAAAATTATTAAAAAAAAAAAACACAGCCCAAGTACATAGGAAATGCACTATAGGGGCAAAACCAATCAAACACATTAGATTACTATAAACTTTTGGAAGACATTTGTCATTGAACAAAGGATTCTGGTAAGTAGGACTCTAACTTTCCTAAACTGGTGTACTTTAGTTTAAAGTTTTCATTGGCAAACTTTACACCAAATATTGAAACTCCACCTCTGCCATCACCAAGTGTAAAATCACCTATTTGGATCATAAAATCACCTATGGAATGTGCTCATTTGTTATGCATCTACAAAATACTTTTTTTTTTTTTTTGCTTCAAATTTATTTCTTATGCTGATGAGTGTTATAATCGGGGTTTTTCAAGAGTGTTGTGGGTTTTAGAGTTTTTTTTTTTTTTTTTGTTAGAAATATATATATATATATATATATACATTTTTAATAATGCTGACGTGAAAAATTGTGAAAGTTCTAGATTCTTCGGTTTTATATATACATATATATATATATATATATTTATTATTATTATTATTATATATAAAAAATAATAATAATAATAATAAAGGCAAAGAGACTTGAGTGCCATGCGTTTATTAGGCATCACCCTATGCTAATATGCTAGGCCTTTCATGCTCTATTATTGAAACTGTAGCCAGCGACCTAAATTGCCAAAACTCCTTCCGTAGTTGAAAGTTGAGATTCTTCACCCCTCTACTCCCTCATAGCGAAACACACTGAATCGGAAGCAGATAGATGCTAGCATATGCTTGAAGCACTCTATGGATAAAACTCCACTCTAATCTATCATAAGTCTTTTCCAAATCTAACTTCACAAACATAAAGTCCATTTTTCCTTTCTTTTTATCCAAATCATGAAACAATTCTTGGGCAATCGGAACATTATCCGTACCTCTTCTGCCGGGGACAAAGGCATATTGCACAGGCGATATCAAACTACTAAGCAGTGGCCTAATTTGAGCCAACAAAATCTTTGACACAATCGTGTACACCGAGTTACATAAGCTAATGAGCCTATAATTGTTCAGGGTTTCTAGGTTTTGACATTTGGGAATCAAAGAAATCAAGGTCTCATTGAGATAGCTTGGCACACAACCCTTTTCAAAAATTCCTTTAACCTCATTGTAGATAAAAAATTTTACCACCATCCAGAAGCGTTGATAGAAACCCGCATGCAATCCGTCTGCCTCTAGAGCTTTAAAAGGCTTAAGAGCCTATAAACCAACTCGGACATCCTCTTCAGTTACTCCACCATCTATTCTAATTCTATCCTCCTCCTCCAGAAAACAACAAGAGAAATTAGAGACATCTGAAATCATGGTGGACACATTCAGCTTAGTTGTATACAACTTCTTAAAGCCATTTTTGATATAATCCTTAATTTCAACCTCATTAGTCAGCCAATTGCCTCCACATCCTTAAGGCACCTAATCTTATTTCTCCGCCTCCTAACAATCATAGAAATATGAAAGAAGGACGTGTTTCAGTCTCCAAAAGTGGCAGCATTTAATCTAGATTTAAGAGCCCAATATTCTTCTTCCTGCATAAGGATTAGAGAATATTCTGATATCAACTACTGCTCCAGATCCAAAAGGAAGTCGTTAGGGTTATTATTTAAAGCCTTTGGAGCACCATGAAGTCTAGCTAATAACCTCCTCTTTTTAGCGTACAAATTCCCAAACACGTCAATATTCCACCGTTTAATTCTGTCAACAAACTCCAAAATTGCATTCTGTAAAACTTTATCCTTAGCCTAAGCTTGCTAGACAACCCTCGAAAAATCTTAATGGAATAACCACATGGTTTGGAAGCGAAAGGGTTTATTCTATTGATTCACATTAACTCTACATAACTCAATCAAGACTGGACAGTGATCCGAGAAAATCCTAAGAAGATTAGTCACTAAAGCTTCCAGATAAAGTATGCGCCAAATAGGATTAGCAAAACACCTGTCTATCCTCTCTAATATCAAATTAGAAATGGGTCTACGATTTGTCAACGTGAACTTCAGACCCGCAAAACCCAAATCCAACATATTACATTCATCTAGACAATCCTTAAATTCTAAGGCTCTATTCAAATTTACATGGTTGCCACCAAATTTATCATCAACACAAAGAACTTCATTAAAGTCTCCCAGCATCAGCCAAGGTAAATTATGGAGATGAGCAACAATTTTCAAATTTTCCCATAAAATTCTTCTTTCAGCCTACCTAGGACTAGCATAAATAGTAGATAAAAGCCAAGTAAGGTTGGTTGGAAGAACACACCTTAACAGTAGCATGTATTTATTGCTTAGTGGATGATAAAGGAAGAAAAACTAACATTAATAATTTTAAAAAAAATATTAATAATTTAATATGATAGAAGTTGGAACTTTTTCTTTGGTAGTGGAAGTGATAGAAATCTTTTTTGTTTCACTAATTATTTGGTACAATAGGAAAAGATAAAAAAAGAAAAAAGAAAAAAAAGGTAGTATTCCATCCATACTACTCACCTAGCTAAAGCCAGAGCCCACTATTGCATGCACTATTTTAAAAACTGGATTGAATTGGATAATTCAATTGGGATTTGGACCCTAAACCGGTCCAGTAAAAATCGAAAAAATCAGTAGAAAAATTTGTAAACACCAAGAATTTTTTTTTGGACCGTTTCGAATTTTAAAACCATGATTCATAGTGTGAGAGAATGAATGGTTCATTCTATCTGCTTTAGTCCACTTGGTCCATTTGATCCATGTTATTCCATTTCAGGAATTGGAAAATATATTTTTAGGTTGAGAGTACCTATTCAAAATACTAATTTATAAAAATAAAATAAAATAATAAAGAACTCAAAATTGTTTCAAATTCTGTTAAATTTTAGCAATTTAATATCAAATTTGTTCCATGTACATTTAAGGAATCCAAACTCATTTCAAACTCATCTATTTATTTTGCTTAAAAAGAGACAACTTAACATTACTTATTGTTAAGTTCTAAAACACTATTAGATCACGTTCAAACCTTAGAGTCATTATATTTAGTTTTGAGAATTCACATATATTAAGTAATATTAATTTATAAATACTCTCTCTCAAAAAAAAAAAATCAATAAATACTTGTTGAATATTATGTGATTATTATGTCTACCAATTACTATTGCTATTTGTAATGAATATTGTCAATAAATTAGAGCTAGTTACTTCAAAATACAAACCATTTTTTCTTTTTTTTAATAAGTATGTTGTACTTATATATGTATTCATTACCACTACATATGTTTTTTTTTTTTTTTTTTTTGGAGAGAGATTACCACTATATATGTATCTATATAAAAAATAAAGAATAACAAAAATAATGGCAAAGATCTTCTTAAATAACAACAACTAGTCGCTAACCTATGCAATGTATGGGATAGTTAAATAAAAAGATAATTAATCTATCTCACGATAAAAAATAATAAAAAAGCTATAAGAATCGATAAGAGGTTGCTTTCCCCCCATTAAGAAAAAGATAAAAGAAAATAAGGAAAAAAAAAAAAACAACATTAAAGACAATATGAAAACTAATCGCAAAAAATTGCAACTGTTGTATGTTAACTTGGCTCAAAGCTAGAATTAAAATTCAATTTTACAACAATATAAACATGCAACTTCATATTAACTAAAAATCAACCTCACTACACAAATCTAAAAACACTCGTTGTGTCAAGAATTTCAATAAACACTATTGCCACTTTTATCTTTGTTCTAGACATTTAATTTTCACAAAAGTCAATAGCAACCGCAATTAGCTATCACAATTTCTCAATGCTATGACAACTTGACGTTGTCTATTTCCTTTAAACCTACATGTGAAAACTGATTTCAAGTAAAATTACATTTTACACAAAATCTAAGCAACCTAACTTGCCTTACATCTTATAATTAAGTTAATAACATCTTATAATCTTACAACTATAGCTTATTGCTCATTAAAAGGTCGTAGTCAATGCATAAAGCTCCTACTCATTAGACTTTATTGGATTTCGAAAAGTTATAAAATTGCACATCATCAAACAACATAAGCATGAGGTGATACTATTTCAATGAAGTGAACAAATCAAAAACCAAAAAAAATGCATATAACTCAAAATAGTTGCATGCAAAATATATATATATATATATATATATATATTCAAAAGCATAAATGAAAGCCTTTTGTCATATAAGCAAAATTATAAATTCTCTTTTAAATAGCCTGCATTCCAATCAATAGCTTTTGAGTGTGACTACCTCCAAGAAAATAGAGCGATATACAGGGAGCAATCTTTAGAACCCAAATGGCATTGGTTTGAAATAGGAAAAAAAAAAGTTCCCGAAATCAAAGCTATTATACAAAAATCTGTAAAACCTAGTCAAACACATTTGTTTTGATAAGTAAAATAAAAATTTATTAAAAAAAAAAAACACAGCCCAAGTACATAGGAAATGCACTATAGGGGCAAAACCAATCAAACACATTAGATTACTATAAACTTTTGGAAGACATTTCTCATTGAACAAAGGATTCTGGTAAGTAGGACTCTAACTTTCCTAAACTGGTGAACTTATTGGCAAACTTTACACCAAATATTGAAAATCCACCTCTGCCATCACCAAGTGTAAAATCACCTATTTGGATCATAAAATCACCTATGGAATGTGCTCATTTGTTATGCATCTACAAAATACTTTTTTTTTTTTTTTGCTTCAAATTTATTTCTACTGAGGTGACCACTATTTGGACACTTAAGATAAAGAGCATTGAGAACATAAACTTATGGAATCTATATTACACTTCAAAAGTTCTTATGTGATCATTTAATATAAAAAAAATTCTACCAAGTAACTTAATCAAAGCACAATCTAATCCAAATACCAAAATCAAAATCAATCCAACCAAAATACCCAAACCTAAATCATATATAATAACCCAAAAAAAAAAAAAAAAACTTCACTAGTAGTGGCAATATTTTTGTTTACGGTTTCTCATTTAAACTCTTATTTTCTCTTCTAAGAAACTCTTCCTTATCCGTATGTATCAAATTGTGTTTCCCGGATAAGCAATTAGTTGGAACACTTCATAATTGGCATGCTTTTCATAAGAATAACCCACCAAATTGTTCAAAAAGTTTTTCAAAGGAAGAAAGCACAATCAGCAATAATAAATATACAAGTTAGAATGCCACAAACCATAACATTTTGCAACCCTATAAAATTCTTTAATGATTTCTCAGGTTTCTTGACTGTTCAAACTACCAATTTATAGTAAAATATTTACTGCTTAAGCAACCAATAAAAAAAAATGTTGCAAATGCAAACAATAACTCAATTGAGCTCCCAATATTTCATAAAATAAGATCCAAAGCTTCAAATTGGCAAAACTATGATGTGTGAAAAGAAAGAAGTGAAAGGATGGAAGTCATATCCAAAAAATATAATTTGATCCTATTCTCTCATGGTACATTCATCAAAAAACTGATATTCGTCTTCGACTAACATTTCTTTCCACAGCATGGAAAATAACCTCCAAATACTTTATATGCTTTCTCACCAAAGCATCTCTAATGATGCCAACACAAAGTGAGCAGAAAATTATGAAAGCGATAAATGATTATAAACCAATTGAAGAAGAATGATCCACACTGGCTAAGAACTACAATAATACAGAAGAGAAAAAAAAAAGGTCCATATTTCAAGAAATTTCTAGTCGGCTCAAGACATACCAGCAATATTTAAAGATTAGAGAAGGTATTGTTGTTCATCTCTTTGAAGGCCTATAAGATGCAAAGATAAAGTGCATATAGTGAGGCTAAATTGACTACTATACAAAAATAAATATAAACATAGTAACACTATACCATTTTTTTTTTAAATGTGCCATAGAACCAAGAATGCACCATCAAAACCTATCAAAAGGTGTGAAATGCACCACATTAATCTGAAAAGTAACAAAGCCAAAGTAATTTTTCACAACAAATATTAAGAAAAGAAACCTAGCAATAAAGAAAGAATTCAAGCCACCACTCATGCAGTATTGTTGACAGAACCAGATAACCTAACCTTTAGTTTTGCTACCTTATTTAAAACCCAAAAACACAAAATCTAAACACTTTGTTAATAATCATGACACTTTAGTTTCAACAAAATATTTTGAGAAAATAATAAAAAAAAAATTGCCCAAAATCTAAGCACCCTTGTTTTTTTTTAAAGAAGAAAAATCTAAGCAATCTAACTCACCCTACATCCTATAGTTAAGATAGTACTTTTGGAGTGTGTGGGTTCTACCATTTGTAGTTGTGTGCCCTTACTATGCAAAACCAAAAACAAATAGGTTATATAAATGAGCCTAACATTATTCAAATAACATGTTTTACTAATTTGAATAATGCATGCCACACTTCCACACAGGTAAACTAACAGCTGATAGATCTTTTTTTATTTTTTTTATTGATAGGTAGGTAAACTAATAGCTCATTCCCACAATAGAAAGACATAAAATGAATTGTGCATAGCATAACTATTAATATGTGTCTTCCATGCTCAAAATAGAACCCGATACGTGCAATGGAGCATTCATTATTTGACATGGCATTATCATCTAACTATCAAGTCTCAACCTAATGCTATTGAATTGAATATCAATAACCATTCAAACATAGAAATGATAAACATCAAATGCTTTCAAGTCGCAATTTCTTAAAGTAAATTAATAATAGGGTAGGATTGAACCTCAATAAGTCACTACATGGACATATCATTGTAGAAAATATGGAATGAGATAAATAATCAGCTTGTGAGGATGGTCCTCTAATAAATTGCTAAATAAGAACTTTCTAGTTTCTACACTGATAACAATATATAATCAAGTGAAGATTATGAAATATAATGCCTAAAAAATGAGTGAAAATATTAAAGTATATGAATGTAGAACTGATATAGGAAGGCAATATTTCTAACATGTTTCCAATTTTCTTGAAGTTCCAAACAATATTGATAATATGTAAGGCACACAACAACTAAATTTCTTTCTTCAAGGCATTCGTTTTAATAAATTCCAATCACGCCAAAGAAAAATTTGGCATTTGTGAGATATAGAAATCGATGACCATAAGTCAAGTTAAATATCAAAGAAAGAAGTATGGCCTAAAGATGAACATTACACTCTCTGCAAAACTTGAAAAATAGAAAGAGCGAAAACTTAACCCAACATGTTTAGTGGGTGCCTACCCTTGTGGTTCAATACGCTCTCTATAAACAATCTGAGGTATGGAGCCATGCCTCAATTCAGTTTCCCTCAGACGAATAATCAATTCTGAGGTTCAGTACGTTTTGCAGAAAGCCATGCCTCAATTCAATTTCTCTCACAATCTAATAGAAAATAGAAAGAGTGAAAACCCATCGATAAACAAAGAAGACCGGCAAAGGTGGGACTTTTGGAGACAGAGACTAGATGGAGAGAGAAGAGAGCAATTTAAGTGTTACTTTTCTAGCTATGCTATGCTATGGTTTTTCAGTTAGGGGATTTTACTTCTTATGCTAATGAGTGTTATAATCGGGGTTTTTCAAGAGTGTTGTGGGTTTTAGAGTTTTTTTTTTTGATAGAAATATATATATATATATATATATTTTTAATAATGCTGACGTGAAAAATTGTGAAATTTTCAGATTCTTCGGTTTTATATATACATACATATATATATATATATATATTATTATTATTATTATTATTATTATTATTATTATTATATATAAAATAATAATAATAATAATAATAATAAAGGCAAAGAGACTTGAGTGCCATGCGTTTATCAGGCATCACCCTATGCTAATATGCTAGGCCTTTCATGCTCAATTATTGAAACTGTAGCCAGCGACCTAAACTGCCAAAACTCCTTCCATAGTTGAAAGTTGAAATTCTTCACCCCTCTACTCCCTCATAGCGAAACACACTGAATCGGAAGCAGATAGATGCTAGCATATGTGATTATATGAATATGAGTGCGCAGAGACGTAGAATTGAAAGAGCAGAGAGTTGCCTATCTTCTGTTCGACAAAAGTCCGTAACGAGCACTAATGCTGACATTATCAGCACACTACCCGACTTTCTCCTCAGCCATATCCTCTCCTTGCTCCCAACCAAAGATGCTGTCGTGACAAGCATTTTGTCGAGCAGGTGGAGGCCTCTCTGGACTCTCGTCCCAGCTCTTGAATTGGACGAGGACCAACTTTTTAGAACAAAAAATCAAACTTTTAGATTCCCGGAAATAGTTTCCAGGATCTTTATTCTTCGCAATTCAGTTCCCAATCCCACACCCATACACAAGTTGCGCATCCGTTGTTTAAACAATTGTGTTCCGCTCCATATAGACACATGGGTCCGTGCCACCTTTCGGCATCGTGTGCAAGAGCTCAATCTCTCCATATTTACTGATCGTGATGAACCTTTGGAGTTGCCCCGTAGTGTCTTCCTTTGTTCAACATTAGTGGTTCTCAAATTGGAGGGTAACTTTAACATTCTTATCAATCCTCCTTCTGCTTGTGAGTTCCCAAGTCTAAGGATTCTAGAGCTTAGAAATATTAAGTTTGCAAACTCTGACTCTTTCTCCACCCTCCTCAATGCCTGCACTGTCCTCCAAGAGTTGACCCTCAATGCAAATTTCACAAATTTGGACAATTTCAATCTAATTGTACTCGTGGGCACGCTGAAAACATTAAATTTACTTATTGAGTCTTCGTCATACAAAGTCCACATAAACACCCCAGCTCTCGAGTACTTTTCTTTCAGTGGTCCTTTGGGTGAGGATGTTGTGTTGGAAAACTTTCCCAATCTGGATGATACACTAATTGACATTGACATACAACATGGTGTGAGCATTCAAGATTATGCAAAGAGGGTACGGGGCTTCATGAGACCACTTTCTAACATTGTAGACATGGAACTATGCATAGAAGTTGCAGAGGTAGGGGCACTTTACCATTGTTCATACTCTTAACTCTATATCATTACTTAATTTGCCAATTACTTAATAATATTGTTGCGAGTGAGTTGTGACCTTGTGAAAGTGTCATTGTTGCTTTCATGCAGATCCTTTACAATGCTTCTAGTCATGATGATATTCCCATGTTTCATAATTTGAATTCCTTGAACCTTTATGGTTTTCATTATTTTGAGTGGCGTGTAGTACAAGTCTTGCTTCGTCGGACTCCAAAGCTTCAAGTACTTGTCTTTGATTTGGATGTTGATCATACTGGTAGATCTGCAATTGATGGTCGCTTAGAGAAGCTGCAAGATGTTCCTGAATGCTTGTCATCACACCTTACAGCCTGTCATTATAGAGAACTTTCAGGGAATGAGATTGAGATGGAACTTGTTAGACAGATCCTGAAGGCGGCAAGAGTGTTAAAGACTATGAGCATATCTGTTGAAGATACTCTAGACTCAGAGGTGAAGCTCCGAGTTTGCGAGGAAATAAGCAATTACCAAAGGAGCTCTCATTCTTGTCAAATTGTATTTGACTAAGGATATTTTATTTTTTACTCTCTCTCTCTCTCTTTTATTGGCGAGAAGCAACAACTTTATGGTAATGCCCATTGTTCTTTTCATCTTTCATTTGATTTTAATGGATTCAAGATTAGAAATATTTGTTTATTGGTGAACTCTCTCTCTCACTCTCTCACTTGTGTTTTCTTTTAAAAAAAAATGCATATGATATATAGTGCTTGCTATATATCCACTAACATTCATATAAGTTGGGGACCTCATTCAGCTTATAGTTCTAAAATTTGTTTTTGCTGAAGCGAGTCCAACCATCATGGTCCCATCAATTTTGCTCTGAGGGTTATTGATGGTGGGCCTGGTGGTAGAGCTAGCTTCTCTGTTAAGATTTCAATCTTTATTTCTTTAGCTATTTTCAGTTTGAGTGATTTGGTGGGAAAATTGTAGCTCCTCATGCCCATGGCATATGCTTCTCTTTGATTGTAAAAGTTTTGTTTTACCTTTCCCAAAAAAAAAAAGTTTTGTTTTAAATGTGTCAAAGGTGGAACAACTTTTGTGGATACTGATGGCTTCTGTTGTTATTTTGTTTATAGTTTTTACCCTATTCATGTCTTAGTTCACTTGTGATTAGAATCTTAGTGCTTTGCCTTCTCTAGAAGTTAGTCACTACAATCTTTGTTGTAGATTATGTTTCTTCAAATGATATGGGGAACTTGTTCATAAATCATTTCATGATTCTCAATGATAGTATTCAGAGGATGTGGCATTTGGTTTGTTCCTCTTGGATATTGCATGTCACCTGCTTTGATTTAATATCTTTTGGTGTGGCTATATGCACGTGTAATTAGGTACTTGCTTGTGTAATTCATTTTCCATTTTTGCTATTTTGGAGTTTATTAATATGCTATAGAGGCAAAATGCTTGAAGATTTAATTTGTATTTTCCATCTTAATTTATGCTAGTTTTTAGTAAGCATGTTTTCAATTTAGGGACCCCCCTCCCCCCCCTCTCCGTGACATGGCATATAGTTGTTGAGTTATTGTCTGAGCTTTTATTCCTAGTTCTCCTGAATATCCAAGAGATAAAAGTTTATTGTATTCTTGCTGAGGTGAGAAATGTGAAAATAGGTTTTAAATTTTCATTGGTGGTGTTTGACTATGTATGCTATGCTTCTCATAGCTATATAAATAATATTTTGTCATTGTTTTCAAATGACAGCTAATCATTAACAATCATGGGTTGATGCAGAGAGCTTACTAGATACACTTACTAATCTTAGTTAATTTCAAATTATGTTGTTAATTTTGTTGGGCATTGAGCACCCCTGCAATCAATGGGAAGAGTTTGACTGGGCTCTTCTTTTGAAGCACTATTAAAGCTTAGAATTTCTATGCTCTTATTATGTTGCAACTATTATGAGAATTTTTTTGTTGTTGAAGAACTGTAATTGTTTTCCCTTTTTTTTCCCCTGGAAAAAAAATAAATATATATTTCATTAACTGGTAAAATGCACCGGTGCAGCCTAGTGGTTGGACGCTTGGAATGAGTTGTGGACCTAGACATCTTTGTTCGTTTACCTAATATTCAGTTTTGATTGATTGGGTTGTGTATGTTGTTTACTCCCTAGGGGTGGGTCAGTCTAAAGGGCCTTACCTTGGTGAGGTTTTACATCTTCAAAAACCTATTCCATTTGAGGGTTGATAAGTAAACTCAAAATATTCTAACTGTAAAATTTCAGGGATTGAAGCAAATAAATATTCGAATGAGCCCAGTGAAAGTCCCATAGATTTTTGTAACACGCTACACATGCATTCAAACAAGGATGCCTTTGTATGTTATCCAGGTTCTTTGTTTTATTTTCCTCTGCAAATCAACTGCCGTTTCATCATTGAACACAACATATCCCAAAATCAGAAGCAAAACTTTTCAAGATTAATGCTAATGTCTGTAGCTTATGACATCAAAAGCAATATTCATCTTTGTAAACATGTATTCATTTCAGAATAATGTATGGAAAGGCAAAAAAAATACACGAACTCCAATATTCTTACGAGTATATCACAGAATGAATAAAAGGAAAAGTAAGCCAGTTGCTATCTAATGATTCAACCACAAGCTTTTTGTAAGCACAAGGAACACCATTTACAATCATGAAATGCATAATAGTACCACTTTCAATGATTTAACAGTGAAAGAAGTCAAGACTGGACCATTAGAGCATTATGCACGAGCCTTTGGGAGAGTAGGTCCCGATTTTCTAATAAGCTCACATACACGGCCTAGTGATCAGTGTGATAACATTGTGTGGTGACAGATTCGGTACCAAAACCACAAAACAAGTAGCTTTTAATCTAAAATTTTCAAGCATAACATTCAACATTGACAAGGAAATAGATATCAAAGCTCAGCTTCAATAAATACTAGGACCACCTTAAGCCATAGTTATCATAATCATACTGGGCACCAACCTGAGCAAGGGTCAGTTTTCTATACGACCAGTTTTAACAGTTGCATCACCAATTGAGCCACTGATTTCTTAATATAACAAATATCTAGTACATAATAACTACAATTATTAACGTAGGTAAAAACTAATTAGTATAGAAAGATAACTTTTACTAAGAAAGTTCTTATGACTTAGAGATACTGCCTGTTCTGATTCAAACTTTAGGTTCCAAGTTTGAATCACCATGATAATTGCTACATACAATTTGCCCACTTCAAGTAGAGCGTAAAGAAAGAGGAGCCCTTTACTCTATCTGCTTTATTTTCTTCCCAGCCAATTTATAATTTTTGAGGTTGTCAGTTCAATCCAGTTCAACAACCGATTTTTGAGATTGTCAGTTCATATTTCAGCTGGTTCAACCGCCAGCACAGTACATTTCTGATAATTTTGATTTAAGCTCATCCTAAAATCAAGTTCAGGCCTCAAATCTGAAATAGATTCAATTATACTAAATAAAGCATACTCTGCTTAAATTTAGACAGAGAGGCTGTATTCTGGCTAGCCTAAATTAAGTATATCAAGAACATGAACCTTCAGCCAAAGCCATACCTTCAATAAATCACTATTACAGATCATGGTTTATTGTAGTTCCAACATCAGTTATAAATGACAATTCTTTTGGCTTGCAAATTTGTAGCAAATGCTTTTCCCCAAATTTATATAGGAATGGAATGATTTGCTTCTACATTTTATCAAACACTTATTTGTTCCAAGCATAGGAATAAACTCCAACATAGCAAAGACTAAATTACATTTGAATATAGGCACGCCACAGCATATTAAATCAAAGCAGGTGACATGTAATATCTAAGAGGAACGAACTAAATGCCACATCATTTGAATCGTATGATTGAGAATCATGAAATAATTTGTGAACAAATTCCCTCTTATCATTTGAAGAAACATAATCTGCAACAAAGATTGTAATGATAAAACTTACAGAGAAGCCAGAGCACCAATTCTCCAGACACAAGTGAACTAAGACATGAGCATGGTAAAAATTGTAGATGAAATAACTACAGCCACCAGTAGAAGAACACTAGCCCTCAAAAGTTGCTCGAACTTTGAGGCCATTAGAAACAAAACTTTACAGTGAAGAAGAAGCATATGCCATGGGCTTAGGAAGTAAAATTTTCCACCAATTGCTCAAACCGGAAACAACCAAAGAAGTAAAGAGTGAAATCTAAACAAAAGAAGCCCCCACTACCATCATCAACAACTCATATAGCAAAATTGAGCTCCCACCATGCCAACTGGACTCAGTGACTCACTTTAGCATCAACAAAGTATAGAACAATAAGTTGAATGAGAATAAAGAACAATCATGAGGAGCAGACGCTATAAATTAGAACTATCTCTCCAAAAAAAAAAAGTATACAACAATAAGTTGAATGAGGCACCCATTATATAACAGGTTAGTGGATATAGCAAGCATTATATTTTCTATGCATCTTTTTAAAAAAGAATATACAAGTAGAAACAGAGACAGAGAGGGAGAGAGACCATTAAACAAGTATTTCTAATTTAGAATTCATTAAAGTTTCATATTAAAGATGCCCAGAACAATATCGGCATTCCCATAAAACTCCTGCTTCTGGACAATTCAGAGAGAGAGACTAAAAATGGAAATATGCTTTAGTCAAATACAATTTGACAAGTTTGAGAGCTCCTTGGGATCGTCAATAACTCCTCGTGAATATGAAGCTTCACCTTTGAGTCAAGATCACTTCCAACAGTGATATTCATTGTCTTTAACACTCTAGCCGCCTTTAGAATCTGTCTAACAAGTTGCATCTCAATGTCATTCCCTGAAAAGCCTTTGTGATAACAGGTTGAAAGGTGTGATGACAGACATTCAGGAACATCCAATGGCTCCTCCAAGCAATCAACAGGTGCACAACAACCATAGCCTGGCCAATTTGTCAATTCAAAGGCAAGTGTTTGTAGCTTTGTAGCCCGACAAAGGAATGGTCGAACTGCATTCCACACACATGATTTACACCACAGCTCACCATAAAACTTCAAGGAAGACAAATTATGAAACATGGGGACATCATCAATCTTAGAAGCATGGTTGAGGAACTGCAGCACAACATAACAATTACAAATCTCACATAGTCACAACAATATTATTAACTAGTATATAGCAATTGAATTAATGATAAGAGAGTCAGAGCAATGAAAAACATAACATGTCCTTGGTTACCTGCGCAGCTTTTATGTGAAATTCCATGGATTTAACGTTATAGAGTGGTCGCATGAAGTCCAATACCCTATTTGAATATTCTTTGAAACTCGTAAATATATGTTTCTCTGCATGAAGGAACAATTTAACCAAGTTGGGGAGGTTTTCCAACACAACATCCTCACCCATCCAACCTAGGAATTGAAAGGACTTGAGAGCTGGGGCGTTTATTTGGATTTTGTGTGAGTACCATAAATCCTGAAGATGTAAAAGAAATGTTTCCAGCGTAGGTACGAGTACAATGATATTGAACTTGGCTGCTGCTGCTGCATTATTGTCCAAACGTTCCAAATCAGAACCAAACACAATGAGGGTCAAATCTTGGAGGACCGGGCAGGCAGCGAGGATTGTGGAGAGAGAGTTGGGGTTTGCATAATGAACACGTTGAAGCAGCAGAGTCTTGAGACTTGGGAGCGTAGAAGCACAAGGAACAGGATTGAGAAGAAACTGACCTTTCAATTTGAGAAGAACTAATGTTGTACAAAAGAAGAGACAACGGGGCAACTCCAAAGGCGTAGATATGGAGAGATCGAGGTCTTGCAAACCGTGCAGAATGTTGGCGCGGATCCAAGTGTGAGCATGGAGCGGAAAACAGTGGGTGAACCAATGGATGCGCAACTTCTGTATGGGCGTGGAATTGGGAACTGTGTTGCGAAGCATCCACAGATTGGAGAGTATGTCCCCCAAAGTACTACAACTGCTCTGATCTACAAATGTTTTGGAGAGCTTTCTCTGGTCCAGGTCGAGGGTAGGGACGAGAGTCCAGACAGTCCTCCATCTGCTTGACAAAATGCTTGTGAGGACGGCCTCTCGGGTTGGGAGCAAAGAGAGGATATAGGAGAGTATGGAGTCTGGTACACGGCTGATAAAGTCAAGCCTCTCCTCTTCTGACTCTGAGAGACTCTCCTCTTTCTCTTTCTCTTTCGTTTCTCTCCTCTGCTCCTTCATGCTTTCAATCTTTCTTCCGATTCCAACCAAGCTCTGAGACCTGAGTCTTGTGGATGTTTACAGACTACAGAGATGGTAAAGGAATGATAATTGGAGTCGTACTCAATGACTCAAGTTAGGCTATTAGTCTTTTTTTTTTTTTTTTTAGAAGTCAATATTAGCTGTTGCTTTCAATCTAGATAAAACACGATGTTCTCAAGGGACGGTAGAATCTTGTAATCTTTTAAAATATTTTAGTGGCATCTTTTACTTTTTCATGAATGTTTATTGGTGATTTTAATGAGCTATGCTCTGTTTGTTTTAATATTAACGTTTTTTAGAAAATTGATCATTTTTTAAAAATTATTTTCTAGAAAATTATTACATTTTTCGGTGTTTGGTAATGACCTTAAATATGAAAATGAAAGCATTTTCTAGTGTTTGGTATGCTCAAATTTTTTATAACATTTTTTTATATAAATTTAAAATATGTATAACATGTGTATTGTGTAAACTCAACTAATGTAATCAATATAAATAGTTTAAAAAAAATAAAAAAATAAAAATAACTAAGTATGAATTTGGTTTTCAAATAAAATTTTGACAACAGATACAATTAAAATTAGTTCTCCACTTTTCATAATCACTACTACTCATCTTGATCATTTATTATGGATGGTAACATACATACACACACATATATATCAACCATACTTCTCATAATTCAAAATAACCATAAGTTCCATTTTAAATAGTTCAACTTGCAAAATTGTCTAGTACAAAGTGTTTGATAAATACCAAAATGCCAATTGTCCAAACACTTGATTTATATTTGCTTTTAAGTTTTATGAAGCCGAACATTGGATTTAATATTTTCAAATTTTCTATCAAGAAGCATTCTATAGTCAAAGACTCAAGGTTTAGAATTAAAAAAAAAAAAAAAATATTCTTCATCTTCTCGTTCTCAGCAAATAGTTAGTTGATTACTTTTTTATGTGGCATATTAATAAGAATGGACCCATAAGAGACTACAAGGGCCACCCTTTATTGACACCAACCAATAATTCCAATCCACGGTGGTCTGTTTTCAGCAAGCTATCACAACAGTTGGAGGGAAACTTGCGAAGCCTGAAATATTGGCTTCAACTACTGTTGCACGATTCATAGGGCAGTTGGGTTTCTCTCCAATGAAAAATATTCTCGTCTTACTTGATGAGGTTTGACAAGTTTGCCAATCAATGGGAATTGGGAAGAGAAGAGAGAAGAGACCAAAGAGAGAGAAAAATATTGTTTCTCGTGACCAAAAGAACAAGAGTCGTAAGCCACGCAAGACAGAGATTGTTTTCCAAAAAAAATTTCTGGAAAACAATCTATAAAAAATAAACCTTATTTTTATTATGGTTTTCCGTTGACTAAAAGATAGTTTTCCATTGACCAATTTTTTTTATGCTACCAAACACTGGAAAATATGGAAAATTATCTTTAGAGAACGTTTTCCAGCGAAACAAACAGAGCGTTAATTGGCTTTTTTGAAAAGGGAGGGAGTGCAAATAGACCAGCTCAACATATGCCGAGGTTTGTGGATGTTCTCAATTAGGGCGGTAAACGAATCAACTTTTGTCGAGTAGTGAATATTCAAGCTCGGCTTGATAGTAAAAGTAAAATGTTCAAGTTTGGCTTGAGCTTGATATAAATCTACAAATAATGTTCAAACTTGAGCTCATTATAAAGTATAAAAGCTTGAGTTTGGCTTGGCTTAGCTTCAAGCTCAAGTTTAATATCAAGCTCAAAGTCAAGCTTAATATCATGTTTTTGAGCTTGAGATCCAACACAAATATATTATCAAGCCTTTATCAAGTTTATTATTTATTATTTGGTTTGGATGAGTGGTTTTAACTTATAATTAATTAAAGTCTTAGAAAGATATGAGTTTACTTGTCAAGCTCATATCAATTTTATTACCAAACTCATAAAAAAAGCCCTAGGCTCAACTTGTTTTGTTACTTTTGTAATGAGTTTTTATGTTCATGAGCTTGTTCATGAACAATATTTTTTATTTGGGCTCGACTCGTTTATTAAACAAGCCTAAAACTAAAGCTTTAACTTGGCTTGTTAATAAACAAACAAACAAACATAAATGAGCTTTTTATCAAGCCAAGCCCTAAGCTCAACTTGTTTTATTACTTTTGTAACAAGTTTTCATGTTCATGAGCTTGTTCATGAACAATATTTTTTATTTGGGCTCGACTCATTTATTAAATAAGCCTAAAACTAAAGCTTTAACTTTGTTTGTTTATAAACAAACAAACATAAATGAGCTTTTTATCGAGCCAAGCCCTAGGCTCAACTTGTTTTGTTACTTTTGTAACGAGTTTTCATGTTCATGAGCTTGTTCATGAACAATATTTTTTATTTGGGCTTGACTCATTTATTAAACAAGCCTAAAACTAAAGCTTTAACTTGGCTTGTTTATAAACAAACATAAATAAGTTTTTTATCAAGCCAAGCCCAAGCTGTTTATGAACGGTTTGGTTCATTTACAGTCCTATTCTCAATTGGTATGGCCTATGTGAGTTGGGTTTTGTAGAACCAAAATTTACTTGGCTTTATCAGAAATCTGATGGATCTCAAATTAGAGAATGGTTGAACAGGGTTGTTGCTACGGTGGATTGGTTGATAAAATTTCCCAAAGCTAAGTTGTTTCATAAAAGTTCTTTGGTCTCTAATCATTGTCCTTTGTCTCTCCAATTAGTAGGTAAGCAAGAGGTGAAGAGGAAAGGAAAAATTTTCAGGTTTGAAGCAATGCGGTTGAAAGAGGCTAGTTGTGAGGAAGTTATCAACTCTGCATGGCAGGAGGGTGTACATATGGGAACTGAATTTCCATTACAACAATGTTTGGATAATTGGCGCTCTAAATTGGAGGTATGGAACAAGAAAGTCTTTGGTCATGTTGGTAATAATATTGCTAGACCGAGAAGGAAATTAGAGTGGTTGGAGATGCAAGTTGGAACTCCTGAAAATATTATCTCTTTGAGGGAAACACGGATTGAACTTAATTGTTGGATGGATAAGCAAGACTTAATGTGGTATTAGAGGTCTAGGCTGAATTGGTTCCAAGGTGGAGATCAAAACACTGCTTACTTCCATTCAAAGGCCACTAGCCATTTTCTGAAGAATAATATTAATGGATTGCTGGACCAAAATTATGTTTGGAAGGAGGATTTGAGAGATATTGAGAACATAGTGTTGGACTATTATTCTAATCTATTTAAATCATCAAATCCAGTGGAGTTTACAGAGTTACTACAAGCTGTCCAACCGAAGGTAACCGTGGAAATGAATACCATGCTTACGGATGAGTTCAAAGAATTTGAAGTGAGTAGGGCGCTAAAACAAATGTATCCGCTGAAGTCTCCTGGTCTTAATGGTATGCCTCCTTTATTTTTTCAACATTTTTGGCCTACTATTGCTGGTGTGGTGACTAAAACTGTTTTGGATTTCCTTAATCTTGGCATTATTCCTTCTAAATTTAATGAAACTCATTGTCTTAATACCTAAGATTAAGAATCAAAAAAAGGGTAACAGATTATCGTCTCATTAGCTTGTGTAATGTAATTTATAAATTAGCCTAAAAACTCTTGCAAATAGACTCAAAAAAAATCCTACCAAAAATTATTAGTGATACTTAAAGTGCTTTTGTGCATGGTAGATAAATCACAGATAATGTCTTGGTAGCATTTGAAACTATGCATCACATAAATCAAAAGAAAAATGGAAAAATTGGGGAGATGGCTCTTAAATTGGATATGAGTAAGGCTTATGATAGGGTTGAATGGGTTTGTTTGGAAAAATTAATGGAGAAATTGGGCTTTAATTCCAGATGGAGGGTCTTATGATGCAATGTATATCCTTTGTTTCCTATTCTGTTCATATTATTGGGTGTTCTCAAGGCAATATCACCCCTACAAGGAGTTTACACCAAGGGAATCCTCTTTCTCCTTATCTTTTTTTTTTTATTTGTGGAGAAGGTCTCTTTACTTTAATCAAAAAATCAATTCAGGATGGTGATATGGAAGGGGTGGCTGTTTGTTGGGATGCTCCTAGTCTTTCCCATTTATTCTTTGCAAAAGATAGCTTAATCTTCTTTAAAGCTTCTTTGGAGGAATGTAATTCTTTGCAGTGTGTTTTGAAAGTGTATGAAGAAGCATCTGGTCAGTAGTTGAATATGGCAAAGACATCATTATTTTTCAACAACAATATAGAAGTATTCAAAATGAAATTAAGACAAAGTTTGGAGCTCAAATTATCAAACAACATGAGAAGTATCTTAGTCTTCCTTCACTGGTTAGACGGAATAGGAGAAATATTTTTAATGAAGTAAAGGAAAAATTGGCTAAAAAGCTTTCTGGGTGGAAGGAGAAACTACTATCAAAGGCTAGCAAAGAGGTTTTGATTAAGGCAGCTACACAGGCTATTCCGATGGATACTATGAGCTGTTTTAAAATTCCTGATTCCCTTTGTGATGAATTGACTAGCATGAAAAGAAAATGACATAGTTGAGTTAGGAAAAATTGTGTGTGCCTAAATCATGTGGTGGGATGGGTTTTAAACTTCTAAAACCTTTTAATTTGGCTTTGTTAGCAAAGCATGGATGGCGATTACAACAGGGTCAAAATTCTCGTGTATAAGGTCTTCAAGGCAAGATATTTTCTTGAATGTGACTTCATTAATGCTTCACTGGGTTTAAAACCATCATATGTTTGGAGGAGTCTGATTGCTGCTCAAGAAGTTGTGAGGAAAGGGATGAGGTGGTGTGTGGGAATGGACAGAGTATACGGGTTTGGGATGATAAATGGATTCCAAAATCACCTTCATATACGGTTATTTCTTCTAGAGTTCTCACCCACAGATTTCTTTGGTGAATGATCTTATTGATGTGGATAGAAAATCTTCGAATATGGATTTGCTCAAACAGGTTTTTCTACCATTTGAAGTGGAGAATATTGGAAGAATTCCACTGAGTACTCGGTTACCTGAAGACAAACAGATATGGGCTGAAACGTCTAATGGATATTTGTCTATTAGGAGTGCTTATAAGATTGCTTTGGAGTTAGATAAACATGATGATAGGGGCTCTATATCTGATGAAAGTCACTTGGGATCTTTTTGGAAAAAACTTTGGAAGGTGAGAGTCCCTCATAAAGTCAAACATTTTGCGTGGAGCGATGCAAAGGATATTTTACCAACAAAAGAAAATTTAGTTCAAAGGCATGTATTGGGGGATGGCACATGTGAGGAGTGTTGCATAAATTCCGAATCTCTGTTTCATCTGCCTTGGGAATGCCCAAAAACCCGTGAGACTTGGCTGGCTTCAAAACTCTTTCCTTCTGTGTCGTCATTACATTTTCGAGCTTCATGGATTTGTTATGGTTTGTTTTAATGGAGGAAAGGTGGCAAGAAGAAGATTCAACTTTGGCCATTACTATGTGTGGGCTCTTTGGACTAACATGAATGATATTTGCCATGGTGGTTTGAGAAAGAATGGAAAACAGATTTTTCATTGGTGTACACAGTATCTTGATGAGTATTGGGCCGCCATAGCTATTCCAATTAAATATAATTTGCCTTTGGAGTCAAGATGGGTGCCTCCAGTTGATTTAGTGGAGACCATGATAAAGTGTGCCCTTGACATATCAAAGAATCCGAAGAACTGCAGAATAGTGAACAAAACGAAGGGCATCCATGAACTTACTAACCATACCCACGGCATGTGAGATATCAGGACGAGTAACAGTGAGATAGATCAAACCAAAACTGACGATAGTGTGATATAGTTCACCATCCAAGGGTGTGATGGCATTGTCAAGAAAATTTCATTGCTGGTTTAAGCCAGTTTGAGGGGGATGTTAGTGTATAGCTTAGACTAGATTAGCCCATTGGGCTTAACCCAGTATACTGTACTTGTAGTTTACTCATATTACTTGTACTGCACACATACCTAGCATATATAAGGCTCTCTATTGTACATTATTATACATCAATAATACACAGACTATTCAGTCTTTCTCTCTCACTTTATATCTTTAACAAGGTTAATGTGGATGGGGCAGTTTTCTCAAGTCAAAAACAAACTGGGATCAGTGTGATTATAAGAGATAGTCAAGGAAATTTCACTGCTGGTTTAAGCAAGAAGCTGAATGCACCTTTGGGAGCCATTGAAGCCGAAGCCAAAGCTTTTGAAGAGGGTATAGTTTTTGCAGGTGATGGGTGACTGTTTGGCTATTGTTCAGGCTCTTTGTGATGTTTCTCCAGCACTTTTGTCAGCTGCAACCTATGGATCATAATGTGTAAATTTTTACCATGTTCGACGGCAAGGCAATAGGTTTGCCCATCTTTTAGCTAAAAATGCTTTAGGCATTGATGATTATGTTTCTTGGATTGAAGAGTCCTTATTTTCTTGAATAAGCTCTTCTTCATAATATATTAACGTTATCTGTTTGTGTTTAATTACGTTTATGTCTTTTATAATAAATAAATAAATAAAACATGATGTAATTCTAAGTTAAAATTTCTTTATTAATTATCTATTTATCTTCAATCCATTTGGTATTGCAATAGTTAAGGAAGTATACTTCTACTGCAAAACTTTCTTCCTCTTTTTTGTGAGCACAAGTAGTAAAACTTGTATGATACATTTGACACTGCAATGAACAAATCTTTTTTAGTTTTGGATTTATAAAATATGAAAAATAATTTCTAAAACTTTTTCTTAAAAGCTATAATTTCGAGGTCAAGAGTTTTACAACTTAACTTATTAACATTTTTTTTATGTCAAAAAAAAAACTTATTAACATTTTTTGTTGTTTTCAAAATATTATATAGTTAGGGTTCAAATCAACCCTCCTCCAATTATTAATTTATCAAAATAAAAACTTCATATAAGAGAAAATTCTTTAGTGAAATTATCAAATATTTAATGATTTCTATTAAAAGAAATTATTTTTAGAAGATATTAAAAGAACTTCGATCAAGGCTCTTAAAGCACTTTTTTTAAAAAAATATTGACTCAGTACTCAACAATTTAATTGAAGGATTTTACTAATTTCCATATATAATATTATAGGAATCAAAAGATTCCGTTAACCGTTAATAGCAAAATTGATAGTAGGGATACTTGCTTCCAATAGTTGAGGGAGGACATTGGTCGAGGGGAATTGTGAATTGTCCAATTAATAAAGGGGAATTTGTACTTTATTCTGTAATTTTTTTTTTTCATGCAAACAAAGAGATATATTAAATTAAACTAAAAATAGGTCATAACCTCCTTTAAAAAAAAGCAAAGTACCTAACAAGAGTTTCAACACACATGTTTATAGTATATACAGACCAGGCAGTAAATTTTGTTCACAAAATTAAGATTATTTGTGAATTTAATAGGTTTTGAGTAATAACTTCTAACCTGCCCCCCCCCCCCCCAAACACCCCCCACACACATACACAGAGATAACAATAATCTCAAAATCATACACTAATATCAGTTGGTACAGAAATATGCTCGAGTACAACATTGACAACTACAGTTGCAGCAATACTAAATAAACCTTAAATAATGGAAGATAATTAGATCTTTTTTTCGAATGATGTCCTTTTAATTATGCCAATTTGTACCAAATTCACCACCATGCACCTCTTATTGTCACTTAAAGTTACACCAACTGCACATTGTCACTTAAAGTTACACCAACTGCACATTAAGTGGGCGTTTAATTTGATTCCATTTCAATCTATCTTGAGTTTTATGAAGCTTCTTCAACAATCTTCTTATTGAATTTGCTATTTAGATTCTCAAATCTATATTATTATTACCTATGGTTGTGTTTTGTTGTCGTTTTGAGCATATTTTTTAGTGTTTTTGGAGCAATGCTACAAATACAGTAATTTTCACAAGTCGGGTTGGAAAATTTAATTTAGTTCTTATTTAAATCTACCGTTAAGATCATTTTATCATCTACCAAGTCACAAATGTCTCTATTAAATTTTTAAAAAAATTTGTAAAATTTGTGTAAGTTTATATCAATTGGCTCTTTTTTGCTTGAAACATTGCATGATCACAATGGGAATTGTATGATCATACTTTCCTTTTAAAAGGGATAAAATAATGATGTTATATGTGAAAGAATCATTAAATGGAGAATAGATAAATTTGACATAAATGCAGGTTTTATAATATACATCACTACTTGTTTAAATATATATTAGGCGTAAATGCACTTTTAGTCCCTACATTTTGACATTTTTCTATTTTAATTCCTACATTTTATTTTTACCACTTTTAGTCCCTAAACCAATTAACGCTTGTCATTTTAATTCTTTCCGTCAGTCAACCGACAGAAGTAGCTGACGTGGCAACCGAAAGAATTAAAATATCACAAAAAAATGCCACATCAGCATTTAATTTTTTTTAAAATAATTTGTCAATTTTAACTAAATAAAAAAAAAAGAAAAAAAAATTAAAAACAATAGAATCAAATCTCTTCGAACACGACAATACAAACCCAGAAAAAACCAAGAACACAAATCAAACCTCAATCTCTCGAACCTCTGGTTCTCTCACCCACACCCACACCCACACCCACGGCACGGTGGCAACCTTTCTCTCCCCCACACCCATGGCACGGCGGCTCCCTCTCTCTCACCCATACCCACGGCGGTTGAAGACTCTTTCATGGCCGAAACCCATTTTTTCGTCTACCATCTTCGTTCTCTTCTCAAATCAGTGCCATGGAGGCTAGGGATTTTTGAGCTTCACATCACCACCACTGCTATTGATCCATGCCAACAGCTCTGATCTGGTGCCAAACGTGTTTGTGTCTTTGTTTTTGGGTTTGGATCTCTATTTGGGTCTTTGTTTGTGTTTGGGTCTTTGTTTCAAACGTCAAGGAAGATTCGAAGATGTTTTGCTCCCATCCAAGTTCTGGGTTTTGTATAAATATAATGAAAAAGAAAAACTCAAAAAATAAAGAAATTTAAGATGTTTTTTTCCCATCCAAGTTCTGGGTTTTGATGGGTACAGGGAAAGCAAATGCTTCCTAGGGACGCTGATTTGAGTGAGTATAGGCCAAGTTTATCAGCAATCTCAAAAGCACTGGCATTCTGTAATTCAAACAGCAAAATAACAAACACATCCTCTTCACCATTACTTGCTATCCAACTCCTTAGAAAAACGTGAGCTCACAAGAAAACTTTTGTTCTTCAACTCTTCCTCACAGTGTTGAGAGATGGATGGTAACAGAATTCTTCCTCACAACGGCGGCGGCGTTGAATCTTCAAAATCGTTGGCAATGGGTCAGAGATCTGATTTTATTGATAATTAAAGACCCACGAGCTCTGCCACTAGCTCCGCCACCACCATCGGTGACGCCATCACTGGTGGCTGTCGATCTCCATCTTTCTCTGTTCTAATTTTTTTTTTCTCTTTTGGTTTGGTTCTTTGTTGGTTTGGGTCTTGGTCAATTCGCAGATTGGGTTTGGTTCTTTGTATGATTTGTAATCTGGGATATATTGGCCATTTACTCTCAAAAAAATGGCTTAAATCTGCCGGATTCAAGTAGGTGGGAGGATCCGAAACCGGCTCAAAGAAATCGCTTGAATCTGTGTATGATTTGTATTCTTTGGTTTGATTTTTTGGGATTGTGTTCACAGATATTTGTATTCTTGGGTTTGATTTTTTATTGTTTTTAATTTTGTTTTTTGTTTTTTTTTAATTTAGTTAAGATTGACAAATTATTTTTAAAAAAAATTAAAGGTTGATGTGGCATTTTTTTGTAATATTTTAATTCTTTCGGTTGCCACATCAGCTATTTCCGTCGATTGACTGATGGAAAGGACTAAAATGACACGCGTTAATTGGTTTAGAGACTAAAAGTGGTAAAAATAAACTGTAGGGACTAAAATGGAAAAATGTCAAAATGTAGAGACTAAAAGTGCATTTATGCCTATATATTAACCACCGCACATTTTTGGTGTCATGGTTACTCCACAAGTATTAAGTGCTTGTGGGGTGTAAGGAGCAGAAGGAATGAGCTTTACTTACATATACACTTAGATTAGACTAGAGTAGAATTTCTATCTTACATAAAAAATATATATTATATTTTTCAATAAATAATTACTTAACAAATAAATAATAATTACTAAATTTCCAATTAACACTACGTGACCAAATACTAAAGGTATGTTTGGTAACCGTTTTTTTCCTATGTTTTTTATTTTCAAAAACAATTTTCTGTTTCCTTAGGCAAAAAACTTGTTTGGTAACTTATTTTAGGCAAAAATCAAAAACTATTTTCAATTTCCACGTTGTGAAGGAAACTGAAAACTGTTCTTGAGCTGTTTTTATTTTTTAGTTTTCACTCTCCTTAGAAAACACGCTATTACACTGCCTATTAATGAACCAGCACACTGGTTCGATCCATATGATTGACAAAAGCTTTTCCCGTGCCTCCACTTTTTTTCACTCAATATTTAGCGCCTAACATATCTGATGAACCCTTTATACCTTCCTATGAGCCTCACTTCGTCCATCTTCCTCACAGTAAAAACCTTGATTGAGAATACCACTTGTAAGGTAAGTGATAGGTCTCCATTAGATTGTCCTTCATAATTGCTTTTTGTTTTTCATTAGATTTTACTATTCCTTTTCTATAAGAGGTATACCATTGATGAAGTTAGTAACAGTATTGCACCTACAAATGACTTCTTCTTAGGCAAGTGCATTAATATCCTTGAGACCATGGAAGAAGTTAATGATGAAATATTTATGAAGGCTGTTGAGAAATTCAAGCAGGATCCTAATGATAGAGAGATCTTAATTAACATGAGTTTCGCCAGGAGGATGGTTTGGTTGGTACGGGATTATGTCAAAATAATAATTTCCTATTAGATTATGTTTATTTTAATATCTTTGAACTATGATTTGGTACTATTCTATTGTTATTTAATGTTGTTAAATGATGGTTTATTATTATTTGATGGTAATCTTTTTATTTATTTATGTTGATTATGTTTTATTTATGTTAATAAAAAGCACTAGTTGAGAACAAATTTGCTATTTAATTCTCCAGGATGAATGTTGAACCAAATTATTATAGCAGTTCATCCTCTTCAGATGAAGAAGAGGATGATGGTATGTTCTTCCTACTAATGTTTGTTGAGAATAAAAATAACCACATTCCCAAGGAGCCTCAACATATATCTATGTTGACTAGTGATGCATTTATAAAGGAGATATTGAATGGCAATCCTCGAACATGTTATGAGTTATTTCGCATGAAAAGGCCTACATTTACAAGTCCCTGTAACTTTTTGAGAACATATAAGTTCTTAACAAACTCACCCTAGATCACAGTGGAGGAGGCAATTGGTATGTTCCTATTAATAGTGGGACATAATGTGAGGTTAAGGCTAATAGCAAATCGTTTTCGACACTTAACTGAGATAGTGGACAGGCAATTTAAGGAAACTGTAAGAGCAATATACCTCCTAGGAAAATTCATTATACGTCCTTCTCAAAGCAATGAAGTGCATTCACGTATTGCTAACAATACCAAGTTCTTTCCATATTTCAAGGTAATCTCAAATTACTGTTCATTTTATCATACAAATATTATTTGCTTGCATATGTTAATACTTGTGTTTATATTTTTTTTCTAGAAATGTATAGGCGCAATTGATGGAACATATATCAGCGCATAGACTCCAGCATCAAAGCAAGTTAGCTATAGGAATAGAAAGGCCACAATCGCTCATAATATAATGTGTGCATGTGATTTTGATATGAAGTTTACGCATGTTTACATGGGTTGGGAAGGTACAGCCAATGACTCACGAGTATTCTTAGATGCACTTCAAAGGCCAGAAAATAATTTCCCATGGACTCCATCTGGTAAGATATATTGTTGCTCACTTATATATTTACAATTTTTAAGTTTAATCCATTCACTATGTCATATTTCTCTCTATCTTATCATTTTTTTGTCAGGTGGCTATTATTTAGTGGATTTTGGTCATCCAAGTGCCTTGGGGTTTCTACCTCCGTACCTACTGAGAGATACCATCTACAAGACTTTCGAGGTGGGGATTGTCTTGAAGGTGCTAAAGAGCTTTTCAATTATAGACATTTCTCTCTTCGTAATGTAATTGAAAGATGTTTGGTTTTAAAGGCACAATTTCCAATCTTAAAAATGATGTCTTGTTATAAACCATGTCAACAAGGGAATGTGATGAGAGCCTGTTGCGCAATTCATAACTTCATTCGAATGGCAACAAGAAATGATGGCTTGTTTACTCAATTCAATATTGATAACCTTACTATTGAAGGTGAAGGTAGGAATAATTCAGGTGAGCCATCGCACACTGTTGACTTAACTGATCAAGTCGTTGAAGCTATGGCAACTTTTAGGGATCAGATCGCAGGATTGATGTTGGCAAATAACAGGCATCATTGATGTCACGTTATTATTATTATTATTTTTGGATGAAATTGATTCCCTAGCATTGATGCCACGTTGTAAACTTTTTAGTTATTGATTATCTTCTATAATACTTGATAATTGTTATAGTTTTAGTCTTACTTATATGATTAAAGTTTTAGGCTTGAATATTATATACCAAACAATTGATTTTATAATTTCTTTAGGTGTAAGGATTTTAAATACTTTGGAGCAAACGTGTTATTGAATTAGAATAAATATAATTTAAAAAAAAAATTAACCAAAGAAAACAATATTCAACTTTTTCAAAAACAACTACCAAATAAATTTCCTGAATTTTGTTTTTGGAAAATGTGTTTTTCCTTTCAACTAACAAAACTTGTTTTTCATTTTGAAAACAAAAAAAATCTGTTTTTTTTTCTTTTTCTCTTGAAAACAAGAAAACAAAAATAGAAAACAAAAATAGTTATTAAACATACCCTAATACTTGCCAACTTCTAAGCCAATTTGGTGCATGGTTACCAGTTTGTCGTTACCATGAAATTTCCTTCCCCTGGTTTCTTAATTCAAAGCATTTTTTTCCTTCACTTACCCTAGAAGTCTTTTATTTATTTTATTTTTTATAAGAGAAGTCGCTCTTTAATTGATGAAACTAAAATGGATAATTTTTTTTTTTTTTTTTTGAATCAGTAGAATTTGGTTAAATGCATAAAACATAAACAGGAAGAAGAAGCCTACAAGGCCCTGCAACCAACAAAACTGTAGCTACAGCCTACTTCTACTCTGCAGAGCTAAACAACAGAACAATCTCTTCAGAACATCTGTGCCCCATTTCCAACTTGAACCATACTGTATGGGCTCTATACAGAGAGAAGAATGAGCTAATCCAATTACAACACACTGCCTTCTGTTACTCTGCAGAATTACTCATCAGAATTATCCAGGTTCTTTACACAACATGGAAGGATGGACTTACGGAGCATTGAACCTGTCAAATTGATGTAGAAGTGTAATATTTATACTGAGTGCTAGTCTGCTAGAGGTGGTCTTTCACAGTAGTGATCGTGTCCTTTCAATCTAACACAATCTCTTTTGGTTCTTTCTTCTTTTTAAATCGTGAAGGAAAATGATAGCAGAAAGTGTAATTCAAATAAAACTATTAATTAACAAGAGAAAGTATTTGGTTTTGCTTTTGTGCATAGTAGTGGTTCTTGTTTACGTTGCAATTTTACTAATAAATCGAAGTCTTGTACCGACTTAATAACACAAACCAAAGTCTTTTACTGGCTATATTACTAAATCATTTAATCCAAATCTTTATACACAAATTTCACACAAATCATTTAACAGGAAGAAAAAAAAAATTCCCGAAGTATCTAACGATCCATTAAGATAAAGTAAATATACAAAATTTCAAATTGTTCCAATGGTAATTTTTTAATTATAAAAAAATTTATTTTAATATAGCGTGGATGCCCCATTCAGGTTATTGTTTGAAACTTTGTTATAGTTCTAAACTTTTTTCATGCAGAAGTGAGTTTAACTGTCACGGCGAGGACTCAAATTTGCTCTCTGGTTTGTTGATGGTGGTAGAGGGGCTTTTTTGTTAAGAACGTCAATAACATGCAACATGAAAGGCTGTTTAGGAGAACGCTATTTTCTGTTTAAATTGAAGCTTTCACATTGGGAAGCTCAACATGATTGTTGGGCAATGTGATCTTTCTTCTTTGGGCAGACAAGTAAATCAACACCTATTGGAGTATATATGGACTGCAATTTGGAGTGGGTGACCTCCGCTTATGCAAGGTAATCAGACAGTTATATTCCTATTGATGAAAACACAAAAAAACTACAATAACTACACGTTGGAAGAGTCTCCACATGTAGTTAAGGGTGTTGGAGAAAGCCAACAGCATAATTTGATTCCTTCCACCTGGATATTGCATGCGATCTTGTGGCAAGGCCTTGTGCATGTGTAATTAGGTCCATATTTGTGTATTTCATTTTCTGTATTTGTTATGTTGGAGTTTTATTCTATGCTTCTGGGGCAAAATGCTTGAAGATATAATTTGTATTTGCCGTCTTCTTTAATTATGTTAAGTTTGTTAAGTTTTTAGTAACGATGTTTTCAATTTGGCATTTTTTTCCCCTGATATAATTCTCCTCTAGCTTTTTCTTCTTTTTTTCTCCTTAGCTATTTGATTGGTAAAAATAATTCTATTCTTGCAGAGGTGATAAATTTGAAAATAGGTTATAATTTTTCATAGGTGGTATTTGACTATTTATACAATGCTATCATCTTTTATGTATTTGAAACCTATCATCAACTTATTTTCAATATGTTCTCTCTCATTTTTAATTATTTTTCTCCTTATAAATTTGTCACTTTACAATTATACATTTTTCGACATTTACTTACTTTTACCTTTTATCTCCCCACTCTTTATATCTTAACCTTACAATTTCTTCATCCTTTCATCTTCCTTTTATTTTGACTCTTCTTTTCCCCATTTTTCATCCCTCTACTTTTTCACCCCCAACTAAACAGCATGAAATATATATATATATATATATATATATATTTTTCTATCTTCCTACTTTTCTATTCCCTCCCAATTTTCTATCTTTTCACTTTTCAATCACCCCAACTAAACAGACCCATAGGGACCATAGCACAATGCAATTGCCCTAACATTTACTTCAAATCTCAATCCTTATTTTTCCAGATTTGCTTTGGACTAAATAAAACTTGACAAATTTGGCTTGCCTGCTTGTCCCTGGTTTAGATCCCGAAAGAAAAGGAAAAAAAAAAAATCATGCTATATGGAAACATCTTTCCTGTTTACTTGATGCTGATTTGAGATAAAGAGATGGAGGATAGGGATCTCAGCCCGTTCACCTGTTCGTACTCCAAGCAGATGGCACCTCGCCACCTCCACCTTCCCGCATGAGCTTGTAGCAGAACTCCATAATGGCATGTTTTTTGTCATTCTGTTTCAATATGTTCCCATGCATCATACTTTTAAGTTAAGTAGCCAAAGTCGTGGCATCTATTCCACAGCACAGAATCCTCCATGAGAAGAATGGCATAAATTCGTTTAACAAACGCATCAAAGAAAAAGAAGTCAGTTTCCAAACGATATCAATATTTTTTTAGAGCACTGCACATCCCAGTAATACGAGAAGAGAAGGATCAAATCCCAGGGATCAGTACAAAACAATTAACTTCTAAAGGTGGAACAGAGTACAAGATTTGCATATGAGAAGGGAAAGTAAAATAAAGATAGCACTATCTTCCAGTCTTTAAGCACATAATAATATATATGGAACCTTAAAGAAACTTTGTGAATTATTAATTCATGGTGACTGGAGAAGGGAATCATGGTCGCCTATTACCCTTGCTTGTCTCAGAAACTTCTTCAATATTCTTCTAACATTCACAACCTGAAGACCTTTGTTGTTGTCGACCCACAACATCAATGGTGTCAGGGAGGTAACTTCATCATCAACAGAATAAATTGATAGTTAGCATCTCCCATGATATTAACATGTCTCATCATTGAATGAAGAAATATTAAAAGTAAACTAAGGACTAGAATCAGGCAGGGGGTTTGACAAATTCAAATAACTAAGTATTTGGAATAAAAATAATGAGCTGCTTTTATCTTAGGAAACTTCTTTCTAAATTCTGCCAAACATGGTGATATTAGAATGATGCATTAGAAATCCAAACAAAATTCTGCTGGAAATGAAAGTAAGACAATTGTAACATTTGAAACATGCAATGGGGTAGAACTAAGAGAAGCGCCATACATAACCATCAATCAGGAAATATGACACTGCTTGTTCAAAAGAAAAAAAAAAGCACACAAAATATTTTAGGTCCAACAGTTATTCCATTACTGGAGGTGTTTCAGGGGAGAAGTGGCGCTTACAAGCAGATCCATCAAACACAACTATGCAATGTGGTTCAACTTTGTTATTTGATCACAATGAGCCATCAATTAAAAAAATTGGCACTTCAACTCTCATGTAATACATGATGCAAAATGTTACAAACTCATGGGTAGAACTCACCCTTGAAAACCGGCTTACAATGGGAGGGTGTCCAAGAACTTATAAACACATAGTTAAACTTATATTTAATCTATGTGGGACATTAGGATCATAACATACTACTGCACTCCATAGCCGACGTCCACGACTACTCACTCTAGAAACATTGACCCGATGGTAGCCCTTCTCTTTTTGGTGGCTCCATTCACCTATTAGTAATTTTAATTTAGCCTCTAGGTCGCCCCCTCCTGGATCCAACCGCAAAGCTGCAACTTATTTGATCCTATACTCAATGAACTATGTCCAATTACTTGGTTGGCTCTGATACCAAATGTTACAAATCCATGGGTATAACGACCCTTGAAAACTGGCTTACAAGGAAAGGGTGCTCAAGAGCTAATAAATACACAGTTAAGCTCATACTTAATCCACGTGAGATATTAGAATCGTAACACAGAAATTTTAACATAGACAATGTGGGAGAATAGACTGAATCTGCCCCAAAGACCTTAACCCAAAGAGAATGTTCCAAGAAGCCCCATCCACAGAATAGGTCCAGCCCATTTGTCAATATGAGATGACCGAGTGCCCCGTCAAGAAGAGACCATTTGGGCCCATTACCGAGGTAATCCGAGAAATCCATGTTCTCGAGGAAACAAAACTCAACCAAGAAGCAATCATGTGCTTAGCCAAGGACACCCTTTCACCTCCTTCCCCAAGAAACACGTAAAAGAAAACACAAAGTCCAATGTAACAATCACCTCCCCATTAATGAGTTATCCCTACCTAATGTCAGTTACATTAAATGTTGAATGACTGGCCTAAATAATAAAAACAACCCCCAAAAATTTATCTTCTTTATCAAGAAATGGCAGGAGAAGGTACTGATGGGACAAGTACCTAAATCCAACTAAGAGCAGGATAGCTAGAGGAAGAGGAATAATGGCTATAAAAGGAAGAGGAGGACACTAAGAGGGGGGATCTAGAAAAATCTAATGAAGAACAAGAGAGAGAAAGTGAGAGGAGTCCTAACTTGTATTTTTCCTCTAGAACTTCTGTACACACCTCGGGAAACCAATTTTTTCATCAATATAAGAGTCCTTTACAATTGTTTTCATCTCCAATCATCTATCCAATTTTCCCATTGTAGGATTTCACCCCTTCTAGCAAGAAATTAATTGTGTAGATCTTAAATCCTTAGCAAGTTTAGTTTGTTTTGTGTTTTTGACCCCCACAGACAAAATTTGAATGCATTTTTAAGGAATACTTACATATCTTCTTCAGGTTCATTCTTAAGAGCATTTTTGGCTATACACTGGAAGGCAGCTTCTACGTTGAAACCTTCTTTTGCAGAAGTTTCAAAGTAAGGAATATTTCCCTTGGAAGCACACCATGCCTTTGCCTTCTTCTCAGATACCTGAAAGTTAGAATGAGAAGCCCATAATATAAAATCATAATTAGGGGAGAAATGGAGGAAAAAGAAAAGGGGGGGGGGGGGGGGGGGAGCATAAACAGAATGCCAATACAATATACTTATCGTTATCAATTAGAGACATTCACAAGGGTGGCTTGACTAAATCCATAAAGTTATGGTTACATGCCCAATCATTGACCCATTGTACAAATACCTAATCAACAATTTCTAGTTTCACATATAAGAAAAGGCACAGAGCAACCTTACTTAAAAAGCTAATATCATGACACCTCATTGCCCTCTGATGGTATAGATAGTATACACATTTTATTCCTAATTAATTGGCTTTGGATAACACATTCCATCCCAAAATAAAGGAGAAAATTGAATAAGAAGATAGGAAAATCATCTTACCACCCGACTATTGCCACTGTCAACATCTATCTTGTTCCCCAATACAACAAATGGGAAGTTTTCTGGATCAGAAGGGCTGGCCTGAAAATCAAACCCAATTAGGAAAGAATTCAGTCACTGATACGATGGAACTTGGCATTTGTCTAATGCTGATGGCTCAATGATTACCTGAATCAGAAACTCCTCCCTCCAGTTGTTGAGGTTATCAAATGATTTCATGACATTCACATCATAGACCAGAACACAACAGTCTGCTCCACGGTAGAATGCCACACCAAGACTTTGAAACCTTTCCTGCCCAGCTGTATCCCATATCTGAAAGTATATAGGTTCACAGAGTCAGTCTAAAATGAGAAAGGGAATGTAGTTTGGGTAGAGGGTGGTTCTAGACGTTTTCTTTCCCAGAATTTAAAAAAAAAATCTCTAAATATTCAAGCCCCAAACTTTGCAGAAGTAGTCCAACCTTCACTATAATATTTTCATATTGAAGTCAACAACACACAGGAAACCAAAAATGCTTTCACCCAGAACTATCTGTAAATCTATTAAAATTGCATCAACACCATTCTAAGCTTGCAAAGCACAGTAGCATTGGCAGTTGGTGCAAAGGCTGGACCACTGAAGTTCCCAGTTGTTTCAAACATTTATCATATACAATAAAAACACAGAAGAATCATTCTATCTGATTGACTAAGCCACAGAGAACATTCTTCACTGATTGCTCCCATTGATATCCACAAAATGATTCTATTTCTGTAGAAACTGACAAAGCACCAACTAAAAAAAGTGGGGCTTACTTACACCTAAGATTTGAGAATTGAGATCATAGCTAACCTGCAATGTAAATTGTCTATCCTCAAACTGCACTTCTTTTGTCAAGAAATCAGCTCCAATGGTTGCTTTGTACTGATTACTGAACTTACGATTCACATATCTAAATAACAAGTATAAGGCTAATCACAACATAAATTGCAATAATACAACATAAATTGCAATAATACAACATAAATTGCAATAACGTGTACATTTATTGTATGCGTGTGCATGTGAGCGCATACAAGCACAACATATGTTGCAAGTTACAGGATACTGATTCATCAGAGATGTCTTCCCAACCCTGCCAAAGTTCACAAACAACAAGAGGACATGTCATGAAATGGGCACCAACAAAATCACTCAAATACAATTGAAAAGACATAAAAAAGCTCCTTGTAATGGAGCATAAAACAGATCCCATATGCCATATGTTTGGTTGCTCAGAACAAAATTAAAGTAAGTGATGAAAAGTTTATTATATTGAAATTCATGTTTTATCATTTTCTTCATATATATCTAATTAGTCGAGAAACTTTTTCTAATGGTATGCCTCAAGGAATTTCTGGTACTTTCAACTTCGTGATTGTATTCCAGGTTGAGCACAACATCCATATGCACCCATTTCACATGCAGCTGGTATATTTGAGCTGGAAAATTATTTTCTCATAGAGCAAAGAATAAAAATAGTAATAATAAAATAAAATAAAAAGTCACAAGCATTTCTTTCCTGTACTTCATAATTTTCTGCACAACCAAACACAGACTTAACCTCTGCTACCATTATTATTAGTATGAAAATAATGCCAGCTAAGAAATGAGAATATAATTTCCAGATTTTATTCCTATAAAACCTGTAGAAAATTATAGATTTTTGCCTCACTTATTAGAACCCCAAAAAAAATTCCAAATATTAGTTTTCAAAATTCAATTCTTTTTGTTTTTCTTGAGAACACAATGAAAGATGCTGTTTTACCAAAAAAAAAAAAAAATAGACTCACCCGCTGTCTCCGAGGATTATGACCTTGAGAAGCATACGCCTCCGAGAAGCCATTAATTTGAAATTAAAACTTAGAAAATAGAAAGGCCACTAATTTTGTCTTTGAAAAACTAGAGTTTTGGAAAGTCTTTCTCTGTGAGAACAGAGAAAATTTTGTTACTTTCAGGTTTTTGTTTTTTAATTGCCGAATATGCAAGTGCAACGTGAAGGTTTTTGTTGGGAAATTAATAATTAATAATTAATTGCAATTAGATAATTATTAGGGAATTTAGCAACTACCAGTCTCCATTGTCTTAAAGTCTAAGACCTCAGATCAGAGCCACAAAACAAAAGAAGGGGACTTCGGAATTTGGATTGCTTTGTGCGCATGTGTCTATGTCTGTGTCTGTGTCTGTGTCTGGTATACTATTATGGTCCAAGAAAAACAAAAAATAGCAATCTCAGTCTCTGACGGCATATGTTTTTAGGCCTTGAATTCTAACACCAAGTTCAAGGCCCTAAGCTTTTACCTATACCTATCGGTCCAGTAACCCACCGCTCTAATGGGTGCCCTGGCCTGTACTATTAAGGCCTGTGGATAACCTGATTATAGCTCAGTGTGGCAAGCCATTGGCTGATTTTTCTGCCCATAGGCCAGTTCAGTAACTCGGAATTTATAACAAAATAATGGGTTGTGTTAATTGCGCACTAAGGTTTTCTGTTAACAACACAATTTTTGACAGCTTTTTAGAGTTTTGGGCAATTTTTGGTAATTTTGTTTGTTCTCTTTTGGCAATTGATTTGACAACTTTTTTTCCTTTTTTTAAGTGAGATTCCAAAAAAAAAAAAATCTTAACAAGTACCGCACGGTGCTTGTTAATATTTCTCCGAAATAATTGAGTAGGGAGGGAGGTTGAACTCGAGACTCGAGAGGAGAGAATAATAATTTAATAGGGCTAGTTGTAAAGTAGTTGCTGTTACACCTTGTAAACTTTTATTTTAACCAATTTAGTACATAAACTTTAATATTGTAACAAATAGACAATCTTAACTTTTATTTTAGCTAATTTAGTATATAAACTTTGATATTGTGACACACATACCCAGAAACTTTCATTGTCATTTTTTAAATTATTTGGTGCAAAAAGTGGTTAAATTGACGGGGAGAAATTTTTAAGGGGATCTTATTATTATATTATCAAAATTTATGTACTAAATTGACAAGAAAAAGATAGAGGGGTCTATTTGCAATAGTACCAAAGTTTATATACTAATTGGTTAAAATAAAAGTTAATGAAGTCTATTTGCTATAATACCAAAGTTTATATACTAAATTTGCTAAAATAAGAGTTTAGGGGTGTAGGTGCAATTACTCTAAACATTTATTATATTTTACTGTAAAAAAATAAATAAGTTTTGAATTCTTGTCTTTCCTTGAAAAAAAAAAAAGGAAAATTGATTCTTTCCTTTAAAATAAAAATAAATAAATAAAAAAGTGAAGGGAGGCCCAATAAAAATGCCCATGGGTAGCTCATTTGTATCAACCCACTAAAGATAAAATGGTCATTGTCCATGAGCTGAGCTTTCCTTCCAATCTAGACCAACTTAGCCTATTAACTAATCTATGGTCTGCTCAGCCTGGCCTACCAGCCCATAAGCCAAGTAAAAATGGGGCAGACCAGCTTGGCCTAACCCATTGCCAACCTTTAGGAATTCATATATTCCATATTTGAGTTAGGATTTTCTTATCCATAGCATAAAGTAACGCATCTCCAAATATGTCAAATATATATAAATATAATTATGGGTTTGAATCTAAATTTATTAATAGATTAATACTATGTTAAATTATTAATTGTCTCAAATGTTTAAAGTACAAAAAAATAGTAATTTTAATCATTTAAAAAAATCAGAATAAAATATATCTCTTAAAAAGTGTTTTTTTTTTTTTAATTGATACGTCAATTCATAAATTTATATTTATATTGCCTCTAGCATCACCCTTGGAATGCTATAACCCAATTTTGAAGGAACGGACGATTAAAAGTTAATTGATTAATTCAACCTTTTAATTTAAGACTCTGGAACAAAAGAAGAAGTCACAAAACACAAAATTAAATTAACGAATAATTTGAATAACTAAAAGTGCATACTGCATAGTCATGTCTAAGGAAGCCTCACATCTAAAGCAAGAGGTAGCACATCTTTCATTTCAGGGCTTTTCACTTTTGCTGGCCATTTTCTGAGCTAGCTTTGACGACAAGCAGCCAAGAATGCAACTTACAAGTTACAAGCAGAATCAAATCAATTACAACCAACATCTATCTATTACTATATATGATAGCTTAGCCTTCAACTAAAAACTGACAGCTTGTCCGCTATAACATAAGCAACCAAGCAGCAAATGAAGCCTTCCATAATCGAACCTTTTAAAGCCGTTAATTGCTCATATCTAATACCATTACATTACAGCATTCAAGAATCTGCTACTCACCACCGCGCACCCTTGGTGCAGTGGTCACTTCACAAGTATAAAAACTTATGAGGTGTAGGGGGTAAGGGCTAAAGTTCTAGTCTCCAGGAGAAAATTTCACACACATTTACATTTAGATTAATTTAGAATAGAATTCTATCTTGTAAAAAAAAAAAATCCTGCTACTCAGTTTTCACACTTCCATTATGAATTTTGTCATTTCCATTCTACAAAGTTAAAAACTATCATTTTATCTTGGCGTATTGACGGTGGAGTACAATTGAAAAGATTATTATTGAGCTCCTTTTGGTCCAATTAGACCTTCCCGGTGTGCTGCCATGGTGATTTTTTTTTGTTTTTTTGGTTATTCTCATAATTTAATTTCCTGGCTTATCATCAGAATTTATTTATTCTTAAGTGGATAATTTAAAGAACAGAAAGATGTTTTCTGGTCCAGCGTTGTCTGATTTGTGAATAATGCCTAGCTATTATCTGTCCAAGGCTCAGGTGAGGTTCCAGTGAAGTACGAAATCATATTAGTAAATTTATAATCATATATAGTATACAGCACATGGATCCTGCACTTTTGTTGACATTATAGAAGTAAATAAGTAGAGCTTGCAAAAAAAAAAAAGTAAATTCGTAAACAAAAGCAGAACCTTCCTTAAATAAATAAATAAACAAAAAAATCACATCAAAAGAAATAATTTCTCCAAGGCATTTCCAATAAAGACCAAGTGATGTTAGATAGAGATGCTATAAATTTTGCTACATAAGCTATACCAAAAAAAAAACCTTCTAAATATAAAACAAAAAAGTAATTAAGAAATTTCTATATAAAAAAAAGTCAATAAGAAATTTATTTACTATAATGTTGATGTGTAATCAATTACATTCATTATAGTTCCCATAAAAAAAAAACGTTCATTATAGTGGTTTTACATTTTCCTAAATAATAATGCTAAACATTTTTTTTTACAGCTTGTTAAGTTGGTAGGACACTAGTTTGATTGAAGTATTATTAATTTCCTACGAATTCAACACTAATAATATTTTTATTATACGCCAATCACAATAAATTAACTCAATAATTTTAGGGAAAAAATATGAAATATTTTGTTTCTAATAGTTGAATAAAAGATTTGGTTTCTTAGTTTGATGATAACTCTCTTATAAAAAAATTAAAAAAAAAAAAAAGATTTACTATACAAGGAACAAATCTATTTGCTAGGCACCCTGTTCAATAACTCATTTAAATTATGTTGTCAGTGTTGAGGAATAAAGGAGTTGGACAACATTATTCAGGCTTGGATTTAATCAAAGAAATGCCTTTGTACCACCCAAAATTATTTTATATATATATATAATAATTTTTTAATAAATATATATATATATATATATATATACTAGGTACTAATTTTAACAATTTGGTTCAATAAAATTACACTTGCTCCCTTAACAATATCATTAATCATTTTAAAGACCATAAAAAATTTATAGATCTAGAATTTAAAACAAAATTAACAAACTCCAAAAAAAAAATTTTTTTTTTTGGAGAAATAATTACAACATGCTGCTAACCCAGCAGCTTGAACCATTTCCCCCTAGACCCTTAAGCACTTTATATAAGAGAATGTGTCAATTCAGCTACAAGGCCTTTGGCTACTCAAAAAAAAAAAAAATTTAGTACAACAACAAAAAATACCAATAGCAAAGCTAAAAACAATTAAGCTTAATTAATCAATTTTACCCAAAATAAATAACTCAACCCTTTAAAAAATTTTAAACAAAACAATTTTGCCCTAGCAAATGCACACATCAAAGACAAATAATAATAATAATAATAATAAATCTTATGTGCCTAAGTAGCCTAACTAAGAGAAGAGAGAGTGAAAACTACATAGCAAGCATTTTCAGCTATGAATATCATCAAACTAACCTTCGCAGTAAAATGGAAGATGAGTGTTTTTTATTTTTTTAAATATAGATTTTATGATGTTATTCATTGAAATGGGACATTATTGCAACAATTAGTACAGATTCAATTATAGTTGATTTCGAAAATTTTAAAAAAATATATATCGAATTCCCTTTTCAAAAATGATTGCATTGTAATGTACTAAACAATTATTTTGTGTTTTGTCTTTGTTGACAGTTCTTTAACACTAAATAAATGTTTATTTTGAGTTTTATAATGATTTTTTTTTTTTTATGCTTTCACACCCCTAATTTCAAGTTCTAACTCCATCCCTACACTGAAGAAATGGTCAAAAACATTACACTCATTAGTTTTGATGGTACCTCTACATGCACTTAGTGCATGACTATATTGGGGGTGGGGGTGGAGAAATTATTAGGTCCACTAGAGGATTGCTGATGTGGTCCTCCTTGACCTTCCAACCAATAAAATGCTTTTATTTATGCAAATGAGACATCACATGGTAATTTTTATTATTTATTTTTTATTCCTTGTACTGATTAGGAAGTTCATTCATATATTTGAATAAATGACATTATCTCATTGGTTGGGAGGACCACATCAACAGTTCTCCTGGTGGACCTAATAATTTTTCGTGGGGGTGGGGATGGGGATGCAGTTCCAACCTCAAGGGATCGAAACATAAAATAATGGTCAAAAACTTTGAAATCTCTAGTTACATTGAAAATAAATTTATATCAATGTTCAAGAATTGAACATTTCTTTTACATCAAAAAAAAAAAATAAAAGGAAAAAAAAGTTTTGGAGGTAAAAGATTAGACTTTCATCAAATTCAAAAGTCAAACCCAAGGAACAGAACATGGAAATGTTTTCAGATAAGCCCAATCACCAATGGGAAGGGTAGATTTCCTTCTTTTCTTTTCTTTTTTCCTTCTCTTAAATATAATTATCAATAAATCTCATGAAACCATTTTTCACAGTTTATTGATGTGACTTGACTTCATTGATATACAATAAAAATTGTTTAGATGGTTAGTTGGGTAAAAATGATGTTGCACTTGTCACAACTTAAAACTTAAAACCAAGTTTAAAAAAAATAAATAAATAAATTCTATTCCTACCAAATGTCGTTCTAAAAGTAATGGCAGGGACAAAAATTTTGATAACAGATGATTGAAGCATTTTGATTTACATAGACCTATAGGTCAATAAATCTTATGAAACCATTTTTCACAGTTTATTGATGTGATTTAACTTGATTGACATACAATAAAAATTGTTTTACTGGTTAGTTGGGTAAAAATGATGTTGCACTTGTCATAACCTAAAACTTAAAACCAAGTTCAAAAAAATAAATAAATTGTATCTCTGCCAACTGTTGTTTTAAAAGTAATGGTATGAATAACAATTTTGCCGACTGATGATTGAAGCATTTTGATTTACATAGACCTATATAGGTTATAGCACGCATGTTTTTCTCAAGATTTACACTATGTTTGGAAAGAGTGAAAGAGGATAAAAATGAAGGGTATACGAAGCAATCACACCAGCTCGTGAATAGTCTTCTAAAATATAAAAAGTGCTTAATGTTGCACATTTTAATCCAAAAACCTCCATATCAGTCTTTGTAAAAATGTCTAAATATATACAATAGTCTCTCCTCACTCTCTTTTTTTCATTTCCTTTCTCACCTCACTCTCATGGTTCCTATTCACAGTGTTAAAGAAATGAATATTTTATTTGAATAAATGTGTATAATAGATAAACTGATGTATGTGTTTTGTAAAAATAGATGTGTAAAATAGAAAAAGAAAGTTTTAGATGTGCAAAATGGAAAGAAAAAAAAAATTGCACATACTGATGTGGATGCTCTTGTCCTCGTTTAGGAGAAGAGTATGGAATGAAATGGGAATGAATGAAGATAATAATTTTAAAATATTCTTTTCTTCTCTTGTTTGTAATAGAAGGAATTGAAAGTTCATTATTATGTTTAAGAGTTTAAGTGTGAGAAAATGAAATGGGTAAGAGGAAACACTCATTCCTCTCTATTCTTTTAAAAATCTCAAATTTTCATTCCCCCAAAATTGTGTGGAATTGGAGAGAATGAAATCGGATTTAATGAATTTTTTTACTAAAACTCTTAAAATACCTCTAAATATTCAACAATTTATTTTAAAATAGGGGTCTAATAGAAATATTGACATAAAACGATTTCATTCATTTTCTTTTGTGTTATTCCCTAACAAGATTACTTACATTCCATTCATTTGCATTTCTTTTCATTCCTTTATTTTAAAACATTCAAACAAGGTTACTTAATTCTATTTCATTCTTTTCCCTTACTTAAATACATTCTATTCCATTTCATTTTTATTAATTACCATTCCATTCAATTCAATTCTCTTATGAGCTCCAAAATGAAGCCTAAGAGAAAAGAAATTGTGGCCAACAATTTTCTAGCTCCTAGTGTTTTCAAATCTCTCACCCCAGTATCGGAACCATTAAATTATATTTTAAAAAATATAATAATAATAAGTGTATGGGTAAAGGAATAGAGAGACACAATAATCAAGAAGTGTAATTGTCATTTTTTATTTTATTTTTAACTTTTAAATAGATGCAAATCACAATTTTACTTAAAAGCTTTTATCAACCTCTCTATGACCATAGCATGAAAGTAAAAGACATAAATTTTACTCTCTATTTTCTTCCCTTTCAAAAAATCCCAAAAAAAAAGGGGAAGGATAAGTATATTTTTTATTTTATTTTCTTCTTTCCTTCCTATTTCTAAGCTTTCATGATGCAACGGAGCAAAGGTAAAAAGTGATACCAATTTGGCGTTATTAGCTCAAATGCTGATGTGGTCCCCCCAAAAAGGAAAGGAGAAACTATAAAGCAGGGGCAATTAATTATTTACCACAAAAAAAAAAGGCAATTAATTAGTAAATTCAGGTTGCCATGCCATGTGCATTCTTAACTGTGTGTGGTGTGGGGTTTGCACTCATCTATGAAGATTAGAGATGCCCGTGATGGCTGGTTGGCGTGGTCCACAAAAGTGTAACGTGAGAGAGAGCCCCAGCCCCATGTGCCTGGGAAGCCAACTATAAATAAACTAAGAATTTTAATAACGCGTGTTTTAAGGATACATAATAATATATTATTTTTAAAAAAAATTATTAAAAATTAAAAAAAAATTTACAAATTTTTTAATTTTTTATAAAATATTTTTAAAAATAAATAAATTAATATATACCTTAAGAACACATATTAACGAGACTTATAAGCTAAAGTAATTACTTATTTTGCATGTGAGTTGGCCGCCAATATCTTCTTTCTTTCTTTCTTCGTCATCTCATCAGCCATGCTTTTGGTCTCTTTTCAACCATTTGACGCAAAACCTTTTTTGACTTTTCTTAACATGTATATTATGGGAGCACAATAATATACTATTTTTTAAAAAAAATTTACAAATTTTTTAATTTTTTATAAAATATTTTTAAAAATAAATGACTGAGTATTCGTTTGGATACAAATTATAATTGTTACGTTTTACAATCCTGTGTTCTCTCCCTTTTTTTTTCAACGTGCATGAATAGTAATCGGTACTGTTCATGCACGTTATCTCAAGTATTAGTTACTGTTCATAAACAGTAACAGGTATTGTTCAGCATTGTACGGAAAACAAAATTACTGTTCATTAGACTCACAAGCACTTTATTCAAAAAAAATATTAAAAATAGGTCCTACGATACTATTTACATAGTATTTTTAGTTTTCAATTTTCAACAAAAAGTTCTATCTAAACAAACTCTTAATATGGACCCCAATAACACACATTAACCAAACTATAAACTAAAGTTATGACTAATTTTATGTGTGAGTTGGCCGCCAGTATCTTCTTTCTTTCTTTCTTCTTCATCTCATCAGCCATGCTTTTGGGCCCTTTTCAACCATTTGACGCAAAACCTTTTTTGACTTTTCGCAACAAATTCAAATACAAATTTCAAATTTCAAATTTTTATTTGCTTTGCTTTATTGGGTTATTCTGTTCTGCATGTGACCTTAATTATCAAAGGGATATATGTTCTGTACATGTTGATGTTCTCTTCTGACTTGCCTCTCCATTTGAGTGCGCGCCTGCGCTTCTTTTTGTGGGTGCCACTGTCGTCTCTCTGTATTTTTTTTTTTTTTTTTTGGTAAAAGAAAAGATGCCTTTCATAATCATAAGTGACAGCAACAATTTTTTGCCGCATTTATTCTTTTTTTTTTTAAAGCTTTTTGATAATCTTTTAGCAATATTATATATTTTTTGACAATTGTTTTAATAATTTTTTGTCATCTTTATTTACTAAGACGCAATTTGAGTAACGTTAACAAGCACTACAAAATTCATTCTCGACTATACTTATTTTGGGTCCAAGGGACCCTTATACAACAGATTTTGCATTACCCCAACCTTAACCCCAGTATGTTTATAACCTGGCAATGATTTATAGAAGGTCAAACTTAACACTACTGTTGGTAAGTCCTACAAAGGCCAACTGGACACAATTGTAAACAATGTAAATAATTCAAGAAACAGCTTACAATACTTTTTCTTCTCTCTAATAAATCTTTCAACGACTTCCCACCCAATCGTTAATCTTCAATACAAGCAAAACTGACACAACAACGAAAGTCTAAACGAATTTCGACAACTTGCTGAAGCACCAAATAAAAGAATTGGAACAAGTTTCTCTGTTATTTTGTTGTATAAGCACTATTGATAAATACAATGTAGAAAACCGATAATTTCAAAAGAAAAAGAAATTATGTTAACTCATGCAAAACGTGACATTTCTGCAATCAATTTGACACCAAATGTAAAAATAGGGGGGGGTGGGTTTTTACAGGAAAAAATATATGGCATCAGTTCTTAAGAGCCCCCGCTAAAACCTTGACTGCTTTTCTTCATTTTTCCCAACTCCATTTCTCGAGTGTTGTGGCCTTCACTGCTTGACCCAGAAGGGTACAAACCATACTCACTGGTTGGTCCACTATACTCACTACTGGCACCATACTCCCGGCTTCCCAATGCCATCTTCCTGAATTTTTTCATGTCCTCATTGTATTGGCTTGTGTCATAGTCTGAGCTTCCATAAGAACTGTATTGAGTGCTGTGCCCAGGTCTGATTCCTTCATTAAGATCAGTTAGAGACGCCTCTCCCTCCAAAGCACGAACAATCTGTGCAGTTTCAAGAAATAGTTACTAAGAAGCCTTTCAATAAATAGCACACACAACTATGAGCTTAAGCATCTTGCTGATGAGATAATAACACAAGCAAGCCCTTTGATACTAGCAACAGAATCTGAGTGCAGCTACATTCACCAACATGATTTCAAACTTTTCTCAATGAGCATTCCACCCTTCCATGGTAACAGAGCGGAGGTTAACAGGCTCCTAATTTCCAACTTAATATGCAAGCCACACATGCAAGATATTAAATGCTTATAAACAACAGACCAAGCTTTGTACTATGCCTATCCCAATTATAAAGGCCATCTTCTGGCTTCAATAGATTTAACTGCTGCATTTTTAGTTAACTCAATCAATAGACTTGGTCCAGCATTCAAATAACTATGCAATTGAAATAAAAATTTAAAAAAAAAAAAAAAAAATCCTACCTGGCTCATTCGTGGTCGACGCCGTCCTGAATGACGCACAGAAGCTGCAGCACAAGCAACCATGCGAGCCATCTCATTGGGGTCATAATCATTTTTCAGTTTGGGATCAGCCAGATCATCAAAGTTTCTATCTTCCAAGGCTCGTGAGAGCAAAGGCCTCGCCTGTAATGCCAAAAGGATTTAGTTATCTATGTTACATCACACATTTAGGCCATTGCATGCATGTGTGTGTATGTGCACACATGCATTATGTCTGCAATGGAACAATATATAACTCACCCAGTCTACCAAACTATCCTCCATGTAAGTATTGGTTGTGTCAACAGGTCGGCGTCCAGTGATTAACTCCAAAAGCATGACACCAAAGGAGAAAACATCTGATTTGTCTGTGAGTTTCCCACTTGAAGCGTACTCTGGAGCTAGATACCTGAGAGAAAGGAGCATGTGAGAACTTGAAGAATATATCCTGACTTGGGCACATAAAGAATGTCACTCCAAATTAGTTAAACCTAATTAAAAAACCAAACAAAAACAATATATATGGTCATAATAAGCGTTGAACTATCTTGACATTTTGAGAACAAAGACTTGATAACAAAGCATCAAGAACAGTTGACATGAACATAGATAGCTATTCACCAATGCAGTAGGAACTCTCAGTTATTAACATAAACTGCATCCAAAAGCATATATACTAGAGCTGCGTGCAGTGTGGCTTATTAATTTAAAAGGATGTTATACAAATATGTTTTTGGCTGCATCCAGTGGCGGTGCCACCTTAAGGCTGGCCTGAAAAAAAAAATTATATATAATAATTTAAATTTTTTATTTGTCTACCCTTCAAAAAAATATTCGGAACACCCTTTGTTTTTTTTAGGCCAATAAAATTAGATTTTGCTCCATAGTTTGTTCTACATTTAGTGGATAAATGCTTGCTTGGTTGTGTACATTGAAAGAGATGTAGCTTATAGCATTGATAATGAGACTATCATTCAACGATTTTAAAATATGAAAACTCGTAAAAAGCAATTGTAAATTTTATGTATTTGCGTGTTTGTTTTTTTATTGTTGTTGTCGTTAATATATAAATTTCTTTTTTTATTAAATTGTATAATTTATGCTTTTTAAGGAACACCTGAGAAAAATTCCTGAAGCCGCCGCTAGTTGCAACCAAAAGCATATGTACTAGAGCTGCATGCAGTGTGGCTTATTAATTTAAAAGGATATTATACAAACATTTTTTTGGAAAAACAGGAACTAGGAGTATCCAAATCATATTCTAGGTCATCAAAAAGTAATATATAAACTGTTGAAACCATAAATGCAACTAGAATATGAAAGGAATTGGTCTTACCCAAAAGTTCCCATCACCCGGGTGGAGACATGAGTATTGACATCAGAAGCAATTTTTGCAAGTCCAAAATCTGCCACCTGAGCAACAGATGTTGAATCATCTCAGTTATAATCATAAAAACTAAGCAATCATATCTTCAGGGCGAAAATGGTGCAAGCAGTCAAATTTGCAATATAGAGTGAAAGCTAATTCAATAATGCAATTGATACCTTTGCCTCAAACTTGAAATCTAAAAGAATATTAGATGCTTTGATATCACGATGAATGATCTTGGGATGACCTACATAATACAATGTAAATTGAACTTCAAACACAATGTCTTAACCTAAATAAATTAGTTAATGCTCAAATTTTAAGGAGAGAGAGTACATACAATCCTCATGAAGATATGCCAGTCCTTTAGAAGCTCCTAAAGCAATTTTAAGTCTGGTCGGCCAATCCATAGTCGGTCGCCCCTTCCCTGCAATAAGGATTCTCAGTCAGGACTAAAGCTCAACAAAAAACAACACACCTTAAAAGTTTCTAATATATGAAACATAGAATAGCTATTATCTTAGTGCATTTAGTGCCCCGGTACCATTGATACAATTACAGATTAATATAGTGTTCTAAAATATTAAACACTGCAACATAAAACCAACAAATAATCGTCAATCAAATTTTCATAGTAGCAACCACAAGAAAGCAAAACTATCAAAGAAAAAGGGCATTTAAATGTTTGAGATGGATAGCATCCCATTTGGTGCTTTGCAATATAACTTTACATATTAATTAGAAAAGAAAATTCGAAACAATTTCTAGTGCTGAAGAAACAAACTTACCATGTAAGTGGAACTCCAAAGTATTGTTTGGAACAAACTCATAAACAAGCAGTCTCTGGGCCCCAGTAATACAGTACCCAACCAATGAAACAAGGTGCTTGTGATGTACTCTGCTAATTATCTCAACTTCTGCCTGAAACTCACGCTCCCCCTGCCCACTTCCAGCTTTCAACTGCTTGACCGCTACTTCCTTCCCATTTGGAAGGACTCCTCTATGCACATACCCAAATCCACCTTGTCCAAGGAGGTTGGCATCCGAGAAGCCATCCGTTGCCATAGCTAATTCGTCATATGTAAAAGTGCTCTTTGAGAAACCTAAGACTACTCCTGGATGAGGTGGTGGCTGAGGATTTTCAGACCCTGAATAGTTGGAGCCACCACTGCTGCTCAGGTACTGTGGTGGTGGCGGCGGGGTTGGGGGCTTTGGTGAGGTAGGAGCATTTACTGGTGAGTATGGTGGTCGTGATGCAACTGCTGGTGGGGGAGAGGGTTTGGGCATCACTCCGACAACATGATCTGAAGGTGGGGGGGGAGCATTATACTGCCAATGCTGTTGTGGACCACCGTAAGGGCCACCTGAAAATTCCAACAAACACTAGAAATCAGCTAATTATATCTTTATTGGGTTTTTACTTTTTTTTTAGTCCAATGCTAATCAAAAGTAAGTTTATACTTTCATTTTGCTATTTCCATGAGCACCATAACTCATGCAATGTCACTAACAAACATAGTGGCAAAAAAGAATTGGTCACGAAAACTTAAAAAGCAATAAGCTAGAATTTAAAAAAAGAAAAGACAGTAGTGCAGAATCATTTTGCAATCCAATTGATTAAAAACCTTACACTCAGACGGGTAGGATAAAAAATTTAATTTAACTTGTAATATCATAATTCATAGTCCAAGACTGGTTCAACTAAACAACAAACAAAATTATGCTCTTACACGCTAATCATACAAAAATACCCATTAAAAAATTCAATTACATCATCGGCCTGCATTCAAACTCAAACAAACCACATATGCAAGCCGTTCCTATTCCTATAATCAAAATTCGAACCCCATTAAAATGTCAAATTTATAACCAAGACCACATAGATCCTCGTAATTTTTAATCCCAAAAAAAAAAAAAATATCCGAGGCATGTGACCAGATCCACTCTTGATCACAGCCATCAAAACTAAATCTTTTTAACCAAAGAAAGGAAATCACAGTCATTAAAAAAGGTGAAAACCCCACACACCAAAAAAGGAAGAAGAAAAAAAAAGTAGTAAAAACTAAATCTTTGTAAGAAAACTTGGGAATAGACAGAAAAATCAGTGAAAACCCAGATGAGGAAATGGAAAGAAAAGTGAGAAAGAGGTGTTACCTTTGGGGCCAGGAGGCGGTGGAGGAGGATAGTAGTCTTCGTCGTCACGGCGTTTCCGCTTCTTTTTACAACAAATGCACAATAAACTCAACACCACTAGTATCACCACCCCACCTATCGCTATCCCCACCACTACCCCAGTAGATATGCCACTCGACGAAGAAGACGACGGCGACGTATTGGAGGAAGAAGGTGGCGGCGGGGAGCTCCGACTCGGAGGCGCGTTACCAGAACTCGACGGAGGAGGAGGAGGGGGAGAGCTTTGAGTGGAAGGTGGGGTTGGAGATGGTGAGGACGGAGGTGTGGGAGTTGGAGTGGAGGGAGGTGCGGGCGTTGGAGTGGAGGGAGTGGATGACGATGGAGGGGGAGAGGTGTTGTTAGTGGCTGGTGTTGGTGGTGGCGATGAGGGAGTGGCCGGTGTTGGTGGCGGAGGAGAGGTGGTGCTGTTGGATGGAGGTGGAGCTGACGGAGTGGCTGGTGGTGGAGCTGAGGCAGTTGGTGGAGGCGGTGAGGTGTTGCTGGGCGACGGAGGTGACGTGGGCGCCGGAGACGCTCGGGGAGTCGGACTCGACATTTCCTTTTTTAAGTTTTAACAAAACCAAGCAAACAGAGAGAGATGTGTTAAAGAGTTTTTTTCTGTCTTTGTTTTGTTTATCTGCTTTTCTTTTCTTTTCTTTTTCTCTCTCAAAATGAGAGAGAGAGAGAGAGAGAGAGAGAGAGAGAAGATACAGAAAATGGACTAGTTTTGTTTAGTTTTAATGGGAGTACTTTTGTTTTAAGGTTTCGGGAGTTTGAAGGGATTTTCGTTGGTTGGAAAAAGACTGGATTTTTACTTTTTCTTTCACATGGGGGTGGATTAGATTAGGATTTGGGTTTGTCTACTAGTCTGTCCGTCTGTGTGGGTGTGGCTGTTTCAAAGCTTTGAAGTGGGGACTGTTTAGACTGGGGAATTTGGAGTTAATGGCGTTCAGCTGATGCACAACACGAAAACACAGCCACGAGTAAAGAAAAATATAAAAGAGAGAAATGTGGTGGGGTAGGGCCAACGCGATTGGTCCGCGCTTCTCTCCGCTTATTACTCCTTCTTTACTCGTTTGTCTTTCCTTTCTAATTTATTACTTCCCAAATTTATTTCATTCTTCTCCTCTGTTTGCGTTGAATGGGGACCGTTTTATTATTATTTTTTATTGGCAGTTCCATCCAATTTTCTTTCTTTTTTATTTTTCATTTTCTTATACAGTAGTAGTAACATTATTAGAGTGTGAATTTGAGAAGGATGGGTGTAGGACAACTCATATTTTACATCTTTTAAAAGTCAACTTGTTACTTAAAAGGCAATATATCTTACCATATATAATATGTATAACCATATTAAAAAAAAAGTTATTTAAAATATAAATTTTACTTTAGCTTAATTTAAGTATATATGCGGTGGGTTCGAATTAACTCAATTAGTAAAGTCTCTAATGATTGAATAATAGATCTGGAGTTGAGGTTCAATTCCCGCCTATACCAAAAACTGATTGGCATTTTGGTATAATAATAAAGAGATATCATCAGGAGTGGACACCATAGGTTGAAACTTTCTATAAAAAAAAAGTATATATGTGTGCGAAGTTCCCTATTGAAGATTTAAACCCCGGCTCTTGCACCCCACAAGTATAGTGATCACCGCACCAAGAGTGTGGTGTGCTCATTACCTTATTAGATTTTTTTTTTTTTATTAAGAATACTAAGTATTTTAACACACACACACATGGAGGGATGAAAGAATGTCTTAAAGAAATTGACAGTTGTATATATCTAGAATGACCTAACTCTTGGATACACAGAAACTCGAACCTCTTCCTCCTTAAACCTTCAAGCACTTTGTGCATAGGGAGATGCTACTTTACCTTATTAGAATTGATTGAATATGACTTAGTCTATTTTTTAATATATATTATATATGATGATGTTATATATTGGGATTAGAGGAGTAAAATTTGGGTTATGTTTGGTATCAGGAAACTATATATTTGAATATAAAAAAATTCCATTAAAAATATTAGTAAGTCTAACTTTTTTTTTTTTTTTTTGGGTGAGAAAGTAGTAAGTCTCGCTTAAACCACATAACTTTTAAGCTCTATATAATTAAATTGATATTGGTGGGACAACTGCACGTATGGACTAAGTTAGTCCTTTTTTTTTTTTTTTTCTTTGAGAAGAAGATAGTTAGTCCATTTGGTTACCGCAATTTGAGCAATAATCATGTTTGCAATTTCAAAACATGATTTAAGGCATTTGGTAAAATTTACAAATGATGCTCTTTGGATCCTATAACTTGATTTTTCTGTAGGGATCTATAACTTGATCCTAAACATCCAATCAATAAATGATGCACTTTTTGTATTTGGAAGTAACCTTAATTGGATGTTTTAAAATAAATGAATGAAAATGAATAGAATGTAAGTAATCTTATTTGGGAGCAATGTGGAGGGAATGAAATTGAATCATTTTATAACAATATTATTATTAGATCCCTATTTTAAAATAAAGGGTTGAATATATAGGGATATTTTGGGAGTTTTAGTAAAACAATCATTAAATCTATAAGTACAGAAAGGAATGAGTGTTCTCTCTTACTCATTTCATTCTCTCCCACTTAAACTCTCAAACAAGAGAAATGAAGAATATTATAAAATTATTCTTTTCATTCATTTCCTTTTCATTTCATTCTATTTTATTCGCTTCCCCAAACAAGGCCTAAAAGTACAGAGTATTACATTTACTCCCGTTATAAAGCATCAGACTTACATTATGTGGATGACCACTGTAATAAAAAAATGTTTATATGTTATCTCTTGTTCTTTCTTTTCTTTGTTGTCTTTATAATTCTCTTTTGTTTTACAACATCTATCTCATAAAAAATTTGTGATTCCATATTTCTGCATGACAGTCTGAGTACGATGAAGGTGTGTTTTAATATTTCACAAATTTTGATTTCATAGTATTTTAATGAGATTTAAATGAAATCTAAGTTAACTCGTACGTGTAGTTTGATCCACATGAGTAAATATTCAAAATTAAGTAATATTTGCAATATGAAGTGAAAGTTTGAAGAAATTTGACCTCATAGTAAACCCCGCCAGATTTAATGATCATCGATCGACTGATTGCAAAAGCTTACGTGTGCTCAATGATTACTGATTACTGGACGGATGACACTGTTAATAATTCATAACTCACAAATAATATAATATTCCTCTCCCAAACTCGAAAGGATTACCATGTTTCTCAACTTTCACGTTGAAGAGAATCAAATTCTCTAAAAAGGTGTAGATGTAGATGCTGATTAATTAATATCCCATGGAGTACATATACAGGTGGTTCTTATTATGCAAGAATAACCATTCTCTTTTAATGATCTATTTATCGACTGGTCCTACAACCTTTGAATTTCTATTAAGTGGTGAGTCCACTCCCACAGTATAAAAAGATACCATATCCAAGTAGATATGGGACATTACAACGGATCAGATTTGGCACTGAGTTAGAAGGAAGGGCCACCTACTTCTGATGATTAGTTGAAAGCGAAGGCGATGATTAGTTGAAATCGAAGGCATTGAGTAGAGTATGTAAAAGTAATCGAAATTAATGTTGTGCAACAAATTTTAACAGAGTTATTAAATTCCAAATAACAATCTCACCACGCATCCAATTTCACATTTGCCTATAAGAGCGAGGACAAAATTTGACGACAAATTCTCTCTAAAAATAAATTAATATAGTTAGATATTTTTAATTTCTAATAATTTAATTGCATATTATTTATATTTTCAACATATATGTAAAATTTTGTTCAATTTTTTTTTTGAGAAGGAAATTTTGTTCAAATTGAACATTTTTTATTATTTGATACAAAAAATTATGCATAATCTAAGACTACAAAAGATTGAAAGTTAAACATTTGATTAATGACATATTTATTGATCGCTGATTTTCTTTAAATTTTGCAAGAATAAAAGATATAATAGGAAAATGCAATTTAACGATAAATTTGTCAAAATCCGCATATAATAAAAAAATTTAGGAGAAGTTGGTAGTTATTGCCTATAAATTAGTTTGTGGGCAAACATTGTTCTTCTCAAATAAAGAAAAGAAAAGGAAATGAAAGCATATGGACAAAGTTTGAAAACAAATTTAGTTGTGGCTTAAGGCTACAACTTCATTCAATATCTTTTTATTGGATATGAATTTTGACAAATTTACCATTAGATTATATTTTATTTGTATATCCTTCATGTCATACTCCCTCTTCTCATATGAAATTATGAATGATGAATTTCGCTATGAATCTAATTAATATGATACACCATTATGTAAGAGGATTAAGTATGATGTTATTGCACTTTTTTTTTTAGAATACTAAATATTTTTAATATACACACACAAGAAGAGTGGAGAAAGTCTTAAAGAGATGTTATTGCACTTTTGAAGTAATGTATAATTACTCATTTCCAATCAACACGGTTGATTTACGCATCAAAAGTAATTTCCAAATTTGAATAAACAAGAAATTAAAATGATAGTTATATTGCTAAAGCCACTTGTTTAGAGTGTAAAATTTAAACATGTAGTCCCTTTTTGTAACCATTATATGGTAGATACAGGTATAAATCCCTTATCCCACATTTTGTGTTCCACTTTATATTCTACTAATCATAACTTGTCATGCATTCTTTTTAAAGCTTTTACATCTACAACATTTTTCACAACAAAACATAGGTGGTTAGTTGTCATTAGTTCTAATTTGAATTTACCAGTGAAATTATTTTTCTACCCTACCAAAGCTACCAATAACAATCCGTAATAACTTGCCACATATGATTTGCTGTAAAAATGTTGTGGACAGTGGACATAGCATTTCTTACTCTTTATACATTTTTATTTTATAAAATAACCAAAGTTTAAGATGAAGACAAAAGAATCATAATTGGTGGAGCATAATGTAGAACACAAAAAAATTGGATGGGAGATTTTTATATTTATTTTTTATGGGAAGACTAAATTGAAGTATTTCATTTAGTTTGATTGTGATAAAATCTATTCACCAATAAAAAAATCATGACAAAATCTCACTTCGGATTTCTTACCCAAAAGGATAATTTAGAACAGCTAAACTTATATTGAGTACATGTAATATTTGAACTTAATGAAGTGAATAATCCAAACCCACTCATTAATTTCCTCTTCCCTCTTGAGGTAGTGAGTAGGGACTAGTGACTAGTGTCGAGCCACGCAAATAATATGTACCCTCCTACCACTTTGTCTTTTGCCTTCACTTTTTTTCCCAAGAGCAAGCATCAATGTGAAAGAGAGTTGTCGAAATCTTTGTTTATTATTTAGTTTACAGAAAATAACACAAGAAAAGGCAATCTTCTATGTGATTGGCTAATTATCAAATAGTCAAAGAAATTAGGTAACTACATTTTTTATTTTCTAATTTTTAAGCCTTCTTTGATAGCAGCAGTGGCTGTTACTCTAAGTAAACGGCAAACCAGCTGGTTACCAACGCGTAACCACAAACACAGACATCGACGCGTTATCTAGAAAAACCGTGAGGATCAACTTGTAATAGTTTAAAGACAAAAATTTGAGATATTTTAATCCAAGCTATTAACTATTAAGTATTAATTAACCAGCTGATAATATAGTTATAGTACCATACTTTGAGCAGTTAAATGAGGTCAAATTAGTAGGTCTAATATGGCATATGACTGGCACCAAATTCATGTTAGTTCTTAATTTACATTCAATAACAATGAAAGTTTGATAATGATTTATATATACTTTTGTGTGAGTTTTAATAGGTATTACTATTTTTTTTTTTTAAAAAGTTTGATAATGATGTTAAATTAAATCACCATTAATTTGATGCTTTTTTGCTTTTTAACTATTATTCGTTTTAGACTTTTAGTTAGTAATAAGGCACACAAAGGCCATTCTTTCAAGACCTAAGCCTTTTGAGACTATTAAGGACTGGTTCAAATTTCTTCAGGCAAAAAGAGTGGGGCAACTCCTCCTTAGTCAATATTCCAACATATGGAGCTGCACTTGGTCAAGGACTCTACATAGATGGCAAATTGGCAATGGGTTAGCCGGTGATTACTTTCCATTTGGGTTTGGATAATAAAATAAAACAGGACAGCATGCATGTGTGTGGATTTGGTATAAGATTACCACCTTTTTATTTTCTTCTCTAAATTAAAGAAGTTTCCCTCTTGGTTTTTTGCCCTTGACTTTTGGATATATGAAAATCTGCACAATTATTTTTCAGTATTACAGCGACCTGATTTGATTTGATTTTCCCTCAGTTGAGTGTTTTTTTTTTTTTTTTGAAACAGTTGAATGTAGCTATTGTATAGAAGAAGCCAAAAAATTTCTCTCTTTTTTTTTTTTTTTTTAATTTTCTTTTTAAGATATATGGTATTTGTATTTAATTGATTTCTATTTATTAGTTGAATTGACTGGAAACACTATCTTTATGGCATTAAGTAAATCTTAATTATATATGTTTTTCTTCAAGGCATTGCGTAGCCTAATTAGGAAATGATAGTATTAACTTGGCACTAATATTTGTAAAATTAAAGATGAAGACAATAATAACAGTACCAATCGTTGAGCAGTTGAGCTGCCGGCATGTGATTGTTTATACTTAATAAGCGTAGCCTGCCGGTGCGGAGTCATATTAAGACGTGTGAGGCAGCAACACTGCACCACACAGCAGGCCTCTTTAGAACTTTGAGGTGTTTGACTTGACAATGTCGTCCTCCATATTTTACTGTTGGTCATCTTTGTTTGCCGATCCTTGTATTCTTATTATAAATCAGATTTTAAAAAATTAAATTAATTATTATAAAGAAAACGAGTAATATTGTTCACATTACATGGGTGATTATTGGGTATTTCAGAAGTATGCTTTCTCTCTCTTACATAGGAATGGGTCCCACTCACCCTGAGATCCACTTCCATGTGAGAAGGAGAAAGTATGCTTCTAAAGTACCTAATAAATTTCCACATTACATGTTGTACAAGTGTTTGATTATAATTACATGCCTTGGCTATAAAGAAGAAATTAAAGAAAGAAAAAGGTTTTCGATGAATCTTTTAGTATGACTAAACATGGGAAATTAAAATGGACTAATTGGTAAGACTGCTTCTCTTAGTTTTCCTTTGATGGACACAGCTATTATTGCACAACATTGTATTTTGCTGTCAATCCTCAACTGTTGGAAGCCTCTAAAGTTTCAAAACGTTACCATTATGCACCCTTGACATAATAGTTAGTTCACAAGTACGTTTTTGTGGTGTGGAGACAAGAATCAGAGTTTAAGGGTACGTTTGGTTGGAGGGATGAAACAGTGAGAATATAGAATATAATGGTCAGATAGAAAAGTAGGAGAATAAAAAAGATTTTAATTTCCCTCATTTTTATTTGGTTAGAAGTGAAAAAATGAAGGGATGAAAAAAGTGAATTTGTATAAATTTATGCTTATACCTTTGAAAAATAATGATGCCCAATTAAAACAAAAAAGTGATAAACAACCAAAAAAAATAAATCATCTAAATTTATTAAAAAATGGAAATCATGTCCAGAAAAGAAAAATCACATATAAACAATAAAAAAATAAAAACAAAACCAAAAAACACAAAAGAAAGCAAAAAAAGAAAAAAAAAAAAAAAAAGAGCACTGGACTAAGACTGCCTAGTAAATCAAAAGAAAAAAGAAAAAAAGAAAGAAAGAAGAAGAGACAACATCTACGAGGAGGGGAAAAAAAAAAGGCAACGTGGACGAAGCCCATGTGCAACTGCACATGGACATTCTCGTCCAAAAATGATGCTCAATTTCTCTCTTCAGTTTTCTCTCCATTTTGGGGAGAAAACTTTTTAGTGGGTTTGGGGAGAAAACATTTGAACTCTTAGTTTTCTTTTGATGGACACAGCTATTATTGCACAACGATGTATTTTGCTGTCAACGTTCAACTGTTTGAAGTCTCTAAAGTTTCAAAACTTTACCATTACGCACCCTTGACATAATAGTCAGTTCACAAGTACGTTTTTGTGTGTCGAGGCAAGAATCAGAGTTTAAGGGTACGTTTGGTTGGAGGGATGAAACAGTGAGAGGATAGAATATGATAGTCAGATGGAAAGGTGAGAGAATAAAAAAGATTTTAATTTCTCTCATTTTTATTTGGTTAGAAGTGAAAAAATGAAGGGATGAAAAAAGTGAATTTGTATAAATTTACGCTTATATCTTTGAAAAATAATGATGTCCAATTAAAACAAAAAAGTGATAAACAACCAAAAAAAGTAAATCACCTAAATTTATTAAAAAATAGAAATCATGTCTAGAAAAAAAAAATCACATATAAACAATAAAAAAAACAGAAAAAACAAAACCAAAAGACAAAAGAAATCAAAAAAAGAAAAAAAAAAAAAAAAAAGAGCACTGGACTAAGATTGCCTAGTAAATCAAAAGAAAAAGAAAAAAAAGAAAGAAAGAAAGAAGAAGAGACAACATCCAAGAGGAGGGAAAAAAAAAAGAAAAAAAAGAGGCAACGTGGACAAAGCCCATGTGCAACTGTACATGGACATTTTTGTCCAAAAATGATGCTCAATTTCTCTCTTCAGTTTTCTCCCCATTTTGGAGAGAACTTTTTCGTGGGTTTGGAGAGAAAACATCCGAACTCCATTTATTTTCCTTCTTCAGCACCCAATCAAACATACTTCAAAAAAGTTTTCATTTTCATTTTCTCTTCTAAATTTTCCATTTATCCTATTTTACTTTTGAACAAACACACCCTAAGTTTTTAAGGAGCATAACATACCTATACACTTAGATTATACTACACTTAGATTTTCTATCTTAGACTAACAATACCTATACACTTAAATTATACTACACTTAGATTTTCTATCTTAGACTAACAACGCCTGTTGTGTTTGGGGCAGTTTTGGTTCATTACACAATGCCCACAAAAGAGAGTAAATTCAAGGGGCATCTAATGTTAGGAGCATATCAAAATTTTAAAATTTTAAAAGACAAAATCAAAATTATCCCAAACTTAAAGGATGTAATTTGCAATTTAGTTGAAAATGAAACTTGCATTTAACCAAAACCACTGTTATTCCTTTTCTTCTCTTCTCTGCAATTGGCTCTGGAAATAAAATTTTCAGAGGTTGACGTTGTGTGAAGTGTGATATTGAAAGGGAAAATCCTTGCAAAAAAAAAAAAAAAAAAGAGAGGGGGAAGATTCTTTGACCTATTTTAACCTCATCCATCAATCAAACTTTGTGGAGATTAATGACACGCTCTAGTATTTGGGATTTGTCAAAAAAAAAAAAAAAAGGAAAAAAACGACACAATTAAGCTAAATTACGAAAATGAAGTGCAATTGAAAATACTAAAAACTACAGATTGTATGAGAATTGAGAAATAAATGTGTTCAGAAATTTGGACCTGCTAGTGAGAAAGCTACTTCTAAATTAATAGCATCATGACAGATACAGATGATAATTCGTATTTGCGTGTCAGATTCGTGTCTTGTCAACTCATGAGTATTTGGTTATATGAATCGACAAACTTGACACTAACGCGACACGTTTATTAAACGAGTCAGAATTTCTCAATCTTAACTTGACTCACTTATTGAATAAGTTAATCATATTGACTTGTTTAGGGAATTTTATCAAGGCGAAAAAAATACAAATTTTAGTATTAACACAATTGATTTAAACTATGAAAACCCAAATAATCATTTAAGACTAAAGCATATCTCAATATCACAAATAATCAATCACAATATGTCAAACAAAATAAATCACAACAACTTATTAGTTTAAACACCTATTGTTTTGAAGGGTATATTGGTAAAATAAAATTTAGTTAAATGAGTCACACGAGTCAAATGGATTCCGTAGGTTAAGAATAAACATAACACATTTATTAAACAAGTTAGTCGTATCAACCTAAATATGATACAAACTCGTTAAGTCTCAACTCATAACTTGCTAACTTCATGTCGTATTCGGGATCGTATCGGATTTTGACACCCCTAACGATAGATGATCCAAAAATAGATATACTTAACTCTAATTGAAAAGCCAAATCTTGAAGTTTAATTAGTAATTGGCCATTTTTATGTTTCTTACGGAGACATTTAAAGTTCAAATCCCCCCCTCCCCTAGTTATGGAATTAATATAAAAAAAAAAATCCAGGGAAGAGAGAGAGAGAGAGAGAGATTTCTAAACCTTTGCATGTGGAATGTCTCTTTAATGGAATTCTTCCTTATTTCTTCTAAATGTTGGTTGAGAGTCGGGATGTCGATTTTTCCTACCTCGTTTGACCTAGCCCTCCCCGCTTTGCCTCGCATGGATTTTTCCCATCCCGTAAAAGTGGTGGGATGAGGATAGGGTGAGATTTTAGTCTTGTATCATGCAGCGAGGCGGGGTGGGGCAGGGCGGAAATGAATTTAGACTTTTTAGAGTCACCCTAACTCGCCCCGGCCCATCCTTGCCCCGAGCCGCGTTGATAAGGGTTAAATTGTAAATTTTTTATACCTTTAAACCCTACTATTTAAACAAACATATTATCAGCTTATTTTATTCTACCTAACGTGGTTCTCTGTTTCTTTTTTCTCTCTAACGAGGTTGAAAATAAGATACCAATTTTAATGTTTTCTTTTGCCTTTACTAGAAACAAATTTATATTTTTTTTTTTATGAAAACAAATTGTAAGGACACAAATCACGCTGGATCAAAGTTACACTTTCATACCAGCCTAATGAGCCCTAAACAATGAATTTATAGAGAGTGGGCTTCTAATCTAGGTTATGGGACGGTAGATAACACAAACGTTAGATCAAATCACAGAACACATGCGTACTCCTCATACATGGATGAAATATTGTTTTTCATATTGATGCCGAGGACAATCTTTGGTGTTTCATTACCATTTCTCTCTGTAGTGTGTGTATGTGTCTTTTTTCTCCCTCCCCCTTGTTTCTTCTTCCTTCGCCTTTTATAGGCCTGCATCCTTTTCTCCTTTCTTCCACGTGTAGTCCAGATGCTCTTTTTGGATACTTGTCCTATCATTCCTTCTTACTAAAGTCTCTGGCGGTGAGTGTAAGGTTGAATTTCAATGTTCAGGCGTCACTTCCTCATTAATGCTGCCAGAGAGGTAGGTATGGGGTCTTCAATGCGGTGGTAGCAGCTTTATCCTTGATATTTGTCTATCACCTCCCTTTATCCCCTATTCTCTTTTTCTCAGTTTTTGTATCTCAAGTCTTCAGTACGGATGCCCTTGGACCGCCAGGTCACTCGCCTCGTCCTTGGTAACATGCAGCCGAGGACTTGGTCGTCCTCGGATGTCATGTTCTGAGGTGTTCTGCTCATGCATGGCACTTTTCTTTATCACGTGACTTCGTAGGCGGGACTTGTCATGTCCTTGGACCATTCATGATATTGGGTTGGACTTTCCTCCTTGTAAGAGCCTTTGGGCCGGCCCAATACGCATTTTGGGCCCATTGGCACTACAATAGCCCATCGAAATCCTCATTTTTACTTCTCTAGGAGGAATGAGGGTTTCAACACATACACATTGGGCAAACCGCTTCTAGCGTTTTATGATACGGTACACGCTCCCATTAAATGATGGCGGCTCCTTGTTCCCCACGTCTAACCGCGTGATGCTTATCCAACGGGCGACCGCAACTTAAGGAGATAGGCGGGAGGTTTCCCGCTTTATGATTTTTTATGATTTTTCAAGATATAAATACTATCAGTTCAAAGGTCCCCTGTTCATTTCAGAGCCTGTACACCGAACCTATCCACTCATGTAATTTACATGCGTCTTTACACCCTTTCAGTTCTAAGCCGAGGTGACCTAATTGCTCTAAAGTAAGTTCTCCGACTCTCTGCTTTCATTATTGCTGTTCATTCTTTCTTGTTATTCTTAGTTTCTCTGTCCTCGGCCCTATAAATTTCCCAACCTCACCATAGTATTCCCTCTTTATTTTTAGAAAATGGGTAGATTCGCCCCCTTAGTAGATAGTCCTGAAAAAATAAAGGAGTTTAATGCTAGGTATGAAATCCCACCCAGAGTGTCCGTGAAATATTGTAAGCAAGGAGGGTGGCACACCGATAGGGATACCAGTGAGGTGGTAATTCCTATGATAGCATTCATAGAGGGGGGAATGAGAATCCCTATGAGGCCAATTACTAGGGACAATCTTAGAACAGCTAGGTTATCTCCCACACAGTGTGCCCCAAATATGTTTAGGATCCTAGGCGCTGTAGATGTCCTAAACGAAAGACTGGGATTAGGACTTACTCACCACGAGGTGAATTGGGTGTATAACCTTCACCGTTTGAAAGGGCAAGCATATTACCTAAAATCTAGGCACCCTGAGGTTAGGTTAATCCAATGCCTCCCCCACTCCAACAAGGGTTTGGACAAGGATTTCCTCATACTGTTTGGGGATTGGCATGATGGTCTCCCCTGTCCGACGAGGGAGGGGGAACCTGGTGAGTATTCGTGTAGCGTTAGTTCTAATTTTCTTTTTTGTTGTTTTTCTATGGTTGTGTTTTTCTTTGGTTTGCCCTTACCATTTCGTTTTTTGAACACATGTGCAGATCGCCGCGCGCTCACTCGTCGTGCTCACCTCGTCAACTTTGCTCTTCTGGACAAGATCCTAAAAGCCGAGGTGTTTGTGCACTCGGACGGTCAGTTTCGCGCAGCACACCTTATCCTCGGGTACGATCCCATCTCAATTGCATTCCAAGTGCCAAAGTGCGTCATAAAAGAAAAGGACCCACGGCTGCCGAGGATTAGTGTCGCAGTTGAAGGCTTTCTACTCCCTGCGGGTGCTCCTATTCCTCAGGGGACATTAATCACTGAGCCCATGAGGGTTGTCCCAGGAGTGCTTCCTCTTACTGCATCCTCAGCTCGACCCAAATTGGGTGAAGGCTCCTCTTCCCGGCCGATTACAAAGGAAGAAGAAGAAGTAGAAGAAGAAGAAGAAATCGTCGAACTCTCAAATTCAGAAGAAGAGTTCGAAGTTTTTCATCGACTTCCTTTACCTGGAGATCGATCTCCTGTCGTCGGCACTCCTTCCATAACCTCATCGGACGACGAACAACCACTTGTGAGGATAGGTATTCAACGTAGGTCTAAGCCCAGCCTCAAGGATGTGCTGGAAGCTCAAGTTGGAGCCCAAGAGCTTCCTAAGGTGCCCCCGGTGAAGACTAAGGATAAGGGCATCGAGAAGGTACCTTCGGTGAGACTCACTCTTCCTCTTTCCACTCAAATTCAACACCCCGACCCAACTGACCATAAAAGGAAGAGGAATCAGCCCAAGGGAAAGGAGATAGTTGAAGAAGACAAAGACCTCCCCGCCAAAGAGGTGGACCAGGAAAGGGGAGGGAAGCACACTCGTCACATTCAGACGAGGTCGGAGAGACGGGCTGATCCCCCCGCCGTCGTCCATGCACCCATTTGGGCTCCCCAAATGAACGTAGATGACCAGGCAGTCACCGCTGATGCCTCTATTAGGGGATCCGATGAGGGCACAGCAGCATGCATTGCCGATACATTGGAGCAAGCACTTCTGCTGCCCGAGGACATGGGCGAGCTGCGAAGGATGAGGGATCAAAATGTCTTTATGATCCTCAAGAAGGAGCTTGCCATGGTAAGGGTTTTAATCAAATATTTCCTGCTACCCATGTTCTTCATGTTGTTGCACTTGTTATTATTACTTACTGTTTGATAAGAACTGTTTTTGCATGTTACTAACTGACAACATTTTATGTGTAGGCTGTTCAATCTGCGCATAGGGCAGAAGAGATCGCCGCTAATTCTTATAAGTCCCTAAGGGCCGGCGAGGTGAGGCTGGATCACACCCAAAAGATCCTGGAGCTAAAGGAGAAGAAGTTACAGGAGGTGATAACTAGCCTGGGCAAGGTAGAAAGCGAGAGGGCAGGTTTGGAGGCCTAGTTGAGGACTACTACTAGGCAGGCCAAGGATCAGAGGCTGCAGCTTAAGCACGCCAATGAAAACTTTGCCTCGGCTAAGAAATTAATAGAAGATCTCAAAAAGGATCTTACAAAGTCCGAGGAAGCTAGGCAGGAGGCTTTCAAGGCCAAGGAGGAGGCACTCACTAAGGCACGGGAGGCTGAGGAGATGGTTGACTAGGCTGAACAGAGTGGCTACGAGGTGGGGGTAGTAGAAACTACTGACACCTTCAAAGCCCAAATGCCAGAGGTTTGTAGGGATTACTGCCTCCAAGTGTGGAAGGAAGCCCTCTCCCAGGCCGGGGTTGATTCTTCCTCTCCCCTATGGAAGGTAGAGAATGCCTACATCCCTCCTGCCATCTGAGTGGCCACCTCTGGTAAAGCCGAGGATGATACTAGTTCTTCTGCAGCTGGGATGCAAGTGGAGGAAGCTGATGCTGGCAATACTGCTGCTGAGACTCAACCTGAAGATGAACAGCCTCCAATTGCCCCAAAGGAGCTGCCCCCCAACCCTAAGGTCATCGGGACTATGGAGTTAGTTTTGGCGACCCTGCCTATAATGCCAAAGGAGGGTCCCAAAGATAAGAAAGTGGTTGGGGAATCCTCGGCCTCGGTAGTGACTCCTGCTGATCCTAAAGACCAAGTCCAGCCCAAGCCTTGACAGTTTCTTAACTTTTGCTGCAGTTTTTTCTTTCTTTCCTTTTTGTTGTAGCTGATTAGCTTTAGTTTCGTTTTGTTTCTTCTTCTTTCTTTCTTTTTTTTTGCTTTCTCTTTCTTGTAATTTACCCTTTTGGTTGTGGATGTATTGAAGAATATTTCACTTAATGAGAAGAACTTTCAGTTCGTATTGCTACCTTGTTTTATATTAATTGTTAACAGATCCTTCTATCATTATTGATTTAATCTGACAAAATAACAATTTGAATTCATTGTATGCATTAATAATTTCTTATCAATAACCGAATAAGGATAAAGGAAATTTGAGTAAGTTATATACTTGCAAATGTTTTAAGTGATGACTACAAGTTTTCGCTCAATTCTGGCGATGAGTAAGACACCAAGAAGCAAGATATTAGTGTGAAACCCATTTGCTTAGGACTTGCTTAAAAACTATCTTCATAACAAAATATTAAAATACGAAACACTAACATTTCTGATACGTTCCACACTTGAACTAGGACGGGCTCAAACGTTGTGCTTAATGCTTAGTAACAAGTGAAGTTACATGAAACCCACCTTTGAGATACTTATTGTGAGTACATACCTGTTGAGTGTTTGCTAGAGCAATTGTCTTTATAGGACGCGTACATGTACTCCAAGGAATTTACGCAACCCAATCCTTTGTCTTTGTAATTGTCTTTGGGGCTCCAACGTAATCTCATTTGTATTTAGTACTAAGGTAGAGGATCCGAGGACCCGGCGTAACCTTATTTTTCTTTTATAATAAGGTAGAGGGTTCGAGGACCCGGCGTAACCTTATTTTTCTTTTATAATAAGGTAGAGGGTCCAAGGACCTAGCGTAACCTTATTTTTCTTTTATACTAAGGTAGAGGGTCCGAGGACCCGACGTAACCTTATTTTTCCTTTATACTAAGGTAGAGGGTCCGAGAACCCGGCGTAACCTTATTTTTCTTTTATACTAAGGTAGAGGATCCGAGGACCCGGCGTAACCTTATTTTTCTTTTATACTAAGGTAGAGGATCCAAGGAACCAGCGTAACCTTATTTTTATTTCTAAAACAAGGCAGAGGATCTGAGGATCCGGCGTAACCTTATTTTTATTTTTAAATTAAGGTAGAGGATCTGAGAATCCGGCATAACCTTATTTTTGTTTTTAGAACAAGGCAGAGGATCTAAGGACCCGGCGTAACCCTGTTTTTCTCTTTAGATCAAGGTAGAGGATCCCAGGACCCGGCATAACCCTGTTTTTATTTTCATATTAAGGTAGAGGATCCAAGGATCCGGCATAACCCTGCTTTTCTCTTTAGGTCAAGGTAGACGATCCGAGGACCCGACGTAACCTAGAATCTAGCAACCTGTGCCAACATGTTAAATTTTCCAAGCTAGAGGGTCTGAGGGCCCGACGTAATTATGGTTTTGTTTGACAATCCATATTGGCATTTTGAACATAACATTATGTGCAGCATAACAGCAATAGAATTAAAGTGGCCGAGGTGCCTTTTATTAATAATAATATCGTAGCAAATTACTTACATTCCAGGGATGGGGCACAACCGTTTCATCTAAATTTGCAAGGTAGTAAGCTCCTATTCCGACTATTGTAGTAATGCGATACGGTCCTTCCCAGTTTGGTCCCAACTTCCCCCATGCTGGATTCTTGGTATTACCCATGACCTTCCTCAATACTAAGTCTCCAGGAGCAAGTGGCCTTGAGTTCACATGCGAATCATACCCCTGCTTCAATTTTTGTTGATAGTAAGCCAATTGGATCATGGCTGTCTCTCTCCGCTCTTCAACCAGATCTAGGCTCCTTTCTAGTAACCTGTCATTACTGTCCGAAGCGAAGGAACTTGTTCTCATCGTTGGAAAACCGGTTTCCAAAGGAATAACAGCCTCGGCGCCATAAGTCATTGAGAATGGTGTCTCTCCCGTTGACCGGCGGGGTGTGGTCCGATACGTCCACAGAACATGAGGCAATTCTTCTACCCATCTCCCTTTGGCGTCATTCAGCCTCTTCTTAAGCCCATTGACTATAACTTTGTTGACCGCCTCGGCCTGCCCATTTCCTTGCAGATAAGCAGGGGTGGAGTACCTGTTGGTTATGCCGAGATCATAGCAATATCGCCTGAACGCTTTACTATCAAACTGCAAACCATTATCTGAAATGAGAGTATGGGGAATTCCAAATCGAGTGACGATATTTTTCCACACAAATTTCTTCACATCGACATCCTAATGTTTGCCAGGGGCTCGGCCTCTACCCACTTAGTAAAATAATCAGTGCCCACAACCAACCATTCTGTTTTCAGGCGCCTTTAGGAAGGGTCCCACAAAGTCCAGACCCCATTGTGCGAAAGGCCAAGGACTTGTTAGGGGATTGAGCACACCCCCAGGCTGATGAATGTTTGGTGCGAACCTTTGACATTGATCACACTTCTTCACATAGTTTTGAGCTTCTCGCTGCATATTGGGCCACCAATATCCTTATGTTAGAGCTCTGTGAGCTAAAGACCTTCCCCCCGTATGACTTCCACAAATTCCTTCGTGTAACTCTTCCAAAAGCAGCTCCGTCGCTCCAGGATGTATACATAACAGGTATGGCCCTGAGAAGGATCGTTTATAGAGTTTGTGATCCTCAGCCAACCAAAAACGAGATGCTTTCCTGCGCACTTTGTCTGCCTCGAACTTTTCCTCTGGCAGAACATCATCTTTAAGGAAGGATACAATGGGATCCATCCAACTAGGCCCCACCCTAATCTAATAAACCTGGATAATACTTCCATTCATTCCCGAGGGTTTAGGTAAGTCCTCAACAAGGATGACCCGTGGTAGACCTTGTGCCGACGACGTGGCAAGAGTTGCTAGAGAGTTGGCATGCGTATTGTTACTCCTAGGGACGTGTGACAAAGTAAAGGATTCAAATTCGCATTGCAAAACCTTGACTTGATTTAAATAGTCCTGCATTCTCGGATCCCTGGCCTCCACCTTTCCTTCCACTTGGCCCACAACTAATTGCGAGTCCGAGAACATTTGCATGGCCTTTCCCCCCAATTTCTGAACCATATCCATCCCTTTTAGCAAAGCTTCATACTCGACCTCGTTGTTAGTAGCCGAGAATCCCAATCTCAATGACTTTTCTAGTGCGAGACCCTCTGGGGTCATAATTACCAAACCTACACCGAATCCCCTTTGATTTGCAGCCCCATCAATGTAAACAGTCCACACTAGGGGACCTTTGCACGCAACCATACCAACTGATTTTCCATCAATGTCCATGTTAATGGCACTATCTTCTATTATGGGCTCAGCAAACTCCGCAACTAGATCAGCTAACATTTGATCCTTTATTGATGTGTGGGGCATGTATTTGATGTCAAAAGAGCCCAAGATGGTTCCCCACTTAGCAATCCTACTTGTATAATCTGCACTTCGGAGTATGGCTTTGAGGGGAAGTTGAGTCAGAATCACCACCGTGTGAGATTGGAAATAATGTGGGAGCTTACGTGTCCCATGCACTACAGCTAGGATTGCCTTTTTCAATGGTAGATAACGTACCTCGGCTTCCTGTAAGGACTTACTGACGTAGTAAACCGGCTTCTGTACATCCCCGTTGACCCTTATCAGCACCAAACTAACAGTGTGGCATGCCACTGCAATATATGCAAATAGAACTTCATTAGCTTCGGGTCGAGACATGATAGGAGGATGTGAAAGGTATTCCTTGAGTTGCTGAAAGGCGACGGCGCATTCCTCGGTCCACTCAAACCCTTTCCACTTGTTCAATAACTGGAAAAACGGCCTACACCGATCAGCAGACCGTGAAATAAATCTGTTGAGGGCAGTAGTCATCCCGGTCAACCTCTGCACCTCCTTTGGATTTCGAGGTGGCTATAAGCTATTGATGGCCTTGACCTGAGCGGGATTGACCTCGATTCCCCTGTGTGTCACCATATAACCCAAGAATTTACCAGATCCAACTCCAAAGGAACATTTAGATGCATTAAGGCGTAGCTTATGCTTTCTTAGCGTCTGAAAGGTGTTATTTAGGTCTAGTATATGAGCCGAAATAGTTTTACTTTTGACCACCATATCATCTACGTATACTTCGATTGTTCTTCCCAGTTGGGGTTAAAACATCCGGGTCATCATTCTCTGATAGGTAGCCCCAACATTCTTCAAGCCGAAGGGCATCACCTTATAGTGGTAGTTTCCCGTGGGTGTGACAAAGGCTGTCTTCTCCTAGTCCTCTAAAGCTAAAGGTGTTGGGGACATATTTTGTAGTTGGCATATCCTTTGACAAAACGCACTTTACTTGTATTTGGGTAAATCTAAGTAGGTTCAAGATGATCATTACAAGTGGTTAAATTGAAGACATGAAGATTACTCAAGAACTGCTCAAGAAAAGTGCAAACTGCAGGTCTCGATACCTCCTCGACAGAATCTCGATCTGTCGAGATTCATTAAAGCTCGACAGATGTCCCGATCGATCGAGCTTACGGGTTTCAGATTATAGCCAGCAACGTTTTTATTCTAAAAAGCTAATTGTTTATGGGTTTGTATAATTCTTATTGGACTAGGAAAACCCAAGGTTTGTGTAAACCTATTTGGAATAGGAGAGCCCATTAAGCTCCTATTTAAAGGAGGTGGAAAAAGAAAAACCTAACCCTAGAGAGCTTCATAAGGTTTTCTTTTTGAAACCCTAGCCTCCTCCTACAGAAGAAAGAGTTCTTGCTGCGTTTCTTGTACGCCTTTGGGTTTTGTAACCAAGCAAAGTCTCTTGCACCAACATTGAAGATCTTATTGGTGTTTCTATGTGAAGCTGTTGCAAATCAACTACAACAATCAAAGGGTTGCTGTGGAGTTAGTCACGTATTGGGATTCGTGCAAAGGAGTAAGCCGCGTACTGGAATCCGCGCATCAAATTGGTTAGTCACGTACTTGGGAGCCGTGCATCAAAAGGAGAAACTGTCACTACAGAGCAAGTCCAATTGGGTATTGGGGTAAGAGTTCAACTGTAGGTTGGTGAGGTACTGGGATTCCTTACTTGTAACTGCTTGTTGTGATAATAGTGGAGTTTCGGGAGTGGTGACCTTAAATCACCCGGTGGGGTTTTTGCCGTAAGGTTTTCCCCATTCGTGAACAAATCACCGTGTTATTTATTTTCCGCTGCATAACTTAGTTTCGGTGATTTGTTTGTGCTGCCACGTAAATTTGCATGTTAATTTGATTAATTGATAACTGGGCTAATTTAATTAATCTAAATTATCACAAGGGGTCAACGCGTTTGTGGCCTGTCAAAAGGTATTTGGTGGTACCCTTGGAAAGCATCTAGAAAACTCATCCGAGGATGCCCTACAGTAGCATCCACCAACTGATCTATGCGGGGCATCAGAAACGAATCTTTAGGGCAAGCCTTATTCAAATCTGTAAAGTCCACACATACTCTCCACTTCCCATTCTTCTTCTTCACCACCACTGTATGTGTCAATCATTCTAGATAGAACACCTCCTTGATGGCACCTGCTCTTTTAAGTTTCAGTACCTCTTCTTTAACGGCCTCGACATGCTCTTGGGACGAGCGCCGAGGTGGTTACCTCCGCGGCATTGCTGCTGGATTGACGTTAAGGTGATGGCAAATGAAGTTTGGGTCAACCCCTGGGGCTTCATAAGCGTCCCATGCAAACACATCGATATTCCGTTTTAAAAACGTAACTAGTTCCCCTTTTTCTTGAAGTGGTAACTGACTTCCCACTTGGAAGAACTTCTCCATATCATCGGCGATAAGCACCTTTTCTAACTCCTCACAACTAGGCACTTCAGCCTCGGCTACACTTGGCTTGACCGAGGACGTTAGTTGCTATAAACTACTCTCGGCTAAGGCCTGGGACTCCTGTCTTGCCTGATGCGTAATTGCTGCCGTGATGCATTGTCTTGCCATTGACTAGCTGCCAATTATTTCTTCAACTCCATCCTCGTACGAGAACTTCACCTTAACATGTAGAGTTGATGATACGGCACTTAAGGCGTGCAGCCATGGTCTTGCCACTATGGCCGTGTAAGGGGAATAGGCGTCTACTACGATAAAATCCACATCCACCACCACTAGCCCTGACTGCATAGGTAGTCGGATCAACCCATTCAGAATGATAGCCTTCTCTTCAAAGCTTATCAATGGGGAGTCGTAAGCCGTGAGATCCTCAGACTTCAAATTAAGGCCCTTGAACAAGTCCGGGTACATAATATCAACCCCACTCCCTTGGTCAACCATCACTCTCTTTACGTCGTAACCCCCTATCCTCAGCATGATAACTAGAGCGTCATTATGCGGCTGGATAGTGCCAACCTTATCCTCCTCAGAAAATCCCAAAATGGGCGGAGGATTCCTTTTGATCATCTTTGGCTCGGAGCTAAGGTCCTCGGCAGAGTGATGCAATACTAACATTACTCTGGTAGGGCAAGACCCAGTCCGACCTGGCGCAGCAAAAATGACATTGATCGTGCCCAATGGAGGTCTTGAAATATTACTACTTTGATTCACAGAACCAGATTGTGTGCCTTGTTCATTAGGCCGATTCATGAATTGCCTTAACTTCCCTTCTTTGACTAGCTGGTCTAGATAATTCCACAAGTTCCTGCAGTTTTCCGTGGTGTGACCCTTATCCTGATGATAATTGCAATACAAGTTCTGATTATGTTTTGTAGGGTCCCTTATCATTCTATTGGGCCACCTAAAATATGGTTCACGACAAATCTTCTCCAACACCTGCTGTACTGGCTCACAAAATACAACATTTACTGTCTAAGGATAAGCTGACCTAGACTGGCCAGCAAAATCCCTCCGTGGCCATTTGCTGTTGTATCTCTCTGTCTTGAAATCCCTGCTCTCCTGAGGGATAATTTTCATTTTTCCCTTGCTCTGCTGCTGATCCTCCTCCACTCGCTTATACTTATCAATACGATCCATAAGCCGACGAATAGTTTTTACAGGTTTCTTGGTCAAAGACTTTTTTAAATTGTGTTCAATTGAAAGGCCGACCTTAAAAGTGTTAACTGCCACCTCATCAAAATCACCGTCAATCTCATTGAACGCTTCCCAGTATTTGTCCAAGTAAGTTTTCAGGGTTTCGCCTTCTCTCATGGTTATGGATAGTAACGAGTCCAGAGGCCGAGGTACTCTGTTGCATGTAACAAAACGAGACCCAAAGGCCACCGTAAGTTCCATGTAGGAATCAATGGAATCTGCTTTCAAGCCATTAAACCATCTCATTGCAACTGGCCCCAAGCTTGAGGGGAATACTTTGCACATCAAGGTTTCGTTCTGCGAATAGACCGCCATGCGTTGGTTAAAATGGCTCACGTGCTCCACCGGGTCTATTCTGCCATTATAAATGGTGAAGTTTGGTTGCGTGAAATGACGAGGAAGTTTTCCTTTCTCGATACAACGTGTGAAAGGTGACTTGGAGAGCTGGTGCAGTGCCTTTCCCATGGCATCGCTGCCCAAGCCCCTGGGAAGAGGCTTCTCGCTCGCTCTGTCATGAAGACTTCCCTCTTGATATGAGAAAGTTTCGCTAGGAGGAGTTCTCGACCTCGGCTTATAGCCACTGCTTTGGGAGTCGTCTGAGGAAGGATCGAATACAGAAGGTGTCCGTTTTCGCTTGGCGCGACGCAGCTTTCTCTTCAGCTTTCTCTTCAGCTGGTCAATTTCCCTCTACATGGCTCTAGTGCCACCTTCATGGGGGATTCTGCTTCCGCCCCGCGTATGATTGCTGGCAGCTCGCCCTGGATGTACGCTGCCCTCTCGATCTCCCATCTGCTCTAAATGTTGAAAAGGATCTTCGTGCTGAGATCCCCAAGATTCTGCATGGTTTGGATCTGAACCCGCCATCACGTTATCTGCGCTCAAACACAAGAATCCCCATAGACGGCGCCAATTGTAAGGACACAAATCACGCTGGATCAAAGTTACACAATCATACCAGCCTAATGAGCCCTAAACAATAAATTTATAGAGGGTGGGCTTCTAATCTAGGTTATGGGATGGTAGATAACACAAACGTTAGATCAAATCACAGAACACATGCGTACTCCTCATACATGGATGAAATATTGCTTTTCATATTGATGCCGAGGACAATCTTTGGTGTTTCATTACCATTTCTCTCTGTAGTGTGTGTATGTGTCTTTTTTCTCCCTCCCCCTTGTTTCTTCTTCCTTCGCCTTTTATAGGCCTGCATCCTTTTCTCCTTTCTTCCACGTGTAGTCCAGATGCTCTTTTTGGATACTTGTCCCATCATTCCTTCTTACTAAAGTCTCTGGCGGTAAGTGTAAGGTTGAATTTCAATGTTCAGGCGTCACTTCCTCATTAATGCGGCCAGAGAGGTAGGTATGGGGTCTTCAATGCGGTGGTAGCAGCTTTATCCTTGATATTTGTTTATCACCTCCCTTTATCCCCTATTCTCTTTTTCTCAGTTTTTGTATCTCAGGTCTTCAATACAGATGCCCTTGGACCGCCAGATCACTCGCCTCGTCCTCGGCAACATGCAGCCGAGGACTTGGTCGTCCTCGGACGTAATGGTCCGAGGTGTTCTGCTCATGCATGGCACTTTTCTTTATCGCGTGACTTCGTAGGCGGAACTTGTCATGTCCTTGGACCATTCATGATATTGGGTTGGACTTTCCTCTTTGTGAGAGCCTTTGGGCCGGCCCAATACGCATTTTGGGCCCATTGGCACTACACAAATTTATATTCTATTGAATCATTGATTTTGTACTATGAAAATTTTGTTTTTATTGTAATATTCTCTCGTTAAATACTTGGACAATATTATTTAATTTTTGCTAAAAATTAGTTTGATTTGATGGGATAAATTTATTTGTAATTTTAAGTAAATTTTTATTAATGAAACAGGTTTTATTAAAAAAAAAATTGTAATCATTGTGTGCAAATCAACAAGAAGTAGAGTTTTACAAGTTGGGACGGGGCTTCGCGGGGTTTCAAGGGGCAGGAATGGGTCAAGAAAATTTTTCCCGTCATACGAGGATAAGGCAAGACAAAACCATGAAAGGTGAGGGTGAAGGCCCATCCTTCGACCCCGCTTTGCTCCATTACCATTCTTAGTCGGCTATGAATTTTTTGATATTTTTTAGTTTAAAGAATTAAACAAATATATGAATAAAATATATTCCTAATTTGTTTACTTTATAAGAGATGAGGAGGCCAAGGTCATGAGAACTTACATCATCACAGCCACATGGCAACCATAATGTTCCTCTTCTCGTAATTGGGGGCATGACATTCGCTGCCTGACTATAGCCAAATATCCCAATCAATCCAGCTATTTTGTCTAATTTTAATAATAAATATTAAATTATATTCCTTGTTTCTCAAAAAAAAAAAAAAAATCCTACTTGTTGGTGTCTTGTTATAACAAAATTATGGTAGCATTTTTTGTTTTTGGGTTGGTCCAATAGGGAGCAAAGAAAACAGCAACAAAATCTGTAATTATTACCTCTCTAAAAAAAAACTGTAATTATTACAATAAAATTGAATTAGCCTCACACAATTAGAATTATATCCTCGTATCAAAAAAAAAAAATTGAAACCGTTCCGTTTTGGAAACTCTGCTCCAAATGCAATGAATAATTTTCAGTACACGGTGGAAGTGACCAAATGCAATGAATAATTTCCAGCGGTGGAAGTGACCAAACCGCGTCACACAATAAAACACCGTCTAACGTACGTAGATTTATTATTATTAGTATTATTGTATTTTTTTTTTATAGGTATTGTTTTTTTTTTTGGGTTGAGGAAAGTGTGGATATATTAAAGAGATAAAAAGACCACACTTTAGTGTCCTCGTCTTATTACTAAGATTTTATGGTTTAAACAAATTGTTTGTGGAGATTATTGTGAACTGTGAAGCACCCACCAACATTCAACAGATATTGCTTAATAAGAGTTCAGAGTTCAGACGTATGAGACATTGTATTTTATTTTATTAGGTCTGACCTTAAGGTAACCTATTTAAAAATATAAGATCATTTGGTCGTTGAACTCTAACGGCCAAGAGTGGTTACGTTCTTTTTTAATATCTTCACATGGTTATGTTCTGTTTGGGACATTAATTTTTGCAAATGTTGCACCTAAACCAATGTCTGTGAGTATATTTTGATTGTGTTTCCTGCCCAACATCTTCTTCATATTCTATTGGAGGATGAACAAAAGAATCCATTTTGTTTGCTGCAATTTGTCGTGATAATATGTAGACACAAGGTAGTCTTTGAAGGCTTTAACCCTGACCCAGTGTGCTGACAATTTGTATCAATAACACTCTTATCCAAATTCACATTTTAGCTTATAAGATTTGTGTGGTCAAAACTACAGAAAACAACAACAATATACAATATGCCATAGAAAACTCAACCAGTTTGTTTCAATGAGACTTCCAGGACAGAGTCTCAGGACATACTCAAAAAGTGATTCGCTCAGATGCGTGACTGGAAGAAGGTACAGAAATTATTATGTCGAATGCAACACTGTCATTGTAGAGGACCTAGAGGTTGTACATGTGCAGAGCCGGCTGAATACTAGAGCAAGAAATACAGTCGTCTAAGGCCCCAAATAAAAAAAAAAGCTCCAAAATTTTAACCAATAAGGTTATTTGTAACCAATAAATAAAATAATATTTTTTTACCAGATGAAAAACAAATAAAAAAGAGAGAAAAATGAAATGTTTATAATATTTCTCACAGCACTTTTACAACTAATGTTAAGTAGTAGGTTGTTATTGATGGCAAAAAATTAATTATAGTGATATTTTCAAATAGAAAACAAAAAGCAACTTAAAACGTAAGATTTGTTACAAAAAATATTGTGAATGTTGCACTATTAAAAAAATAAGAATAACACTAAGAGTTGAGTTAGCAAACTTTTATTAATTCTCATCTAAGTCTATCACTAACGTTGTTTTTTTTACTTACCATTATCAATCTGCCGGCCATATCAACAAGTACGAAAAATTTTGTCAAATTTTGTCTATAAAATTTCTTAAAAAAAAAAAAAAAAAATTCTACGTGGTTCATATTAATTAATAGTAATTTTGAATATAATACAAGATAATCAATTTTCACCTTAGGCCTCCAAATGCAACAAGCAGCACATGTAACATGTGCAGGCTATTTTGGTTGCTTTTAATCCTGATAAATATCAGAGTTGTTGCTTTCTTAATAAGTAGTCCAAGTTTGGTTGCCAGATGATGCGCTTAGTGGCCTAGAGCTCAATGATCAACTGCCTTGATCAAGGGGAGGGCCAACAGGAAAGAAAAATGGACTTTGTTCTGACATTGATTGTCAAAAAGTTTGGTGCCTGCCCACTAAGGTGTTGAAATGGAATTTCTACCATTATGTTACATTTTTTTAAAGAATTTCAACTTATGAGATCCGCTCTTGATGATACTTTTTATCATCAGACCAAGACACCAATTGATTCTTGGCTTAAGCAGAAATTAAACCCCAAATCTCTTATTCAACTATTAAAGATTTTATCAACTAACCGGAACCAACAAATTACATCTTTATATATGCATCTAAATGGAGAATGCTTCATTAATGAAATAAATATATAGCTTCTTTTTCTGTATACATGACATATATGCAACCTTTTAACTGGACCCTAATGCACGGGTGGCGGATATTTGACATTATGGTATAACTGAACCTCCTAATGGTTAACCAAAACATCTGAGAAATGCGGGGTATAAAAACCGCTAATCAGCTGTTGGTGATATATAACTTGTACCTTTCTGTTGCCCAGTGATCTCAGGCATAGCAGTTGACTACCCCCACGATGATTATTGGTCTGATGTACATCCATTTCTGATTCTTTCATGTTGTAATTGTGCGTACAAACTCACGTACCAGGAAATGTGCTGCTAGTGCTAGAAAGGATTATGAATGCACAAACAACAGAAAGTGAGAACACGGACACCCAAGTGTTCTCTGTGTACATCTCCATTGCATCAGTAAAAGAAAACCGAGTGCGGTTTTCAGCCCAGTTACGTAGCCGATCTGCCTCTGCTGCATATAAGGCCCTTCCCTGCATAAAAATTAAGAATACCCATAAAAATATTGACCAAATTAAGAACACCCAAGTGTTCTACAAATACCATTCCAGCTGAAAGACATTTATCAACATAAAAAATTACTCCCTTGGAAATATTGACCAAATTTCCAATAAACCTTTTTAAAATTAAGAATATATAAGTGAAAAGCAGGAAGGGAATATCACATTTTGACTAACAAAAAAATAATTAGAATGCTTCACAATCAAACAATTATACCATGAGAGTGGAAATATGTAGCAAATAGGTTGTGGTGGGGGGGGGAGGGGGAACTAACAATATTTAAGAATCTATATGTTTAATGATTACTGAAAACACATCAATATGTTATCTAAGTATTTAAAACTTACATATCAACATATTAGTGTCACATCATTACCAATTTCTTGCATCTGTATCCAAAGTCCATGCTTAATAGGTCTAATCAATTATAAGATCTAAATCCCTGAAAGTTACAAACTTGGAAATCAATGCCCCTAATCCCTAAGTCACTTTTTTTTTTTTTTGATGAACCCCACTGGGGCCTAAGTTACTTAAATTCATTGGTATACAACTAAAGAGGCAAAGCTATGAGAATTAGAAATTAAAATCCAGATAATAGACTCTTGAGGTTTTACCTATTGTCATTACAATTGTTGACTTGCCTGAACTGTGTGTCACCAGCTTAGCAGGCATGGCAACTTACCAATTCCAAATAACAAATGTATCAAAAAGGGAAAATTTGAAGTCGCTCTTCCCCACAAAGTTCAGCTTTGATATAGGAAATCCATTTAAGTATTAACATATGAAGTCATCTAATGCCATGAAATATAAATTTCGAATGACAGTAAAAAAATTTCAAAATCTAGTAACTTGACATGAAAGTTCTTCTGGATGTTGAACAAAAGTGTGAAACTTGTAGTTCTGCCACTGCATGGGGTGTCAAATGCTTTCACAAAATAACTAGGATTACCTGGTCATCAAACCAGCGACCTCGTCGTACCCATGCAGTGACTAAAGCAAGTAATATTCTGGGAGGGGTCAAGTAATTGATTGCCTTCCCAGATCCTTTTACAACCCGCATTCTTGGTACTAAAGTTCTAGCAACTGTTTCTGGATGCTCACAAATGATGTTAAACATCTGCTTATTTTGTATAGTCGAGCCACTGCAATCATAGAGAAAATTGCAGTAAATGCATATAAGGTTAGGACATTTATTACAGCTAGACAGTTAGGCAAACAGTTGCAACCTTCAAATCTACATATAATGATATAGACACAAAAAGAAGAAATAGACAAGGGTAAGACCAATAGTTCAGGGGCTTAAGGCCCTATAACATGTTGTTAGGAGATGAATCAGAATGGAGCATAAGTGCATTGCAAAATGCAGGGATATATATTCCATACCTAAGCAGAAGATCTGTAAGGACCATGCCTGGAGATGCTGTGTGCACCCCAACTTTGGACCGCTTGCACTCTTTCAAGAGTGATGCTTGAAGCTGCCTTAGGCCACACTTTGTGGACCCATAGCTACAAGTCGAAGGATATAAAATAATGAAAATCGTTCTGAGTCACCAACAACTTGGAATAGTACAAACTTCCATGAATCATTGAATAATGATTAGCAAAAACCATGACATACCTATGCTCACTAGAGAATAAACTAAATTCCCATAGTACTAAAAATTGAACTTACACAGCTGTTAGAGGGGTACTAGATCCCCCTGAGCCTGCACCATCCATGTTAAATATGTGGCCCCCCTTAGCCTGGTTCTTCATCACACGCATGGCTTCTCGAGTGCAGAGTAGGGAACCAACCATGTTTGTTGAGACAATCTACCATGAAACAAAGTGGTACTCCGCAAATCAGTTGCTACTTTGAGTGTAATATGTATATACTATTTTGATGTATTGATAGTACCCTTAGGTTAACACAAAAAATAAACCCCAATAAAAAGGTTGATGCATGACATATAGAACTATGAGCAATTGTAAATGCTTTGGTCAACACTCATATGTAAATAAATGAAAAGGGGGGAGATCAGGGAGAGGGAACAAAATACCATCTTAGACATTACTTAAGTTTCAGAGCTTGAAACTTGAGCAAATAACAACAAAAACCGGCCATATTTAAGATATGTCAAACAGAACAGGATTCAACAGCTCCTAGCACATCTGAAGACACATATTCACACACACGTGTAACCTCCCAATTACCCTATCCAACATAATAAGGCAAAAATTGCCTAGAGTCTAGTAGCTCAACTAGTTGGTACCTCCTAGTGTTTCTAAGGCGATTCAAATCCTTACTCCCCCATTGTAACTATTGAATTATCAAAATAAATAAATAAATACAGCAAGAAGTGTTTCACATACTAATACCTGTTTAACATCTTCATCAGAGAATTGCAGCAATGGTCTAAAACCTTTATTTGTGCCAGCATTATTTATCTGCCCAGGAGTATAAGTATTAAACAGAATCACTTAGTAATTGAGAGAAAATAAAAATTTGCATGCTACATCAAATTCAAGAAATCTCAGTTCTTATTTTAACTTAACCAGGAATGCACAGGAATTAAATTTGCAAATGATTAATAGAGATAAGAACAAATAATAGCCAGTATATCGACCCTTCTTGATCAGTTGTGTAAAAGGCATAAATCCAATCATAATAAGGTAAGACCATCCAACTTATTTGGTTCTTGTAACTAAAGTTTGCAGTTACCAGGAGATAAAATTATTTTCATCCCATATTTCTTCTTGTTTTGAATCTGAGCGTCGCTGGTTGTATAGAAACTGCTACTGAAAAGTATTAGTTTTGACACAACACAACCAAAAGATAAGTATCTGAAATCATGCGGGAAGCAAAAGAGACAATTTTATTTTATTTCTGTTTGAACATCAATTGTATGATTATTTTAGGCCCAAGTATTTAATTTGGTTAAATAGAATTTTTATTTAAAGTTTAGGCCCTTTAGAGTATTTTTGTCACTCAATAAGTAGGGTTTCCTACACCTTAGGGTTTAGTTTTCCCATATATGCAAAAAATTGTACTCCTTTTGGAGAGGATTCAGAGATGATTTTGATGAAAGAAAAGTTTCATTTAGTTTATTTGGCCTGGGGCTGACTCCAGCCAACCCCAGGTGTTGACTCCTAGTGGTTTTCCTTGCTTGATGTTGACTCCAAGCAAGCCTAGGTTCTCACTCCTAAGTTCTTATCCTTTATTTTCCTGTTGCTTAATTTTGTTCTGGTAGTCTTGCGTAAGAAAACTAGAGAGCCAAAACTAGTATGCCTTAAGAGTATTCCATCTTCCAAAGTTCAACCAAGCAAGTTGTTACAAAAGCAACAACAATATGGAAGCATTCATGATAATTTGAAATTAAAATGCAGAGTCTAAAAAAAATAGAAATTTCATATATATATATTATTTAGTAGCAAAATACTCATGAATGAGAAGCAACACACATCAATTAAAAAGGATCAATCACTCACCCAAATGTTGATAGAACCAAGCTCATTGACAGCAAAGTTTGCCAATTTCTGCACATCATCTGGTTCACAAACATCGCATGCTATGCCTACTACTTTTGCATGTTGCAGATTTTTCCTGGCTGAGCCACTTGCAGTGGTTATAACATCCTTTAGGTTCTCTTCAAGCTCTTTGACAGTCATATGTACAGACTCGGAGCTGCCTTCACAAGATCCAATGCAGAGGTGTTGTGAGTGATACTTATATAGAAATTATAGGCACATAATAGAACTAAGAAAATACTATTTCTGAATACCACCTGCGAGAAGCAACAACCACACGATCTCCAGAAAGAAGAAATTCACGAGCAAGCGCTTTTCCCAATCCCCTTGTACTGTACCAGACATAAAGGACATGCAGTGATAGACAAGCATTATTCATCCATTATCAATAACTCATTGGTAGCCTATCTACCCAAATTTTGATTAAACCCAAGTGCATCATCCTAGACAGAGGATTAGTTGAACATAGGAATTGTAATAAAAGGAACATTTACACATGTTTTAAGCATCAATATCAGATATATATAGCATGTTCCAAAATAATTTTCATATCATATGCAAACCTTCATGTTAATCTGACACTACAGTGTCTCTGCCAAGACTACCCTTCCCTTCCAACTCAAATACATAATTCAACTGTAACTAAAGGAGGAAACTTTGGGAGAGGAGCATGCAAAAGCATTAAGCAATGATTGCAGAACATTCTATTTAAACAAAATGCAGAAGTAATAGGATTTCAAACAAAATCTAGGAGTAAAACGAACTAGTTTATCCAGCTTAGGAAAAGAGACTTAGAAAGAGCGAGAGGTCACCTTCCAGTAATGATAACATTGCGTGGACCAGCTCGACAATGTTCATCTAACACCATATTAGCACCTACCATTGTTCCAATAATAATTCCTCCGAGCCAGCTATACCAAATCAAAGTGTTCATCTGACTATCTCCACCTTCACAAAATTACAAATTGAATTATTACATATATAAGTTATAGTCATTATGGTATCTCAAAAATGCATGCATTCTCACAATCAGAGTGCATCTTTTCTAACCTGATAATTGAAATCCAACTGCAAGTATCACACCAGTGCTCATCATGGTTATGATATATCTTCCGACTTGGAGGGCAATCTAGTTGTGAAACAGAGTAATATAAAAGTCAAACATTTGCTCACCAATTGGAGTTAATAACATATAACTTGAACAACACATATCATAGCCTACGATAGCTGATTCACCAATAAATAAATAAATAAAGGGAAACCAACTCAACTCAATTCAACTAAGCCATAATCCCAATTAAATTGGGGGCAGTTATAAATCCTTATCAACTAATTGGGATGGCCATAGGTAATCATTTCTGCCATTCTATCCTCCGTAAAATCATACTCTGTCACCTCCCTTGTAAACATATAATATCTCACTAGTTCTGCTCATATTATTTTACACTTTTATCTACCTCTTTCCATCCCCTCAACGGCTCAACCTGAATTAAATTACTCATTTTCACCAGTGCATGAAACTTTGCACTAGTATGATTTGAGCACTAGTATCTACCTCTTTCCATTTTCTCAAGCCATACTCCCCTGAATTGAGCAAAAAATTGTGATATCACAAATTCTAATTAGTAAGCAAAAACAAAATTTTGAGTCATGAGCTCTTTGTAGTTAAAAATTGAATGGCTGAAGAAATAAAACAAAAATATTAGGCTTCGTTAATAAGTGTAAAGTTTAAGTTTCAATTTTTTATACGGAGGACTAGAAAATTTTTTATTTACCAAAAATTTTCTAGTCCTCCGTATAAAAGTTTCAAGATTCACACAATTTCAATACCTTCACTTCTCTAATATTTTGAAAGCAACCAACAGAATAAAGATTCAATCCAACAAATATACACTGGTAACATTACTCGCTGTGAGATATAGAATTCAATCACATATTCACCAAATCAGACAATATATCATAGTAAGTTAATAATCTCATCCAGATAATATTTAAAACAAAGAAAAACAAATCGCATACAACTCACCGAAAAGAATACCTCCTCCACTTTGGCCACAGCCTTGTCATACTCATCACCACCCAAAATAGTAGTTCTAAAAGATTTCCAAAACCCACTTCCCCTTTCGAGCTTAGCCTCACTTTTCTTCAAATTCCCACTTTTTCTCTCACTCTCACTTACAACCTCTTTCTCTTCCACTCCCCCACCCTCCTCGCACCTAAAGGACCTGCAGTACTGTTTCAATTTCAAGCACAACCCATTACGCCCATCCACTCGTCCCGACCTGGACCGGCATAAACCCGGTCCAAGCAGCACTGGTTGGCCTGTCCTGTAGTGGTCGAAACTTTGTGGGAATATGTGAAGCCTAGCAACCGTGGCCATGACTGTACCTATGACAAACTGAGACTTGCTATCTAGTACTTTTTAAGTTTTAAAGTTTTAAGTTTCGTGTTATAATTGTTCCAAGATAATTGGGTGTGAGACTGAAGAGTTACTGTGACAGTTCCCTACTTTTGTACGTTGGATTTTTTTTTTTTTTTTTTGAGGTAAAGTGAAAAAATATATATAAAAAATCTGAGAGAGAGAAAGGGATTCGGAGAAGAGCTAGGAAGGTAGAGAACTGTGATGACCACACGTTAAAGCAACCTCATCTCCAACTGTACCTGTTGAAACGTGGCTTTGTTATGGGATTTTTGGTCGCTGCGTGTCGCTTTTTGTTTGGTGGGTCGGGGACGAAGGGTGACGCTTGTACGTATTGTGCACTGTGATTAGTTGTGTAAGGATGTCTAAAAGCGTTGTAGTGTAAGGATGTCTAAAAGTAATGTAGAGGAAAAATGATTAAGTACTCTCAGAGTACTATAAATGTATACTTTTATTTTTTACATAAATAATAAGAGTTATCATGAATTTAATTAGTGAGATTTATTATTCATGTGAGAGGAAAGAATATATATTTACGCTCTGTTTGTTTCAATAATGATATTTTCTAGAAAATGAGTTATTTTCTAAAAAACAATAAAACATCTTATTTCAATGATAGCAACTTTAAAATACACAATCATTTTTCTTGTGAGTAGAGGCAAAAAAAATTAATCAAAAAATTTTAGGTGGCTCATCTTTTTTTATGCTATCAAACACTGGAAAATAAGGAAAATGTTACACAAGGTTTTCCATTAGGTGTTAAACTCTAAAATACACGCTTGATAATTTTAGGTGGCTTAGCATGAAAATGTTGCCGTAGGAAACTCTTCGCTTGATTGCGAAGGCTGATTAGTCATTAGTGGGGTAGTGAAATACATCGTGCAATGATTGGTCATTTAGAGCATTTCTATTGTCGATTCTAAATAGTATATGCGGGTAAAATTTAGCATAAATATACAAAAAGAGCTCAGTAGTCGGATTTGTAAAATCTTATAATTATAATTTTTTTTTGTTTTGCAGTTGTAATATATTTTAATTGATACAATAGAAGAAAGATGGGGAAAAAGAAAGAAAAAGAGTTGTATTATAATATATTATATTATTTTAGTGGGTAATATATATTATTTTAACAAGTAGAATAGGAAAATAAAAGGTGAGATGCTTTGTGTATTGTAAAATGGTATTGTATAATTAATAGAGTAGCTTTTTGGGATGGTAAAATAAGATAGGATGACATTTTCTATTATGAATGCTCTATTATATTATTTCAGTGGGTAATATATATTATTTTAATGAGTAGAATAGGAAAATAAAAGTTAAGATGTTTGGTGTATTGTAAAATGGTATGGTATAATTAATAGAGTAACTTTTTGAGATGATAAAATAAGATAGGATGACATTTTCTATTATGAATGCTCTTATTCCAAAACTTCTACTCAAAGGTTCCTTGTGGCTTTACATTACTATTCACCTACTAATTGTCTTATAAGTTATTGAGGCTATTATATTTGCCACAACAAATCTTAATAATTTTTTTTACAAACTACATCCCTAATAATTAATAAACGCTATAATTTTGTGCTTAACAATACACTATTTTGTTAGAAGAATTTAATTATGTTGCTTAATTTACCATACATTATATTAAAATATTTTCTTTTCTTTTTTCTTGTTTTGTTTTGTTTCACTCTCTTTCCACCTGTTTTTTTTTTCTTTATCGTTCTCTCTCATTCATCCATCATGGTCACAGCAAAACTCAAGCCTCTTTCCTTCACCAGTGGAGGTTATCCTTACCTGTGGCTCAGTCTCTTCTCTCTTGTTGGCTTCTTATCAAATTTTGCCAAATTTGTGTATTGTGTGCTCTCAATTTACATATAAAAATTAAGTTAAAATGCAAAACTCACTCTCTAAGTTTCATAATTTTTTATTTCAATCCTGTAAGTTTGAATTTTGTCATTTCAGTCCTTTAAGTTTCATTCCTTTCCAATTAAGTCCTCCGTTAATGCACTGTTAGTTTTTGCCGCAAACCTTTTTTTTTTTTTAATAGAAAAAACGTTAATTAAAAAAAAAACAAAACAAAGCAGAAAACCAATTAAATGTGCAAACAAGTATTTATTAGGTTTGGGCTTCCATTCGATGGTTCTTCGCTCGTCCTTGTTCATTTGATCCACCTTTGCACACATGTCCAACCTGAAACAAGGATTGAAAACATCAATGGGTTTGGAGTCCTGAGAGGCGTTTCCAGTGCGGTGTGGCGATAAGATAATTTGTTGAATTTGTTTGTTTAATGAAATCTAGTTGAGCACGACAAGGTTAAGGTCATATTGGGAGTAATTGGAAGTGGAATTGGAATGAGGGAGAGTGATGAGAGTGAGGAGAACGACAAAGAGGTACCTTTTGTTGCGAAGGAAATGCGGGTCGTCAATGGGCCGGGTCGGGCCGGCCCGGCCCATTTTCACTTGGCCCATGGGCACAATGGGCTGGGCATAATGGGCTAAGGAAATCGGGCCTGAAAGAGTAAACCTCAGCCCATGACCCTTGCAATGTTAGCGAGCTGGGCTATTAGGTTGGGCCTAATGGGCTACACATGGGCTTGTGTTAGTATATTATTTTATTATTTTTATAAGGAAAGAATCAATTTTTTATAAGGGAATAATCAATCTATTTTTTTAAAGGAAAGAATTAAAGAATTTAATACTTAATTACAAATTTTTTTACATTCAAATCTATTTAATTTTTTGTTTTGTTGATGGAAACCTATTTAATTTTTTTTTATTAAGGCTTTAAATAGTTTTTTATTTTATCTTTAATAAAAAAAAATGTCAAATGGTTAATTCAAATTTGCTAGACGACTAGAAAAATATATATTTAATAAACTAAGTTTTGCACAATTACTTTGAATATCTTAGTGGTTAAGGGCTTAAGAAATTGCTCTATAATATCTCAAGATCAATCCTTCATACACTTCTTATATATTTTTGTTATGAATTATAAGTTATTGGGCTGGGCCAATGGGCTGGGCAACGGGTTGGGCTACTGGGCTAGCCCATCGGGTACCCATGGGCATAAAAACTAGCCCACGGCCTGACCTACTGGGCTAGTGGGCTGCCCATGAGCCTTAATAACAACGGGCTGGGCCGCCCATTAGCCCGGTGGGCCATCGGGTTTCTGGGCCGGGCTATGGGCCGTGGGCTATTTGATGACCCTTCAAATGCCTTTGTATTGTGTTGGTTGGAAATCATCTATACATCTATATATATAATAATAGGTGAAGCCAAGAGAAACTCAAATTAGAATTCCAAATTAGAGTTTCAATTTTGCGCCATGTGTCCTAAATTATTTATTCTTAAAGAATTTTATTTCTTAATTTTATAATCAAATGTGGGACCACATCATAAATATTCATCCAAATGATTTATTAAGTATAAAAACCAAAAAGTATAAAATAAATAAATCGTACAAAAGAAAAAAAGTGCTTCACAATAACAAATAAATAAATAAACATGAACAAGTTACATTTTATACCTAACAATATCCTTAAAAAAAATTTAAAGAGTTAGCAAAATATAAAAATAACTATCAATAGTATTTAAATTGTATATATATATATATATATAAGAATTATATTACACATTTTGTTGTCTTTAAGTGTATCAATGCATATGTATTGAGTTACAAGCTAATTTATACTAATGTGTAAGGTAGAAAGAGCTTGAGCAGCTTAAGCTGGAGGAGAATAATATAAAATGCTGTGGACATATCATTTCTCAAATATAAAACAAATATTTAGTTTGCTTTCTGTTTGTCATTTAATTGGCTTTTGTCTCTAAAATTAAGAAATAAAGATAAAAATAAAATTTAAATAAAAAAAAGTTAATGGTAGAAATTAACAACACATTAACGGAGGACTTAATTAGAAATTAATGAAATTTAGAAGACTGAAATGACAAAACCTAAGTATGGAATGAAAAATGGTGAAAATTAGAGGGTGAGTTTTGCATTTTGGCCTAAAAGATACAATTTAAAACATGAAATTTTTCAAAAATTGCATTTTTCATTTAAAATTTTGAAAATTATGAGAATTTAATTAATTTATCCTGACCAGATATCAAATGCATTAATTTCATGATTTGAGAGTCAGAATTCCGAAATTATTATTCTACATGTTTATGACTAGTTTAACTTGAGGAAAAAAAAAAATTTATTGTACCCAAGGGCAGAGCTAGAGGGGCAAGGAAGGGCAATTGCCCCCCAAACTCCTCCAAAAATTTCATAACTATACTCCACATGAGAAGAGTTTGGCCCCTCTGATTCATTAACATAGACACAAAAAAAAAAAAAAAAAAACAAACAAACAAACAAAACACAAAACAAAACAACACTCAATAAAGGACCTAGAAACTGACATAGTCTCACTTAAAAAACAAAAGATTTTTTTTTTAGAATAAAAGAAGTTTTTTTTTTAATTTTTAATTTTTATTTTTGATCCAGACACATCAAAGTTAATAAGTCGAAAGAACTTTTAACTTTGGCTTGTCTCATATTTTCATTATCTCACTAATATATTGCCACCGCACTTCTTGCCTTTTATTTTTTATTTAATTTATTTACAATGTAAGAAACACAATAATTTCCATAAATAGTTGAGTTAACAATTTTTGTTATTTTTTTTTACCTGGATCAATCTTTGACATTATTTTTTTATTTATCATTAACAACTAACCACCATAACAATTAGAAAAATGACATGTTCACAACATTTTTACAATAAATCTTAAGTATCAAGTTGTTACTGGTTGTTATTGTTGGGGCAAAAAAGTAATCTTGGTATCAGGTTCAAATTTGAACCAATAACAATTAATCGCCTATGATGTATTGTGAAAATATTGTAAAAATGTTGTGGACGTAGCACCTCTCTAACAATTATGAAAATTTTTATGCCTCTAGAATTATTGAAAATATTTCATGTCTCTTGCTATTTTAATTAGTGGATCCCATAGTTTATCCATAATAATAATAACAATAATAATAATAATAAGAGATGAGTTCAAGTTATACTTGGTGTAATTTAAAGAGTTACACATTTTTCAAACCATTGGATTTAAGTAGATCCAAAGGTCAAAAAAGACCCTCATTAATGTTAATATTTTGATTAGGATCTCATTAATTATCTCTCATTTATTATATTTTATGCCTATCTTTAAACCCAAAAAAGTGTTCTCTCTCTATGTTTCTCTCACTGTCTATCATAGCAAACCTTGAAACTTGTTCATCCACAGATTCTTCAATACCCTTTGAAATTTCAGATAGAGATGTAGAGCTCTTGTCACTTACAGGACCACTGACAATCAATGTTCTATCTCAGACTAAAACAAGTCATCAAAATTTCATTAATAACTCAGACTAAAACAATCAGTGTTATATCACAGAAATAGTTTTGACTGATTGTAAAATGTTAGTAGATATAGCAAGAAGTAATTAGGTGAAAGATTGAATCAGCTCCTCATTTATAGCCAAAAAGATTGACGGAAACACATGCCTACAATGGCAATAATTCGTCCAAAAGAGAATCAACTAGGCAATAGAGACATAAAATGACAAAATCTATAGTTTTCAAGTAGCAAAACACATGTACAATGTTCAGAAAACATCAGATAATTATTACAACTATAGCTTACAAATAAGCAAACTCTTTGTTGTTGTTGTTGTTTTTTTTTTTTTTTTTTTTTTTTAATTTTAAATTGATTAGATAACCAAATCAACAAACTCTTATTTAAAAGTACACATGCCCTAGATAAGAATAAAAATCATCTGCCTTAGACTACGTACAGACTGACTTAACAATTCAAGGAATACAGGCAGCAACAACCAACTTTAGCATCCATGGATTGTGTATCTGAACAAAAAAGGTTAGTAGCATAGCCATAATAAAATAGGTTCCATTATGTTTTTTTTTTTTTTTCCTTCTTTTGCTGGCAATCTATCCATGGAGGTGGAACAAAGGTGGAGGAGAAAGAGATAGAGAGAGAAACATAGAGAAAGAGTCAAATATAACACTTTTTTGGATTTAGAGATAGGTATACTAAAGTATAATAGAGGGATAATTAATAAGATCCTAATCAAAATATTAGCATTAATGAGGTTCTTTTTTGACCATTGGATCTACTTAAACCCAATGGTTTAAAAAAGGTGTAACTTGAACTCATCTCTAATAATAATAATAATTAAAAAAAAAAACCTACTTAATGTTCATATATACCACTAAAACTCCAAAGCCATCACTATTTTTTTTCTTCTATCTCGATGTGTTTTTACAATTTCAAACTCCAAGTTTTAGCTATTAACTTAAACTTTAAATAAATTTTTTATGAGAAACTTAAATACTTAGAATAATGGAGAAAACAATTGTTGAGTTCTATATTTTTTGAAAGTAAGCAAGGAAAGTGAAGTATATACATACTATTTTGCGGGTATTCGTTATACTCTTAGCACTTTAAGAGTGACAAATTATTGTTTGATAAGGATAATTTTGTAATTAAACTATGACAAAAGAAAAGGTGATGAACACAATAATCTTGTCGGCATTGCTTATGACAGATGACTACACCATAGAGTCTATAGCTTCATACCGAGGCTGACGACCCTACCTTGGTGACGGCGCCAGAAGCTGACGACCCTAACTTGGTGACGACGCCAGAAGTTGACGAGGACAAGCTGAAGAGGGTAAGCAAACCTCCGTCAATCTGACATGGTCTTACTTAATCTCCACGCATCCTTGTATAAGGAAACATTTTGCGCTGCACGCTTAACCCTAATCAAGAAGACCCCCACAAGGAAAGAACTCTAGGAGATACGCAAATCCAAGAGATTCTCTCCTATAAAGAAAGAACTTCTTGGCCAAGGTACAGATGTCAACTCTACATTACTATAAATACCCCAAAACCCTCACAAATCAAGGTACGCATAATTCATCCCAACTCTGGCACTCTAGAGTTGTGAACAAAAAATTCCTCTAACTTGATTGTCAGAGAGTATTTGGCCAGTACCACACTAGTACTCTTTTTAAGGTCTTCAGCTTTTGTGTTGTGTAAGTTCTTTATCAAAGGCACGTGAGGACCGTGTGACTTACTGATGATTTTCGGCATCATCATTGTTGTTTACATTTTTTATTAGATTGTATAAGCAAACTAGTTTATCTATCCACATGGCTCTCTTCATGATCATCTTTTGATTAAAAGAATGAATGCATTTAAGAATACCAAACCAGTTTAGTGACACTCAGAAGAGAAAAGGGGATCTCTTTTACACACACAGACTCTAATAGCAGCACAATTGAAAAAATTGTAGATAAATTATATCTAATGGATCATACTTGTAATGTATACTTGTATATTGAGTTATCTAGATTGTTAGGAAAAGTAGGACAAAGTCTAAATTAGTGAGTGGTATGAGTTTTGGAGATTTGGCTATGTGTAATGATTCTTTTTTGGCTAAGTAGGCTTGGAGACTGCTGCAAAACAAAACATCAATTTTCTATAGAGTTTTCAAGGCTCGCTTTTTTCCTAACTGTAAAATCATGGAAGCAAAAGATTCAAGATTTGAATCCTATTCTTGGAGAAGTATACTCAAAGGAAAGGATGTTATTCAGAGGGGTTCACGTTGGCAGATTGGAGATGGAAGGATAGTAAAAATTTGGCAACTTCGCTGGTAGTCAATCAAATACCCTACTAAGATAACTTCACCAACAATTGATACAATGGAGGATGCAAGAACAGTGGATGTATTGATTGATGCACATACTTAACAATGGGATAAGGCTATGATTGATGGTATGTTTATCCCATAGGAAGCTGAGATTATTAAGAAAATCCCTTTGGCTTGTTTGGTTTCAGATGATGCTCTTTGTTGTCTATTTTCCCAATATGGCAAATATACTTGTAATTCAGGCTATCATTTCTTAAAAGAGGAGGCAAGCCAGATTTTCTGTTTAGCTCCTATGAACTAAGGCAGAGAAGTTTGGCGAGGTGTGTGGTCACTACTTTCCCCAAACAAAGTAAAGATTTAGCCACGAAGAGCTTGCAAGAACTCTCTGCCCACGAAGGTTAACTTAGTTCACTGAACTATTATTGATAGCCCTATGTGTGATCGTTGTAAAGAAGCTTCAGACAACTCTACATGCGTTATGGACTTGTTCAGCCCTAGATGAGGTATGGTCTAATGCTAACTTGTGGGATTTCCGAAGAGCTACTAACTTCAAAGACTTCAAAGGCCTAGTGTTATGGATCTTGCAGAAGAAGAATAACCTAGAATTGTTCGCTGTGATCATGTGGTTGATATGGAACCAGAGGAACCAAGTCCAAGCTCAACAACCAAACTTCAATCTATACCAAATGGCCCAGCTCCTGAAGGATCAACAAGAAGAGTTTATAGCAGCGCAAACTCCACTAAAACCCAGGACCCCTCGTCATCTTGTTTAATGTCATCCCCTTCCGCTTGATTTGCTTAAAATCAAATTTAAGGCGCCACATTCACAGTTGAGAATAAATTTGGCATTAGAGTTGTAATCTAGAATAGGCAGGGTCTAGTCATTGCCTCTTTCTCCTATATTCTTCCCCAGGCATATAGAGCAGTGGAGATTGAAGCCTTAGCAGCTGCTAAGGCTCTGTAGTTTGCTTTAGAATTAGGCATTTTAGAGGCTATATTGGAAGATGACTTGGAGATGATAATTAAACCCTTATAGAAGATGTTGACTCTTTGACAACTCATGGTTTGTTGATCTAAGATGAAAAGTTTTGTTCTAGATTCTTTACTCAATTATATCACTCTCACACTAGGAAAGAAGGTAATATGGTTGCACACAATCTAACTAGGTATGCAATAAATGTCTCAAATTATGTGGTGTGGATAGAGGATGTTCCACTATAAACTCTCAATGTAATTCAGGTGGATTTAGACAGCTTTTCTTAATAGAAGTTAAGTCTTTTTCCTCCCACAAAAAAAAAAAAAAAAGATGATTGTTAGGGAAAGCAAATGGATTTATTGAAATATATTGATTACATATTAATTATTTTTTAAAAAAATTTATAAATGGTTATATATAATTTTAATTTGACAACCAATCACGATGTTGTATGAATTATGATGAAGTGGCTCCTAAAATGGTAGCAACTTCAGAACCTTGCATTAATGAATATAATAATCAAACAATACATCAACTAGATTTCAAAAAAAGAAAAAGAAAAGTAATCATGAATGTGTTTGCCTAATAAATTGATGCTTGTTATATCGGTAATGCCTAATAAATCAAAGAGGAACTAAGAGTTTTGTAACTTAATCTACACATTTTGGTTTTTCTAATAAAAGTGTCTACAATTCAAATTCCTTAATCCTTAGTTATAACTATTAAATTATCAAAAAAATATATAGAGGGATGCATCATGAACCACACGTTGATATGGTGAGTAAAATATTTGCATTCCATCGAAGAGCGATGCTATATGCGAGAAGAAGTGGCTCCTAAAATGCGTGAAGAGCGATGCTATATATCGTATGAATTATGATGAAGTGGCTCCTAAATTGGCTGCAACTTTAGAACCTTGCATTAATGAATATAACAATCATACAATACATTAGCTAGATTTCAAAATAAGAAAAAGAAAAGTAAACATGAATGTGTTTGCCTAATAAATTGTTGCTTGTTATTATCGGTAATGACTAATAAATTAAAGAGGAATTGAGAGTTTTGTAACTTAATTTACACCTTTTGGTTTTTCTAATCAAGGTGTCTACAATTCAAATTCCTTAATCCTTCGTTATAACTATTAAATTATCAAAGAAAAAAAGAAGAAGAGGGATGCATCACAAATCACACGTTGATATGGTGAGTAAAATAATTGCATTCTATCATAGAGCGATACTATATGCGTGAAGAGTGATGCTATATGTTGTATGAATTATGATGAAGTGGCTCCTAAAATGGCAGCAACTTCAAAACCTTGCATTAATGAATATAACAATCAAACAATACATTAGCTAGATTTAAAAAAAAAAAGAAAAAGAAAAGTAAACATGAATGCTTTTGCCTAATAAATTGATACTTGTTATTATCGGTGATACCTAATAACTTAAAGAGGAATTAAGAGTTTTGTAACTAAACTTACACCTTTCGGTTTTTCTAAAAAAGCTGTCTACAATTCAAATTCCTTAATCCCTTTTTATAACTATTAAATCATCAACATAATATATGGAGGGATGCATCGTGAACCACACTTGATATGGTGAATAAAATAATTGCATTCCATCGAAGAGCGATGCTATACACGCGAGGAAGTGGCTCCTAAAATGCGTGAAGAGTGATGCTATATGTTGTATGAATTATGATGAAGTGACTCCTAAAATGGTTGCAACTTCAGAACCTTGCACTAATGAATATAACAATCATACTTAATACATCAGCTAGATTTCCCCAAAAAAAAAAAAAAATGTAAACATGAATATGTTTGCCTAATATATTGATGCTTGTTATTATCAGTGATGCCTAATAAATTAAAAAGGAACTAAGAGTTTTATAACTTAACTTCCACATTTTGGTTTTTTTAATAAAGGTGTCTACAATTCAAATTCCTTAATCCCTCGTTATAACTATTAAATTATAAAAAAATATATAGAGGGATGCATCACGAACCACATGTTGATATGGCAGGTAAAATAATTGCATTCCATCAAAGAGCGATGCTATATGCGTGAGGAAGAGGCTTCTAAAATGCGTGAAGAGTGATGCTATATGTTGTATGAATTATGATGAAGTGGCAGCAACTTCAGAACCTTGCATTAATGAATATAATAATCAAACAATACATTAGCTAGATTTCCAAAAAAAAGAAAAAAAGAAAAGAAGTAAACATGAATGTGTTTGTCTGATAAATTGATGTTTGTTATTATCGGTGATGCCTAATAAATTAAAGAGGAATTAAGAGTTTTGTAACTTAACTTACACCTTTTGGTTTTTCTAATAAAGGTGTCTACAATTCAAATTCCTCAATCCCTCGATATAACTATTGAAATATTCTATATATATATATATATGTATAGAGAGAGAGAGAGAGAGAGAGAGAGAGAGAGAGAGAGAGAGGGGGATGCATTACGAGCTACATGTGAGTAAAATAATTCTGTTCCATGGAAGAGTGATGCTATATGTGTGAAGAAACATTAAATAAAAAGTGATGACAAATGATGTTCACCAAATAGAATGGAATGAGGCATATGTTATATATGTATTTTTCAAAGCCTTTTATTTTCCAAGAAAGCATTTCCCATGAAGAAATCTTTAAGGACAAATTTGAGAAATGAAAGTGCATGGTGCAAATTGTTTTTGTTTTTTTTTTGTTTTTTGTTTCCTAATAAAACAAACACGCGTAAATTGCATTTTCCCCAATTATCCATTTGGTCATTTATAATTCCCTCATAAACTATAAAATCAGCCTAGATCCCCCCTCTATTATTTAAGATAGACAAATGCCCCCTATCGTTGTTTTTGTTGTTAACATATAATGAAATATTTTGATTCTTTTAATATTCATACTAAAGTTACTAAAATACCCTTGAGGGGGTCAAATTGAAAATAACCCAATTACCCCAATAGTTTTTTATTTTATTTTATTTTTTGAGGGGAATAACCCCAATAGTTAACATTAAAGAATCCACAGGATGCATTTTGTTTTTATACCTGTTACTTCTATATATGACATTTTCACACTTACAAAACAACCATTAACATTGGGTCATTTGCACTTCTTCCCACAAGGGTATTTTAATCATTTCAATAGAGAATATAAAAGAAATCATAGCATAGGTGAAAGTGTAATTAACCCAACAAATATTATTAGAGGATGGACAGAATCATAGCATATTCCAGGAGGCTTCTTAAAGTTGCTCTGAGTTGTAGGCTTGGTGCTCTGGTTGTACTTTTGATTTCTATACTCGTTTATCTAATAAAACTTCCTCATCCATCCAAGAAAAACAAAAGCAGTACTGGATAAGAAAACAAAATCCAATCATCAGAATTAATAATTTGATCTTTTCCCTAAGGAATCTTCCATTAAAAAATTTAAAAGGTAATAAACCTCATGTGCTAGAACTGCAGTACGCTTGCAAGTTGCAGCCATAACCAATTTGTCTCAAATTACTCAAAACATTACTTTAAAAAACTTTCCTTATTTACACACCAAACTAATCCATAATAATAAGTGCCAAAGCAGTCCCTTGATGGACACAATGAGCTTAATTGACTTGAAAAATATGGTATAGACTTGAAATTCTCATTTTCATCCATCACAACATTTTTAGAATGTTTTATGGACACAGTGAAATACTAAAACATTCTTATAAATGAAAAATCCTTACTAAAAAGGTTGGAATACTATTTCTTTATATCAAGTGAAAAAAAAAAAAAAGAAGAATCTTTTCCACAAAAAAAAAAAAAAAAGATTTACAAGATTTTTAGAATGTTTTATGGACAGAGTGAAATACTAAAACATTCTAAAAATGAAAAATCGTTACTAAAATGGTCGGCACACTATTTCTTTTTATATGAAGTGAAAAAAGAAAAAAAAAAAAGAGTTTCAAAAAAGGAAGAAACAGAGAGTCAAAGCAGCCAAGGCAGGCAGCTGGCACCAGGTAGAGAGAAAAAGAAAAAAGAGGAGATGCTAAATTGTGTGAGAATCGGACGCGAGAGTCGGACGCGGGGTTGGGTTGGGTTGGGTTTCCTTTCCTTCTTTATTTCTTTCTTCACTGACCGCCAAAGACTGTAATCAAAAACAAATTCCTCTCTCACAATTACTAGTAAATTATATAAACAAACACAGCCTCTCAATCCTCTCTCTCTCTCTCTCTCTGTGTCTTGTCTCTCCAATTTTCATCATTTCTTTGTTGTAATTGGAGAGACACACAGTGTGACCCACAAAGCCACAAAAAAAGAAAAAAACCACACTGATTAGGGGATGATGAATGGGCCACACGATCATCGCTTAAGATCTGCAAAGCCGCTCACCATTCATGGCTACGCTCAGTCTGGTGACCTTCTCGGCTTTCAGAGGCTACTCCGTGACAACCCTTCTCTTCTCAACGACACAAACCCCGTTGTAAGATCTCCCTTCTCTTCTTTTTTTCTTTTTGGTTTTTGGGTCTATGCGTTTCTATAAGTTTGTGGGTGAATTGGGTTTTGATAATTGTATTGTATCAATTAATTTGGAGTTTGAAAAGTTTGACCTTTGGTGGGTTAGGCAAGGCGTGTATTTTGCTGTATTAGTTTATCAAGGCAATCTAGAATGTCATTGTCCAAGTCCAAAAAAAAAAAAAAAGCATTGTTCTTTTTATTATTATTGTCTTTTTTTGGTGATTTGGAACTGTTTTTTTGGTAGGGTCTATGACTATGTAGATGTAATTTAGTTGAATATAGAGAAGTCAGAAGCACGCCCAAATGATGTTTTAATGAGATCCAAGGACAGATATGGAGATGGAGATGGAGGTTGATTTAGCTTGTTCACAATTGGGTTACTGTTGAATGAATTTTCTATCAGTGTGCATTAAGGATTGCATTGAGTCTTTACTCTTCTTAATCACACATTAGTTATGAGAGATCTAATTAGTTAATTTCACAATGAGCTCGCATAATGTGTGTCATGTAGTGATAAAATGGACTTGGTTTAATTAGACTAGAGAAGTTATCATTGCTGAATAGGGGTATATGGATGTAAAGAATGAGAACGCTCTAGAGTAGGTAGGATGAACACAGATCATATGAGTAGTAACTTCGGGTAACATAGGTGTGGAATTGATAAATAGTGGGTATGAGCTATGAACTATCATTTAGTTAGGCTTTTTCTTTTTGTTTATATTTGCATCTAGTTTTAAATAATATATTGAGGACCATGCTTTATCATGAATTTAGTGCATTCCTGAATCTGCATGTTTTATACAGTTGTTTAATCTTCTTTTTATGCATCCTTTTATTTTATTTATTTATTTTTGGCTTGATTTCAGATGGCACAGACACCGCTTCATGTTTCTTCTGGTTACAACAGGGCTGAGATAGTTCAATTTCTTCTTGATTGGCAAGGGCCAGGAAAGGTCGAGTTGGAAGCCAAGAACATGGTAGGTAAAACTTGGATGATCTAGATTGTTATGATGCTTGGATATTATTTGAGCATATGTTCATGGACTTATTGTTGTACTTTGCAGTATGGAGAAACTCCATTGCACATGGCAGCAAAGAATGGGTGCAGTGATGCTGCACGGTTGCTTCTAGCTCATGGCGCTCTTATTGAATCCAAAGCAAATGTGCATTTTCTTCTTACCTTATGATTTTTTTTATAGAGTTTGAGTTAACACAAGGGTTTGAAAGTGTTCTTATGTCTTCTTTTCCTGTCTTATTGAAGCAGAATGGAATGACACCATTACACCTTGCTGTTTGGTACTCACTTCGAGCTGAAGACTGCTCTACTGTCAAGACATTGCTCGAGTACAATGCTGACTGTAGTGCTAAGGATAATGTACTGTGGGTTACAATTGCTTGCTATATTTACATTTTAGTAAAAAATTATACTGTAGTGAATTGTAATACTTTGGGTTGCAGGAGGGCATGACACCTCTGAATCATCTCGCACAAGGCCCCGGAAGTGAAAAGTTGCGGAAACTGTTGCACTGGCATCTTGAAGAGCAGCGAAAGAGAAAAGCAATTGAAGCATGCAGTGAAACTAAAGCTAAGATGGATGAACTTGAAAATGAAATATCAAATGTAGTAGGTTTGCATGAGCTCAAAGTACAACTACGTAAATGGGCAAAGGGGATGCTTTTGGATGAGAGGCGTAGGGCCCTTGGGCTGAAAGTTGGCGCTAGAAGATCCCCACATATGGCGTTCCTTGGCAATCCTGGAACAGGTAATTTCTAGAAAGATTGTTTCTGGCTCATAATGATATTTCTATATTTGCTGTCAACACTGCTGATTTCTGTTTATTTTGCTACACTATGCTTTCTGTATTTTGAAGACAATCTCATCATAATGGGTGAGTAACCTCCCTTGAGCTTTGTGGAAATGTTATAAACCTCCTATTTTCAAAAATCACACTTAGCCCCTTGAGGTTACTAATTTTATTTTAGGTCTCTGGATTTTCCTGATCATATAAGCAATCTAGTTAGTAAATACTATATGAAGAGATTTTAATTTGAACAAAGTGTATTTTGACTTAATTTGCAATGGCACATAAATGATCATAGGGGTTATCCGTTATTATATATCAAAACCTCAAGGGGTGGAGTGTTGTTTATGAAAATAGTAGGTTTATGATATTTCCTCAAATCTCAATGGTGGTTAGTATAGTTCACCCCATTATAAATTAACATTATGAAAATGTAAAACATGTGTTGTTTTGGCATGGTGTTTTTATTGTGTATAATCACTAGATGTTCTATGTACAATGTGAACTTGAGTTGATTTGATAAAAATCCTTATCCAAACTATTTGGGATCAACTAAGTTTCCTCCCTCTCCAGTCTCCCCTACCCCACCCTTCCAAACCAAAAAAAAGGGACATACTTTAGGTAGTGGCTTTCTGGTTGTTAATTATGTTATTCAATATGTGTACTTTATGTCCATCCATGTATTTGATGCTCATTTTCTTCTGAAACCTGGAATATTTCCCAAGGGATTTTAACTGCTGCTTTTTGCCACACCACTTGCTTTGATTGTATCAAGAGATTACTCTGTTCTATCTTGTTTAATTAACTGGGAAAACATGATTATTATTACATTCAACAGGTAAGACTATGGTAGCTCGAATCCTTGGAAAATTACTCCATATGGTGGGTATTTTACCAACTGACAAGGTAACAGAAGTACAGCGGACTGATTTGGTTGGAGAATTTGTTGGTCATACTGGGCCAAAAACTAGGAGGAAGGTACTCCACTGGGCTTTATAAAATGTTGTTGTTATGTTTCTCCATTTATTTTATTTTATTTTATAAATAAATGCCACTGGGCTTTATAAAATGTTGTTGTTATGTTTCTCCATTTATTTTATTTTATTTTATAAATAAATGGGTAGGGAGAAGTATGGGCGCTTTACTGTAACAAGCTAATAATATAACACCATGCACAGATTAAAGACGCAGAGGGAGGAATTCTTTTTGTGGATGAAGCATATCGACTGATACCTATGCAGAAGGCAGATGATAAGGACTATGGATTGGAAGCCTTAGAAGAGATCATGTCTGTCATGGACAGTGGAAAAGTCGTGGTCATCTTTGCCGGGTATAGCGAACCGATGAAGCGTGTCATTGCTTCTAATGAAGGCTTCTGCAGACGGGTGACTAAATTTTTCTATTTTAACGACTTCAGTTCAGAAGAATTAGCCAAGATTCTCCATATCAAGATGAATAATCAAGCAGAGGAGAGCTCTTTGTATGGATTTAAGTTACACCCTTCTTGTACTGAAGAAGCCGTGGCAGCACTGATAGAGAGTGAAACAACGGAAAAGCAGCGTAAGGAGATGAATGGTGGTTTAGTGGATCCAATGCTAGTTAATGCTAGAGAGAATTTGGACCTGAGGCTCACTTTTGATTGTATAGACACAGATGAAATTCAGACTATTACCCTAGAAGATTTAGAAGCTGGTCTACATCTGTTATCACGAATGTCATAGTCTTGGATAAACTATGACAAGAACTCGGCAAGCTTTCTTTTGGCAGCCTATTAGGACTTATTCAAATTTGAATTAGGAAGATTTTTATCCGTACGCCTTTCCCTTCTTTGCACCATCTTGTAGGATTAGCTGCAGTTACTGTCAAAGATGTTGAAGCAGGCATGAGTAGCACTGATAGCTGGTGGGCCTATTTCCAATGAATTAATTTAATATCCTTTTGTCTTTGTAATTGAAAACTTCACGGCATCTGTCAATGGTGCTTGAAATCTTTGCTGGGTGGGGTTCTATTCAATTCATTATTTTGATTGATTTATTTGTGGCAATAAAATTCTTCTAAGTATTTTCTTGTTATTTGATGGATATCCAAATTCACATTGTTCAGCCAAACAATAAGATATTGCACAATTGCATGCATTTAGATCATTTTCATTTTGTTTACTAATTTTATCTGCAAAACTGGTTTTGTGCACTTAAAGTAACAGGGAATGAAGTATGAACGGTTGGAGCAGTTATTTGTTACTTCAATATAGGTGTCATATATGTTCAAAATTTGCTTGTGGGAGAGCTAAAATTTTCTCTATTCGTTCACCCAAATTAATCAGATGAAAAGCTTAAAAGAGTAACTTATGATTTTGGCATCTGAATTTTATATTAAAGTTTAATTTCTCCTTTTGAACTGCCAGTTTAATCGAGATGTTTTGAAAATGGTTCTCATTACCTTCTCAAAAAAAGAAAATGGTTCAATTTTGTCATTATCCTCAAATTCCTCTTAAAATTTGCGTGATTTTTGTGAAATTGTTTTGTAAAAAATCGACTCATTTAAATTGTAAATGGTTTTTTTTTTGATGAGCAAATTGTAAATGGTTTTATAATGTAACACCCAAGAGTTTTTTATTTTTATTTTTTTGACAAACAACACCCAAGAGTTTGTAAGATGTTAGTATATAATTTTGCCTTTGAATAATGTATTATAACTGGTAGCAAGGATAATAATAAATGTCTTCAAAACTTTGCCTTTGAATAATGTCTTCAAAACATTTTTTTTTTTTTTTTTTGAGAAGAAAGCAGTCTTCAAAACTTATATAATAAAAAAATTGATAAATTTAATAATTCATTAATTAAATAAAATTTAGACACATTGTTTTGTTTAAGAGAAAAAACAAATAAACATCTACGTGACAACATTCTTTTTTTGCTGAGATCTACATGACAACATTGAATCATTGATGTAGTGCAAAAAGCATAGAGTCAAGTCCTTGTCCCAATAATTGAAAATCAAATGTTCAAAGTTCATACTTCAAAGCCTTGCGACTTTTGCGTGCAAGCCAGAACTTTTTCAACAATATATTTATACTACATAATAAAACATGAAGGAAAAAAAAAAAAATCTGTATATAATGAAAAATTCCAAACCCCAAAGAAAAAAGACCACACAAGTATAATTATTATTAATTATATCAGTTTCTCAAATAAAAAAAACAAAAAAAACATACAAGTATAAAAGTATTATTGTATGGTACACAAACTGAAATAACCGCAATAACCAGAACCAGAGTCTCGCTGGAAAATCCTTCATTTTCTAGTTATCCAAACATCACAAAACAAACACACACACACACACACACTCTCTCTCTCTCTCTCTCTATCTGCAGAGAGAGAAGTATGGTCTCAGGCTCTTTGTCAATACTCTCTTCCACATCTTCATTTCTATCGAATTCCAACACCGATACAGCTTCCACTTCCATATCCACTAAACCCAAACCCAGACCCAGATCCTTCAACTCCTTCAAACGCAGCCTTGGCTCCCCCAAACCTCTCAATTTGGCAATCCCCAGAGCTTCGTTGACACAGCTTATTGAAGATGGCTCGGCAGAGCAGTTTTTGCAGAACAATTCAATTGCAGACTTCATGAGGTTCAAGAAGGGTGATGGTGGTGTTGATGGAGGAGGCACTGCGGAGTTACAGACTGCTGTGGTCAGCTACAGAAAGAAGTTTCCTTGGTCCCTTTTGCGTCCTTTTCTTCAGGTACATAAAATTCAAGATGGCTTTTTTTAAAAAAAAAAATAAAAAATAAAAAATTCACTTCAAGTGGGTGTGTCTGTTTCTTATCTGGGTTGTTGTTCTGACTCTGAGATTCTTGTTCTTTTGGTGGTCTAGGTTGATTTGGTTTCGACGATTCACATTGCGGATAAAGAGTATGTCTATTTGTTTTATAGAGTTTCAATTACTATTGTTCTAAAGCTTTGGTTTGTAGCTTCATTTGTATTTGTTGGTAATGTATGCTATTGGTTGTATGTGTCGGTATTATGAGATAGGTATAGGATATTTGGAAACAAAAGTGAAAAAAAATTAGGGTGTTGGTGACATAATAACACGGTGAATTCTTATAAAGATAGGTTGGTTTAATCTGAAACATGTAGTCTGAGAGTGCCACGTTTAGACCCTTGTTTTACGGTTTATGTAATTTTAAGCTAATACTAGAATTTAAGCCCCATTGTTAATGTAAATAAACAATTTACATATGCGTGGATAGAAAAACAAAAACAAAATCCCAATCAACAATCAAGCACCCACAAGAGCACTGAAGTGTTTAAGGAGAGGAAAAACCCAAGAGCCAAGTGAAAAAAAAACACTCTCCAGGACCTATAGCACCAAAAGATCTGCTAATCACGAATAGTTGCAGCACATATCACTTACAAAATCCTTAAAGCTAAGTAATGGCTATGTACTTGAGACTCTAGCTCTTGTTAGCAACCGATTCTTTGAATCCTTTCTTCTTAATTATCACCAGATCTGCAAGTTGATCTGCCATCCGCAAGATCAGGTCTCCTTGGTCACTTCAAGGCCTCTTGGAGATTTGGGATTGTTATCAAATAATTCCTAGCACCAGCAAACACTCAAGACTCTGAAGGTTACTTTGTGAGTGATGGATTTAATCTCCTCTCATAGTAATTGACAATTGGAGAGGGAGAAGGTAGAGAGATGCAAAGTATTGTAGTTCTAGGGCTCTTGGGTTCTCTCTAGCCCTTCAATATGGGGATTGCGTGTTGAATTTTGTTGGAAAAGAGAGATGTATAGTGAGGCCGCTGGAATAGCAGAGCAATTTGTTACTGAATTCTCTCAAGTTCTGTGATTTTCTTACAATCGAGAGCGATGTGAGTGAGGGGTGAACTAGCTATCAAACTGAAATTCAAACTTCTGATTTCCTCTCTTAATTTACTTGCCACATTGAATTTAGGTCGAATGAAATTCAGTAGCTTCCAACTTCAATTTCCAGCATTTGGCCTCACAAACCCATTACAAATTAAAACCCACAATAATACATTAGTACAATGTAAAATTGAAATTTGAATTACATCCAAACTTGGCACACGATTTTCCAACACATTAAGGGTCCTAACATAGTCTAATGAGGAGGAAGGATAGCATGAAATTTTTATTATTTGAAAGTGCCTTCCACCAAAAGTGACAAGTCGTGAATTCAAGTCTGGGAATCAGCCTCTCCAGAAAATATTAGGGGTAAGGTTGCCTTCCATGACTTCTTTTAGGTCCCACAAAAGTGGGAGCTTTGTGCAATGTGTGTGTGTATATATATATATATATATAGTGGAAATTGTTTCTTTTTTTTTTGGTGGTTGTGAAGACCTTTTATGAAATAAGCTCTACATCAAAATTGGTAGGCATTAGATGTAAACTTGGTTTATCATGTTGCATAGGGTAAATTAAACAGTTACAATATGTACGGGGATTGAGTAGTTGTATCAACGTTTCAAGCCCAAAAATTAGATTAAAGAAGTGGACAGTTAGAGAGTGAGGTTGAAGGATATTTATGAAGAGTTAGACTACAAGGAAAATCTGCATTGTGGAGACTCTTCAGACATCTATGTTTGAGAGAGCACGATACCACTCATATGGATTGATAAAGGGCGACATCTTGATATTACAAGATGTAAGTATGAGAAGGGATGGCAACATTTTTGCACTGGTTGATTAAGTTATTTAGTGGTATTTGGAATATGTGAAAGGTGATTATGTTCAAAGTAGTGTCTTTGTTTATTTTTTTGTTCAATTGTGCTATGCTATATGATATTGAATGTTGGGCTATTAAAAAGCAACATGTTCATAAAATATGTGTACTTCAAATGAGAATTTTAAGATGGATGAGTGGAAAAACAAGGAAAGATAGGATAGGAAATGAAGAATTTTGTTTACATCTATGGATGGCTTCTATTGATAAAAAAAAGAGAGGAATAGTCGCTTGAGGTGATATGGTTATGTGCAAAGGAGAGCTAATGCACCAACGATAATTTGATTTAAGTTGAGGAAATGAAAAGACGTAGAAGAAGACCTAAAATAACATTAGTAGAAGTAGTAAAAAAGGTATGTTAATTAACGCAGGTGACTGAGAGTATGATTTTAGATGGGATAAAATGGTGGAGAAGAATACTTGTGGTTGACCCCATTAATTTGTTGAGGATCCTAGCTCGTCCCAAAAGTGTTAGGACTAAGGTTTTGTAGTTGTTGTTGTTTAGTTATAAAATCCACATTTGAGTATAAAAACATACTAAATCTGGATCATTTTTCTATAACATCGTGGCATGGGGAGATGGAACAAGTAGCCAAAACAATGTGTTAAGTGCTGAATTCCTGTGTTATGATACTTTCTCATGAGAAGAGACGTGGAAATGGGATGGTGGGGTTTATAAATTAGGACATTTGATTCTTCCCTCAATTTAAGCTAAGAATTGGAGTTTCATTTGTTTGGGTTTAGTGCCTTTGTTTCTTGCTGAATTGACTTGTGAGTTGAGAGTGTTCTCTTTGGTTGGCAATTAAAATTTTGAGGCTACTAATTATTTTACCTTGTTTTCTTTACTTATCTCTTGATGTTCCACTGTATAGCCTTATGGCTAAAATTTTGAGCTTAATGAATATTAAATTCATAGGAAGGTGATTTAGGGGAAGATGATACATTCTTGACTTTATGTTCAAGCCCTTTTCTGAGTTTTTTTTATGACTCACTCCCTTGAATAGTAATTACTTGCCGTTTTGTTGACCTTTTTTCTTACTGAAGTATATTTTCCATAATAATATCAATTCGAACGATTCTGATCCATATGTGCAGATATTTTGCAACCCTCCAGAGGGAACTTGAACCATATGACTGTGTCCTCTATGAAATGGTGGCTAGCAGAGAGAGTTTAGAAAATAGAAGAAACGCCACTGCTACAAAAAGACTTAAAGGCTCACGCTCACGAGGTTTTAACATCCTGGGATGCATCCAGCGACAGATGGCTCGAGTTCTTATGCTTGATTTCCAATTGGACTGTCTAGATTACGAGGCTGAGAATTGGTACCATGCAGATCTTGACTATGAGACCTTCAAATTACTTCAGGTCTGTTCTTTTATCTCCTCTGCTTAAACTGGTCACGTCAACTAGTAATATTAGCCAATGAACTATAGTTCAAATGGTACCGCCTCTTGTAAGAGCAAGGTGGTTGTGGGTTCAAGATTCACTGGGAATACATATGTAACTACCAATAAAATAAAGTAATATTATAAAAATAGGTTCTAGTTCAAATCAGACTTTCTCCTATAAAAATGGGTGGAGGGTGAGGTAATGGGTTCAAAATTCACTAGATGCATATATAACTTATCTATATAAAAAAGGAAATTTACATATGCTTTGAGTTAATTTATTTCATTCTTCAGTGAAATTTTACAAGTGGGCTAGGTGGTCTAGAGATGATTTATTACTAGGTGGGTGGTGCTCTTTTCAAGTACGGACATGGATTTATCCCCAACTGCATGTCACTGTTTTTTTCTTTCATTAAAAGTTTTTCTTCTCTTTCAAAGTCTTGGTAGCTGTCTGGATGCATCCCTGCTGTTGTGCTTGCCCTATAACTTGTAGTGATGGCCTTTTATATATTTGTATATAATAATATAGTACTCTGTGTATGTGTGTGTGTTTTTTCTTCCCGTGGTTCAAAGTTGAAAGTCCACCATATTTCTTAATAATTTGTGACCTCTACATCTAATGCCATCCTATCATTTCTTTTCAGATTGAAAAAGGTGAAAGTTTTTTTACTTTTGCGAGAGATATGACTCTTCGATCAACAAAAGCCATGGTGCAGCCCCCTTCAATTCCAGAAGACCTTGATCCTTGGAGATCCAAGCTTCTATGGGCTTCACGTGTGCTTCCCATGCCACTTGTTGGCCTTCTCATTATTGGAAGTGTTTGTGATACAAGAAGCCAGGCATCAGAATATCCAGAACTGGAAGCCTTGTCTAGGCTTGATCTTGGTGCTGCAATGAAGGTCTTCTTGGCGAAGCGACTAACATCTGAGTAAGTACTAAGTATCTACCAGCTTCTTTCTTTAATTTCTCTATATTTCCTTATACATTTTAATTTCACTTGATTCAGGCATTGCTAGTTATTGTTTGATATAATGCTCAACTGATATTTTACTTTTAGAGTTTTGTATTATTACCTAGTTCTTTGTCTTGTAATTCACATAACTATAATTTAATTATCTTAGGAATCCAGTGAGAAACCGGGAAAGTATATGACATCAATCTCCAAGTGTTTCACTTTTAGATTTGTAAGGAAAAGGCAGCCCCACCTGGTGCCCTCTGGCAGAGAATTGGGGTGGATCATCTAGTTGCATCTTTATTTAGATAATGGTAAAACTTAGGTATAGTTTTTAGGTGTTGTATCTGATGCCACAGGTTTATTTATTTGGGTGTGTTTGTGTGTGCATGGGGTTGTGAAGGTTCACACAGGTGACAGCAGACGTAGAGGAGGGATCTGTTATTATTGGTGAGAGGAACAGAGCTGCGTTAGAGGCACTTAGAAGAGCAATGGATGAAGGCAATAATAGGATTGCCATACTGTATGGGGGTGGCCACATGCCGGACTTAGGGAGAAGATTACGAGAGGAGTTTGATCTAGTCCCTAACCGAGTGCAGTGGATAACAGCTTGGTCTATAAGGAATCGGATTCTAAATAGCAATTCCCTTCCATTTCTTAAGACACTGGCCAAAGTCTCAGGTTGGCCACTAAATCGCTACCAGACATTGGCACTGCTCATCTTTTCCTCAGTGCTGGCAATAGATCTTTGGTTTTGGGAGCTCTTTTTCGGCAATGTAGTTAACTGGATCTCGCAACTTTTATCTGAAGTTATTCAATATGTTGATAATGCACAGGTGATGTGATAATTGTAACTCATATCCATTTACTACTAGACATTCTTTATAAGCTTGTGTAAATATTTTAAACTTGCCTCATTAATAGATAGTAAATCACTTGGTCAATCCAAATATTAAGTATGATTTTTGATTGACGAAGTTTTATTGGACATCATTGTGGTAGAACATCAGCCTATACACTAGTTCAATGTGTCTTATCTTTGTACAACATTTGGTTACTTCTAACTGGATATGGCTAGAATTAATAGTTGTTGCTTTGTTGCTAAAAGTATCATGGGAATATGTTCTTTGGCCGTCTCCCTCTTCTCTTTTCCTTTTCTTTCCCTAAATACAGTGTAGGGTTGAAATTTATAGAAGTGAATCACTGTGTTATTCAACTGTCTGAAAGTATGCAGTAGAGCATAAGTAGAGCCATGAGGGGAAGTGCATGAACTAGGATGTGGAGTCAACCGGGCCATCAGTGGGTGTCGCATGAAGTGAGCCCAGGTGACAGCAACATGCCAACACCACCCTCCCAAGTCCCAAGTAGGAAAAAGGATCCTGGATACCTGCTGCATGTATCTGAAAAACTGGATAGCATCCTCCTAAGTAGACAAGCATTGCCTAATTGAAACTTTTTCCTTGAATGTAACCCAGAAGGAATACCATGAATAAGGAGCTATTATAACCCTTAATTAATCCAACAATTATCTTATACATTGGTATATGTATCTTTCCTCTTACAATGTGTGAACCTTATAACTGTGTGGAACCCATACGTTGTGAGATGGTGATGCACAAAACCGTTGCATGAGGTACTCTATCTAGTTATTAATGATCCTTGCTCTTTAACTGAAGTGTTTTAAATGAAGTTGCACAGCACGAAGTGGAGGCATTCTTGTGGCACATTTGAGATCAAAAGCCAGAACGGAGGCTCATGAATAAAGCCACTTTAATGGTCTGTTTAGATTGAGGGGAAGAGGGAGGAGAAGTAGAGTAAAGTAGATTTAACTTAAAATTAGTTTATTTTTAGCCAAATTCTATTTTACTCCCCTCTACTCCACTTCCTTCCACTCTCAAATCCAAACGGGCCCTAAAGGCAGAGATTGTAGCAACATTATTGCATCCAAGACATTGCAATCAAGTTACCAATTTGTGCAAGCTTGCAAGAAATGACAATGTCACTCAAATGCTTAGAAATGCATACATCCTAATTGACATATTTAACATACACGATTCATTCATTCATCTTTGATGGAGTACAAACTCGTCAGTCACAACAGGTACGTCCAGATGAAGCAAAACCCTTGCTGTTGCGGATATGAAATTGGCAAGGTTATTTCCTTTGAGTGGTCACTGGTGTGGTGCTTGCCACAACGCCTTCGATGCTGAAGATAGTAGAAGGAATCTCGAAATAAAAACAATATAGCCAAAAATCAGTAAGTATTTCTGAGTGTGTCTGTGTACCTTCTGTTGGTGCTTATGAGGATCTTATATATGTTTTTACAGCTTTTGGCCGTTGTGGTAGTTATTGTGGTTTTAATGCCCCTTTTGGTAACGCTTTATGCTTAGTAATGAGGACTTCAATGGGCGTTTAACGTTTATATAACTGTCTTTGTAACTGCCCAAGACATTTTTGCTGGTATTAAATGATTTGGATATCTTTGTCAATGATGAGGACATCTGATGGGCTCGTCTCGAGAAATGGTCTCATCTATAACGCTAATCTCATCAATGGAAGTTGATTTCGTCAGTCTCGTCAATCTTAATACACAAATATTGAAATAAAGTGCGACTCTTGCTAAACAAACATCATAACCATAGTGAGACTTCAGTCCTTAGTACAACTAAAACGATAAATTCCAACTTACAAATGACGACCTTTGAAAACTTAAGACGAGGTTGAAGCTCCCTTCTTCCTCGGCCCTGCCTGAGTACCTATACTCCCGACAAAAAAAAAAAAAAAAAGGGTTGAAAAACACATAAGCCAATGAAAACTGTATCAATCCAACGGTGTTAGACACATGAAGGACCCAATTCAGTAAATCCAACTTGGAACTAGTTCTTGTTTTGTTTAATATGAAATTCGAATGAAAAAGTATCAAATTTAGAACTAATTATTCTGTAAATCGCAAAAATTACCAAACTATAGAAATAAATACTTATAAAACTAGTTAATATAGTGGCTGAGTTCATGAGTTAATCACTTTCCAGACAAGCCCCCAGAAAACAAAACTGTAAAAGAACAATTGAATTATATTTGTTAGAATATAATTATGTAGATAATAATGATTTTGTAAAAATACCATAGACTTGGACTATAGCTAGTAGCTACTAGATACTAGCTGTGGTTGTATTTTGTTATATATTTATATATATTGAGTTCAGTTCATTATAAATTTAAAATTCAGTAATGTGCTTCTCCTGTTTTATATGACACACTAAGGGTCTGTTTGAATAGAGCTTATTGCTGAAAACTGAAAATATTGTAGTAAAATAATTTTTAAATATGTGAATAGTACTGCGAGACCCATTTTTAATAAAAAATTGCTAAAAAAGTACGTGAACAGTGTGCGCACACTACGCGCTTTGTCCCCTCAACAGCAAAAAAAGAAAAAAAAAAGAAGAAAAAAAAAGAGAACGCAATTGCTGAAAACGCAGCCACAATATAAGTTGGATCCAAACACATTCTAAGTATCCGTTTGGCTCATGCGTTCACGATTTGTGTTTGGACGTTTCAGCCTTTTTTTTATAAGCAGTGCCTATCACATTGTTCATGAACTGTACAAATAGGCAAATGAATAGTAACCCATGCGTGAACAGTAAATTTTTTATTATTTTCAGTTTTCAGTAAAATAAGCAGTATAATCTATCTATATATTACTAAAAGCTGAAGCGTAGTGTTTAACACGTCAGTGCCCACATCATTATCTTTTTTCTTTCCATTTTCTTATAATTATTTTTGATATATTTTTTTTTATTTCATATTTAAACTTCTCCAACCTTTCTCACTCCCTTACTTTTTCATCTCCTCACTACTTCTCCAATGTTTCTCCTTCTCTCACATTCTCATCTCCTCACTACCCTCTACATTAATATCATTCTTCATCTTTTTCTTTATCTTCCTCTATTTTTGTCTCTTCTTATTCACACCTTGTTATTATAAATTTGTCACTCTCTTTTATTCTATGCATATTTTTCCCTTAAAAAAAAAGGTTTTCTCTCTCTCTCCCTCTCTCTCTCTTTCACACTCTCTCTCTCACACACTCACACACACACACACACACACAATTTTTGGGTGGATTTTTATTTTATTTTTTTCTTCTATCTTCGCTTTAGGTTGATAATTTTTTATATTCTTTAATCTACTTTAGGTTAATGCGATTCAATTTTGTTTATTTAAATTGTTGTGTCTTTTTTCTCTCTCTTTGATTGTTAAATGTTATCCTATATTGCGTTATAAATGATTAAATATAAAAATATAATATTATGTTTAATGCTGCTATGCTCACATTAAGCCACGTCAACATCCACATCATTATTTTTTTTCTTTCCATTTTCTTATAATTATTTTTAATATTTTTTTTATTTCATATTTACACTTCTCTAACCTTTCTCCTTCTCTTATCTTTTCATTTCCCCATTACTTCACCTTTCTCCTTCCCTCACCTTCTCATTGCCCTACTACCCTCTACATTAATATCATTCATCTTTCCCTTTATTTTTCTTTGTTTTTGTCTCTTCTTATTCACACTCTCTTACTATAAATTTGTCGTTATCTCTTTCATTCTATGCATAATTTTCCCTTACAAAAAAAAGGTTCTCGCTCTCTCTCTCTCTCTCACTCTCTCACAAACACACACACAAAATTTTGGGTGGATTTATATTTTTTTATTTTTCTTGCATCTTCACTTTAGGTTGATAATTTTTTTATATTCTTTAATCTACTTTAGGTTAATGCGATTCCCTTTTTTTTTTTTAATTGTTGTGTGTTTTTTATCCCTCTCTTTATTGTTAAATGTTATTCTATATTGCGTTATAAGGGATTAAATATAAAAATATAATATTATTCTACTACATAGCATGATTTGGATAATTTAATTTGGTAGCTATTGTAATTTGATAGCATGATTTTTATAGTGCTCAATTTAGATGTTAAAGTATGAGACTTTAATCATTTTTGTTAATTTTTTAATCCTTTATGGTGGACAAAGTGCTCTTAATAATTGTATTAGAAGTACTCTATAATGCCATTTATTTAGAGAAAAGCAAAGGTTGGCTAAACAAAAATTATTGGATGAGAGACAAATATTATCTTTCGCAATTTTACTTTAATTATTATTATTATCATTATAATTATAATTATTACTATTATTATTATTTTATAACATTGCATATATAGAAATTTAATTCTTAGATTTTGTAAATAATTTTTTTATTTGATAATATGTTTTGGGTGGATGAATTTACTATTTCTGCAAAGAAAATAATCTTAGTAGATTATAAACAACAAATTGTTTTCCTAATTGGTCCAATAAATCATTGTTAAGTTTTATTAATTTTTTTAGTTACTTTTTTCAGTGTTTTGGATTATAGGCAGAAAAAATAAGTTTGAAAAAGTTTATTTAAAACTAAAAGAATAATTTCTAAATTTTATATTCTTTTTAATGATTTACAAAATGTTATAAATAACCTTTATTAAAAAAATAAAATTTTAGTATAAAAAAATTATTAAATTTATGATTTATGATTATTCCTATATTACATTAATGATTATTCTTATAATAAATAAAAATATAATTACAAAATACATTACTCTTTGTTAAATTAGTTTAAATTGTATAAAAATAATTCATAAAATCACCATAAAAATAATTATCATGCGTAATGTGCAGGTTTGCAGCTAGTATAAATAAAAGACAAGAAAAGTAAAAGTGTGTACATTACATTAGGCAGTATCTTTATTACCTTGTCTGAAGTTGTACTTGAAGCGGACAACAACGTAATGCAAATACCTCATTCTACCGGTTCCAGTAGTCTTCCTCCGGATTGCCTTCTCACTCCAATTGTCTAAAAAAAAAAAAAAATGGCATTGAAATTGCAACAAACACACTCCATACACAGAGAGCAGAGGCAGAGCTCAATGCAAAATATTAAAAATCTCTTAGGTCTTTAGGTCTTAGGTCTTAGCTCTTACATCTTCTGATACGACTAGCAGGGAAGCCACAAGAAGCACAGCGACTCTTCTGAAGATGAAAGCTATGACGGCCGCACCGCACGCAGAGTGTGTGAGTCTTGTTCCTTCTCTTCCCGAAGCTTCCTGTTCCCTTCCCTTGTTCAACATTAAACAACAATTTAATTGATTCACTTTGCTTGCTTAGAAATTAAAAAAAAAAAAAAAATCGAAAACATAAAAATTGAGAGTATGGATGTGTTGGAAATAAAACAAAATACTGATGGACCTTTCCTCACTTGCTCTCACAAATATCCACACATTTCTTAGTGTATAGAAGAGACCCACACTCACAAATTAAATAAAGGGAGAGAGAGTGGAGAGGGAAGAGTTAGAACTGTTTAAAGTTTAGTATTTCTCTTCAACTCTTGCATAAAACTTGATGGATGAATGAGTTTATATGGTATACCATCCAACCTTTAACTCTTACTACATTTATTTTCTAACTCTTACATTCATAAATCCCACACATAACTTCAATAAACTTCCCACTACATTAACTTATGAAACTCACTTATTTATGAATAATTAATTAAAAACAAGTTTAACTTCTAACATCCCCCCTTAAACTTGTTTTCTTGATTACTCCAAGTAAGGCTCTGAGCTTGTTAAATGTGTCATACTTGAGTGGTTTAATGAGTATATCTGCAACCTGATCATGTGACTTTACAAACTCAAGATGAACTTTCTTTCTTGCAATACTTTCTCGAATAAAATGATATCTTGCGTCGATGTGCTTGCTTCGGTCATGAAAGACTGGATTCTTTGCAAGAGCTAGTGCTGACTTATTGTCCACAAATATCTTCATAGCTTCTTCTTGAAACATCTGCAACTCTTTCAATAAACTTCTAAGCCACATTACATGACAAACACTGGAGGTAGTAGCAACATACTCAGCTTCACAAGTGGAAAGCGTCACGATTGGCTGCTTTTTGGATGTCCATGTAAATGCAGTATCACCCATATAGAATACAAAACCAGTAGTACTCTTTCTATCATCCGTATCTCCAGCCCAATCACTATCACTGTAGCCAACAAGTTTAAAATCTTTAAAGGGTGAATACAACAGTTCATAATCCAATGTACCTTTTAAATAGCGAAGAATTCTCTTGGCAGTCTTCAAATGAGTCATCGTTGGTGCTTCCATGTAACGACTAACTAGTCCAACGCCAAAAAGAATGTCTGGTCTTGTGCATGTTAGATACCTCAGACTTCCGACTAAACTCTTGAAAAGTGTTGGATTAACCTTCTTTTCATCGTCATACTTTGACAACTTCACTCCACATTCTACAGGGGTGCTAACTGGATTGGAATTTAACATCTCAAACTTCTCGAGAATATCCTTCGCATAACCTTCTTGGGAAATAAAAATCCCATCCTCCATCTGCTTCACTTCAATGCCAAGATAATAGGCCATAAGTCCAATATCTGTCATTTCAAACTCTTTAGTCATTGCTTTCTTGAAGTCTTCAAACATACTTGGATTGTTGCCTGTAAAAATCAAATCATCTACATACACACAAACAATTAAGATATCTCCATTTTTATGCACCTTACAATAAAGCGCATGTTCATGTGGGCATTTTAAAAACCCATTAACCTGGAAGTATTTGTCAATTCTACTATTCCAAGCTCTTGGTGCCTGTTTCAGGCCATATAGAGCTTTCTTTAACTTCAAAACTTTATCTTGCTGCCCTTGTACAACATAACCTATAGGCTGCTCAACATAAAGTTCTTCCTCAAGGTAGCCATTCAAAAATGCGGATTTTACATCCATTTGGAAAATTCTCCATTGATTCTGAGTTGCTAAAGAAATTAGCAATCGTATAGTTTCCAAACGAGCAACTGGGGCAAATACCTCATCATAATCAACACCTTGTTGTTGACTATAGCCTTTCACCACCAATCTTGCTTTGTATCTGTCTACCTCTCCTTTTGCATTCTTCTTTAACTTGTACAACCATTTTACACCAATTGTCTTCTTTCCAGTTGGAAGAGTTGCAAGCTCCCATGTATCATTCTTCTTTATTGCCTTGATCTCTTCATCCATAGCATTTCTCCATTTTTTGTGTCGCACTGCTTCTTCAAATCCTGTAGGTTCACAATCAGCAAATAGACAAAAAAGTGTTACATCATCAGTAATCTTTATTGAATCATAAAGATCTTGGAGACTTCTCATTTTTCTTGGTCTTTCACTAGAACTTCCTTCTAGTAAAGATGATGATGATGGACTTTCATGAATAAGAGATGATGCTACTGGTGATGGAGGTGAAGTGATAGGCTCTTCCTGAACTTCATTCCCTTGATCTTCCTCTTCAGATAGAGGAAAGAAATCATACTTGTCCTCTTCTTGGGTGCTCCAATCCCATGTGCCTTCTTCGTCGAATTCTACATCTCGACTAACAATGACTTTTCCAGTGCTCGGATTATAGAGCTTATAGCCCTTAGAGCTTGGATCATAGCCAATGAACACATACTTCTTGCTTTTATCATCTAGCTTGGATCTCTCTTGATCTGGTACATGTGCATATGCAATGCTTCCAAACACACGAAGATGGGAAATTGTAGGCTTCTTCCTACTCCAAGCTTGTTGTGGGGTTTTTCCTTGTACACTTCTTGTGGGGCAACGATTGGACAAATAGATTGCACAATCTATAGCTTTAGCCCAAAATTCTTTAGGCATTTTCTTGCTCTTCAACATGCTTCTAGCCATATTAAGAATTGAACGATTCTTTCTTTCTGTTACACCATTTTGTTGTGGTGACCTTGGAACTATTAAAGGGCGACGAATCCCATTTGCTTCACAAAATTCTTTGAATTCATTTGATATGAATTTGCCTCCTTTATAAGATCTTAAGGCCTTAATTTCATAACCACTCTGCTTTTCTACAAATGCCTTAAATTTCTTAAATGCACCAAATACTTCAGATTTTTGCTTCAAAAGATATACCCACGTTTTTCTACTAAAATCATCAATAAAGAGAAGAAAGTAGTTATTTTTACCAAGTGATGATGGCTTGATAGGTCCGCACACATCAGTATGAACAAGTTGCAATGGCTTGGTTGCTCTTGTACTAGCTTCTTTTGGAAAGCTTTTCCTTGATTGCTTGCCAAGGAGACATCCTTCACAAAGCTAGTTAGGATGCTCAATGGAAGGCAATCCTCTCACCATCTTCATCTTTGTCAACAACTGTAGTCCTCCAAAGTTTAAGTGCCCAAATCTTAGATGCCAAAGCCAAGAAGAATCTTTAAAACAAGCCTTTAGACATCTAAAAGCATCAGTTTGAATATTAACAAGAACATTCTATTTCTTGTCATAGGTGCACTAGCTATCACATTATTTCGATGATCCCTTATTAAGCAACTACGATTTTTCAACTGAATATCATAGTCTTTCTCAAGAAGTTGTCCTAAGCTCAAAATATTAGTTTTCATGCTTGGCATATAATATACATCAGAAATAAATTGATGATCTCCATTCTTTAAACGGATAAGAATTTTACCTATCTCCTTCACTGAAACTTTGGATGAGTCACCAAAGATAACACTCCTGACTACCGATTCATCAATTTCCATAAACATCCTTTTATTCCCACACATATGGTTGCTAGCACCAGAGTCAAGATACCACGCACTATTTTCTTCTTTATCTTCTCCTTTGTATGCCAACAACAAAGTCGGCTCCACTTCTTCATTTTTATCTTCAACATAGTTAGCTTTCTCCTCAATAGTGTTAGCGGCATTTTTACATTCAGAAGCATAATGCCCATACTTTTGACAATTATAACATTTGATATATACCTTCTTCTATATGGTCTTGAGAAACTTCCTCTTCCACGATCTCTTGTGGATTGTGAACTTTGACCCTTCTCTTCATAATTGGGAGAGTTTTGACTATTTCTTCCTCCAGATCCTTTCCCTCTACCACGTCCATGTCCTCGGCCTCTTTGGCTACTTTCACGCCAACCTTTCTCATTCAAGGTGAGCTTTGCTTGTAGGACTTGCTCTAAAGGCTCTTACTTCTTCTTATTGAGCCTTTCTTCATGGGCTTGTAATGATCCCATGAGTTGGTCAATGGTCACTGACTCTAAGTCTTTTGATTCCTCAATTGCTACAGCGATATAGTCAAACTTAGAAGTTAATGACGGTAGAATTTTTTCTACTACACGGACATCATCCAAGTTCTCACCATATCTCTTCAATTGATTTACAATTGCCAACACCCTTGAAAAATAATCTGAAATAGATTCAGATTCTTTCATGTGCAAACCTTTAAACTCACCTCTCAATGTTTGAAGGCGAACTTTCTTCACTTATCAACTCCCGTTAGAGAGTTCTTAAGAATCTCCCATGCTTGCTTGGATGAAGTTGCATTTGCAACTTTCTCGAACATAGTTTCATCCAAACCTTGATAGATCAACGTAAGAGCTTGTTGATCTTTCTTTCGAGCTTTTTGCAAGGCTTCCCTTTGGTTTGGGGTTAAAGATTCTTCATCTTGTGACTCCACATAACCTTTCTCCACAATCTCCCACGCATCTTGGGATCCAAGCAACGCCTTCATTCAGATACTCCAATTTTCAAAGTTTTGTTTGGTAAGTCAAGGAAATTGGAATGATGCCATCCCATTAGCAATAGCCATTCTCACCACGAACTAGTGGCTCTGATACCACTTTGTTGGAAATAAAACAAAATACTGATGGACCTTTCCTCACTTGCTCTCACAAATATCCATACACTACTTAGTGTATAGAAGAGACCCACACTCACAAATTAAATAAAGGGAGAGAGAGTGGAGAGGGAAGAGTTAGAACTGTTTAAAGTTTAGTATTTCTCTTCAACTCTTGCATAAAACTTGACGGATGAATGAGTTTATATAGTATACCATCCAACCTTTAACTCTTACTACATTTATTTTCTAACTCTTACATTCATAAATCCCACACATAACTTCAATAAACTTCCCACTACATTAACTTATGAAACTCACTTATTTATGAATAATTAATTAAAAACAAGTTTAACTTCTAACAGGATGGAGTAGTAGACGGTGAAGATTATTACCATGTTGTTGCGATTGCAGAGACCTTTAAAGATTTTTTTTTGGGTGCTTTCTGCTCTGGCTCATGACGATGCGAGTTGCATGGGACGTGTTTTTTAGGCGGTGCGTTTTTCTTTACTAAAATACTATTGACCTCCTCAGGAATTACGAATCCGAATCTTCTCCATTTCCCTTTGAAATGGAGAGTGTCCAGTTGAGGGTCAGGATTTGTTTGAAAACTATCAAGGATCAAAATATTGCCACGTCAATTAAAATGTTAAAAACTTCTGGATGCTCTCCATTTCCCTTTTAAATGGAGAGTGTTGAAATGGAAAGTGTCCAGTTGAGGGTCAGGATTTGTTTGAAAACTATAAGGGTCAAAATACTGCCACGTCAATTAAAATGTAAACACACAATTAACTATGGTTAAACACTTAAACTAGAGGGTTGTTTAACTCAACCAGACAAAAGTTACTGGAAAAAAAAAAAAAAAAAACCTTTTAGGAGGGAAAAGTGAAAACCAAACGTGCACAAAATAGAGGTTCAGAAAACAACCACATCTCTGTAACCTCATCTCTGTTTTTTGTAGATTGGTTCAAAGAACAAGTTTAGAGCACATCTTGTTTCTATCTTGCCAAAACAGAGGTATATCCGTAAAACTTGTTTATGCTTATCTTATTTGATGTTTTATTATTTTTCTGCATTTATATTATTGTCTTGGTGAGTTTATATTGTTGTTTTGGTAGGTGGATGCAAGTTAGAGTCTATCTGAATTTTAATTTTTAATTTTTCGAAATAAAGATTGAATCTTTATAATGGCTGGATGATTCTTGGAGTCCATCTCATTTTTCTGAATTTATATTGTTGTCTTGGTGAGTTTATATTGTTGTTTTGATGGTTGGATGCAAGTTAGAGTCTATTTGCACTTTTATTTTTAATTTTTTGAGATAAATATTGAATCTTTATAATGGCTGGATGATTTTTGGAGTCCATCTCATTTTTCTGCATTTATATTGTTATCGTGGTGAGTTTATATTGTTGATTTGATGGCTGGATGCTCTTTCATTTTTATGGTCAATTTTTTCTAGGGATAATGATTGGAATACATGTTTCTTCTAATGTGCCCATGGAATCTACCCCATTTAAAGGGATGAAGTTTGAAGTAGATGAGATTGCATATGATTTTTATAATGAATATGGCAGAAAGGCTGGTTTTAGTATTAGAAAAGAGTATGTAAATAAATGTAAAAAGACTGGAGTGGTTACTTCAAGGAGATTTGTGTGCGCCAAGGAGGGAGTTCGAGGCAAAGACAAGAGAGATCAGAATATAAAGAATCCATGAGCAGAAACAAGATGTGGTTGTGAAGCACGTTTGGTTATTATACTTAATCGAGATAGTAAAAAATATGTGGTGAATGAATTTATTGCTGAGCAAAACCACTATCTCCACCTCGCATCAACTGTGCACATGATGCCATCACAAAGAAAAGTGGCTGCAACTCATGCTATTGAAATTGATTTGGCACATGATTTGGGATTAAGATTAAAGCAATCTTATAAGCTTCTTAGTAAGCAAGTTGGTGGATATGACAATCTTGGTTTTACCAAGTAAGATCATAAAAACTATTTACGCACTAAGCGATAGAGAGTCATGGAGTATGGGAAAGCTGCTAGCTTGGGAAGATATTTCAGTCATAAACTTAAGGAAAATTCTTCATATTATTTCGCTAATCAATTGGACTGTGAAGTGTTGATTACTAATATCTTTTGGGCCGATGCAAGAATGATCATTGACTATAGCCACTTCAGTGATGTAATAACGTTTGATACAGCGTATAGTACAAATAGAGATGCAAGACCACTTGGAGTATTTTTGGGTCTCAGTCACCATAGAGAAACTGTTGTATTTGGAGGTGCACTTTTATATGATGAAACGATTGAATCTTTTGTATGGTTATTTGAGACCTTCTTAGAAGCAATGTCTGAAAAGAAGCCAATCACTATTTTCACAGATCAAGATGCAGCAATGTCAGCTGCAATAAAAGTAGTCATGCCTAAGACATATCATGCATTTTGTAGTTGGCATATATGGAAAAATGCTAAGAAACACTGGGGTCATTTACTCAAAAATGAGTCTTAATTTAACGATGATTTCTTAGCATGTATCTATGAGTATGATGGTGAAAATGAGTTTCTTACAGCTTGAAATGAAATGCTGGATAAGTACAATGTTCGTGAAAATAAATGGCTAATTGATCTATTTAAATTGAAGGAAAAATGGGCCCAAGCATATGTTAAGAGAACTTTCACAACAGGAATGAAGACAACCCAGCTTAGTGAGAGTTTCAATGCTGACTTGAAAGATTGATTGTGTACTGATCTCAATATAGTAGAGTTTTTGACTCATTTTGAAAGAGTTATTAATTAAAAGCAGGATAAGGAGTTAGAAGCAGAATACAACTCTAGACATAAATTTCCAAGATTGAAGCTCAAAAGCTCTCCTATGCTTGACCAAGTAGCAACAGTGTGCACGCCTACGTTGTTTGATTTATTTCAGACAGAAGTTGAAGAGGTAATGACACTTTCCATCCTAAAACGCAATGTGAGTCAAACACAAAGTTATGTAGTTGGATTTTTCAATCAATATGGAAAATATGAAGTCATGTGGAATCCATTAGATGAGATTCTATCTTGTAGTTGCAGAAAATTTGAGTCATTTGATATTTTATGTAGGCATGGTTTGAAAGTTCTTGATGTATTGGATATAAAGTTGATTCTTAATAGATATATTACGAAGAGGTGGAGAAGAGATGCAAAAGATAGAAGCAGAAAAAATTGCATAACATATAACATTAAGCTGAATAGTCGATTGAAATATGTAGATCGGTATCAAGATTTATGTCCAAAATATATTTAATTGGTGAATGAGGCATGTGAAACTAAAGAAGGCCATACTATTCTAAGCTTAGCAATTGCAAATTTGAAAAAAAAAAACTTTGTGACCTTAGGAATTGCAAAGCTAATGTAGAAGAAAACATCATTAGGCCTTCCACCGATTTTGCAGACAAAGAAGATCAATAGATCTTGAAGAACAAGACTAAAGTAAAAAACTAAAGTCATAACCCAGTAAGCATGAAGCAGTAACCACCACTTAACTTCTTTCTACATCCCAACAGTGTAAGAAGAAATATGGCAAGTTCCAGATATTAGAATCAAACAACAAAATATTTTTTTGAGTTCCACAGTACATTCATCTTCACCTTCTCATTGCACATATCTTCATCTTTGTTTCTTCTTCTTCTTCCAGAAGGTGTTCATGCAATTTATATTTCATCAAAACAACTTGACCAAAGAGGCATGTGACTTGGTCTTTATTTTCTTATTATTCAATTCATTCTTCCTTTACATCTCCTCCTGCAAAACTCAAAGCCTAAAAAACTGAAGGCTCCACCTCCTCATTATTGCAAAAGTACGACCTCCTTCCAATCAATTCAACTACTCTTTTCGCCGGCCCTGAGTCCCTTGGAGTCTCATTCACAAACCGGAGTGTCCTAATCTTTGGAAGCACGCTACCCACCTTAGAATTTGATGCTGCATTACCATCCTCCTCACCCTTGTACACCATTACCTCACTGGGAATCTCCAATCACTTCTTCACCCAACTCTTAGTCCCTTGATTCCCACTCAATTTTCCCACTGATGAAGCTCGCCTTTTGTCACACCTCTTCCTATCATCCTTATCATTCTCCGGTGAAGACCGCTTCCTACCATCACTCAATCTCAAATTCCCATTACTCTGATTAGCAATCTGATTATACTTGCTCGCCATAACTTTGCCTGGCTTCACTAGCTTCTTTATCGACTTTTCTCCATCTCTAAACAACTTCTTTGGCTGAATTGATGCAATAACCCCATCTTCTTTCTTCACAAGCCTTTTAGATGTCATTATCGTGGCGGCTTGCTTAGGAGACTGAATCTTTCACACAGTTTTGCGCGATTTTGGGTTGAGACTCAGACTTTTACCCCTTTCTTTTGTCACCTTCAACTCATCTATATTTTGAAGCTTCCAAAAGCACGATTTTCGGCGATTCTGTATCGACTGGACTGGCATGGTCTCCGACTTCTGCCTAGCTTTGGCTCTGGTGAGTATTTTGGAAGGCCCTAAACTCATACCCCTTCTAATAATCTTCGATTTCATGCTTGAGGGTAAAGGTTCTACAATCTTTTTCATCAAATCCAAATTCTTCACACTCTGTTTTGGCTCTATAAACTTCGCCTGCACAACTATGCAGAAACTAAACAGAGTGTGAAGAATTTGAAACGTTGATAGAAAAACAAGGTAGAGAGAAGAAAAAGAGGACTATGGATATGAAACTGAGAGTTTAAACTTTGAAATTTCAGATGGGCTGGTGAGAGAAAAGAATATGCTGAGTTACCTTTGGTTTAACTAGAGTTTGAATTTGTTGATTTAAGTTTTTAACATTTTAATTGACGTGGCAGTAATTTGACCCTTGATAGTTTTCAAACAAATACTGACCCTCAACTAGACACTCTCCATTTCAAAGGGAAATGGAGAGGATTCGGATCCAGGAATTACACCGAGAGAACCACTATTTTAGCGCTTATTATTATTTTGGGTAAAATCTGCTATGCTCCAGTGTGTGAGTGTTAGTGTCAAGTCAAGTATTTTTAGTTATTTGAAAAAGTGAGTTAAACTTGATGCCTAGAAAAATTTTTGTAGCATTGTCCTAAGAACATAATAATAAATGGGATTTGTTAACAAGCACCTCGGTGCTTGTTAAAGTGAAAAAGGACAAAAAAAATGTCAGAAAAAAGTCAAAAAGAACATCATGTAGTACTTAAATAAATGAATTACATATTCATAATCTTCAAATTATCATTTAAATAATAACATTTCACAAAAATTAGATTTTATCATAAATTACAAATAAAATTAGAGTTATTACATCGTTTGTGCCTAAAGTATATTTCATAACATGATAAGTAAATTACATTTAATTCATGTATAATTTAGATAGTGGAGTTGAGGTGTGGATCAAGTCACTTTCTAATGTATAAAAATCATTTTTGAAAATTTAGAGAAACACTGACGCAAATCTTGTTTATGGCCATAAAGAGACTTATTCAATTTGGATACAAGCTCCCCTTGCTATGAATCCAATTTGTAAGGAAATGTAAGCTTCTTTATGTAAATTATCATGAAGAAAGATGTTAGGACATATGTAGTTCAACTTGTTAACATATGTCACTATTTTATGTAATTGCCTTATCCTTTGACAAAACACACTTTACTTGTAATTGGGTAGATTTAAGATGTGTTTAATGCTTCAAGAAATAGTGTTTCAAGATTAAGTATTGAAGTCATCAAGTCTGTCCAAGAAACAAGCTGGAAAGTGCAAGTTACTAAAGCTCGACACCTGTCTCGACACATGCATTTATCGAGCTTTAAGAAGCTGTTTTAGCTCGAGTCTCGACAGCTTCTCGACAGATCCTCGACACCTCTATCTGTCGAGATTTAAAGAAAACAGATTTTCAGTTCTGTTTTAAGTCCAATCCGTGAATGTGTCTTTGGGATTTCTTTTCTCCTAACCCTAGACATATAAAAGGATTATTTTAAGGGTCGTCAAAGAAGATGCAAGTTGCACAAGTATTGAGCAATCCTTGTACATGCAATTTGTGATCAAAGACAAAGTTCGTGCCCTAGTTCATCTCTTGTGAAGAAGATTGCTGTGTAATGTGCACCATAGAGTTTTGTAACCGAGCATCTTCTTGATCTTCATCGTGTAGATGATTTGAAGAATTTTGCAGCCAACAACTCTCTCTCTAGTTGGTGAATTGAAGTCACGTACTGGGATCCGCGCAATTGGTTAGTCACGTACTTGAGAGCCGTGCATTGAAAGGAGAAACTGTCACTACAGAGCAAGTCCAATTAGGTATTAGGGTAAGGGTTCAACTGTAGGTTGGTAAGGTACTTGGGATTCCTTGCTTTTAATCGCTTGCTGTGATAATAGTGAAATTTTGGGAATGATGACCTTAAATCACCCGATGGGGTTTTTGCAGTCAGGTTTTCCCCATTCGTAAACAAATCACCGTGTCATTCATTTTCCCCTGCATAACTTAGTTTTGGTGATTTATTTGTGCTGCCACGTGATTTTGCATGTTAACTTGATTAATTAATTACTTGGCTAATTAATCAACTTAATTAATCACAAGGGGTCAACGCGTTTGTGGCCTGTCAAGTGGTATCAGAGTGGACACACTCTGATTAGGGTTTAATCCTTGTGTGTGATCCATTGACCCCTGCTGTCATGGATAGAAGGATAAAGGGAAGAATTATGTCAAGGATGGCGGTCAGTACACTGTTCCCACTGGACCAAAATGCTTTGGGTGTCAAGGCTTCGGACATATGAAACAAGAATGTCCAACGTACCTTAAGAGCATAGGGAAGAGCAAGGCACTTGCTGTTACCTTAAGCGACACGGAGCCCGAGGATGATTCCGAAAATGAAGATGATGGAATCTTGAATGCCTTCATTGCCACTGTTAATCCTACTGATGGGGTTACTAAAGAAGTGGATGAAGAAAAGGATTTGGTGGATGCCAAATTTGAGACTATGGATGATCAAGATGATATCCATATCGCCTATGAGAAACTGTATAAGCTTTTTGAAAAGCATGAGAAACTCTATAGGCTGGCCACCAAGAAGCTCAGTGATGCGGAACTTGACCGTGAGGAGCTTTCCACTAAGGTTGATGAAGCAAATCAGACAATTGGAGCACTGAGGTTCGAAAACAATTTCTTGGCTGAAAGGACCAAGAAGCTTGAAGCGGAGCTGTTTCAAGTCAGAGCACAATTGGAAAGGACATCAAGTGCAAAGCTGGACGAGATGCTAAGTGTTTAGAAATCTTCTTCAGATTGTACTGGATTGGGGTATGTATTCTCTCTCTCTAATACTTCGTCTGCTAGTACTACTGTTTTTGTTCCACTTGCTAATAACATTAAAACTGAGGATAAAAATGTTAAAACTGAATTAGTAAGTGAGAACGTAGACAAGGGCAAGTTTATCCTAGGAGCATCCCCTAAAGTTGAGAAAAGAGAAACTAGAAACCCTAGGCCTAAGAAGGCTATTTCTCAAAAGCCCAAACAGAAGAAGCAGCATCTCTGTTATAATTGTGATGTTGCCAGTCACACTCGACCAAATTGCTACAAGTGGCTAGCCACTCAATATAGCAATGGCATGATAGCATCTGGGAACCAGAATCAGCTTCAAACTTCTCTCGCTTCTCTTGGAGACATTCTTAAAGCCCTAATGTTCCTTTCGAACTTGAACGGTTCATATTCTTCTCCCTCATCACCGGCTCAAGGGTTGACTAAAAGGAAAGGTTCTTCCAAAGTGTGGAAGGAAAAGGGTTCTAAGTGATTTTAGTCACTTCTTCTTCTCTCTCCCTGTTTTGTTGTTTTGCATTACTTGTGTGTTGCTTTACTGTTTTGAGTCAGTCTAGTTTTATGCATTGTTTTACTTTCTTTAGCTTATTTTTGTTTGTGTGTTTTCAATTTTGTGTTTTATTTTATTTGCTTTTCTGATAAAATAAAATAAAAAAAATTGAAAAATTGAAAAATACAAAAACAGTGTGTGTTTGTGTGTATTGGTTCATATGAACTTTTAAAATGGCCATTGAAACAGAGTTTTCTAAACTTTGTATCATCTGTAGCTTAGATGAGCATTCTTTTGCACAACTAAGCAAGTGAGTTTTGTAACTCTTTGTTTGTGATGAGTAAGGTTAAGTGATCTCTTCTACTTAACACTCGTATAACTCTTTTTGACGGGTAGGACTAGAAAATCCTAAGAGAAAGGCATAAATAATCATCTCACCACTGTTACTCGCCAAGCATGATATGACATCTGTATGTTTCGGCATAGCAAAAGTGCAATGTCAATGACATCCGTATGCTTCGACATAACAAAAGTGCAATATCAAAAGTTTAACATAATTGAGTATTTCTTTTCTTTCTCTTGTATGTCCATGCATGATATGCTTAATAAAAGAAAATATGCAAAGAAATTAAAAGTAAAAAGATTAAATATGCTTTAAAATATGGTTGCAAGCGTGTTTTCTAGGAGATGTGGGAGTTATAGGATGTACCTCGAAAGTGATAGTCCCCATTAAACAGTTATGATTGTGTGTGAGTTAAAGTGATTTTCTCATATCTCAAATCGTCATAACATTGAGACACTTATGCAATCTTGCGATATTTTCACACACAACACGCAATATTCTTTGCTATTCTTGATACATGTGTAGGTATAATGTGATTTGGCCATCACAAGGTTTACATGCGTTAATGTATGCTCACTAAACTGTCTTAACTCATTTTTGAAATATAAAATTGGTTAGACTTGTTTAGTGTGTGTGTGCGTGTTTTGGAATACATGTGCTTTAAAATTCTTGTTGAGAGATGATATTGAGAGCTAAATGTGTTGTATGGATCTTTGGTTGAGTTGCATGCGTGATTGCATTCATGTCTGTGTTTTTCCTCTCTTAAAAAACTGTTTTTAAAGGCATCTCGACACCTCCTCGACACCTCTCGACATCTAGCTATCTGTCGAGCTTCTTAGACTTTTTCTAAACGCAGTCTCAACACATCCTCGACACCTGGTGGATCAATCGAGATACTTTTGGTCTGCTCGATAGATTCTCGACAGCTTCTGGATCGATCGAGGTTCCTTCATGCTTGATCCATCTTTCTCAACACATGACCTCGATAACTGCATCTGTCGACGTGCTTTTTCTCGACACCTACCTCGATAGCTGTCTCGACACCTCTCGATACCTGCATTTGTCGAGAATCACTGAAAGGCTATTTAAAGGAACTGTCGCGATTTCTCTCATTTTTGCTCGATCTCTCTCACTCGATAGCTCGTGTTATCTCTCCCAAAACCATTCTTACTCTGTCTAAACCTCTTCCTAAGGCTTCTTCAAGTGATTCTCTTGTTTTTCCTCACTTGATAAGCATCTTTTCACTCATTATTCATGCATTTCATGTTTTAAAACCCTAGGTTTTGAGTTTTTGAAAATTTTTGGGATTTTTCAAAATTGTTGAGGTTTTCATGAAATTTTTAGGTTGGTTTTATAGATTTGTTCTTTAAAACTACATGCATTGTATCACATTACAATTCTAATTGTATTTTCATGCATTTAGATGTGTGCAAACCTGTTGTGTGCTGTTAGGTTTGGATTGGGCTGAGCCCATGATGTTTTTATTTTTGCATGTCATATGCTCATGCATTTCCCATGCATACGTTCTTTCTTTTCAATATATTCTTCCTATTTTGAACTGTTTGGAACTTTTTTGTTTGTCTCTCTTCTTCTCTCCCTCTCTATGTTTGCGTTAGTAGTGTCTATAGCACCTAAATGTAAGTCTATTCCATCCTAGAACCCTCTGCGTTCTAAGGGATCTTCTTCTTCGGATTCCACTCCGTTGTCTCTTTGGTTCCGTGATGAGAAAGCCCATAAGGACTTCTCGGAGAACTTCTCTAAACGAGGTGTTCATTCAGAACGCCACGTTGTTCTGGCAGACTTTGCCGACACTGACCTACCTGATGTCATTCACACTCGGGCTTGGGAGTCACTGTGTGACGTCCCGGTCACCTGTCCTCTCGTGTTGATACAGGAGTTCTACTCCAACATCCACGGGATTGATTCTTCAGTACCTCTCTTCTACTCTAGCGTTCGAGGTACGCGCTTTGCTGTCACTCCGGAGTTAGTTTCTGAGGTGCTTCATGTTCCTAGGGTGGATCATCCTGATTACCCTAGTTGTGAGTGTCTATGGACTGTGTCCAAAGACGAGATGATCTCGGCGTTCTGTGAGCGTCCTTCCTCTTGGGGAGATCATCAGTACACACCATGTTGGCCTTTTGCTAAAGGTCCTCGTTTCCTTAACATGGTAATGACTTTTGTTTTGCACCCACTTTCTCACTACAACTCCATCACAGAGCCTCGTGCTCGATTTTTGTTGTCCCTTCTAGAGCATCTCTCTATAGACTTCCTTTCTCACTTTATCTTTTCTATCATAGATGTCTATAGAGATACGGCCACCCATGATAAGCTCATTTTCCCTTCTGCTATCACGAGGATTCTTCGCTGTTTCTCCATCCCATTCCCTTCGTCCGATCCATTCCATGTCATGTCTGCCATAGACGCTACTACTGTAAAACGTAGCGAGGCATAGTTTAGATCGCGACAGTCGGATGCTGCTGCTCCTTCCTCCCGTCCGACTACTTCCAGATTTGCTCGAGTGACTTTTGCTCCTTCTTCTTCGAGCGACGTCACTCTAGGAGACATCATGGCGCAGTTTCAGCGCATGGATGCTCGCCTCGATACACTCTCCACGGAGTTGTATCAGGTGAACGTTCGTGTTGGTCGCATCGCCAGGCGACAGGCGACTTTGGGCGGCTTTGCTTCAGAGACTTCTCCTCCTCCACCTCATGTTTCTTCTAAGACTGAGGCTGATGATGACGATGATGCTTCGAATGATGATGGAGATGTGAGCTCTTCTGATGAGATGTCTACTTGACACTCTACCCTTTGTCACTCGTGACAAAAAGGGAGAGTAGTTTTGGTGTATGAGAGTAGTCATACTTAGGGGGAGAGCTAGCATAGGACATTTTTGATAGGGGGAGTGTTGTTTTGAGGGATGTAGTGAGGATCATATGTATTTTTTTCTTTTCTATCTTGTTAGAGATACATTGATCATGTATTGACATACATTGTACTTATTTCTTGATATATATGATGATGTATGTTTCTTTCACCTATCTTTTCATGTGTTGTTTCGTTCCTGTCTTTATACACATGTTTCTTTTACTTGTATGCAATCTATTATTTCTGCTTCACACAAAGATGCCTTGATGTGTTTTGTTTATAAGTGTTTCAGAAATACAGGTTGTCAAAGTCTTCTTGCCATAAACTCTCTTCTTGCAAAGTTTTTCAAGAGTTTGTGTTAGGATATATTTTATTGTATGTAACAAGTGAATATGAGTTAACGTGTTTTATGACTTCTCTCATATCTTCATTTGTTTGTTGTGGTTTTGTCACGGATTGCCAAAGGGAGAGATTGTTAGTGTCACGCCCCGACCCTGTGTGCATGATATTGTTCTCTTTGGGCGGCCCGAAGGCTCTCTTAGTCCCTCAAGGTTTTGTTCTTCCCCAGGTTGCGCTGGGGAAAAGGCCTCATACACAATAAGGAAGGACATTCCTTATAAGCACATCCTCATGTGCTTCCCTAGGCAATGTGGGATTCCATGAAATGCAAGACCCCTTTTGAGTCACTACAATTTTTTATTGTAGTGACTCAAAAGGGGGTCTTGCATTTCATGGAATCCCACATTGCCTAGGGAAGCACATGAGGATGTGCTTATAAGGAATGTCCTTCCTTGTTGTGTATGAGGCCTTTTCCCCAGCGCAACCTGGGGAAGAACAAAACCTTGAGGGACTAAGAGAGCCTTCGGGCCGCCCAAAGAGGACAATATCATGCACACAGGGTCGGGGCGTGACAGTTAGGACATATGTAGTTCAACTTGTTGACATATGTCACTATTTTATGTAATTGGCTTATCCTTTGACAAAACGCACTTTACTTGTAATTGGGTAGATTTAGGATGTGTTTAACGCTTCAAGAAACAGTGTTTCAAGATTAAGTGTTGAAGTCATCAAGTCTGTCCAAAAAACAAGCTGGAAAGTGCAAGTTACTAAAGCTCAACACCTGTCTCGACACATGCATCTATTGAGCTTTAAGAAGCTGTTTTAGCCCGAGCCTCGACAGCTTCTCGACAGATCCTCGACACCTCTATCTGTCGAGATTTAAAGAAAACAGATTTTCAGTTATGTTTTAAGTCCAATCCGTGAATGTATCTTTGAGACTTCTTTTCTCCTAACCCTAACATATAAAAGGATTGTTTTAAGGGCCGTCACAGAAGATGCAAGTTGCACAAGTATTGAGCAATCCTTATTCATGCAATTTGTGATCAAAGACAAAGTTCGTGCCCTAGTTCATCTCTTGTGAAGAAGATTGCTGTGTAATGTGCACCATAGGGTTTTGTAACCGAGCATCTTCTTGATCTTCATCGTGTAGATGATCTGAAGAACTTTGCAGCCAACAACTCTCTCTCTAGTTGGTGAATTGAAGTCGCGTACTGGGATCCGCGCAATTGGTTAGTCACGTACTTGGGAGCCGTGCATTGAAAAGAGAAACTGTCACTACAGAGCAAGTCCAATTGGGTATTGGGGTAAGGGTTCAACTGTAGGTTGGTAAGGTACTTGGGATTCCTTACTTGTAATCGCTTGCTGTGATAATAGTGGAGTTTCGGGAGTGGTGACCTTAAATCACCCGGTGGGGTTTTTGACGTCAGGTTTTTCCCATTTGTAAACAAATCACTGTGTCATTTATTTTTCGCTGCATAACTTAGTTTTGGTGATTTGTTTGTGCTGCCACGTGATTTTGCATGTTAACTTGATTAATTAATAACTTGGCTAATTAATCAACTTAATTAATCATAAGGGGTCAACGCGTTTGTGGCTTGTCAAAAGACATTGTCAACATTTAATTGAGTGTGATACAATATAGATAATAATTATTGTAACATTGCATTTAGTTAATTATAATTTCAAGCATGTTAATCACATTTAACACGTTAAAATTATTAATGCACATGAGGAATAATATAACCATTAGAATAAGGCCAAGTGGGCCAATAGATAGTTTTATTGTTTTATAAATCCCTAACTATAATTACATTTCCATTCATATTGAAGAATAAACCAATTGATTTCTTAGTGCATTTCCTCTCTCTCTCTCTCTCTCTCTCTCTCTCTCTATATATATATATATATATATATGGAGGGTAACTACCTCGAATTAGGTTAATTTCCCTATAATTTTTCATAAATTCCCCTACAATTCCTACCTATCTTTATTAGGAACCATTGGGTTCCTAACAAGTGGTAACAAAGCCGTCGATCTTGAGGTGACTGAATCCATTGCAACTCGTCAAGCTTTCATGGAGTTTTATTTCAAAGGCGGAGATCCTTTTTGGTGGCTTGTCAAGCTTTATGAATTATTTACTCTAAATAACACACCACTACATTGCATGGTTTCCATTGCCTCTTATTAGATGGAAGGAGAAGTGTAAGAATGGTTCCAAGATGTGGAGGCATTGGGTTCATGCACAAATGGGTGCATTTCATATGCACCCTTCGAGCACCAATCCTTGATGCATCAATGGAGACTACCACCCAAGAATTTAAGATGCAAAAGTATGCATAATTCATGCCAGAGAACCAAGAACCAATTCTTGATGCAACAATGGAGGCTCCCACTCAAGAAGCCACAATTCAAGAATCAGCATTCAAGTGTCAGTGGTCCAAGAATCAAAGATAAAAGGTGCCAACAATTCTAATGGTTCTAGAATCAAATGAGGTCTTGAGGATCCAAGAACATTCCAACATCCAAAGAACTAATGAGACCTTGAAGACTAAAGAACCATTGAAGGATTAATAATTTGAGAGAATTTTAAAGATCTAGAAAGAAGGAACCTTCATGTACACAAGACTGCTTGTCAAAGAGAAGTGCATGAATATGGTGATTAGAATGTATTAAGGTATTAGTCCATTGGAAGATTTCCTTTGATGAAGATGCCAACCACAACAACACCTTGTGGACAAGGTGTTTTGAAGGGGAGGGAAATGTTAGGAACCCCTATAGATATATGGATAATAGTTGTTTTATTGTTGCATTTAGTTAATTACAATTTCATGCATGTTAGTCTCATCTAACACATATTGAAATTATTAATGCACGTGGGGAATAATATAACCTTTAGGATAAGGTTATGTGGGCCAATAGAATAATTTTATGGTTCTATAAATATCTATTTGTAATCACATTTCCATTTATATTGAAGAATAAACCAATTGATTGCTTAGTGCATTTCCTCTCTATCTTTTAATATTTTTCTATAGAGAGTTACTATCTCTAATTAAATCAATTTCCCTACAATTTTCATACATTCCCCTACAAATCCCATCAATCCCCATTAGGAACCACCGGGTTCCAAACAAAAAATGAGAAGTTTATGAGTTATCTTTGCTGTGTATAACTTTTTGCTACCAGCCTTGCCTTATACCTCTCTATAGACCCAATAGCTTTATACTTGATTTTATACACTCATTGGCACCCAGACCCAATAGGGTGTTTACTAGAAGGCAAAGGGGTAAGCGTCCAAGAATGAATATCTTCCAAACCCATGATCTTAGCTGCCATGGCATCTCTCCAATGGAAACAAAGCAAAGAATGGAAATGAAAATTAGACAAAACTTAAGTGAGTTCGTGAGTTGACTAACAAAAATCAAGTTCAATGAAAACGAAGGTTTATAAAGGAAATTATGAAGAGCCAGTGGTTGTCAATTGAACTATTCCTACATATGTGATCACAATAGATTCTCCATTAGACAACTGCACAAAAATGGAGTGGACTATATGGTCAGTAGCTTACCCAAGTGCTACTAGAATAGGCAGAAGGATTAACTAAATTGAAAGAGAAAATAAGTGTTTAATGTCAATATTGGAAGAGCCTTGAACAGAAACCAAAGACAAGATCTTACCAAAGAGGTTTTGAAGGAATTGATTAGCACTGTATTTAGCAACTAGGTTGGCAATATGATTCTCAGTGTCAAGTTGAGTGCGCACTTGATTGGTGACACCATGATGAACTCAACAAGGCAAGAATTTGTTTAGATTGTTCTCGGCTCAATAGTAGAAGTGCGCACTTGATTGGTGACACTATGAACTCAACAAGGCAAGAATTTGTTTAAATTTTTTTTAAATTTTTTTATAGGGGTTTAAATTGTTCTTGGCTCAATAGTAGAAGAGGCATACCAGTTTCCTTTGCCGAACTTGCTCTTGGGTTTGTGTCTTGGAGCATACCTATGGAGCTTGTAACATTTTCCCATGACATGCCCTTTCAATCCACAATGCGTGCATTATGGTCTATCTTTGGCCTTGGGGAATTTAATTGCATAGCTGGTACTCATTCCTTTAGCAATCAAGGTTGTTTGTTCTTGTGGGTCTCAATTACCTCAACTGTAAAAGTTTTTTATAGTTGTATAAGAGATCTGAGATTCAATCTCCGTCTACACCAAGAAACTGATTGGTGTCTTGATTTGATGATAAAGAGCTATCATCAGGAGTGGACGCCATAGGTTGAAACTCTCTAAAAAAAAGGTTGTTTGTTCTGGTATATTTATGGTATTGATTAACTTCAGAGGATAACATGTGTCACAATTATAGTTACTACGTGAATAAATTGTGATTGAAATAAAATCATTTTAAAATGAGTTCATTATTATTTCCTTCAAAAAAAAAAAAAAAGTATTTTTTACACGCGTCCATCACTGCCACAATAATTTTTGGAATGAACAGTATGTTTTACACATTTAAAAATTATTTTGAACAAATTAATTCAACAATTCTCTAAAACAATATAATATCCAAAGGAAATGGATATGGAAACTACAGTGTTTTCAATTTTCAATTTTCAGTAATAAGTTCTATCCAAACAGACCCTTAATATGGATACTTGCTTTTCATCCACAAAATTATTCATATTTTATCATGTTCTATATTACCATCTTGTTTCATAACAGACTCATCCCCAGAAGTAAAGAGTGGGTAGATACTAAATCAATGACTCCAATCCAACTAATCAAACTCACCATTCACCAACAGTCTCCAAAATGTGCTGTCAAGATGGCAATATCTCAAAAAAAAGATGGCAATATCTCAGAGAAATTGCAATTTCAGTGGCGCGCTTAACACTTTGAATAGGGAATAGAGAAGGAAAAAAAAATTCTAGATAGAAAAAATATATCATATAATTGTATTCTTGACATTAAAGGCACCAAGTACAAATTCCATTAAATAAAATATCTTGAACCAAACACACAGACATTTATACATGCTTCTATTCCAAAACAGAATAACTAGTGAGAACAGAATAGCTTAACAAAAAACCTAAAGAAAGCTTTTTTTTTTTCAGCAAATAAGTTCTAAAAAATTGTAATGGAAAATAAATATTTATATATTAAATAATTATTTTAAATTTAATTTTATAATTTCATATTTCTTCAAATAAAAGTTGTATCTTAATTTTTTTAAAGGGCAAAACTTAGGTACAGTTTCTTAGGTACAGTAGCTTAGGTTCCCTACTTAAAATTTTGACACCTGTCTAATTTAACCACCTAAACAAACGGCGTTAAATTTTGACATTTTTTTTTGGTACTGCAAATGGCTTCTCTTCCAAACCAAAAACCCAAAAAAAGATAAAAGAAAAGAGAAGAAAGAATATCTCGTATCTCTCACTCTCTCGGTGTGTGTATGTATGTTTATCTCCTTCCTTTCTTCTTTTCTGATCTATGACTCTTTCTTCTTTTCTGATCTATGATTCCCTTTAGCACTTCCCTCATCTCCTCTCTGCTTCACCGGCCAGCTCGCCGACCACAGTGGTGCTCGGGTCTATCGGCCTTCGGTTCTGGTGGCCGTGGGTCGAGAGTCTTGGACACCCCTACCGCCGAGACCCCATCTCCCTAAGTCCTATTGCCGTCGAGTTTGTGCTGGATTTGTGTTTGTGTACTGAGTTTGTGTTGGGTTTCCATCGAGTTTGTGCTGGGTTTGTGTTGTGTTTTTGTGGGTGTTGTCTGATTGGATTGTGGCCTGTGGGTCAGTGGGTTTCGTGGATGTGAGTCAGTGGGTTGTGGCCTGTGGGTCGGTGGTGGTGGGTTGTTGATCCGTGGGTTGCTGTGATGTGTTGGTGTGATTACCGTAGGTGTGGTTGGTGGGTTACAGTGTGGGTGTGGTTGGTGGGTCACGGTATGGGTTGTGGTAGTTGGGTTGATGGGTCACGGCGTGGGTTGTGAGTGTGATGGGTTGCTCTTTACTGGTTTGATGTTTTATGGGTTTGCTTGCCTTGTATCAGAGAAGAGAGAGACGAAGAGGGAGAGAGAGAAAGATATAAAGATGATGATGATGAATAAAAAATATGGATAATTATTTATTCTTTCTTCTTTTCTGTTTGGTTACTAAGAAAATGAGGGAAAAAGGGTCCTTTTTTGGTTTGAAACTCAGTAGATTGGCTTTTATTTTTTGATTTTTTGATTTTTCCTGTTTGGTTTTGCATTTTTTGGTTTGATTTTCTCTTGCTATTGCAATATAGGAAAAAAAAGGAAGAAGAAAAAAAAATTTAACGCCATTTGTGTAGGTTATTAAATTGAACAAGTGTCAAAATTTTAAATAAAAAACTTAAGATACTGTAATTAAGAAACTGTACCTAAATTTTGGCCTTCTTTTTTTAAACTCAAACTACTGCTACATAAAAACCACAAATTTCAGGAAGAAAACAAAAAGAATTGTCTCCAATATCAAAAAGCAACTGTCAAATGAAATGGCCCAAGACTAACTCCAAGCACAAGGGTGGGATAGGGATAAAGCCTATTATTATTTTTTTGGCTGAATAGGACAAAGCCTATCTGGATTCATTATAGTTGCCATAGTTTTGCTTTTGTTGAGTTTTCTTTTTAAATATATAACGGAATATTCTGTTAAGATCTGTATTCACACCAGTCTTAGAATATTTGAGTCCATATATGCTTCTTTCTCTGGTGGAAAGTGAGAATGTGCTAAGGAATTAACAAGTTTCAATACAAGGCAGTTACGCAATTAATATATTTTGTCTTTTCTACCTAATCGATTATTAATACTAAATACACAATAAAAGTTCACAATAATTTTTCAATATTATCAAATACTATGTATCTAAAAAATTTGAAATTATACATTATGATTGAATCATGTGTAGCTATCATTTCGAAAGCTTTTGTTATCAGGTTAAGATATCAATTAATTTTTTTGATATAGGTAAGGATTGAACTCAAATATTTTATTCAATGATAAAAAATTTTACCCATTGTCTAATTAGTAAGTATTCACCGCACACCATGTGGTAGTCACTTCACAAGTATAAATACTTGTGAGGTGTGGGGGGTAAGCACTGAAATTTAAGTTTTCAAGAGAAAATTTTACACACATAGACACTTACATTAAATTAAAGTAAAAATTTATAAAAAAAGAAACCGTTCTTAAATTTTTCATTTTTATGTTCATTGAACGCTGATCTTCATCCAAACTGGGTGTCAATGCATGTGAATTAATAATTAAATCTGCATATGTTTTGTGAATTTCTGTTTCAGTGACATGTTTATGATCAGGTTGATGGTGACTTTACGTCTATACATCCAGCTCATCTTGTAACAATAAATATCTCGGAGTTTTTTTTTTTTTTTTTTTTCATGTGATGGACTTGTATCTTGAAGTTTATTACTTTCTCAAGAATTTATTACTTTCTATTCAACAACCACAAATTGCATGAGTTTACCACTTTTTATCTATTTGTTAACATAAGGAATTGTGATAAAAGTTATGAATTAAATTTTTCATAATTTTTTAAATTTATTAACTCAAATAATCTTGCCTGTTCCTCGTCTTTTTATGGTGTTACCAAAAATCTTTTTTATATTGTTGTATATCTAATGATCTTATCTAATTACTTGCACTATTTGAAGAGGCGTGTGTAGGCATCGTGGCGTGCCTACTTTGAAAGTGAGAACTGAGAAGGAGTCTTTTGATAAAGTGGCCGGGGAGGCCACTTTTTCATCATTGCTTTGCACCTTCTCTTCTATCATTTTTAGAGAAATAGAAAAAGATGCTTTGCTTTTTTGCCTTTTCTTTCTCTGGCATTTTCAATGACCTATAATTTGGTCAAACAGTAAAAATTGAATCCCCATTATTTTTACCCTGAAAATGAATAGCTTTTATTTTCATTTTCTTTTTTTGTTTTTTTTGTGTTAAGAAACAGGCCAGAAAAAGAAAATTGAGACATCTTAGAGTTAAAATATTAATTATATTATATAAATATTGCCAAAAAATTTGTTTATATAAATTGATGTGTTAATTTTTATAAAACAATAATAAAAAAACAAATAAAAAATTATTTATTCAATTGTTTGTTTTTTGAACCCTTTTAAGCTGTTGATTTGATACTAGTAGTAATTGGTAAAAAAAGAGAGTTCTACGTTACTAAATTTTACAAGTATTTAATATATTTATTTGTTTTTAATCTTTTAATAGTAAAATTAGTAAGAACTTTTATTTTTACTTTTTATTATATAAAATAGAAAATTTTCTTTATTTTAATTTAAATGTATATATATGTGTAAAATCTCCTTCTGAAAACTTAAACTCCAGCTCTTACTTTTCATACCTTATAAATATTTATACTTATAAAGTGATTATTTTTACTTATGAAGTGACTACCGTGCCAAATCCTTGCGTTGATAAAATTGGTAAGAACTTAATGCTCCCTTTTGGTTGCTCATTAAGTCATTTTAGTAAACCAAGTTAATATTAAGACTAAAAAGGCTTCATAAGACTCTTTTGGTAAACAAGGCAAGCTTCATGTTCTTTTCTTTATAAAGTAGTTGCAGAAAGATGTCTCCTTTAGAAGGTGTTTTTCTTTTCTAGAGCCAAACACCTGCGTTCCATATTCATCGGAGATGCAATTCCTTTCTACTCAGAAGCCAGAGACGCACCATGATGACTACCACCTACTTCCTGATTCAGAATCTGCTTTGCCTGTAGAAACTGATCTGAAGAATGGAAGAAGGGAAGGAGCATCACATGTGGTGGCCACTGAAGCTGAATCCCAAAAACACAAGCTCCTAGAGGGTGCTCCAGTTCAGAGAAAGGCTTATCTCAACAAATATGCACTTGGTGCTGCTATTTTGGCTTCAACAAACTCTATTCTATTGGGCTATGGTAAGATTGATTTATACTTCATATATAAAATCATTTCTAGCTTTCCGTATTTACCATAATTTTTCTGCAATTAAATCCATATTGTCCGCAAAAACAAGCCAAGAAAGAATCTAATCTAAAAAGTTTATCAAGTTAAAGGCCTCTGTTTGGAAGATTTTGTTTTGTAACTTTGGGGGTTTATCTTATCTTCCATGTGCAGACATTGGGGTTATGAGTGGTGCAGTGCTTTACATCAGGGAGAACCTCAATATTTCATCAACACAAATAGAGATCTTGGTGGGTTCTCTAAATGTGTGTTCTTTAATAGGATCACTAGCCTCAGGTAAGACTTCTGATTGGATCGGGAGGCGTTACACCATTATCCTAGCAGCAGCAACATTTCTAATAGGTGCGCTTCTTATGGGCCTTGCCCCATCATTCCTATTTCTCATGCTTGGAAGGGTAGTTGCTGGCATTGGTGTTGGCTACTCTCTTATGATTGCCCCAGTTTATGTAGCTGAGCTATCCCCAGCTCTAACCCGAGGGTTTCTCACTTCCCTCCCTGAAGTCTTCATCAATGTTGGAATTCTACTTGGTTACATTGCCAACTATACTTTATCAGGTCTCCCAGAGCACATAAATTGGAGACTAATGCTTGGACTTGCAGCTCTGCCAGCTATTGCTGTGGCACTAGGTGTATTGGCAATGCCAGAGTCACCAAGGTGGTTGGTTGTGAAAGCCAGGTTAAGTGAAGCAAAGCAAGTTTTGATCAAGACCTCAGAAACTAAAGAAGAAGCTGAACTGAGACTTGCAGAAATAGTTAAAGCTGCTTCTGTTTTTAACACAAGCCCAGCTGATAGTTCCTCTTTGGGCCAAGCTGCATCTTCAAGTAACTGGCGTGGACAAGGTGTTTGGAAAGAGTTATTGTTAAGACCATCTAGGCCCATCCGCAGGATTCTCATATCTGCAATTGGGGTTAACTTTTTTATGCAAGCCTCTGGCAATGATGCAGTTGTGTATTACAGTCCAGAAGTGTTTAAGGGCGCTGGGATTCACAATAAGAAACAGCTTGTAGGCGTTACAGTCATCATGGGTATTGCTAAGACTTTTTTTGTTTTGGTATCAGCCCTCTTCTTGGACAGGTTTGGTAGAAGGCCCCTATTGTTGTTAGGCTCAGCTGGCATGGCTATCTCACTTGCTGGGCTAGGCCTGGGCTCTAAATATTTGGAGTATTCTAATAGCTCACCCGGCTGGGCGATTTCTTTGTGTGTGGTGGCTGTGTGTGCTGCTGTTTCCTTCTTCTCTATTGGGCTAGGGCCCATAACATGGGTTTACTCATCAGAGATTTTCCCATTGAGGTTGAGGGCCCAAGGTTCAAGCTTGGCTATATCAGTGAACAGGTTGGTGAGTGGATTGGTGGCCATGACATTTCTAAGCATCTCTAGAGAGATATCATTTGGGGGTATGTTTTTTGCTCTTGCGGGAATTATGGTTGTGGGTACTATTTTCTTTTACTACTACTTGCCAGAAACGAAAGGAAAAAGCTTGGAAGAGATTGAGGCTCTCTTTGAGGATGAAGTTGTTGAGAATCCTGAAGTCCTTGTTTCTTAGTACAAAACTTTACCATATTACACACCCAAGTTACGTCTCCTTGACTTTTTTTTTTCATGTAAAATTAAGTGGACAACAAATTCTTCTTTAGGGTGTTGTGGGCTTGTGGCATGCCATGCCATCTTTGATATTTGGGAAAAACAATTCAGCAACAACAGGAAGGGGCTTGATTTAGTGGGATTTATTAGTAAAATTCGAATAGGATGTATAAATTTTGGGATTTTGATGTGTTAGCATTGCCGGGAATCTTTGATTAGGATATCTGGATGGTTGTCGTGTTATTGCGTGGGTTGGATAAGGCTTACAAATACAACCGAATTTTCTTAAATTTATTTGGCTGTTTCCGTGAGCCGATTGGTTTGTATTTGGAGTATTGCTTAATACCTTTTTTTAATCAGTATTTCTTATTATTATTTTTTTAATCTCAGTATTTCTTATTATTGTATATGAGTAAATGAAGTGTATGCATCCCTATATAAAAAAAAGAATACGAGTTCATATGTGTGTGTTTGTGTCTATTTATCTACCATTATTGTTTTCCATTTTCATTTGGATGCAAGCATATGCCATCATATATCCCAAATTTGAAGGCCCAAGTTTTTTGGAAAATGTTTTAACTTCAAGATGCAAAACACAATTACTCCAAATCACTATGTGTTGATTAATAAAATTTTGCATGTGTACTTTTAGTGTGGGGTGAAGCTACCTGACCCCCAAAATTTTAAATTTCATATATAGTATATATGATTATTAAAAACTTTAAGGATTTAACTTATAAAAATATAATTTAAGTGGTGCTCTTAAAAAGAAAAAGAAAAAGGATTTTGTCAATTTTCTATAGTTCTAGAGACAAGTTCGTTTTTGTTTTCTCAAATTTGCTTTTTTATTTATTGTATATCTATTAAAATTTGAATTATTCATGTTTTTGAAGAGTTCAACGGTCTCGTTAAAAAAAATTTATTCACTTTGATTGACAATTTTGCAATTTATATTAAAAAAGAAAATTTTAAGAATTTTATTATGAAGATGTAAAAGATGAATTTAATTCTATGAAAAAAATCAACCAGCATAATTTTTATAAGAGACATTAAGTTATTTTTTGTTGATATTTTTTACATGCTTAATATTGAATTAGACAATTTTTTTTCATGTTCATTGTGTTGAAAAAATCTGGTTTTGTATCTCATACAAAACACACAGCGAAAGCAATAAATAAAGATCTATTTCATTCATGATTGATAACATGCACTATGCAAAATTTCAGAATTTAAGAATAAGATAGCGTACCTTGGTGTGGAGAATTTTAAAATAAAGATTAGAAGTACTTGGGAACACTTTTAAATTTCACTCCAATTCTACTTTACACTTAAGAAGTGTGGTCTCTCAATCAGTTTCCAATGGAGAATGAAAGTGTGCCTCACACTCACTCTTTTTCTTTTTCTCTACTCTTCTTAAAAAAAAAAATTGTATGTTTCTCCCTTCATAACTAATTGATTATCTAATTGGGCTAGCCTATTGGGCATTTCTAATTGGGCTTGAGTGTGTGGCTTGGAGTGGGACCAAAAGAGACCAATAAGATATTAGCTCTAATGGGCCTTGGGCTTTTCTCTCAACTCTTGACAAGTCCAAAGTTACCATTAATTATATTTAATATCACTATATAAATATAATTGCACTCTAGGCCTTATTAACAAATTATATCCAAAAACTTTATTATACATGCAATTCCCTTCATAAAGTATTCGTAATAATACAAAATCATGAATATAGACTGCCACTTTAAAAATTACTACATCTTATCCTTGAGTACCAGGTTTAATCATTTAAAGTTATTCATTATATATTTATGAAATCCAATTTCATAAATATATACTTTAGTAATTTCTTACCAAAATAGTTAGGGCTAATTTTCTGAATAACTGAATCTATTAAACTTATCTCAAGGGAATATATTATATCTTCATTAAAAGATTATGAATTTCATCTTGAAAATATATGTTCTATCAACACTAAATTTGGCAGCCTAACATACTGAGGTTTTGACCGTTACTTTAGATTTCACTCTTGATATATCAAAGCAATTTACACGTCATGATTAGGTCCATTATTCTCTTAGGATTCGTGAGATTTATTATTCATTTGACAGTCATTAGGAGAATAAGAAATCTTACAGCAGTCCAGTTCAATATGTCTTAGCTCTTAAAACATATCAACATATCAACTAGAAGTCTCTACTTCTATGATCAAGACAAATCATCTTAGTTGATACGTTATAGTCTTCGCAGATGAAATGTTTAATTTCATTACCGACTACGAACTATAAATTCTGAGTTTGCAAAAAACTTGTGACTTATATCTTTTGTGACTAAATAATATAAATCATATATTATGCATCTTATGGACTATATGATAATGTCCTAATATTCATGTTACCACTATTTTAGATAATAATAAAACAATTTTATTAAACACAACATTAAGTTATACATAATATCATACATAGTATCATAAAATAGGATTTAAGGACATACATCCTAACAATCTCCCACTTGCTCTAAAGACTATTGTGTACTAATCTAACTTCCATTCCCTCCAAATGTGACTCGAAAGTCCTTTGAGGTAAGATTTTGGTAAAAAGATCTACTAGATTATTTGCACTTTCAATCTTTGCTACCACAACATCTCTACGAGTAACAATGTCTTGAATGATGTGGTACTTCTTCTCAATGTGCTTTCATTTCTTATGATTTCTTGGATCTTTGGATTATGCCACCACTCCACTATTGTCGCAAAATAATGTGATAGGAACTTATTCCATTCTCACAACACCAAGATCAGAATGGAATTTCTTGAGCCAAACAGTCTCCTTTACTGCTTCACAAGCAACGTACTTAGTTTTCATGCTGGAGTCCGCAATACAAGATTACTTAACACTCTTCTAACTTATGGCTCCACCTCCCAAGGTGAAAACACATCCTGAAGTGGATTTTCTGAAATCTAGATTTGATTGAAAATCTGAATCTGTATAGCCAATGAGAATTAAATCCTCACTATGGTAAACAAGTATATAATCTCTTATTCTCCTAGGATACTTGAGAATATACTTTACAGCCTGCCAATGTTTTGGTCTTGGATTTAATTGACATTGGCTGACCATGCCAACTGAATAACAAATATCTGGTCTAGTACAAAACATGACATACATAAGACTTCCTACTACAGAAGCATAAGGAATTTGTATCATCATATTTTCTTCCTCTTGAGTCTTAGGCCGTTGGTCATCAGATAGAGGAACTCTATGTCTAAAAGGAAGCAATCATTTCTTGGAGTTTTGCATGCTAAACTGTTCTAGAACCTTATCTATATATTCAGCTTGTGATAAACTTAACATTTTATTCTTACGATCTCGCCAAAGCTTGATCTCTAGATTAAAGTTAGTTTCACCCAAGTCCTTCATATCAAATTGGCTTGACAACGAAACCTTCACTGATGACATTACCCCTACATCATTTTCAATAAGTAAAATATCATCAACATAAAGAACTAGGAACATTACTACTTTGTCATGATAACTTTTGTACATATATGATTCATCAAGATTTTATTCAAAACCAAATGACTTGATTGCTTAATCAAATCTGATGTTTCATGACCTATATGTTTGTTTAAGTCCATAAATGGACATTTTTAACTTGCATACCATATGCTTTTGGTTTTTTACTATGAAATTTTCTAGTTGCAACATGTATATTTCTTCTTCAAGATTGCCATTAAGAATGCAGTCTTGACATCCATTTGCCAAATCTCAAAATCATAATGAGTAGTAATGGATAAGAGAATTTTGATAGACTTAAGCATGGCTACTAACGAAAAAGTTTCAACATAATTAATATCTTCTTTTTGTGTATATCCTTTCGCCACTAGTCTTATTTTAAAGGTTTCAACCTTTCCATCTATCCATTTCTTCCTCTTGTAAACCCATTTGCAACCAACAGGTTTAATGCCGTTAGACACCTTTACAAGATTCTATACATGATTAGAATACATAGAATCCAATTAAGATTTCATAGCTTGGATCCAATGATGTGCATTTATATCATTCCTAGCTTCATCATAAGTGTAAGGATCCGATTTAGCCTCTTCTAAGATAGCTTCATAAGTTTCTCCTAAACCTATAAATCTTATAGGAGGCCGAACAATTCTCCTACTACGACGAGGCACCAGTGTACTAGTCATCTTATGAGTAATGTCTTGTGGTGTATCCAATACATCCACATCATCCTTAGTTTCATCTATTAGTTGATCAAATACAGGTTCAATCATTTCAGCCAAGACAGCTTTACTTTTAGGATTAAAATTATTCACATAATCATCTTCCAAAAATTTGGCACGGGTGCTAACAAACACTTTGTTATCCGTATGATTATAGAATAAATAACCCTTGGTTTCCTTTGAATACTCGAAAAAGATGCATACTTCCATTTTAGTTTCCAACTTATCAAACTACCCTTTCAATACATGTGCTGGACATCCCCAAATGTGGAGATATTTCATACTAGGCTTGTGCCCACTCCACAATTCCTTGGGCGTGTTGGGAACAGATTTTGATGGAATCAAATTCGAAACATGCATAGCAGTTTTTAGTGCATATCCCCAAAAAGAAACTGGTAAAGTTGAGTAACTCATCATAAACCTAATCATTTCTAAAAGAGTCTTATTCTTTTTTTTCGCTACACCATTTTGTTAGGGAGTTCCAGGTGCAGTCAATTAGGAGACAATCCCATTTTGAATTAGGTAATCTTTGAAATCTCCAAGAAGGTATTCGCCACCGCGATCAGATCGAATGATCTTTATGCGTTTACCGAATTGATTTTCAACTTCAGCCCTAAACTTTTTGAACTTGTCAAAGGCTTCGGACTTTCGTCTCATTAGGTACACATAACCATATTTTGAGTAATCATCCATAAAAGTGATGAAAAACTCATAATCTTCTTTTGCTTGGGTTGACATAGGATCAAATACATTTGTATGAACTAATTCAAGCAACTCTTGGGCTCTTCTACCTTTTGCATTAAAAGGTCGTTTGGTCATCTTACCTTCCAAACAAGATTCGCAAATTAGAAATCCATGAAAGTCCATGGGTTGTAAAAGTCCATCTTTGATTAGTCTTTGAATCCTATTTGAATTAATATGACCCAAATACAAGTGCCATAGATATGCATCACTATTAGAAGGAAACTTTATCTTTAATGATTTTACATGAGAGCTACTATCTATTTCAGAATTATATAATTCATGCATGTCAGGAGTTAAAATATAAAGACCATCAACAATATTTCCAGAACAGATAAATATTTTATCCTTCTTTATTACAACATTGTCTTTAAAGATAACTCAATATCCATGTTTACCTAAATAAGTTGCAGAATTTAAATTCCTACCAACATTAGGTACATACAAACAGTCTTCTAATATTAAAACTCTAGACTTAAAGCATAGATTAAACACTCCAATAGCTACAATCGAAATCCTGCTCCCATCAGCCAACGTAAGAAATAGTTCTCCCCTATTCAACTTTCTGGTCTCCTGGAACCCTTGCAAATAATTGCAGATATGATTAGTACAACCTGAATCCACACACCAGGAATCCGTTGAATTCTGTACCAAACATATTTCAAGAAGAAATGAACATTTCATACACTTATTCTTGGCAGCCTTGAATATTGGACAATTTCTCTTCCAATGTCCTTTCTCACTACAATGGAAACACTTTTCTTTAGTTTGTTTTTCATTTGTTGGCAACCCCTAGGGCAATTTGTTTACCATCTATCTTAGTGAAGTCCTTCTTCTTCTTCTTCTTCTTCTTACTCTTGCCTTTTGACTTAGGTTGAGAAGTAAAATCTTCACCCACATTGGCTTCAACACTAGAAGTATTAAGGATGCCTTCCGTCGCCACTAACTTATTTATTAATTCAGACAAAGAATAAATCTTTTTGTTCATATAATAATTGAGTTTGAATTCCTTGAATGATTTCGGTAGTGACTGAAGTATCATATCTACTTGGAATTCTCCATCAATTTTGGCACCTAAAACTTCTAATGTGTTCAGATTAGCAATCATCCTAAGACAATGCTCCCTCACTGAACTTCCTGCAGCCATTTTGGTATTATAAATTTGCCTCATGGTTTCTTGCCTTGCAGAACGGTCTTGCTCACCAAACATCTCCTTCAGACTTAGCATTATGTCTGAAGCTAGTTCTACATTCTGCATTTGATGCTGTAGACCATTTGAGATAGATGCTAGGACGTAGCACTTGGCCATCTCATTAGATTTCTGCCAACGATCATGTCATTGTTTTTCTTCAAGAGGAGCATCTAATGAAGGAAAGTTAGGACATGGTTGAGTAAGCACATATTTGTGCTCTTTAGCTGTAAGAACAATGCCCAAATTTCTTTTCTAGTCAACATAGTTGGATCCAGTCAGTTTGTTTTGGTTAAGAATAGCAACAAATGGGCTAAATGATGCCATGATTAAATCTAAAAATAATAAACATGAATATAATAAGCAAATTCGACATTATCAATTTAGCATATAAGTATATAATATGAAACCTTAATAAAACCATAAAACAATATATGCAACGACAACCCAATCCATGTCTATAATTCCTTGGTAGCAAGTTTATTATAAACACATTAATTGGTTGAGAACTATTCTCATTATTAGTGCTACCATGATAACTCTTATCAAACACTAACAATATGTCGTATTACCTTTAGCCTTTAAGTAATAATGACATAGCTTCTTTGGAAGGTTAACATTAGACTTAGTTTAGTGTACACCATTATCTAGAGTTATGTGTATCCACATTTCATCTCCCTTTTATAATGTTTAAACTTGTAGTACCATAGAACAAAACACCCTCCTTTGGGATCGTGAGGCATATACACCAAGATGAGGTGTTTGTCCACACTACTTTAAACAGGTAAGTTCAATCTTGTAGTTCTATGAAGTAAACACTCTCTTTTGGGATCGCGAGGCATATTCGCCAAGACGAGGTGTTTACCCACACAACTATGAATCGATAATGGAGGCTGTGAGATGCAACCCCTATATCTCTCTCCCACTAGATATTTTGAATTAAAGATTTTTAAGATAAAAAACCGTAATAATGCTAGACACTTTGAAAACATAATCCAAATCTCATTAGGAATAAATTACATAATCCTAGCATTAATATATAAAAATATATATAACATAACATAAACTTTTATTATATATATATATATATATATTTAAAACTATGTTATATTGTATATATATAATATAATATATAATATATGATTATTATATTATATTATATTATATATATATATATATATATATATATATTTATATATAACTTTTAGATTGTTAGAATGGAAAAGTTGAATCCGTATATAAAGGATTTCAACTTTTCCATAGCCATAAAGCATTTGCACACAAAGTCAGAGCATTTGCACAAAAGTCAATTGAACCGTGGGCCATCAAGCATTTGCACACTTATTGTTTTATTCTCAACTATATCTAAGCAATGAAACATAACAATCAATGCATGGAATATGAAGAGAGATAATCATGATTACTTGGAATAGCATGAACCAAGTATCTGAACCAAGGTGTCCATTCAAAGAAAGGAGTTATTGTCCTTTGACAATAACTACTTTCAAGGATAGTTATTGAATAGTGTCGAGTTCTAATTGCAATGGCTTCACATATATCAGTTATTGAAATTTCAATAACTATATCCTCTAGGCCATAATCATCCACGGCTCCTCTTCAATAACAATATATCCTTGTACAGACACGGATATAAGTATATATATATATATATATATATATATACAAGTGATGCAATTCTCTTCATTATATCCACATGATGCAGAAAATTGAAACACAAAAATAACGGTTTTCTTAAATTTTAAAATCCAATCACATGCTATACAATCATGATATGAAAACCTGGCTCTGATACCAATTGTTGAAAAAATTTGGTTTTGTATCTTATACAAAACACACAGCGAAAGCAACAAATAAGGATCTATTTCATTTATGATTGATAACATGCACTATGCAAAATTTCAGAATTTAAGAACAAGATAGCGTACCTTGGTGTGGAGAATTTCAAAACAAAGATTAGAAGCACTTAGGAAAACTTGTAATCTTCATTCCAAATCCACTTTATGCCTAAGAAGAGTGGTCTCTTAATCAGTTTTTAAGGGAGAATGAAAGTATGCCTCACACTCTCTTTTTCTTTTTCTTTACACTTCTTTAAAAAAAATTCTGTATGTTTCTCCCTTTATAACTAACTGATTATCTAATTGGGCTGGCCTATTAGGCCTTTCCAATTAGGCTTCAGTGTATGGTTTGGAGTGGGACCAAAAAGGACCAATAAGACACTAGCTCTAATGGGCCTTGGGCTTTTCTGTCAACTCTTGACAAGTCTAAAGTTGCCATTAATTATATTTAATACCACTATATAAATCTAATTGCAATCTAGGCCTTATTAATAAATTATATCCAAAGACTTTATTATACACGCAATCCCTTCATAAAATATTCGTAGTAATACAAAGTCATGAATATAGACTGTCACTTTGAAAATTACTATATCTTATCCTTGAGTACTTGGTTTAATCCTTTAAAGTTATTCATTATATATTTATGAAATCCAATTTCATAAATATATATTTTAGTAATTTCTTACCAAAATGGTTAAGCCTGACTCTCTGAATAACTGGACTCATTAAACTTATTTCAAGGGAATATTTTATATCTTTGTTAAAAGATTATGAATTCCATCTTGAGAATATATGTTCTATCAACACTAAATGTGGCTGCCTAACATACTGAGGTTTTGACCGTTACTTTAGATCTCACACCTAATATATCAAAGCAACCTATATGTCATGATCAGGTCCATTATTCTCTCAGGATTAAGAGTTCATACAAATAAAATTCGTGAGATTTATTATTCATTTGACAGTCGTTAGGAGAATAACATGAACCAAGTATCTGAACCAAGGTGTCCATTCAAAGAAAATAGTTATTGTCCTTTGACAATAACTACTTTCAAGGGTAGTTATTGAATAGTGTCGAGTTCTAATTGCAATGGCTTCAGATATATCAGTTATTGAAATTTCAATAACTATATCCTCTAGGCCATAATCATACACGGCTCCTCTTCAATAGCAATATATCCTTGCACAGACACGGATATATATATATATATATATATATACAAGTGATGTAATTCTCTTCATTATATCCACATGATGTAGAAAATTGAAATACAAAGATAATGGTTTTCTTAAATTCTAAAATCTAATCACTCGCTATACAATCATGATACCAATTGTTGAAAAAACCTAGTTTGTATCTCATACAAAACACACAGCGGAAGCAACAAATAAGGATCTATTTCATTCATGATTGATAACATGCATTATGCAAAATTTCATAATTTAAGAACAAGATAGCATACCTTGGTGCGGAGAATTTTAAAACAAAGATTAGAAATACTTGAGAACACTTTTAATCTTCACTCCAAATCCACTTTACGTCCAAGAAATGTGGTCTCTCAATCAGTTTCTAAGAGAGAATGAAGGTGTGCCTCACACACTTTCTTTTTCTTTTTCTCTACGCTTTTTTTTTTTATAAAAAAATTATGTATATTTCTCCCTTTATAACTAACTGATTATCTAATTGGGCCTTTCCAATTGGGCTTTAGTATGTGGCTTGCAGTGGGACCAAAAGGAACCAATAAGACACTAGCTCCAATGGGCCTTGGGCTTTTCCGTCAACTCTTAACAAGTCTAAAGTTACAATTAAATATATTTAATACCACTATATAAATATAATTGCATTCTAGGCCTTATTAATAAATTATATTCAAAGACTTTATTATATACGCAATCCCTTCATAAAATATTCGTAGCAATACAAAATCATGAATATAGACTGCCACTTTGAAAATTACTACATCTTATCCTTGAGTACCCGGTTTAATCCTTTAAATTTATTCATTATATATTTATGAAATCCAATTTCATATATATATACTTTAGTAATTTCTTACTAAAGTGGTTAGGCCTAACTCTCTGAATAACTGAACCCATTAAACTAATCTCAAGGGAATATTTTATATCTTCGTTAAAATATTATGAACTCCATCTTGAGAATAAATGTTCTAACAACACTAAATGTGGTTGCCCAACACACTGAGGTTTTGACCGTTACTTTAGATCTCACTCCTGATATATCAAAGCAACCTACACGTCATTACCAAGTCCATTATTCTCTCATGATTAAGAGTTCATACAAATAAAAGTCGTGAGATATATTATTTATTTGACAGCCGTTAGGAGAATAATAAATCTCACAGCGGTCTAGTTTAATATGTCTTAACTCTTAAAATATATCAACATATCAACATATCAACTAGAAGTCTCTGCTTCTATAATCAAGACAAATCATCTTAATTGATACGTTATAGTGTTCGCAGATGAAATGCCCAATTTCATTACTGACTACGAACTATAAATTCTGAGTTTACAATGAAATTATGACTTATATCTTCTGTGACAAAATTACATAAATCACATAAATCACATACTATGCATCTCATGGACTATATGATAATGTCCTAATATTCATGTTACCATTATTTTAGATAATAATAAAATAATTTTATTAAACACAACATTAAGTCATACATAATGTCATACATAATGTCATACATAATATCATATAATAGGATTTAAGGGCACACATCCTAACAATCTCCCACTTGCCCTAGAGACTATTGTGCACTAATCTGACTCCCATTCCCTCCAAATGTGACTCGAAAGTCCTTTGAGGTAAGGCTTTGGTAAAAGGATCTGCTGGATTACTCGCACTTTCAATCTTTACTACCACAACATCTCCACGAGGAACAATGTCTCGAATTATGTGGTACTTCCTCTTAATGTGCTTTCCTTTTTTTTTGACTTCTTAGATCTTTGGATTGTTCCACCGCACTACTATTGTCGCAAAACAATGTGATAGGAACTTGTTCCATTCTCACAACACCAAGATCATGAAGGAATTTCTTGAGCCAAACAGCCTCCCTTGCAACTTCACAAGCAGCAACGTACTCAGCTTCTATGGTGGAGTCCACAATACAAGATTGCTTAACACTCCTCCAACTTATTGCTCCACCTCCCAAGGTGAAAACACATCCTGAAGTGGATTTTTTGAAATCTAGATTTGATTGAAAGTCTGAATCTGTATAGTCAATGGGAATCAAATCCTCACTATGAGAATCAAATCCTCACTATGGTAAACAAGCATATAATCTCTCGTTCTCCTAAGATATTTGAGAATATGCTTTACAGCCTGCCAATGTTTTGGTCATGGATTTGATTGATATCGGCTAACCACGCTAACTGAATAACAAATATCTGGTCTAGTACAAAGCATGACATTCATGAGACTTTCCACTGCAGAAGCATAACGAACTTGTTTCATCATATTTTCTTCCTCTTTAGTCTTAAGTCTTTGGTCATCAGATAGAGGAACTCCATGTCTAAAAGGAAGCAATCTTTTCTTGGAGTTTTGCATGCTAAACCGTTCTAGAACCTTATCTATATATCCAGCTTGTGATAAACCTAATATCTTATTCTTATGATCTCGCTAAAACTTGATCCCTAGAATAATGTTAGCATTACCCAAGTCCTTCATATCAAATTGGCTTGACAACCAAACCTTCACTGATGACATTACCCCTACATCATTTCCAATGAGTAAAATATCATCAATATAAAGCACTAGAAACATTACTACTTTGTCTCGATGTCTTTTGTACACACATGGTTCATCAAGATTTTGTTCAAAACTAAATGGCTTGATTGCTTGATCAAATCTGATGTTCCATGACCTTGATTCTTGTTTAAGTCCATAAACGGACCTTTTCAACTTGCACATCATATGCTCTTGGTTCTTTGCTATGAAACCTTCCAGTTGAACATGTATATTTCTTTTTCAAGATTGTCATTAAGAAATGCGGTCTTGATATCCATTTTCCAAATCTCAAAATCATAATAAGCAACAATGGATAAGAGAATTCTGATAGACTTAAGCATGGCTACTGACGAAAAAGATTCATCATAATCAATACCTTCTTTTTGTGTATACCCTTTCGCCATTAGTCTTGCTTTAAAAGTTTCAGCCTTTCCATCTATCCCTCTCTTCCTCTTGTAAACCCATTTGCTACCAACAGGTTTAATGCCGTTAGACGCCTTTACAAGATCCCACACATGATTAGAATAGATAGAATCCAATTCAGATTTCACAGCTTGGATCCAATGATGTGCATTTATATCATTTATGGCTTCATCATAAGTGTAAGGATCCGATTCAGCCTTTTCTGAGATAGTTTCATAAGTTTCTCCCAAACTTATAAATCTTAGAGGAGGTCGAACAATTCTCCCACTACGACGAGGCACCTGTGTACTAGTCATCTCATGAGTAATGTCTTGTGGTGTATCCAATATAGCCACATCATCCGTAGTTTCATCTATTAGTTGTTCAAATAGAGGTTCAATCATTTCAGCTAAGACAACTTTACTTCTAGGATTAAAATTATTCACATAATCATCTTTCAAAAATTTGGCATGGGGGCTAACAAACACATTGTTATCCTTATGATTATAGAATAAATAACTCTTGGTTTCCTTTGAATCACCTAAAAACATTCATACTTCCGTTTTAGCTTCCAACTTATCAGACTTCCCTTTCAATACATGTTTTGGACATCCCCAAATGTGGAGATATTTCATACTAGGCTTGCATCCACTTCATAATTCCTTGGGTGTGTTGAGAGCAGATTTTGATGGAACCAAATTCGAAACATGCATAGCAGTTTTTAGTGCACATCCCCAAAAAGAAACTGGTAATGTTGAGTAACTCATCATGGACCTAACCATTTTCAAAAGAGTCCTATTCCTTGTTTCTGCCACACCATTTTGTTGGGGAGTTCCAGGTGCAGTCAATTGTGAGACAATCCCATTTTGAATTGGGTAATCCTTGAAATCTCCAAGAAAGTATTCGCCACCTCGATCAGATTGAATGATCTTTATGCGCTTACCCAATTGATTTTCAATTTCAGCCCTAAATTCTTTGGACTTGTCAAAGGTTTCAGACTTTCGTCTCATTAGGTACACATAATCATATCTTGAGTAATCATCCGCAAAAGTGATGAAAAACTCATAACCCCCTTTTGCTTGGGTTGACAGAGGACCACATACATCTGTATGAACTAATTCAAGCAACTCTTGGGCTCTTCTACCTTTTGCATTAAAAAGTTGTTTGGTCATCTTACCTTCTAAACAAGATTCGCAAACTGGAAATCCATCAAAGTCCATAGGCAGTAAAAATTCATTTTTGATTAGTCTTTGAATCCTATTTGAATTAATATGACCTAAACACAAGTGGCATAGATATGCATCACTAGTAGAAGGAAACTTTCTCTTTAATGATTTTACATGAGAGCTACTATCGATTTCAGAATTGTAGAATTCATGCATGTCAGGAGTTAAGATGCAAAGACCATCCGCAATATTGCAAAAACAGATAGACATTTTATCCTTCTTTATTACAACATTGTCTTCAAGGAAAACACAATATCCATGTTTACCTAAATAAGTTGTAGAAATTAAATTTCTACCAATATTAGGTACATACAAACAGTCTTCTAATATTAAAACTCTAGACTTAAAGCATAAATTAAACACTCCAATAGCTATAATCGGAATCCTGCTCCCATCAGCCAAAGTAAGAAACAGTTCACCCTCATTCAACTTTCTGGTCATCTGGAACCCTTGTAAAGAATTTCAGATATGATTAGTACAACCTGAATCCATACACCAAGAATCCATTGGATTCTGTACCAAACATATTTCAAGAAGAAATGAACTTTTCATACCTTTATTCTTGGCAGCCTTGAATATTGGAAAATTCCACTTCCAATGTCCTTTCTCACCACAACAGAAACACTTTTCTTTGGTTTTCTTTTCTTTGTTGGTAACTTCTAAGGCAATTTGTTTACCATCTATCTTAGTGAAGTCCTTCTCCTTCTTCTTCTTCTTCTTCTTCTTCTTACCCTTGCCTTTCGACTTAGGTTGAGAAGTAGAAGCTTTACCCACATTAGCTTCAACACTAGAAGTACCAAGGATGCCTTCCACTGCCACTAACTCATTCATTAATTCAGACAAAGAATAAATCTTTTTTTTTTTTCATATTATAATTGAGTTTGAATTCCTTGAATGATTCCGGTAGTGACTGGAGTATTATATCCACTTGGGATTCTCCATCAATGTCGGCACTTAAAACTTCTAATGTGTTCAGATTAGCAATCATCCTGAGACAATGCTCCCTCACTGAACTTCCTGCAGCCATTTTTGTATGATAAATTTGCCTCATGGTTTCTTGCCTTGCAGAACGACCTTGTTCACCAAACATCTCCTTTAGACTTAGCATTATGTCCGAAACTAGTTCTACATCTTGCATTTCATGCTATAGAACATTTGAGATAGATGCTAGGATGTAGTACTTGACCATTTCATTTGATTTCTACCAACGGTCATATCATTGTTTTTCCTTAAGAGGAGCATCTAATGAAGAAAAGCTAGGACATGGTTGAGTAAGCACATATTTGTGCTCTGCAGCTGTAAGAACAACATCCAAATTTCTTTTCCAGTCAACATAGTTGGATCCAGTCAGTTTGTTTTGGTTAAGAATAGCAACAAGTGGGTTAAATGATGCCATGATTAAATCTGAAATTAATAAACATGAATATAATAAGCAAACTTGACAATATCAATTTTGCATATAAGCATATAATATGGAACCTTAATAAAACCATAAAATAATATATGCAACGACAATCCAATCCATGCCTATAATTCCTTGGTAGCAAGTTTAGTATAAACACATTAATTGGTTGAGAACTATTCTCATTATTAGTGCTATTATGATAACTTTTATCAAACACTAACAATATGCCGTATTACCTTTAACGTCTAAGTAATAATGACATAGCTCCTTTGGGAGGTTAACATTACACTTAGTCTAGTGTATACCATTGTCTAGAGTCATGTGTAGCCACATTTCATCTCCCTTTTATAATGTTTAAACTTGTAGTGCCATAGAACAAAACACCCTCCTTTGGGATCGCAAGGAATATACGCCAAGATGAGGTGTATAAAGGATTTCAACTTTTACATGGCAATAAAGCATTTGCACACTAAGCCATAGCATTTGCACAAAAGTCAATTCAACCATGGCCCATCAAGCATTTGCACACTTATTGTTTTATTCTTAACTATATCTAAGCAATGGAACATAACAATCAATACACAGAATATATAAAGGGAGATAATTATGATTACTTGGAATAACATGAACCAAGTATCCGGACCAAGTTGTCCATTCAAAGAAAGTTGTTATTGTCCTTTGATAATAACTACTTTCAAGGATAGTTATTGAATAGTGCCGAGTTCTAATTGCAATGGCTTCGCATATATCAGTTATTGAAATTTCAATAACAATATCCTCTAGGCCATAATCATACACGGCTCCTCTTCAATAACAATATATCCTTGTACAGACACGGATATATATATATATATATACACACACACACACACAAGTGATGTAATTCTCTTCATTATATCCACATGATGCAGAAAATTGAAACACAAAGATAACGATTTTCTTATATTCTAAAATCTAAGCACACATTACACAATCATGATATGAAAACCTGGCTCTGATACCAACTGTTGAAAAAATTTGGTTTTGTATCTCATACAAACACATGGTGGAAGCAACAAACAATGATCTATTTCATTCATGATTGATAACATGCACTATACAAAATTTCAGAATTTAAGAACAAGATAGTATACCTTGGTGCGGAGAATTTCAAAAAAAAAGATTAAAAGCACTTAAGAACACTTTTAATCTTCACTCCAAATCCACTTTACGCCCAAGAAGTGTGGTCTCTCAATCAGTTTTTAAGAGAGAATGAAAGTGTGCCTCACACACTCTCCTTTTTCTCTACGCTTTTTTTTTAAAAAAATTATGTATATTTCTTCCTTTATAACTAACTGATTATCTAATTGGGCCTTTCCAATTGGGTTTTAGTGTGTGGCTTGGAGTGGGACCAAAAGGGACCAATAAGACACTAGCTCCAACGGGCCTTGGGCTTTTTCGTCAACTCTTGACAAGTCTAAAGTTACCATTAATTATATTTAATATCACTATATAAATATAGTTGCAATCTAGGCCTTATTAATAAATTATATTCAAAGGCTTTATTATACACGTAATCATTTCATAAAATATTCGTAGTAATACAAAGTCATGAATATAGACTGTCACTTTGAAAATTACTACATCTTATCCTTGAGTGTCTGGTTTAATCCTTTAAAGTTATTTATTATATATTTATGAAATCCAATTTCATAAATATATATTTTAGTAATTTCTTACCAAAGTGGCTAGGCCTAATTCTCTGAATAACTGAACCCCTTAAACTTATCTCAAGGAAATATTTTATATATTCGTTAAAATATTATGAATTTCATCTTGAGAATAAATGTTCCATCAACGCTAAATGTGGCTGCTCAACATACTGAGATTTTGACCGTTACTTTAGATCTCACTCCTAATATGTCAAAGCAACCTACACGTAATGACCAGGTCCATTATTCTCTTAGGATTAAGAGTTCATGCAAATAAAAGTCGTGAGATTTATTATTCATTTGACAGTCGTTCGGAGAATAATAAATCTCACAGCGATCCAGTTCAATATGTCTTAACTCTTAAAACATATCATCATATCAATTAGAAGTCTCCACTTCCATGATCAAGGCAAATCATTTTAATTGATACGTTATAATGTTCGCAGATGAAATGCCTAATTTCATTACCGACTACGAACTATAAATTCTGAGTTTACAATGAAATTGTGACTTATATCTTCTGTGACTAAATCACATAAATCACATACTATGCATCTCATGGACTATATGATAATGTCCTAATATTCATGTTACCATTATTTTAGATAATAAAAAATCAATTTTATTAAACACAACATCAAGTCATAAATAATGTCATACATAGCATCATATAATAGGATTTAGGGGCACACATCTTATCAATCTCCCACTTGCCCTAGAGACTATTGTGCACTAATCTAACTGTCATTCCCTCCAAATGTGACTCGAAAGTCCTTTCGAGTCCTTTGAGGTAAGGCTTTGGTAAAAGGATCTAGTAGATTACTCGCACTTTCAATCTTTGCTACCACAACATCTCTACGAGGAACAATGTCTTGAATTATGTGGTACTTCCTTTCAATGTGCTTTCTTTTCTTGTGCTTTCTTGGATCTTTAGATTGTTCCACCGCTCCACAATTGTCACAAAATAATGTGATAGGAACTTGTTCCATTCTCACAACACCAAGATCATAAAAGAATTTCTTAAGCCAAACAGCCTCCCTTACAGTTTCACAAGCAGCAACGTACTCAGCTTCCATGGTGGAGTCCGCAATACAAGATTGGTTAACACTCCTCCAACTTATGGCTACACCTCCCAAGGTGAAAACACATCCTGAAGTGGATTTTCTGAAATCAAGATCTGATTGAAAGTCTGAATCTTTATAGCCAATGGGAATCAAATCCTCACTATGGTAAACAAGCATATAATTTTTCGTTTTCCTAAGATACTCGAGAATATGCTTTACAACCTGTCAATCTTTTGGTCCTGGATTTGATTGATATTGGCTGATCATGCCAACTGAATAACAAATACCTGGTTTAGTACAAAGCATGAAATTCATGAGATTTCCCACTGCAGAAGCATAAGGAACTTGTTTCATCATATTTTCTTCCTCTTAAGTCTTAAGTCTTAGGTCATCAGACAGAGGAACTCCATGTCTGAAAGGAAGCAATCTTTTCTTGGAGTTTTGCATGCTAAAACGTTCTAGAACCTTATCTATATATCCAGCTTGTGATAAATCTAACATCTTATTCTTATGATCTCGCTAAAGCTTAATCCCTAGAATAAAGTTAACTTTACCCAAGTCCTTCATATCAAATTGGCTTGACAACCAAACTTTCACTGATGACATTACCCCTACATCATTTCCAATGAGTAAAATATCATCAACATAAAGCACTAGGAACATTACTACTTTGTCTTGATGTCTTTTGTACACACATGGTTCATCAAGATTTTGTTCAAAACTAAATGACTTGATTGCTTGATCAAATCTGATGTTCCATGACCTTGATGCTTGTTTAAGTCCATAAATGGACCTTTTCCACTTGCATATCATATGCTTTTGGTTCTTTGCTATGAAAACTTCCGGTTGCAACATTTATAATTCTTTTTCAAGATTGTCATTAAGAAATGCAGTCTTGACATCTATTTGCCAAATCTCAAAATCATAATGAGCAACAATGGATAAGAGAATTCTGATAGACTTAAGTATGGCTACTGACGAAAAAGTTTTATCATAATCAATACCTTCTTTTTCTGTATACCCTTTTGCCATTAGTCTTGCTTTAAATGTTTCAACCTTTTTATCTATCCCTCTCTACCTCTTGTAAACCCATTTGCAACTAACATGTTTAATGCCGTTAGACGCCTTTACAAGATCCCATACATGATTAGAATACGTAGAATCCAATTCAGATTTCATAGCTTGGATCCAATGATGTGCATCTATATCATTCATGGTTTCATCATAAGTGTAAGGATCTGATTCAGCCTCTTCTGAGATAGCTTCATAAATTTCTCCCAAACTTATAAATCTTACAGGAGGCCGAATAATTCTCCCACTACGACGAGGCACCTGTGTACTAGTCATCTCATGAGTAATGTCTTGTGGTGTATCCAATATAGTCACATCATCCTTAGTTTCATTTATTGGTCGTTCAAATACAGGTTTAATCATTTCAGCTAAGACAACTTTACTTCTAGGATTAAAATTATTCACATAATCATCATCCAAAAATTTTGCATGGGTGCTAACAAACACTTTGTTATCCTTATGATTATAGAATAAATAATTCTTGGTTTCCTTTGAATCACCTAAAAACATGCATACTTCTGTTTTAGCTTCCAACTTATCAGACTTCCCTTTCAATACATGTGTTGGACATCCCCAAATGTGGAGATATTTCATACTAGGCTTGCGCCCACTCCACAATTCCTTAGATGTGTTGGGAACAGATTTGATGGAACCAAATTCAAAACATGCATAGCAGTTTTTAGTGCACATCCCCAAAAAGAAACTGGTAAAGTTGAGTAACTCATCATGGACCTAACCATTTCCAAAAGAGTCCTATTCCTTGTTTCCACTACACCATTTTGTTAGGGAGTTCCAGGTGCAGTTAATTGGGAGACAATCCCATTTTGAATTAAGTAATCCTTGAAATCTCCAAGAAGGTATTCACCACCTTGATCAGATTGAATGATCTTTATGCGTTTACCTAATTGATTTTCAACTTCAGCCCTAAACTCTTTGAACTTGTCAAAGGCTTCGAACTTCCGTCTCATTAGATACACATAACCATATCTTGAGTAATCATCCATAAAAGTGATAAAAAAACTCATAACCCCCTTTGGCTTAGGCTGACATAGGACCACATACATCTGTATGAACTAATTCAAATAACTCTTGAGCTCTTCTACCTTTTTTATTAAAAAGTCGTTTGGTCATCTTACCCTCTGAACAAGATTCGCAAACTAGAAATCCATCAAAGTCCATGGGTTGTAAAAATACATTTTTTATTAGTCTTTGAATCCTATTTGAATTAATATGACCCAAACACAAATGGCATAGATATGCATCACTAGTAGAAGGAAACTTTCTCTTTAATGATTTTACATGAGAGCTATTATCTATTTCAAAATTATATAATTCATGCATGTCAGGTGTTAAGATGTAAAAACCATCCACAATATTGCCAGAACACATAGACATTTTATCCTTCTTTATTACAACATTGTCTTTAAGGATAACACAATATCCATGTTTACCTAAATAAGTTGCAGAAATTAAATTCTTACCAACATTAGGTACAAACAAACAGTCTTCTAATATTAAAACTCTAGACTTAAAGTATAAATTAAACACTCCAACAGCTACAATTGGAATCTTGCTCCCATAAGCCAAAATAAGAAATAGTTCTCCCTTATTCAAATTTCTGGTCTCTTGGAACCCCTGCAAAGAATTGCAGATATGATTAGCACAACCTGAATTCACACACCAGGAATCCGTTGTATTTTGTACCAAACATATTTCAAGAAGAAATGAACTTTTCATACCCTTATTCTTGGCAGCCTTGAATATTGGATAATTCCTCCTCCAATGTCCTTTCTCACTACAATGGAAACACTTTCCTTTAGTTTTCTTTCCTTTGTTGGTAACCTCTAAGGCAATTTGTTTACCATCTATCTTAGTGAAGTCCTTCTTCTTCTTCTTCTTCTTCTTCTTCTTCTTCTTACCATTGCCTTTCAACTTAGGTTGAGAAGTAGAAGCTTCACCCACATTGGCTTCAACACTAGAAGTACCAAGGATGCCTTTCGCTGCCACTAACTCATTCATTAATTCAAACAAAGAATAAATCTTTTTGTTCATATTATAATTGTGTCTGAATTCCTTGAATGATTTTGGTAGTGACTGGAGTATTATATCCACTTGGGATTGTCCATCAATGTCGGCACTTAAAACTTATAATGTGTTCAGATTAGCAATCATCCTAAGACAATGCTCCTTCACTGAACTTTCTGCAGCCATTTTGATATGATAAATTTGCCTCATGGTTTCTTGCCTTGCAGAACGGCCTTGCTCACCCAACATCCCCTTCAGACTTAGTATTATGTCCGAAGCTAATTCTACATCTTGCATTTGATGCTGTAGAACATTTGAGATAGATGCTAGGATGTAGTACTTGGCCATCTCATTTGATATCTGCCAACGATCATATCATTGTTTTTCCTCAAGAGGAGCATTTAATGAAGGAAAGTTAGGACATGGTTGAGTAAGCACATATTTGTGCTCTTCAGTTGTAAGAACAACATCCAAATTTCTTTTCCAGTCAACATAGTTGGATCCAGTCAGTTTGTTTTGGTTAAGAATAGCAACAAGTGGGCTAAATGATGTCATGATTAAATTTGAAAGTTATAAACATGAATATAATAAGCAAACTCGACAATATCAATTTTGCATATAAGCATATAATATGGAACCTTAATAAAACCATAAGATAATATATGTAACGACAATCCAATCCATGTCTATAACTCCTTGGTAGGAAGTTTATTATAACACATTAATTGGTTGAGAACTATTCTCATTATTAGTATTATCATGATAACTTTTATCAAACACCAACAATATGCCGTAATACTTTTAGCCTCTAAGTAATAATGACATAGCTCCTTCGGGAGGTTAACATTACACTTAGTCTAGTGTATACCATTATCTAGAGTCATGTGTAGCCACATTTCATCTCCCTTTTATAATGTTTAAACTTGTAGTTCTATGGAACAAAACACCCTCCTTTGGGATCGTGAGGAATATACGCCAAGACGAGGTGTATAAAGGATTTCAACTTTTACATGGCAATAAAGCATTTGCACACTAAGCCAAATCATTTGCACAAAAGTCAATTCAACCATGGCCCATCAAGCATTTGCACACTTATTGTTTTATTCTTAACTATATCTAAGCAATGGAACATAACAATCAATGCACAGAATATATAAGGGGAGATAATTATGATTACTTGGAATAACATGAACCAAGTATCTGGACCAAGGTGTCCATTTAAAGAAAGTTGTTATTGTCCTTTGACAATAACTACTTTCAAGGATAGTTATTGAATAGTGCCGAGTTCTAAATGCAATGGCTTCGCATATATCAGTTATTGAAATTTCAATAACAATATCCTCTAGGCCATAATCATACACGGCTCCTCTTCAATAAAAATATATCCTTGTCCAGACACGGATATATATATATATATATATATATATATATATATACACACACACACACAAGTGATGCAATTCTCTTCATTATATCCACATGATGCAGAAAATTAAAACACAAAGATAACGATTTTCTTAAATTCTAAAATCCAATCACACGTTATACAATCTTGATATGAATACCTGGCTCTGATACCAATTGTTGAAAAAATCTGGTTTTGTATCTCATACAAACACACGGCGGAAGCAACAAACAAGGATCTATTTCATTCATGATTGATAACATGCACTATGCAAAATTTCAGAATTTAAGAATAAGATAGCATATCTTGGTGTGGAGAATTTCAAAAAAAAGATTAGAAACACTTGGGAACACTTTTAATCTTCACTCTAAATCCACTTTACGCCCAAGAAGTGTGGTCTCTCAATCAGTTTCCAAAAGAGAATGAAAGTGTGCCTCACACACTCTCTTTTTCTTTTTTTTTCTACGCTTTTAAAAAAAAAATTATGTATATTTCTCCCTTTATAACTAACTGATTATCTAATTGGGCCTTTCCAATTGGGTTTTAGTGTGTGGTTTGGAGTGGGATCAAAAGGGACCAATAAGACACTAGCTCCAATGGGCCTTGAGCTTTTCCGTCAACTCTTGATAAGTCTAAAGTTACCATTAATTATATTTAATACCACTATATAAATATAATTGCACTTTAGGCCTTATTAATAAATTATATTCAAAGACTTTATTATACACGCAATCACTTCATAAAATATTCGTAGTAATACAACGTCATGAATATAGACTGCCACTTTAAAAATTACTACATCTTATCTTTGAGTACCCGGTTTAATCCTTTAAAGTTATTCATTATATATTTATTAAATACAATTTCATAAATATATACTTTAGTAATTTCTTACCAAAGTGGTTAGGCCTAACTCTCTGAATAATTGAACCCATTAAACTTATCTCAAGGGAATATTTTATATCTTCGTTGAAATATTATGAATTCCATCTTGAGAATAAATGTTCCATTAACACTAAATGTGGCTGCCCAAAATACTGAAGTTTTGACCGTTACTTTAGATCTCACTCTTAATATATCAGAGCAACCTACACGTCATGACCAGGTCCATTATTCTCTTAAAATTAAGAGTTCATGCAAATAAAAGTTGTAAGATTTATTATTCATTTGACAGTCGTTAGGAGAATAATAATTCTCACAGCAGTCCAGTTCAATATATCTTAACTCTTATAATATATCTACATATCAACTAGAAGTCTCCACTTCCATGATCAAGGCAAATCATCTTAATTGATACGTTATAGTGTTCGCAGATGAAATGCCCAATTTCATTACCGACTATGAGCTATAAATTCTGAGTTTACAATGAAATTGTGACTTGTATATTCTGTGACTAAATCACATAAATCACATACTATGCATCTCATGGATTATATGATAATGTTCTAATATTCATGTTACCATTATTTTAGATAATAATAAAACAATTTTATTAAATACAACATTAAGTCATACATAATGTCATACATAACATCTTATAATAGGATACAGGGGCACACATCCTAACAATCTCCCACTTGTCCTAGAGACTATTGTGCACTAATCTAACTCTCATTCCCTCCAAATGTGACTCGAAAGTCCTTTTAGGTAAGGTTTTGGTAAAAGGATCTGCTAGATTACTCGCACTTTCAATCTTTGCTACCACAACATCTCCACGAGGAACAATGTCTCGAATTATGTGGTACTTCCTCTCAATGTGCTTTCTTTTCTGGTGATTTCTTAGATCTTTGAATTGTTTCACCGCTCCACAATTGCCGCAAAACAATGTGATAGGAACTTGTTCCACTCTCATAGCACCAAGATCATAAAGGAATTTTTTTAGCCAAACAGCCTCCCTTGCAGCTTCACAAGCAGCAACGTACTCAACTTCCATAGTGGAGTTCGCAATACAAGATTGCTTAACACTCCTCCAACTTATGGCTCCACCTCCCAAGGTGAAAACACATCTTGAAGTGGATTTTCTGAAATCAAGATCTGATTGAAAGTCTGAATCTGTATAGCTAATGGGAATCAAATCCTCGCTATAGTAAACAAGTATATAATCTCTCGTTTTCCTAAGATACTCGAGAATATGCTTTACAGCTTGTCAATTTTTTGGTTCTGGATTTGATTGATATCGGCTAACCATGCCAACTGAATAACAAATATTTGGTCTAGTACAAAGCATGACATTCATGAGATTTCCCACTGCAGAAGCATAAGGAACTTGTTTCATCATATTTTCTTCCTCTTAAGTCTTAAGTCTTTAGTCGTTAGACAAAGGAACTCCATGTCTGAAAGGAAGCAATCTTTTCTTGGAGTTTTGCATGCTAAACCGTTCTAGAACCTTATCTATATATCCAGCTTGTGATAAACCTAACATCTTATTCTTACGATCTCGCTAAAGCTTGATCCCTAGAATAAAGCTAGCTTTACCTAAGTCTTTCATATCAAATTGGCTTGACAACTAAACCTTCACTGATGACATTACCCCTACATCATTTCCAATGAGTAAAATATCATCAACATAAAGCACTAGGAATATTACTACTTTGTCTCGATGTCTTTTGTACACACATGGTCCCTCATGATTTTGTTCAAAACCAAATGACTTGATTGCTTGATCAAATCTGATGTTCCATGACCTAGATGCTTGTTTAAGATAATAAATGGACCTTTTCAACTTGCATACCATATGCTCTTGGTTCTTTGCTATGAAATCTTCCGGTTGCAATATGTATATTTCTTTTTCAAGATTGTCATTAAGAAATGCAGTCTTGACATCCATTTGCCAAATCTCAAAATCATAATGAGCAACAATGGATAAGAGAATTTTGATAGACTTAAGCATAGCTACTGATAAAAAAGTTTTATCATAATCAATACCTTCTTTTTGTGTATACCCTTTCACCATTAGTCTTGCTTTAAAAGTTTCAACTTTTCCATCGATCCCTCTCTTCCTCTTGTAAACCCATTTGTAACCAACAGGTTTAATGCCGTTAGACGCCTTTACAAGATCCCACACATGATTAGAATACATAGAATCCAATTCAGATTTCATAGCTTGGATCCAATGATGTGCATTTATATCATTCATAGCTTCATTATAAGTGTAAGGATTCGATTCAGCCTCGTCTGAGATAGTTTCATAAGTTTCTCCCAAACTTACAAATCTTATAGGAGGCCGAACAATTCTCCCACTACGACGAGGCACCTGCGTACTAGTCATCTCATGAATAATGTCTTGTGGTGTATCCAATATAGCCACATCATCCTTAGTTCCATCTATTGGTTGTTCAAATACAGGTTCAATAATTTCAGCTAAGACAACTTTACTTTTAGGATTAAAATTATTCACATAATCATCTTCCAAAAATTTGGCATGAGTGCTAACAAACACTTTATTATCCTTATGATTATAGAATAAATAACTCTTGTTTTCCTTTGAATCACCTAAAAACATGCATACTTCCGTTTTAGCTTCCAACTTATCAGACTTCCCTTTCAATACATGTGTTGGACATCCTCAAATGTGGAGATATTTCATACTAGGCTTACGCCCACTTCACAATTCCTTGGGTGTGTTGGGAACAGATTTTGATGGAACCAAATTCAAAACATGCATAGCAGTTTTTAGTGCACATCCCCAAAAAGAAACTAGTAAAGTTGAGTAATTCATTATAGACCTAACCATTTCCAAAAGAGTCCTATTCCTTATTTCTGCTTCACCATTTTGTTAGGGAGTTCCAGGTGCAGTCAATTGGGAGACAATCCCATTTTGAATTAGGTAATCCTTGAAATCTCTAAGAAGGTATTCGCCACCTCGATCAGATTGAATGATCTTTATGCGTTTACCCAATTGATTTTTAACTTCAGTCCTAAACTCTTTGAACTTGTCAAAAGTTTCGGACTTCCGTCTCATTAGGTACACATAACCATATCATGAGTAATTATCTGTAAAAGTGATGAAAACTCATAACCCCCTTTTGCTTGGGTTGACCTAGGACCACATACATCTGTATGAACTAATTCAAGCAACTCTTGGGGTCTTCTACCTTTTGCATTAAAAAGTCGTTTGGTCATCTTATCTTCTAAATAAGATTTGCAAACTGGAAATCCATCAAAGTCCATGGGCTGTAAAAATCCATTTTTAGTTAGTCTTTGAATCCTATTTGAAGTAATATGACCCAAACACAAGTGGTATAGATATGCATCACTAGTAGATGGAAACTTTCTCTTTAATAATTTTATATGAGAGCTACTATCTATTTCAGAATTGTATAATTCATGCATGTCAGGAGTTAAGATGTAAATACCATCCACAATATTGCCAGAACAGATAGACATTTTATCCTTCTTTATTACAACATTGTCTTTAAAGATAACACAATATCCATGTTTATCTAAATAAGTTGCAGAAATTAAATTCCTACCAATATTAGGTACATACAAACAGTCTTCTAATATTAAAACTCCAGACTTAAAGCATAAATTAAACATTCCAACAGCTGCCATTGGAATCCTGCTCCCATCAGCCAAAGTAAGAAATATTTCTCCCTTATTCAACTTTCTAGTCTCTTGGAACTCCTGCAAAGAATTGCAGATATGATTAGTACAACCTGAATCCACACACTAGGAATCCGTTGGATTCTGTACCAAACATATTTTAAGAAGAAATGAACTTTTCATACCCTTGTTCTTGGCAGCCTTGAATATTGGACAATTCCTCTTCCAATGTCCTTTCTCACCACAATGGAAATACTTTCCTTTGGTTTTCTTTCCTTTGTTGGTGACCTCTAAGGCAATTTGTTTACCATCTATCTTAGTGAAGTCCTTCTTCTTCTTCTTCTTCTTACCCTTGCCTTTCGACTTAGGTTGAGAAGTAGAAGCTTCACCTACATTGGTTTCAATACTAGAAGTACCAAGGATGCTTTCCGCCGCCACTAACTCATTCATTAATTCAGACAAAGAATAAATCTTTTTGTTCATATTATAATTAAGTATGAATTCCTTGAATGATTCTGGTAGTGACTGGAATATTATATCCACTTGGGATTCTCCATCAATGTCGGCACTTAAAACTTCTAATGTGTTCAGATTAGTAATTATCCTAAGACAATGCTCCCTTTCTGAACTTCCTGCAGCCATTTTGGTATGATAAATTTACCTCATGGTTTCTTGCCTTGCAGAACGCCCTTGCTCATCAAACATCTCCTTCAGACTTAGCATTATGTCCGAAGCTAGTTCTACATCTTACATTTGATACTGTAGAACATTTGAGATAGATGCTAGGATGTAGTACTTGGCCATCTCATTAGATTTCTGCCAACGATCATATCATTGTTTTTCCTTAAGAGGAGCATCTAATGAAGGAAAGTTAGGACATGGTTGAGTAAGCACATATTTGTGCTCTTCAACTGTAAGAACAACGTCCAAATTTCTTTTCCAGTCAACATTGTTGGATCCAGTCAGTTTGTTTTGGTTAAGAATAGCAACAAGTGGGCTAAATGATGCCATGATTAAATCTGAAAGTAATAAACATGAATATAATAAGCAAACTCGACAATATCAATTTTGCATATAAGCATATAATATGGAACCTTAATAAAACCATAAAATAATATATGCAACGACAATCCAATCCATGTTTATAATTCCTTGGTAGCAAGTTTATTATAAATACATTAATTGGTTGAGAACTATTCTCATTATTAGTGCTATTATGATAACTTTTATCAAATACTAACAATATACTGTATTACCTTTAGCCTCTAAGTAATAATGACATAGTTCTTTTGGGAGGTTAACATTACACTTAGTCTAGTGTATACCATTATCTAAAGTCATGTGTAGCCACATTTCATCTTCCTTTTATAATGTTTAAACTTGTAGTACCATAAAACAAAATACCTTCCTTTGAGATCGCGAGACATATACGCCAAAACGAGGTGTATAAAGGATTTCAACTTTTCCATGGCAATAAAGCATTTGCACACTGAGCCAAAGCATTTGCACAAAAGTCAATTCAACCATGGCCCATCAAGCATTTGCACACTTATTGTTTTATTCTTAACTATATCTAAGCAATGGAACATAACAATCAATGCACGAAATATATAAAGAGAGATAATTATGATTACTTGGAATAACATAAACCAAGTATCCGAACCTGGGTTTCCATTCAAAGAAAGTTGTTATTGTCCTTTGACAATAACTACTTTCAAGGATAGTTATTGAATAGTGCCGAGTTCTAAATGCAATGGCTTCACATATATTAGTTATTGAAATTTCAATAACAATATCCTCTAGGCCATAATCATACACGGCTCTTCTTCAATAACAATATATCCTTGGACTGACACAGATATATATATATATATATATATATATATACAAGTGATGCAATTCTCTTCATTATTTCCACTTGATGCAGAAAATTGAAACACAAAGATAACGATTTTCTTAAATTCTAAAATTCAATCACATGCTATACAATCATGATATGAAAACTTGGCTCTGATACCAATTGTTGAAAAAATCTGGTTTTGTATCTCATACAAAACATACAGCGGAAGCAACAAACAAGGATCTATTTCATTCATGATTGATAACATGCACTTTGCAAAATTTCAGAATTTAAGAACAAGATAGCATACCTTGGTGTGGAGAATTTCAAAACAAAGATTAGAAACACTTGGGAACACTTTTAATCTTCACTTCAAATCCACTTTACGCTCAAGAAGTGTGGTCTCTTAATCAGTTTCCAAGAGAGAATGAAAGTGTGCCTCACACGTTCTCTTTTTCTTTTTCTCTACGCTTTTTTTAAAAAAAAATTATGTATATTTCTCCCTTTATAACTAACTGATTATCTGATTGGGCTGGCCTATTGGGCCTTTCCAATTGGGCTTTAGTGTGTGGCTTGGAGTGGGAACTGAGGGAACCAATAGGACACTAGCTCCAATGGGCCTTGGGCTTTTCCGTCAACTCTTGACAAGTTTAAAGTTACTATTAATTATATTTAATACCACTATATAAATATAATTGCACTCTAGGTCTCATTAATAAATTATATTCAAAGTTTTTATTATATACGCAATCCCTTCATAAAATATTCGTAGTAATATAAAGTCATGAATATAGACTGCCACTTTTGATGGGAAATTTAGACCCCGGTTGATAGAATTAACAAGTTTTAAATCCAAGTTGTTAATTAGATTTATTATACATAAAACTTGTTAAAAACAAACAAACATCAATATCATGTCAAAACTAAGTGCAGCGGAAAAATAAATAAGACAAGATATGATGACCCAGGAAAACCAATGAAACCAACCAGTTTCACAGTAAAAAACCTGGGGGGAAACCTTCCCGAAAAAGCAATTCACTATAGTAAAGAGAAGTTTCAGATCTAGTACAAAACCTTTGTTACTAGACTCTACAATCCCCGTAGATGAACTCACAGCAGAAACCTTCTACTGCTTCAGAACCTCTGAACTCTTCAATATATGAACGCCACCCTTTGATGCACGAATCCCAATACGTGACTAACTCCTTTTCACGAATCCCAGTACGTGACTCACTCACCAACTTGAGGAAGAAGAATGTTGGCTGCAAAGTTCTTCACTTCATACACACGATGAAGATCAAGAAGCACTTGGTTACAAAACCCTAAGGCGCAAAGACGCAGTAGCTTCTTTCTGAGAGAATAAGGCTTCGGTCACCTTTTGCATGTGTTCTCCTTGTATTCTCTTATGTGACGGCCTCAAAAATAAGCCTTATATATGCCTAGGGTTGTGAGAAAAGAAACCCTACACAAATACAAAAGCCTGGCCCAAAAATCAGATCTGAAAATTCTGATTTCCGTAACCTCGATCGATCGGGCTCGATAGATAGCAGGTGTCGAGCCTCATTAATTCTCGATAGATACCTCGATCGATCGGGCTCGAAGATAGCTATCTGTCCAGCAGCTATCCGCAGGTGTCCAGCAGCTATCCGCAGGTGTCCACCAGGTGTCCAGCTTTAGTACACACTTTTTCTTCACTTGTTTCTTGGTCCAATCTTCATGGCTTTAATACTAAACTTGAACAACATGTTCTTTGAAGTATTAAACACATCCTAGATCTATCCAAATACAAGTAAAGTGCGTTTTGTCAAAGGATTAGCCAACTACATAAAATAGTGACATATGTTCACAAGATTGAACAACTACATATGTCCTAACAATCTCCCCCTTTGGCAATCCGTGACAAAACCACAACATACAAATGACGATATGAGAGAAGTCATAAATCACTCAACTCATACTCACTTGTTACATACAGTAAAATCTATCCTAACACAAACTCTTGAAAAACTTTGCAAGAAGAGAGTTCATGGCATGGAAGACTTTGACAACCTGTATTTCTGAAACACTTGAAACAAAACTCATCAAGGCATCTTTGTGTGAAACAGAATTAATAGATTGCGTACAAATAAAGAAACATGTGTATAAAGATAGAAAAGAAACAACACATGTAAAGATAGGTGAAGAAAACATACATCATCATATATATACCACTTGATAAATACCATGCTGTATGTAAAAATGGTCACAAGACCTAGGTACATGAACAAGGAGATAAACACTCCCCCTAACAAGATGAAACACAACTCCCCCTTACAAGGGAATGTATTTCTCCCCCTAACTTGTAGAATCTTAAAGAAAGAAACCACAAATTCTCCAATTTCTCCCCCTTTTTGTCACGATTGACAGAGGGTACCGAGAAACATAAAGATGATCAAGGATGATCAAGGGGGCACAAAGAATCCATAAAAATGCATGAATGTGATGAAACAATATGCTATGGATGACAAGATAAGAGAAATATGCAAAACATGTGAACAATAATGCATGCAGAGAATCTCGATCGATCGAGAGGTATCGAGGAGCTATCGAGAAGACCTCGATGGATCGAACAGCTATCGAGAAGCTATCGAGGAGACAGAAACTTTCTCGATCGATCCACCTAGCTATCGAGAGGTGTCGAGATTACGATAACATGCAACTGAAGATCTCGACAGATAAGCCAGGTATCGAGAGGTGTCAAGGATGTGTCGAGATGGCTTAAAAACAGTTTTTCAAGAAGAGAAAAACACAGATGTGAATGCAATCAAGCATGCAACTCACCTAAAGATCCAAGCAACACATTAACCTCTCAAAAACATCTCTCAACAAGAAAAATGTCATGCATTTTGATCCAAAACACACATACACACACTAAACAAGTCTAACCAATTTTATATTTCAAAAATAAGTCAAGACAGTTTAGTTAGCATACATTAACGCATGTAAACCTTGTGATGGCCAAATCACATTGTACCTGCACATGTATCAAGAATAGCAAAGAGTATTGCGTGTCGTGTGTGAGAACATCGCAAGATTGCATAAGTAACTCAATGTTATGATGATTTGAGATATGAGAAAATCGCTTTAACTCACACACAATCATAACTGCTCGATGGGGACTATCACCTTTGAGGTACATCATATAACTCCCACATCTCCTAGAAAACACGCTTGCAACCATATTTTAAAGCATTTTGATCTTTTTGCTTTTAATTTCTTTGCATATTTTCTTTTAACAAGCATATCATACATGGGCATACAAGAGAAAGAAAAGAAATACCCAATGATGTTAAGCTTTTGACACTGCACTTTTGCTATGCCGAAGCATACAGGTGTCCTATGACATTGCACTTTTGCTATGCCGAAGCATACAGATGTCATATTATGATTGGCGAGTAACAGTGGTGAGATGGTTATTTATGCCTTTCTCTTAGGATTTTCTAGTTCAACCCGTCAAAAAGAGTGATACGAGTGTTAAGAAGAAGAGATCACTTAACCTTACTCATCACAAACAAAGAGCTACAGAGCTCACTCGCTTAGTTGTGCAGAAGAGTGCTCATCTAAGCTACAGGTGATACAAAGTTTAGAAAACTCTGTTTCAATGGCCATTTCAAAAGTTCACACAAACTAATGCACACAAACACACACTGTTTTTGTATTTTTCAATTTTTCCTTTTTTTTTTATTTTGAAAACAAAACAAAATAAAAACTAAATAACCAAACAAAAACAGACAAACAACATGAATGCATGAAAGAAAGATGCATATGCATGAAGGCATGATTTTAACAGAAGATAAAAAATCAAGCAAAGAGAGTCCTGCTTTAGATAGAAAGAATTGAAGCAAAGGACAAACAGAAAAGACAATTAAGTCTTAGGCTCTTTTCTCACCCACACAGCACGAGACTTTGGCCGTGAAGATGAAAAGGCACGTGTCCTAGTATGACTACTAAAGGACATAGAAGAATTAGAATTCTCCTGAAACTGAGTTAAAAAGCTCAAGACTTTTAATAACTCTCCAAACAAAGGTGTAGGTCCTTGAGAGGAAACCTGTGACCGTTTGGACAATTGCTTATGAGGATACAACCTAAAGCAATTAGGACGAGTGTGTCCAGAAACACCACAGTGGTGACAAACATGAGGTCTAACAAAGGATTTAAAATTAGCCAAAACAGTTTTGGATTTCCTACCTTTATTACCTTTCTTAAATTGAGACACAATAACAGTCCTTGATCCAGAAGCCGTGGAAGAGGAGGGGCTGGAGGAGACAGCATATCCTAAGCCAGTCTTATCAGAACTAGGCTTTTGAGCACTCAAGACCTCATCAGAAGAATCTTCACTATCACTAGCACTCTCCACAGTCACCTTATCGGTTGAGGCAGCAAAGGCCATAACATGACGACATTCATCCACGTATTCATCAGAAGAGTCATTCTCAGTGTCACTCCAAGTAGCAACCAACCCTTTGTCTTCTGACTTCTTGGCCTTTTCCCTCATAAAGTAGTTTGGGCACTCTATCCTCATATGACCAAAACCTTTGCACTCATGGCATTGGATGATAGGCTTCTCATCCTTACCCTTCCTAGAGGATTTAGATTTCCTAGGAGGTATGCCCTTATCCTTTTTCCAAAATTGAAGAAGCTTGATAATCTCATCAATAATGAAGGTTAGATTCTCATCCTCATCATCATCATCATCTTCATCTTCATCTTTAGAGTCCTCAATATCTTCCTCTATACCCTTAAGAGCCAAATTTTTACTCTTTCCACCTTTTCCCATTGAGCCTAATCCCATCTCATAGGTTTGAAGGTTCCCTACAAGCTCAGTCAAAGGAATTTGATCAATGTCCCTTGCTTCTTCAATGGCAGTGATTTTGGCATGGAATCTTTCAGGTAAGGACCTAAGGATTTTCCTAACAATTTTGGATTCTGCTATAGACTCTCCAAGGTTGAAGGCAGAATTCACAATATCTATGAGTTTAGCATAGAACTCATCAAAGGTCTCATCCTCTTCCATCCTTATTTCTTCAAAGTTACTAGTGAGTCTTTGAAGCTTCACAGTCTTCACTGCCTTGGTACCTTCATAGGTGGTCTCAAGAATGGTCCATGCTTCCTTGGCAACTTCCGTGGATGATATCTTCTTGAATTCCTCATTGGTTACCCCACAAAACAAGGCATTCAAGGCCTTACTGTTGAAATTTGCCGCTGTGATTGTTGCATCATCCCAATCCACTGGCGCTTTCTTTGGCTTAATCCAGCCAACTTCAACAGCTTGCCATACCTGTTCACCTAGAGCCTGCAAAAACACTTTCATACGAACTTTCCAGTACGCATAATTAGTGCCATCAAATAAAGGAGGAATCAAAAGAGATTGTCCACGATCCATCACAACGGGGGTCAAGGATCACACTCAGGAAATTAATCCAATCAGAGTGTACCCGCTCTGATACCACTTGATGGGAAATTTAGACCCCGGTTGATAGAATTAACAAGTTTTAAATCCAAGTTGTTAATTAGATTTATTATACATAAAACTTGTTAAAAACAAACAAACATCAATATCATGTCAAAACTAAGTGCAGCGGAAAAATAAATAAGACAAGATATGATGACCCAGGAAAACCAATGAAACCAACCAGTTTCACAGTAAAAAACCTGGGGGGAAACCTTCCCGAAAAAGCAATTCACTATAGTAAAGAGAAGTTTCAGATCTAGTACAAAACCTTTGTTACTAGACTCTACAATCCCCGTAGATGAACTCACAGCAGAAACCTTCTACTGCTTCAGAACCTCTGAACTCTTCAATATATGAACGCCACCCTTTGATGCACGAATCCCAATACGTGACTAACTCCTTTTCACGAATCCCAGTACGTGACTCACTCACCAACTTGAGGAAGAAGAATGTTGGCTGCAAAGTTCTTCACTTCATACACACGATGAAGATCAAGAAGCACTTGGTTACAAAACCCTAAGGCGCAAAGACGCAGTAGCTTCTTTCTGAGAGAATAAGGCTTCGGTCACCTTTTGCATGTGTTCTTCTTGTATTCTCTTATGTGACGGCCTCAAAAATAAGCCTTATATATGCCTAGGGTTGTGAGAAAAGAAACCCTACACAAATACAAAAGCCTGGCCCAAAAATCAGATCTGAAAATTCTGATTTCCGTAACCTCGATCGATCGGGCTCGATAGATAGCAGGTGTCGAGCCTCATTAATTCTCGATAGATACCTCGATCGATCGGGCTCGATAGATAGCTATCTGTCCAGCAGCTATCCGCAGGTGTCCAGCAGCTATCCGCAGGTGTCCACCAGGTGTCCAGCTTTAGTACACACTTTTTCTTCACTTGTTTCTTGGTCCAATCTTCATGGCTTTAATACTAAACTTGAACAACATGTTCTTTGAAGTATTAAACACATCCTAGATCTATCCAAATACAAGTAAAGTGCGTTTTGTCAAAGGATTAGCCAACTACATAAAATAGTGACATATGTTCACAAGATTGAACAACTACATATGTCCTAACAACTTTGAAAATTACTACATCTTATCATTGAGTATCCGGTTTAATCCTTTAAAGTTATTCATTATATATTTATGAAATTCAATTTCATAAATATATACTTTAGTAATTTTTTACCAAAGTGGTTAGGCCTAACTCTCTGAATAACTGAACCCATTAAACTTATCTCAAAGGAATATTTTATATCTTCATTAAAAGATTATGAATTCCATTTTGAGAATAAATGTTCCATCAACACTAAATGTGGCTGCCCAACATACTAAGGTTTTGACCGTTACTTTAGATCTCACTCCTAATATATCAAAATAACCTACACGTCATGACTAGATCCATTATTCTCTCAGGATTAAGAGTTCATGCAAATAAAAGTCGTGAGATTTATTATTCATTTGACAGTTGTTAGAAGAATAATAAATCTCACAGCGGTCCAGTTTAATATGTCTTAACTCTTAAAATATATCAACATATCAACTAGAAGTTTCCACTTCTATAATCAAGACAAATCATCTTAGTTGATACGTTATAATTTTCGCAGATGAAATGTCCAATTTCATTACTGACTACGAACTATAAATTTTGAGTTTACAAAGAACTTGTGACTTATGTCTTCTATGACTAAATCACATAAATTACATACTATGCATCTCATGGACTATATGATAATGCCCTAATATTCATGTTACCATCATTTTAGATAATAATAAAACAACTTTATTAAGCACAACATTAAGTCATACATAGCATCATACAATAGGATTTAAGGGCACACATCCTAACACATTGGAGTTTAAAAGATGATAAGTTCTCTTAAGAAATAATTTAGTGAATATATAAGTCAAAGTTAACCATTTTGTATATAATATATTTATAAATTATAACTTACTCTAATATTAAAACATTAAGGTTTATATATACGTTTGTGTGTACGCGTACGCGTGCGCGTGCTCTCGTACATGTGTGTGTGTTTTCATTGAAATTGGCTTGAAGGAAAACTTTCTTCAAGTTTCGGGGTTTTTTTTCTCCAAAAAAAAAAAAAAAAAAACAAAATTAGGCTTTTTGAAGTCTTCTAAGTTAAAATAAAAAATAAAAATTCAATGAGCTTATGATTGAAGATGAAAGTTTGATTCAATTAGAAGGAATGCAATTTATATATCTCCCACACACATAAGATTTATCTTAATTATTGATATTGCAATATTATTTTATGTAACATTTTTTTGAGAAAATTTTTTTGACGAGGGTTATACCAATTGTACAATTTTTTTTTTTAATAAATAAAAAAATGGAGTTTTTGGTGTGGACTCATTGACTTCATGCCACGTGACAATAAGGGTAATACCACGTATATCACATTGGCATTGATGGAGTTATCATTTTAGACATAACACATTTGTTAAAACGTCACCATTTTAACTACTCAACTCCTGTCAAGTATAAATGCTCCATTCAAATTGAAACCTATGTTAATAACTCGTAGGAAAAATTATGTGAATGCCTGTGCAACCTTCTTACAAATGTTTTTAAAAGAATCAAAAGGGGACAAAAGCGGATTGTGGAATTGTAAATGTGTCAATTTTGGAAATCGAAAATTTGAAATTTATTCATAAATATAAATTTGCATTTGATGAATGAAGAGATAAAATTGTTTGTATTTACATTATTTTATAAAAGTACAATTCAATCTTCTTGAAAAGTTCTTTGACTCAAGAATTATTCAAACAAAGTCTTGATTTGAGCATAGAATCTCCTCCACTTTGATAAAAAAAATGGATCAAAATTTTCACAATGAAAGTACATATGAATTTTTGGCAATGTGCTTGTTAGAGATTCATTGCTCTTTGTGTTCTTTGAATTTTTCATATTCAAAAGATTATGGGTGGAAGTTCTTTAAGGTTTTAGAGCCTGAATATCATGAAGCTTCAATGATCTGTAGTTCTTGAAGGCATTTGAAGCTTGATTTCAATAGAAATTCTAACCTTAAAAATAGAACTCTGAAACTTAAGCTCCGTTTTTTTCATTGTAAAATGTTTTATGAAAAATATTTTCAGCATTTTACAATGTTTGTTTTGTTGTGAAATGTTGGTCAAATATAAAATATTTTCAGCTGACTATAAAATCCTTTTTAAAATTTTGTAAAAAACATTTTACCAACAAAAACCTTGGTTAAATGTTTTACAAAAATACATAACCATACTCATCCCTTCTTCAGTGGCTGGGAGGCACTACTTTTGGGGGTTGTGTTTAAAAAATTTTATTTTATACCAAATACTTGAAAATATGTTGACTAAAAATGTTTCCACTAAGACAAACATAGTAAGAATAGTAATTTGAATGAATGCTTTTCAAATTTTTTTTTATTTAAATAATTTAGCAATTCCTTGGAGTTTAAATTAATGATTGAATATGTTTGAGCTTAAGTACAATATATTAGATTATTTATTCAAATTCAAACATGTGCTGCATTGATCAATACATCAATCACACGTAGTATAATTTTTGTCAAGGATAATTAAATTTTGGATAGTTATGTGCTTAAATTTGATTAGATAATATGACAATTTTTAATTTGCCATTGGGATGTCAACCTTGATGACATATGGCACCACCTTATTTGTTCTTTGGTGTTTTGTTTAAGGACAAAGTTTAGTTACAAAATTGGTTGTAACATAAGGCTACAACTTTACTTAATATCTTTTTATTGGAGGTGAATTTTGACAAATTTACCATTGCATTACATATTCTTCTTATATTCTACATGTTTACAAAATTTCTATAAAATTAAAGATCAATAACTATGTCATCAATAAATTGTTTAAGTTGTAAGTTTTTATAGTTTTAAAATTATGTATAAAATATAAGCTTATAAATCATATAGTAAATAATATATAATTTACACAAAATTTGACATGAGTATTAAGAGTGTAAAGAACATGCAATCCAATAGTTAAATGTTCAAAATATGTAATAATATTAATGATATTGAGTAAGTTTGTAGCCTTAGGCTATAATTAATTTTGTAGCTAAATTTTGTCATTTGTTTAACCAATTTATTGACATACGTTATTTAAGGATTGGTCACTATATCTTGACATAGCAATTTGTAATTTGCAAAAAAATTTCACTTTCTACATGTATATTTGCAAGTAGTAGCCTTGCTTCACCCTAGGGGTGACCATGGGTCGAGTTTGTGCCTAACCCGTAATCGACCCGACCAAGTCAGGTTACCAACTTTCAGACCTGCCATTGACCCGTCAGAGAGTCGGGTTGGATCAAACGGTTCTTCGCCGGAAGTGGTAGGGTCTCGGTCGGGGTCGGATTTGGTTGAAACTCGCCTGATTTGGTCAAAAAATGGGCAATCTGGCTGAAATCCAACAAATCTGGCCGATAACTATCCTTGTATGGCGAGATCTCGCCTAATCTCTACAAGATCATGCTTGATCTCTACAAGATCATGACTGAGAAATCGTATATATGGTGGAGATTGGCAACCTTTTAGTCATAGAATCGGTAGGGTTGGTTGAAATCGAGTTTAGATGCAAGGACCCGCCAACCAACCCATCGGAATTGGGTTGGATACCTCAGAAACCGTCGTTGACCCATCACAGGAGTTGGATCGGGCATTTTCGTCTCGGGTCAGTCGGAAAATCGAGTGGCTCGGGTACACGGTTGAACTTGGACAGGCCTACTTCACCCATATATGCTTGACACATATCAAGATTGACAAGGATGCTTGAAGATCTTGGTTCTAGCATGAAGATCTTGACCCATATGTGCTTGACACATATCAAGATTGGCAATTTTCTTCCACCCAAAAATTGAAGATACTTGGTTCTAGGATGAATTTAACAGCTTGTAAGGCTGCTAAGTTCTATCGATAATTGCTCATCAACTTTTTACTAAGTCATCTCAAAACCCTTGTTGGAAGCTCTAACTTTGGGCTCTTTGATCTGAATCTCATTTCAATCATCACGAGGAGGATGAGAGAAAATTTGGAGTCGATGTTGAGAGAGAGAGAAAGAGTTAAAAAGTTTGGATTGTTGTGCAACCAATTGGAAGATTTGGACTCTTTGATTTGAAACTCAAAGCTCTGAAAGCAACCACGCGAGAAAGAAGAAAGAAACAAACCTGATTTTTTTTCCAATAAACAGTAATTATTTTAAATTTAATAGAGGTTAATATTTTTTTATGAAATGATTTGTATCTTTTTTTTTTTTTTTGATATGAGATAGAATTTTTACTCTAGCCTAATCTAAGTGTATATGGCATCTCCTTATGTACAAAGTGCTTGGAGGTTTAGGGGAGAAAGGATTCGAGTTGCGGGGTTAGCAGCATGTTGTAGTTATTTCTCAAAAAAAAAAAAAAAAAAAAAAACTATAGAGATTATATGCTTATTTGGCATGTAATGGCTTCATTAACATAAATGAACTTAAGGAAAAATCCATACGATATCTAACGTTAAGGGAAGATCAAAATGTTGAAACTATAGGAGGAAAAATCAAATTTCTCCAAACAAATGAAAGTTCAATGATAAGTCTTTTCTTCCCAAGAGTCATTGTAGCATTTCTAAAAATGAATAAAGTATCGGGTGGCAGTTATGCAATGAAAACCATGTTTAGCCAAAGCATTATTTAGTTTACAGTATGAATATCATTTTGTTTTTAGTGCTTAATTTGATGTTTGATAGAGAAATGGTATTTTTTAAGCTTACAAAATTGAAAAACATAATTAAAAAAATACTCATCAAAAGGAAAAAAAAAATTGAAAAGAGAATTGATGTGAAGTTTTGGGCTCTGAGAGATAGCCTTAAGATGCGAAATAGTCCATGATTGGATGAGTGATAGTTATAGTGACACTTTACGCTATGCATCTCTTATGTCAAATTGTAGGAACGTGCTCAAACAAATACCTTAGGTGAAGATGAAATATTGCTTTCGTGAGACTAACCAATATATAAATACGCTTGCTATAAAATGAGTGGTTCTTCAACAAGAATTAGTTGTATTTTAATGGTCCTCATGTAGAAGTTTATGTAGATGTTTGTATTTTGCTGTGGCTATTGCTGTGAGAGGTTATGGAAAAAGAAAAAAAAAAACAATTACTGTTTTGAAATTTTTTTCATTTCTCATACAAGTGATGTCAAAACTTTCCTAAATTAGATTGATAACCATTGCTTTACGGACACTCATTAGCATGGCCCCATTTTTTTTAGGGTTCGTTTAGTTGGGAGGATGAAAAATGGAATGAAAATAGAAAATTGGGAGGATATAAAATATTTTAGTTTCCTTCATTTGTGTTTGGTTGGGAGGGTGGAAAGGTGGAGGGATGAAAAACTTTTTTGTTTGGTTGAAAATAACGTTTTTATAAATTTGCCATCATTTCCCTATTAAATAAAACAAAAAGTAACACATTATACTTAAAAACAAAATTGTATATAGATGGACACTTCATTAAAGTTTAAAAAAAAAAAAGCATAAGAAATTATCCCAAAATTGTTTTATGAAAAAAAAAAAAAAACAAAAACCAACCAAAATTAATGAGAAAATAAACATATGATTGTCTAAAAAATTAAACTTATGAGAAAATAAGAAGAAGAAGAAAGGTACACGTCCAAAAAAATCACAGAAAAGATGCCCACTTGTCCAGAAAAAATCAAAGGAAAAAAAAAATCAACACATTAGTTAGTAACATAAAAAGGAAAAAAAAAAAAAAAAAAAAGGAAAGAAAAGAGGGAAGCTAACACGCTAGTTAGTCATAGAGCAAGAAAAAATCAAAAAAAGAAAAAGAAAAAAGAGGAAGCCAACATGTTGGAAGTGAATTCCAAGGTGGGGGGGTATTTTCGGAAGCTCATTTCATGAGTTTCCTCCTCCCAATTTTCTCTTCATTTTGGTAAAGAAAACTTTTTGGTGGGCTGGGGAGAAAATGCATAGGTTCTACCATTTATTTTCCTTATTCCCCACCTAACCAAACACATTCCGAAAAAAGTTCTTTTCCTATTTTCTCTTCAAAGTTTTCCATCCATCCTATTTCACTTTCAAACAAACACTCCCTTACGGTGAAGCATTTGAAAAGCCTACATGAGGTATACCAATTACCTTTGTTATTGGTTTATTATTATTTGATAAGGGTAATTTTGGAAAAGGGGAAACTCGTCCACATATGAAGAAGCTGATGGTCTCAATAAACCTATCAGTTCCACTTGTTTATTCATAAGAGATGAAAATGACGACATCGTAGGCCGACAACTCCACGCTCGACGATATCTATGTGAGACGACGGGAACGTCTAAACGAGATAAGAGGTTGACGGAAGGAAGCAGATAGGGAGAAGGAAGCCTATGACGGGTCTAGCATGGTCTTGCTTGGCCTCCACTAATGTGTTTATAAGGAAATATCTTGTACCCCATGCTTAACTCTAATCAAAAGGATTCCCACATGGAAAGGATCCCGCAATATACGCGTATTAATGAGGATCTTCCTTAATAGGAAAGACCTTCTCCGCCAAGAAATGAATATTAGCTCTATGTTACTATAAAAACCCCTAAACCCTCACAAACCAAGGTATGCATAATTCACCCTAATTCTAGTACTCTAGAGTTGTGAGAATTCTCTAACTTGACATTCGGAGGGTATTTGGCCGGTATTAAACTAGTACTCTCTGTAAGATCTTCTTCTTTTTGTGTTGCGTAGATTTTTGTTTAGAGCACATGAGCACTATGTAATTTACTGACGATTTTCGGTATCATCATTATTATTTTTTTCTTGAGAAGTGGGATTTATTTATTTATTTATTTTTCTAAGAAGGTTGAGAAGTGGGAATTTGGACGAAATTTCTATGGGGTGGTGTTTATTATACACACTATGTTTCACACACCTAGAAAATAGACTAAAATTATGATTTCAACTTTAAAATCAGGTGCCAAAGGCCTTTTAATTGAATTGTTACCTCTCCATATATAAAGTTGTTAGGGATTTAGGGGAAAATAGTTCGATTAGCAGAATGTTATAATTATAAAAAAAAAAAAAAAAAAAAACTTTAAAATCGGGTGTGTAAACTTATGTATAACAAAATGCGTGAATTAGTATTTACTGTTAATTGATTCTTTAAAAAAAAAAAAAAAAGTATTTACTGTTTACCTATTTTTATGATAAATTGGCAGTGGCAACACATCATACACCATTTTGGAGAAGGAAAAGACAAGAAGGGGCCACCTTATTTATGGCGATTGTATGCATCCTATTCCTTTCCAGAGCGTTTCAAATCATTCCATGCGTCTTGACAACTCTTTTACATTTCATGCAATTTGGCTCTGCTCTCAAACCAAGTAAATTCCGTTACTCCCACCTAACTCTCACTCCAGCCTCTTTCTTCCTTTTCTCGAATATTCGCTTCACCCTATTAATTTCTTCCCCCACACAAAGAAACTGCTCTGAAATTTGTGACCCATCATAAAACAGAACATCAAGGGGCTTTCACCAAGCTCACATGGCGAACACTGATGAAGTAACTGAAGTTGCGTCCCCAGAAGAACACAAACGATCAGAGCCTGGTTTTGGTCATGTACTGGGTGCTCGGCTTAACAAGTTCACGCTCGTATGTGCTCTTTTGGCCTCCACAAACTCCATTCTACTGGGCTATGGTGAGTCATATCGGTTCCTATTGCTCAATTTTGTCAAAGAATAGTGTTAGTAATTTCTAGGCTCTTGAGTGAGTACCAATCTCTTTATCAAAACCCATATTAACAGTTTGATCAAAATTGAAATCTTATTGTTTTTTTTTTATTATCAAAATTGAAATTTTATTGTTTAATAGACGAAGTTTGGTTACAAACTAGTTTGTTGCCGATAATTATAACTCTACTCAATATTTTATTTATTTATTTATAGAGATATTTTTTAATTGAATGTGAATTTTGACAAATTCATCATTGGGTAATATTTTCTTCTTATATTCTCTATATTTGCAAACTTTTCACAAGATCAAAAAAATAGTTATGTAATAAATCAAATGTTTAAATTTCAAATTTTTGTAGTTTAAAATTATGTATAAAAAATAAGTTTATAGATCGAATAGTAAATAAAATCCGATTGAAAAGAAATTCAATATACATGTTAGTGGGAGTTGTAACCATTAACTATAACCAAATTTGTAGCCAAACTTTATTGTTGTTCAAAATCCCTTTAATTTTGGGTCAATTTGTTTGATCAAATATTTGCGGAGGGTGTTAAGTTTATCTTAAATGGATAACTCAAGAAAATAAATCTTATCTAACATAACAATATCTGGGCTAAATCGACAATATGCAGATATCGGTGTCATGAGTGGGGCAGTGCTATTCATCAAAGAAAACCTCAAAATCACTTCAGTCGAAGAGGAAATTTTGGTGGGTACATTAAACGTGTTTTCTTTGGTGGGATCACTTGCTTCTGGCAAGACTTCTGATTATATAGGCAGGCGTTACACTATAGTCTTGGCCGCATCAACATTTCTTATAGGTGCACTTCTAATGGGTCTAGCTCCATCATTTGCATTCCTCATGGCAGGCCGCATTATCGCTGGCATTGGCGTTGGCTACTCCCTTATGATCTCACCTGTCTACACAGCTGAGATCTCCCCAGCCATGTCTCGTGGCTTCCTCACTTCACTCCCAGAATTCTTCATCACTTTTGGTATCCTACTTGGTTACATTGCCAACTATGCCTTAGAAAGTTTGCCTCCTCACATAAATTGGAGACTAATGTTGGGCCTTGCAATAATACCATCAATTATCATTGCTTTAGGTGTGATAGCAATGCCTGAGTCCCCTCGTTGGCTCGTCATGCAAGGTCGAGTAGACCAAGCTAAAGAGGTTTTAATTAAAATCTCAAACACCACGAAAGAAGCTGAATTGAGACTTGAGGAAATAACCAAAGCCGCATTGTCAAATAATGGTAGCCCAGACTCGGCCCAACAAAGCAATTGGCGTGGACAAGGAGTTTGGAAAGAACTTCTGTTAAGGCCTTCTAGGCCCATTAGAAGGATGCTAATTTCTTCCATAGGAATGAACTTTTTTATGCAAGCTTCTGGGAACGACGCCGTTATATATTACTGCCCTGAAGTGTTCAAGGCAGCTGGGATTCAAAATAAGAAAGTGCTTTTTGGTGTTAATGTGATCATGGGCCTTGCAAAGACATCCTTTGTGTTGTTTTCGGCTCTTTATTTGGACCGATTTGGTAGGCGGCCTCTTTTGTTAGTGGGCTCAGCTGGGATGGCTATATCTTTAGCTGGGCTTGGTTTGGGCTCTAAGTTTCTTGATCATTCAGATAGTAAATCAACATGGGCCATTGCGTTAAGCATTGTGGCTGTGTGTGCTGATGTTTCCTTCTTTTCACTTGGGCTTGGGCCCATTACATGGGTGTACTCGTCAGAGATATTTCCTATGAGGTTACGGGCCCAAGGAACGAGCCTGGCCATATCGGTGAACAGGTTGGTGAGTGGGGTGGTGTCAATGTCGTTTTTGAGCATTTCCAAGAAGATAACATTTGGGGGAGTGTTTTTTGTGCTATCGGGAATAATGGTGGTGGCCACTGTGTTCTTTTATGTGTTTATTCCTGAGACAAAGGGCAAGACCTTAGAAGAAATAGGAGCTCTATTTGAGGATAAAGATACAAAAAATGATAAGGAGGGAAGGGAAATGGCAGTAGTATTAGTATAGCCTTTTATTTATTATTTTTATATTTTTTAAAGTGGTTTGGATTGTATTTGATTGATATAAAATTTGCTGCGTTTTTCTAATTATCATTTACTCGTTCTGGAATTATATATGATTCTGGTGACTGGTGATCAACTTATTTTAAGTCTTTGAATTATATTGATATATAAGTAGTACTAGTAATTATGTTGATTTTTTTCATGATAGGTAGATATTGGAGATCTGCATGGGGTTCGAATTGCAAATTTGGGGCACTAAAAAAATACCATTATTAACAAACTAACTATAATGTTGAAAATGAAATTAGACTATGTTTTTCTTGTATTTAACTGAAATCTTGTCTCGATCGTAGCGCGGCCTGCTTTTTGAAAGACCGGTGTTCATTTTGTGACTCTTGTTCATTCAACGCATTCCTTCTCATAAGCTAAGTCGTAAAAAAATGTTCAATATAGCACTCTGTCACCTACCCTGAGCCCAACACAAAGATTGTTCCAAAATTAATGGAGCTAAAAGTGGAATATGTTAATTGTAGATATATACAAGAATGGAGAGATTTTTTTCGTTTTTTTTGGAGGAAAAAAGAATGGAGGTTGGTTCATTTTTTAAGGGGGTTAACGATGAAGTTCAGGAGAGGAAAATGGTTCTAGTGGTTAAGTGTAATATTTGCCGTGCATTTATAACTTGTGTAAACTCTAATCTAGTTATGCCCAATCAGCTAGAGCAATTTAATTTGGAGTGTTCATGACTTGATATTGTTTTGGGAATAGAATGATCAATCCTTTGTTGCTTGCAAGATTACAATTTTAACATACCATAAGACACCAATTATTTGCCACAACTTGTTAAAGTGGTTATCTGTGAATAAATAATCACTCTTACATGGACCCATTACTCACCATAAATTATATCAAAGTTGTGGCACAATAAGTTGTGTGTTTAGACTTTTTCCATAATATATTGTTCAAACATCTAGTGCAAGGTATATTATAAATGTTACGATCTTAGTTTTTATTTTTAAATAAGGTTACTATCTTAATTTAATATCATTTTGCAACTCTTTTTATAGATATGATGAGATTTGAAACCTAAAATATAGGTTATTATTATTATTATTATTAACTGGAGCATACAATTTCTAGAAGTTATATCAGGAAAAAAAATTCACCAAGTACTAACAAGGTGTAATTCATCTAGCACTTGAGTCAACCTGTAGCTATAAGCCCTCAAAAATAAGCTCGAGTTTCTTGCATACTTCTTTAAAATCATTTGAATACTTAAAACAAGATAAGAGATAATCTTGACTTATGGAGGTACTCACCTTTGGTGAAATTCAAGAACCACAAGATAATATCAAATATTTAAACTATTAAGCAATTCTTGTGTGATTAATTATTTCACTAAAAGAGGAAAAAATTTGATTTGAGTGAGAGTATAGGTGGCTGAAGTCTGAACACCTAGTGCCGGCTTGAATTCACGTTTTGGTTGTCACGTCTGTCTCTCTTTTTTTTTTTTTTTTTTTTTTTTTTTCAGCGCTTATGAACAGTAACTGGTACTGTTCATGCACATGATTATACTATGCGGAAGACAAAGTTACTGTTCAGCATTGTTCACACACTGTTCATGAGACCTACAAGTACTTTATTAAAAAAAAATATTAAAAATGGGTCCCACAGCACTACTTATACATTTAAAAATTATTTTGCTACAGTATTTTCAATTTTCAAGAATAAATTCTATCCAAACGAACTATTAGAGTATCGGTGGCCAGTCACCAAATTGCTATTTTAGACCTTCACCTTTCTTTTCTTGTGGTTATCTTCTTGAACTTGGGAGTGCTATCAAGTAAATCGTCATTGACGGCTTCTATTGGAAATAATTGGAGTATGTTGTGCAATTATGTGTTTAAATTTAATTTGGAAACCTAATGTTTTGCATTTATGGTATTGTACTAAATTTTTATCTAATTATTAGCAATTAATTTTTTTCCATCCCCCATCTAAGTGTTCCCTTTTAAAAAATGTTTAGATGTCTAAAATTCATTGTAAAATTACAATTTTCCCCTGGTTGATTGACTCAATCACAGTTTAATCCACAATTTATTTATTTCTAAATTTCTCTCCCTAATATTTTTAATGTAGTGGACGTGGATTAAATCACTATTAATCAAACCTCACATGTACTCACACAAACAATACACACAAACTTCACAAATATAAACAAAACATCTCACGAAATACAAATTAACTTACAAATTTCACACACACTAATCCATAAAATACATCCAATAACCTTCTTAGAGCATTCTTATCAAACATTGTAAAAAATTTAGCATTTACTCTCTCAAAACTTATATTTATAACATATACAATACCACTTTCCAATCCAACCTATATCAAAACTTCTATTTTTTTTACAATTTTATTTAAATATTGTTTCTTTATTATTTTTCACTAATTTTTTTATTTTTCCTCTCTTTCCTTTGTGGGCCCCATTGAATAAAAAATAATTTAAAGTTTTGCAATTGGTGAATAGTGCCATTTCAAAAATGAGATGGCACTATTCATCAATTGCAAAAATTTTGCAATATAAAATGTTTGATGGAGGGGTTTAAACCTTTCAAATGCTAAAAAAATAAAATTTTTAGCATTTAAAAAGTTTGATAAGAATGCTCTCGTATACAAATAAACAAACGCTGATGGAAGAATAAAATAGCATTAATGTAAGACATTTCCTATTAACAGGAGTACGGATGACATATTAAGACAAATATCATTGGTCACGGGTGTTGAATCTGCTGATCATGCTGGTGCTTGCATGCTCGCACAAGACAAGTCCGTATGAGTTATGACCTACCGAGGCCGAGCATGATAGTATTTGTGCGACCCACTTTTCATGACCCAGTGTCTTTTCCATCGTATAGTAAGCAGCCTTAAAAATCAAGGCAATTAATTCTTGGTTTAAATAGCATGAGATGTACCATACCACAAACTGTGTTCTCAGAGGTGTGCAGATATGTGCCGGGCCTAAATTTGAAATTCCATACAGCCAAAACCTCATCTAAATTTTAATGTACACTAATCAATATATATGAATTGAGGAATCTCTGGATCAGTTAACAAACTATTATTTATATAAAATTTAGAGTGGGATTGTTTAAATATTATGGAGTTGATTATGGTAATCTTATAAATAGATCTTAAGGTTTCTTTAATTTCGAACAACTTTCTTTTATACAGCCAGAACAAAAGACAACCCCGCATGAGAAGTGAAATAAACAAACAGAGACCTTGCCCAAAAAGTCATAACCAGATAATGTCAAAAAATTAAACTGCCCTCTCAAATCGCTTGTTTAAGAAGCCAGTTGGAAATATGGTTTGAAATTTTCAGAGCCATTAAAACAATAATAATAATAATAATAAGCATCGATCAAAGCAAGCAAAAATGGTGTAGGAAATCCACGACAAGGCAATAGTTTTTCTTCTTGTCACTGAGCTAACTTCAACTTAAAAAGCTGATTCAAATTACACTAAACTGTCTGTTAGCTCTTGGTGGGGGCATTTATAGTAAAGGGCAAGTGCTGCCTCTTTGGTTTGTTTTTGTGTTGTTGGAAGCTTCTATGACTTTGAGATGCTCTCTAGAGAGAGAAGACCTTGAGGTCCTTGACATTACGTTTCCAAGGGTTTAAATCAATGATGGACATTTTTTTTATTATATATATTTGTTTTGGGAAGTGAAATGGAGTAGTCCCTATAAGATTCAACTTTATGAAGTATACAAAGGCTTAAATCCTCTTCACTTTGTCTTTTAAGTAGTGGCCGAGTTCGAGCAGACATGAGGATATCGACAAAGTTTGCATATAAAATCGATATATATATATATATATATATAGGTTGAAGCATGGAAAGGATGACAATAGAAAATTTACAGGATGAAACATTTAAAAGGTGACAATATTGCCTTTGTCTTCCACTTAGTAAATCTCACTTTTCAAAATGCTTAGTCTTTCGAGCATATATGCAATTATGCATGTAATATATTGCGCGTACTACAAACATGCGTGTTAGAGACGCATAGCAGAACGCCCTTTTGATGCACGTATGGATTTATAATGTGTCAAAAGCAAAACTCTTATCAGTTTATCATTGATTTAAAGGAGAGATCGACTAATGTTTCCGGTCTATAAATTAGACCAAAATCAAGAAGAGAGAATTGGGCTAGTTTATTTCATTTTTGATAGATGCAATATTATTCTAATTTATAACTTATGTTTATAATAATTGTTCTTTATTATTAAGTCAAGACACTGGTTAGTATTTTACGAGATAATTGGGCTTGTTAGTGGAACATAAAATTGGAAATCCATGTTTATTGGATTGGAGTGAGGTGGATGGGAGTATCATATAGGACACGTAATAGATTATATGAATTGGTAAAAAAATGTTTTGTGGGAAGGAAAGAACAATTTATTCCTAGACCATGTAAGCTACGATTTAGTGCTTTTGTAGCACTAAGACACATATAAAATATAATATTGAGTATATCTACTTGAAATGAGTTTATTTTATAACCTTTTTAGAAATTGTTATTGTGACAAATTTGTATTGGTTCTTGTACGGAACGTTGCTTCTTTGTCAGCTCGATACCCACGAAGCCCATCACGATAATGCCATGTGTATAGGGCCCAAAACTAGTTGGACCTCAAATCCTAAAGTATCAAGCATGAATCCACTCTATTAGACCACAAACATGGTCTGGGTAATCCTCGTCACCCCACCAAAAAGTCGGGAAGCAATATGAAGCTAGTTACAACATGAGCCGCGAGGATGGATGTCCTACTTGGTCGGGGAATGCAATTTCCTGAGAAGATGAGTCCCAGTGAGCTCGGTGAAGCCTAGGGAATATCGCTACTGAGCAGTTTATCCAGCAGTGGAACCAGTTTCAATGCCACTCTCACCACCTTCCACTCCCAACTAAACATCCACTTAAGGGGTAATAGCATTAGACCTCTCCTCCCACTCACTATGAAAACAATCATAACCTCTACACTCACCTTAGGCTATATATAAGAGATGGGAATTTAAGAGAGGGGGTTGGCAGTTGAAGAGTAAACACTGAGAAAAGGGGGAGATCATTCTGGAAAAATAGGGAGAAAAATTTTGGTACAGGGAATAAGGGTATATGGGTTGCCGGGTATAGGACCACCCATTGTAGGAAATCCAAAAGCCCACAATATAAATAGATTGTGATTGCAAATAAAGTTTAAGCCCAACAACTAGATTTTGGGTACGCATAATTGGCACTACCTGTGGGGATCTCCTACGTAGTTGTGGTTCTATTGAGGCGCGAACAGGAAAATGTCTGGAAGTCGTCTAGGAAGTTATGCTGAAAATGGCTCTGGAGGGTCATCGCGGGGGTTTACATGGCGAGAAAGAAGGTAGAAAGGCAAGAAGACAGGTGGCATGAGGAAGCAGAGGAGTTCGGGCTCAGAAGAGGATCGTTTTAGACTCTCCGGATAGTATTTGACGCCTCAGGGCGCAACCGCTTTGATAGAAAGGACCAGGAGCTTGAACAGAGGGATGGTGAGGGATTTGGAGTTGGAAGAAAGGGCAGACGTTAGAAAAGGGACCATTGGGAGCGACGAGAAAGGTCGGTTAGTGTAGGGAACCACCACGTGGTAAGGTCCTATCAATCTGGGTCTTATCGGCACCGCTATTGTTCATGGGAGTATGTGGACCGCAATTCGACTTCCCCGGGTGAGGGACGACCTCGAAATGTGGCCATGGATGCAATGAGCAGGGTGTTACGCCAAACTGCTTGATCCGATGCTGAGTAGATTCACATAGCCGCCGTTCAACTCCTACAATAGAAAGACTGACTCGGTAGAACATGTAAGCCACTACATTCAAATGATGTCTTTGCACGCTTAAAATGATGCATTGATGTGTAAAGTCTTCCCTTCGAGTCTCGACCCCACTGCTTTGAGATGGTTAGGCTCGATCCATAGTTTTTCTGAATTGATCCAGGAATTTGGTGTACGATTTATGACTTGCAGCTGAGTTCCGCAACCCGTGGACGCATTACTATCAATGAAAATGAGGGCTGGGGAGACCCTTCGCAACTATGCTAACCGATACTAGGAGCTATACAACGAGATCAGCGGGGGCAATGAAATGATTGCGGGGATCACTTTTCGAATGGGGTTGCTCGAGGAATCTGGACTAAGGGAATCATTGACGAGAAGACCTCCCAAGGATATGAGGCAGTTGATGAGGCGTATCGAGGAGTATAAGCGGTTGGAAGATGATCAGTTGCAAAGTAAGGGAAAGGCCCCGGTTATAAATCATCCTCGGAATATCGGTTTCCAACCCAAACCCCGGAAAGATCTAAGGATTCAAGAGCCAGGGTCGGGAATGGGAGAAGTGAATGTAACCTTCAAGGAACCGATACATAGGATTGTCAATCAAATAAAAGCGACCCATCGAGAAGAAACCAGAATTTGTTTTGTACATACCACAAAGATAAAGGGCACACCACCGAGCAGTGTAAGGTATTGAAAGATCATTTGGAATAGTTGGTGAAAGTGGGACATCTGAAGGAGTTTGTGACAACAAAGAGGAATCAAGAGGCCGGGCAGGTGGATCAGTTGCACGGGAATCCTCTCCCACCCCCTTTGGGAGTAATAGAAGTCATTCATGCAGTTTCAAAGGGTGCTCCGGCATCTAGGACAAGGGGGATATTGGCCATGGTACAGGCAGAAAGTTGTGCGGGCAAGCATTTTCCTGAGAAGAAGCTGAGGTACACAAAACAACCCATTGCTTTTGATGTTGATGATATGGAAAGCACCATTCAGTCGCATAACGATGCTTTGGTAGTCATGGCTCGCATATGAGGTTTCCTAGTAAAAAGGATAATGACATATCAGGGGAGCGGTGTGGATGTAATGTACGCTGATTTGTACAGGGGGCTCAGGCTGAAGAAGGAAGACTTATCCAAGTATGATACACCATTGATGGATTTTGACAGCCATATGGTAATTCCAAAAGGGCAGATTTCACTCCCAGTCAGTATGGAAGGTAAGGAAGTAGCTGTAACATTTATAGTGGTCGCTTCTTTCTTATCGTACACTGTAATCCTCAGAAGGCCATGGATTCATGAGAGACGAAGAGAAGGTGGAGTTGTTGCTTTTTCTTGTAAAAAACATGAACGTATTCGCTTGGAGTCCATGCCAAGTGCTTGGGGTTGACCCCGAATTTATAGTTTACAAGCTTAATTTGGATCCTTTATGCCTTCCTACGAAGCAGAGGCCAAGGAGATTGGCTAAAGAGCATGTCAAAGCCGTTAGATAGGAGGTTGAGAAGTTGCAGGAAGCTGGGGCCATAAAAGAAACGTTCTTTCTAGAATGACTTACAAACATTGTGGTAGTAAGATAGAAGAACGGTAAATGGAGAGTCTGTGTTGACTTTACTGATCTAAACCGAACATGCCTAAAGGATCCATTCTCGATGCCTAAGATTGATCAATTGGTAGATGTCACGTACGGGCACCCAAGGATGAGTTTTCTGGATTCTTTCTAGGGTTATCACCAAATTTCCCTAGTCGCTGAGGATTAGGAAAAACTGCATTCATAACACTTGATGCTAATTATCATTACATCGTGATGCCGTTCGGATTGATAAACGCGAGAGCCACTTATCAACAAATGATGATAAGGATGTTTAGGGATGAGATTTGGCGCACAGTCGAGGTGTACATTGATGACATGGTGATAAAAAGCAAGCAGTAAGGGCAACATATTGACGACCTCAAAGAAGTATTTGGAATACTCCGGCGACACCAGCTGCGTCTCAATGCCAATAAGTGTGCGTTCGGGGTAGGGTCCTGGGATATTTAATCACCAAACGAGGAATTGAAATTAACCCCGATCAAATTGAAGTCGTGAAATGTCTAAAACCCTCGAACAATCCAAAAGAGGTCCAAAAATTGACTGGTATGTTGGCTGCCCTTAACCAATTTATTTCTAAGTTCGCTAATCGGTGCCGACCATTTTATCAGCTTTTAAAGAAGTGGAAGGGGTTCCAGTGAGATGAAGAGTGTGATAAGGCTTTTCAAGACCTAAAGGACTATCTTGGGTGGGCGCCAATGTTGACGGCTCTAGAACCCGAGAAAGATTTCTATATGTATCTCTCGGTATCCAAGCATGCTGCAAGCGCAGTGCTACTGAAGGATAATGATGTATAGCTACCAATTTACTTCATAAGCAAAACATTTGTTGATGCCGAGACGAGGTATTTGCCACTGGAGAAATTGGTGCTGGCACTCGTGAACTCTACCCGAAAATTGCCTTATTACTTTCAAGCTCACACCTTCCACGTTCTGACTGAGTATCCTTTGTGGTCATTGTTGAGGAAATTTGACTTTACGGGGAGGATAGCTAAGTGGGGGACTCGGCTAGGTTCTTTTGACATTAGATACAGGCTGAGGAACTTGGTGAAGGGCCAGGTACTCGCAGATTTCATTGCTGAGTTTTTGCTAAAAAGCACGAAGATGGTCTGCCTTGTAGGAGTCAACCCGTGGAAGGTATTTATGGACGGCGCATCCAACGCGGCAGGGGCAGGAACTAGAATTGTGGTCATCACCTTGGAAGAAATAAAGTTGGAACATTCATTCAGATTAGGCTTTAGAGCCTTTAATAATGAGGCTGAGTATGAGGCTCAGCTGATTGGACTGAGAGTTGTCTCAGACTTAGGAGCTAAGGAGGTGGAAATCTACTCGGATTCCTAGCTGGTAGTTAACTAAGTGCAGGGGAGTTTTGAGGACAAGGATCCTCGGATGGTTGAGTATCTACGGGTAGTAAAGCAAACTATAGGCTACTTCTCATGTGTGAAAGTGGAACAAGTTGCTAGAGGGCAGAATCGCCACGTCGACTCCTTGGCCATGTTAACATCATCAGTAGCTAATGAGGTGCCCCGATTAATTAGGGTGGAATTGGTGACTGAACCGAGCATCAACGTGAGAACGAGAGTTTCATAAGTTATTATTACTGGGAAGTGCTGGATGGATCGTATAGTCGAATTTTTAGCTGAGAGCTGAGTACTGGAGGACGAGAAGGAGGTGGCCAGAGTACGACGGAACATTTCTTGATACTAGCTATCCGTAGATTGAAAGTTATATCGAAGGTCTTTTGAGGGCCCGTACCTACAATGTTTGCACCCTAGCATGACTAAAGAACTTCTGGCCGAACTGCATGAGGGCGTGTGCGACAGTCACGTTGGTGGACGTTCATTGGCTTATCGAGCAATGACTTAGGAATTTTGGTGACCATAAATGCGGAAGGACGCCATCAAATATGCATGGACGTGCGAGCAATTTCAAAGGCACGCCGTAACGATCCACAAGCTGCTGGGAACCTAAATCTCGTTAGTAGCTCATGGCCTTTTGCTTAGTGGGGGTTGGACATAGTTAGACCTTTATCTAGGGCAATGGGCAACTGAAGATTTTTATTAGTAGCAGTGGATTACTTCACAAAGTGGGCAGAAGCAGGGGCCCTGGCAAACATCCGAGATGTTGATGTCAAGAAGTTCGTATGGAGAAGTATTATAACGAGATTTGGGGTGCCAGAGTCCCTCGTGTTAGACAATGGGCTGCAGTTCGACAGTAAAGTTTTTTGCGAATTCTATAGTAACCTTGGCATCAGAAACTGGTATTCTACTCTGGCATACCTGTAGAGTAACGGCCAAGCTGAAGCCACTAATAAGACCATCGTTAACGGATTGAAGAAAAGGTTGGATGGCGCTAAAGGTAAATGGGCTGAGGAATTGCCAAGCATCCTATGGGTGTATCGTACAACCCCGAGGAGATCCAAGGGAGAGACACTATTTTCTCTAACTTTCGGAGTAGAAGCCGTCATTCTAACTGAGATAAACCTATGCAGCGCCTGAGTCACAGGATTCGCTCCAGTTGAGAATGAACAATTGATGTTCTAACAGCTAAACTTGTTGGAGGAGCACCGCGACACTGCGACCATTCGGCTGGCAGAGTATCAGCAGAAGCTCGCCCGAAGGTACAATAGAAATGTGAGGAGAAGGGAGTTTACCGCCGGAGATCTAGTGCTTCGAAAGGTCGTTAGGAATAAATGAGACATCATGCAAGGAAATTAACCCCGTCCTAGAAAGGGTCCTATAGAGTGGTTGCAATTGCAGATGCAAAAGCATACTACCTGGAAGATTTGGAGGAAAGATCGCTTCCTTGGCCATGGAATGTTCACAACTTAAAGAAATTTTATCACTGACCGGTTGTACACCAGGGCACCGGTGTGCAAATTGAGTGTAATTGTGTATATATGTTTTACATAGTAATATAATGGTATTTATTCGGGCAGATGCATTTAACTCCATTACTTTTAAGTTATTATTGCCGGTTAACAAATATGAAGAAAGTTGAGTAGGCTAAGGCAACTTGTTCTACTCTAAGGATAGAAACCTATCATTGGTTCGATTTTTATCACTGAGTAGGTGGAAACCTTAAACCATAATACTTTAAGGACGGAAACCTATCCTCAGTTCGATCTTCATCACTGAGCAGGTGGAAACCTTAAGTCATAATACTCTAAGGACAAAAACCTATCCTCGGTTTAATCTTCATCATTGAGCAGGTGGAAACCTTAAGCCATAATACTCTAAGGACAGAAATCTATCCTCGGTTCAATTTTTATTACTGAGCGGGTGGAAACCTCAAGCTATAATACTCTAAGGACGGAAACCTATCCCCGGTTCGATCTTCATCACTGAGCAGGTGGAAATCCTAAGCTATAATGCTCTAAGGATAGAAATCTATCTTCGGTTCGATCTTCATCACTAATCAGGTAGAAACCTTAAGAAACTCCTCATCGGTTCAATCTTCATCACCGAGCAGTTAAAAACCGTAAGCTAGAATATCCCAAGGGCAGAAAACTGCTCATAATACAATATTTATTATCGAAAGGTGGAAATCTTAAAGCGAAATACTCTAAGACAGAGAGACCTATTCTCGGTTCAATCCTCATTACCAAGCATGAGGAAACCTCACACCAAAGAATCCTAAGGATAGAAATCTCCACTTAGTTCATCTTCCCTTACCGAGCATGTCTAAGTTATGAAAGCTTTTCTCTGGCACGAGTCAGAACATAGTCAACCCTGATGTGGGTTCCCTACCACCGTGAGTGGGAAAGTAAGGTAGGATGACCAAGTTGACTAAAATCATGTGTGAACTCAGTGGTTATCGGGCAAGCATAGATGTGTTTAAAAGTAGGGAGAGGGGAAGAGGATTAAAACACAAAATTTTTTCATCTCAACAAGATTAATTAAAGGAATTCAAAAATTAAAGGAATTGTTTTATTGCCACAGCCTGGCGATCTAAGCCTACCAAACATAAAACCAGTAAAAACAAAAAAAGGAAGGAAACTAAAAAAATTAAAAAAACTAAAAGTCTTCACGCAGCAGGGTCGGTAGGTGGAATTTGAGCAGCAAGTTGCTTGGGTATATCCTTGGCTGACTGAGCTGTAAGGGGGGGGGGTCTGGTTTTGAACATCTTTGGCTCCTATACAAATGTTACTTGAGACCTCTAGGTCGACCATTTCTACATGGGAATCAATCGCCCACACAAGATCCCCCATACTTGGCGTATCCTCCTCATCTTCAGCACTGGCTCGACTCTGAACGGGGGGAGGAAGGGCCAGATAGGGAATTTGCTCGGGATTCTATAGCGGAGAGTCCTCAGCCACTCCCAAAGCTTGAAGGGCGGCCAACCATCCCTTGTCGAACCCCCAGTTTAGTCACCATGTCTGTTAGCTTACTCTCGGTCGCCAATTGAGCTTTCTTAGCATCTATTGCTTTTCTTTCAGAAGCATCAGTGGCTTCACCCTTCTCCTTCGCCAAAGTCTCAGCAACAGCCTTCAGTGCCTTCTCTTGATCAATGACCTCGGCTGCCTTTTTTAGTCTCCCGTTGATGACGTAAGTCAACTGTGCGGCCTGAGGACATAACGACAATATAACAATGAGATTAAAAAGATACCTACGTATAGCAACTCATGAAAAAGAGGAGACAGGAAATTACTGCAATGGTGTGCCACTGCAGCCGCCTAGCTAGCGACTCATCGTCATCGTCTGAGAAGAAGTGAGCATCCTTGGGCAAAAGGAGGCCTTGCGCCAGGCTTTGAGCAACCCGCTCCCCTTTGCCCTGTGCCCATAACTGAACATTGGCGGTTGCAGACAAAGGTTTGTCACCCAATCTAAAGACGGGCTGCCAACCAAGCTCGGGCTGGGAAGAAGATGCCACAGTGATCTCGACTTGGGCCACTTGTTGAGCAACACCTATTGTCTCCTAGATCTTGGGCCTACTTTTTATGCTGGGTGGGGTCTTCGGTGGAGCGTCATCCGGGACGGGAGTGATTTTCTCGGCAACGCGCTTCTTTTTTTTGCTTTCACCAATGGGAAAGCTTGACCCTTTCCTTAGGGGGGTTGAGGTTGAGCCACGGGGCTAGCCCCAAGCAAATACCGAGTGAGGGTCATCGTTCTCTGCTTCACCATTTTCTCTGCTGGGTTAGGTTTGGCACCCGAGATGCCGATTAGTTAGACTGCTGCTCCTTCAGCTGCCTGGACTTAGGCTTCGTTCCCCTCGATGGGAATATGTCCCTACTCTCTGAAAGCCCGGGAAACTCATTCGGCTGACTCATCCCTGACTGTGGTAAAGTCTTCAGCAGTTATGTAATGAGGACCAAGATCTCGGGCTTCGCCATTAGTCAATGAAAAGGGAAGGAAGTTGGCGTGCCAGACGTCGATATAAGATAGTAGTGGGCTATCTACTTGAAGGGCTTGGTTGAAGGGTTGCCAAGTCTTGTACATGGGGGTGCAGTCGAGTATGAGGTGCGATGCTCGGAGCTGTTCGTCGGTGTGAACGAATATCTCGGACCTAAGCACGAAATTTAGGTCTCTTACATTCACCACTCTAAGATCCTGGGTAAATGTTTTATCGTTTGCAACAAAGAAATACAGTAGGTCAGTATCCAGATAAAAAAACAAAGAGAGAAGGGAAAAAAATTAGTGATCGGTACGAACCAACTTCGCGCCACAAGAGGGGGCAAAGGATGTCACCTGTAAACCAATTGCCGCGCACCCGAACGAACTCCCCAGTGGAATTCCTGTTAGAATCAGGCAGGCATGAAATTAGCCGTACTCGTGTATCTCTGACTTTCAAATAATAATTGGTGTCTTTATTCCCATACAGACTGTACATGTAGTTTATATCGTGATGGTTCAAGTTCAAATTGTATATTTGATTCAACCTACTGACGCAACTAACTACCCAGTAAAAATTGGGAGGGAGTTGGTCCAAACACAAGCCATAAAACCTAAGGGTATTGAGTAAGAAAGCATCCATAGGGAACCTAACCCCACCTTCCAAGATTGACATTAAAGGGAAAAAAGCGGTGTTAAAACCTCTATAGAGAGCAATTTCACTCTCATGGCAGTACGCCACATTCACATCCTCAGGGATGTTGAATGTTTGCCTAAAAGTGGCTAAGGATGCCTCAGTGTTTAGAAGGTGAGCATAACTCATCCTAGACTCCAAGATTCAAGAAAGAAACTAAAGTAAAAGAAAGAGGTAAAAGACTTACTTTGGGCTCTAAGAAAGAAGGGAATTCTGGGCTGAAGGATTAACACGCAGATGAATGCTTGGTAGAGAGGAAACTCAAAGAATGGAAATCATAAACGTGAAAGAAGGATTTAGAGTGACTTATTTATAGGAACCAAGAGGGGTAGGGGTAATGTTGATTAATAAATGAGAAGCGAGAAATCCTGCAAATCCCCACATCAACTGCCATGACCATGTCGCCTCGGTTCATGAATCGTCAGGCAATGATGACAACTGTGCCATCGGTCACATGCCACAAGCCTTTTTAGGAGCGCATTAATGAGTCTCCTGAGCCGCCCTGTGCCTGTCTGTTGAGTCTCTCAGATAGCGCTTGACTCTAATTCTTGACTAGTGCCCAGGAACCGGGGCATGAATCAAGGGGGGACTATTGTACGGAACGTTGCTTCTTTGTCAGCCCAATACCTATGAAGCCCATCACGATAATGCCACGGGTACAGGGCCCAAAACTATTTGGACCTCAAATCCTAAAGTACCAAGTGCAAATCCACACTCTATTAGACCATAAACATGGTTCGGGTAATCCTTGTCACCCCACCAAAAAGCCGGAAAGCAATACGAAGCCAGTTACAACATGAGCTGCGAGGATGGATGTCCTACTTGGTTGGGGAATGCAATTTCCCGAGAAGATGAGTCCCAGTGAGCTCGGTGAAGCCTAGGGAGTATCACTGCCAAGCAGTCCATCTAGCGTGGAACTAGTTCCAATGCCACTCTCACCACCTCCCACTTTCAACTAAACATCCACTTAAGGGTAATAGCATTGGACTTCTCCTCCCACTCACTATGAAAACAATCATAACCTCTACGCTCGCCTTGGGCTATAAATAAGAGATGAGAATTTAAGAGAGGGGGTTGGCAGTTGAATAGTAAACACTGAGAGAAGAGGGTAATTATTCTGGAAAAATAAGGAGAACAATTCTGAGAGTATAGGGAACAAGGGTATTTGGGTATGTACAGCTCTCATTTGGGTCTATTATTAATATTATTTTTTTCACTTACCAACTGTTTGTGAAAAGTCTTGTAAACAAATTTGTAGCTCTAACATTTTCCTATTTTTATCGATTAATTTATTTTTCCTAAAAAATAGATTTGGTGAAAATGTAGCTATACAGCTGTAGATTTATTCCTGCAACTGTAGAATGTTATACATGAATAGGAACAATTTCATAAACTGATCTGTTTAATACAACTTAAGATCCTAAGCATTCAGAGATTGTCCATTTGTGCATTGATTCATCAACCAAAGCGCAACAAACATGCTACAAATTGTATGGGCAGATTAATACTAGCTACCTTTTGAACAATCTTTACAGACACTACCTCTATTATATAAGGTTCACTATTCATTTATTTTTGAATTATTAAAAGTAGGAAATGAATTCCCTTCTCCACAATTTGAATTTGAAGTGCTAAAACAACAGCCCCTACAGTTTAGTTAATTACTTGGTCCCCTACTCATATATATTCTTCAGTAATGTGGGTAGTTGGCCTTTTACACAGACCCATGGTGCAAAATAACCAAAGTAGAATTCAAAAATGAAGGCTGTTCATTGGCCTACCCAATTGATTGGTGCATCCTTCTGCATGTTCTGTTCCTAAAATGGAAATCCCCATTTATTCCTATGTCAAACAAAACAAAAAAGAGACACTGCTATTCCCAGTGTCGGTTTCACCACCTGCCACCTGCCACCTGCCTAACTTCACAAAATGGGAAATGCACCAACTCCTCCTCCTTACCTAGTAAAAAAAAAAACCCTATAGATTAATAGAGATTTTATGTTTAATTAAATCATATCTTAAAACCTAACATTATTGGGATCTAAAATTAAAAACCCTATAGATTAATAAAGATTTTAAGTTTACTCAATCATATAATTTCACAATTTATCGCCAAAAAAAAAAAATCCATGCTTTTTTTTAATCACTTTATTAGTATAATTGAATAATTTTAAAATTCAGTTTTTTATTTTATTTTTTATTTATATTGAACTCATGCACACCTTTTTAAAATCTTTTTTTTTTTAATTACATCTATTCTTTTACCAAATTTATGTTTCAAGAAAAAATTATTGAAAATAATTAAGCATCTCCGCAGGATGAGTCGAGTCAATTTAGGACTCCAATTGCAACTTAGCTTGGCCAAATTGGGTGGAGAATAGTAGAGGCCTCTATTGATGGAGAACAACCATGATCTTGATAGTTTAGTCTTCCAGTAGAGGCGGAGGGATGGGGGCCATGCCTCCCTGAGTTTTCAAAATTCCCCCCTCCCTCTTCATCTTTTTAAGGAAAATTGTGAAAGAATTTTACTTTAATATTTTTTAAAAATTAATAAAATAAAATTGTACCAACATTTGCTTAAATACTAATGTCTAAATTCTAATTTTCTTCCCATATAAAACTTATCTACTTATCAACTTTAGGAGCATTTAAAGCATATGTTTTTCAAAATATACAGGAAAGTCTTTTTAGTAAATACTTTTCCTTTTCTTTTTCAAAAACAAACTCTTTTATCTTTTTATTAGAATAAAAGATATTTAAACTTAACTAGTAAAGTTTCTAATAGTTGAATAAAAGATCTGTAATTCAATTTCCGCCTACACCAAAAATCAATTGGTGTCTTAGTCTAATGATAAAGAACTCTTAGCAAGCGGAACGTCATAGGTTGAAATGATAAAAAACTCTAAGCAAGTGGACGTCATAGGTTGAAATTCCTTTTTTTTTTTTTTTTTTTTTTTTTTAAAGAAAAGAATAAACATTACTATGATTTTATGATTTAAAGTTTAGGACATGTTCATTTTTTTTTTCATTTTTAAACAAAAGAAAAGTTTTTTCATTTAGCATTGTTTTGATTATATTTCTTATACATTACATTTTATATGTTAAGACAAAAAAAATCATGACATTTATTATGTAATTTATCCAAAATTATTTGATTTTGTACACATTTTATGTTTTCAAAATAACTTTTTTATTATTTATTTATTTATTTTTTATATATTTGAGATAGAAATCATACTCTAATTAATCTAAGTGTAGATGGGTGAAACTTTTTCTTGGAGATTTGAACTCCGACCCTTCACCTATAATAACTTATATTTGTGGAGTAACCATCACGCTACGGGTGTACGATCTCATTTGTAAAACTATTATCATACTCTAATTTGTAATCTTTAAGTTATTTAATATAAAAATAATGATTGAAAAATTTAAGGAATATTAAGCATGATTAATATATTTTAAATGATAATTACACAATGACTTAAGGAAAGAAAATATTTGTCTTAAAATTTTTTATTTCTCGATACTCAATCAAATATTCTTTTTTTGAGGATTGAATGCACCCTTGTAGTCCCATATTTTATAATGCATGAATTCTTTCTTTTGAATTGAAGATCATCAAAGCATGAATACTTTTAAAAAAAAAAAAAAAAAATTTCCAAATATTTCAATGGAAATACTGGAAGGAGGCATTAGCTCTTTTTTTTTTTTTTTTTGGAATTGATTGGAATCAAATGATGAGTCTATTTCTTTGTCTAATTGGCAATAAATGATAATTTTCATATAGAATAGCAAGATATATGAGATTAAAATAACCATTGGATTAAGCTTTGAATAATCAAGAATCTCAATTATTTTTATATAATTTTTTCACCTAAGATATCTAAACTAAAGAATTTTTGTCTTTCTTGATCATTATTTCACAACATACTAGAAATAAATCTTCCTTCAGCATAAAGAGAATGAATGTTAATTTTATCATGATCATTTTGAAGTGGAAAAGAAACTATACTAGCTAGAGCGGCATGAACCTCTTGATAATATCCATAAATGACTTGTTTTTGATAAGAAACATTGCTATATGTAAATTCTGGTGCATGGTATACATTGGTACTCTAATGCATTTATCCCTTTGAGGCAAAATAAATATGTTTATGAATCCTCTCTTTAAAATGAATATGTTCCCATGTGAATTTTATCAATAACTAATTCTGATTGTACAAATTGATTGTTATGAACTAAAAGGAAACATTTTGGTTGGAATTGTCATGTTGTGTAGAATATCTTCACTCTCAATAGTTACATACAAGTGGATATCACATATAAAAGTGGGATGAACTAAAATCGACATAAATTTTATTTTTTGATTAGAATGGGCTCTTGTACATTTTTTGCAATACCCCCTATGAATACTTTGCCGGCATGAAAAGTTCTTTGTAGGTATTATCACAGATCAATTTAATATTTGATCAATTTATAAATTGATCTGTGATAATACCTACAACCTCTCCCAATTCAACTGTAGGACTTCGGCCATAACATAATTAGGATATCCAAGATGTTGTCATAGTGAATTTTTCTTATATACGGGAAAATAAAAAACACAATAAATCATGTTGAAAACGTGTATTAAAAATATTTGTTTTGTGGAATTAAAATTTATTAATATATTTAGTTTGCCTCTCTAAAAAAATTTTCTAGCTCCATTTTTGTCCAGAAGCCCTTTAAGATCTCCACTATTTGGTTCGGTTGTGTCGAATTCTAATATGGAAAAACAGACACTTAAAATGAAATGATCAGTTTTTGAGGACTTTAATTTGTCGCCGACCACCTTTGACCATCAAAATCACTCGAATCCTAATGAGGCCCAAGTCTAGTGAATGTGTTGGTTTGAAAGAGTCTTTTTTTTTCTTTTTAACAAACTAACTACTAAACATATACACTTAATTACACTCTTTCACCAAGTTCAAACACACCATTTAACTTAAAGTACCACTACAAAAGAGCATGCTTGAAAGAATCTTTGGATGCTCCTAAATAATAGACCTTTGTCATTAGAAAAGAATAAAAAAAATCCGTCATGATCATTTTTTCTTGAACAGATTTAGGTTCACTAATCAAAACAAGTCAAAAAGGTTCACTAATAAGAGGCCTTCCTTTCAATCCAAATTTTCTTAATCAGTACAAAGAAGTGGACAAAAAAAAAAAAAAAAAAAAAATCCTTAGACCCTTTAAGAAATATGAGAAACTCTATAGACACAAAATTTAAAAATAAATTTGACACTTGTTTATGTGACAAATTGTTAGTTGTAGGTACAAAATAAATATTAGAGGCAGACTCAAATAAGAACTAATACAAGCTTGCTACATCATCAAGTGTTAAAAACAGCCTCTTTTTTTTTCGTGAATGTAAAATTGTTTATATATTAAACACCATCAAGAGTAATACTAAAAATATAAATTATTTTTACAAACCGTTAATATAACAAATTTTTATTAATTTTTATTTTTACTTATTAATAACACCAATCAAGTTAGCATTTTATAAAATAATTTTTGCTTTTAACATTTAGAACATATACTTTCAGTTCTCTCATTTATATGAGCAATGCTAAGATCTATTGATACACATATATCTACTACTCATAACTTGTCACATAATAAGTTGTATTTAAAGTTGTATAAAATAGTGTGGTGTACAATTGCTCCATTTATTTATATCCCCCTACATATACCGCCACCCCGCTCTTCAAAAATCACCCCAGCCTTTACCCCCTGTGCAACCCTCTCTCTCTCTCTCTCTCTCTCTCTCTCATGGAAAACCGATTCAAGCTACGAATCTCTCGGATGTTCCGAGCCTCATTTGGCTCGTGCCGGTCCCGAAACATCTCCGACGCAGTGGAAAAAGCTGTCTTTGGTCCACAAAACCACCAAAGTTTCCACATGCTTGAGCCTTTGTCCCCAAAACATCGACCCTTCCCTTCCATTTGCAGACCAAAACCGTGTCAAACGCCTGAAACCATTAACCAAAGCTGCATAATCCAAGCCAAAGATATACTTCCAAGAAGAAAAATATCTGAGCCTTATTCGCCTTTCGGTTATTTTAACCCTGATGGACGAACATGCCCTCCTGCTTCACCAATCTCGCCCTTGAACCCTTTCGACCATTTCAAACAGATGAAGAAAGGTTCAGATAGGAATAAGAGTACGAATAAGAAGAAAAAGAAGAAGACCCAGATGAAGAACAAGAAAGGAGAACTCTTTCCCATTAGCTCTTCTTCTCAAGATATGAGTTTTGGTGCTTGGTCGTGGTATAGTAGCGAAGAAGAAGAGGAAGAGGAAAGAGAGGACGAGACTGACACTCTTTTCTCTTCCAAGTCTCTCTCTTCTGATTCATCCGAGTCTGGACGACGTCGTTCTCGTCGGAAAAGGCACGCAGCTCGTCGGAAAAGGTCAGGGACTTTGAGTTCTGAAATGGGTCCAATACCATTGAAAGGGAAAGCGAAAGATAGCTTTGCTGTGGTGAAGAAGTCCAGTGATCCGTACAATGATTTCAGGCTGTCAATGGTGGAAATGATAGTTGAAAAGCAGATATTTGCAGCTAAAGATTTGGAACAGTTATTGCAGTGTTTTCTATCACTGAATTCGTACCATCATCATAAGGTCATTGTGGAGGTCTTCATGGAGATCTGGGAAACTTTGTTTTGTAATTGGTCATGAAGAAAACTGTCTTTGTTTTCAACGTTTGTTTATGTTTCTAGGAAAAAATAGTTAGCGCTCTAACTTTAATTAACTACTAGTATATAATGGATATCCTCCATTTTCTCCAAATCTTCTTGTACTGCTTGTGTTGATTCTTTTCTGTTTTCTATGTGAATCTGTTTTTGTTTTAATGTGGGAAATGTTACAGTAAAGTGGGATTTCCTTGTTTTTTTTTTCCAGGGTTTGTTTTTCTCTGTCTTTTGATTCCACAGTGAAAAAACTGTGTTTGAAAAGATTGAGAAGAAGAAGGATAACAAGTTGAACAGTTGTTTATGTTCTTGAAAAAATCAAAATTTGGTGGTAGCTATTTGCTTTGTTGTTTTGAAAAAGATTGTTCGAGGGAAAAAAGTAAGACAAAAAAGTCTTGGATGTTTGTTTCCCAAACTTTTTAGATACGGTTTAGACTTTTCAACCTGAAGCTTGAAAAGATAGAGATGGGAACGGTTGTTTGATTGATTTGAAAGTAAAACGTTTTAGAAACATAAAAAAGTTTAAAAAGTATTCTTCTATGTTGGACTTGGAGATTATACCAATACAGTAGAAGATTATTCACTCAGTTTCTTGAAGTGCCCGAGAAATACAAGGAACCTTTCTCTCATTGAAAAAGGTAGAGAAATTAATTTAAAAGTGAAGTAAACAAACACCACTTCCATATCATGACTATCTAAATAGAACAAACATCACTTCTATGAATAAACTATAATAGAAAAGAAAACTATTTAATGCTAATTGGAAGACAAGGATATTCAATTTGATCTAAATTATATCCACTAGCTCCACATGTTATGCCAGAAATTGAGAAAAATTTGACCCTCACATTTATATTGTCTTTACACATACAAGGCCACAAAAACTTCATTGGGTACTCATGGAAAGGAAATTTAGGAAAGAGAAACGATTCCTCAAATGATTTGGCTCTTAATTGGCACCATGCCTATGGACAAAAATGCCAATTAATAAATTCGTCTAAATTTTTGATATATGTAAGAAATAATATATCATGAAGTGTTAAGTACATCCATTTTTGTTGTGTTATTAACCATTTCCATTTAATAATACAGTCCGTTTGTTTTCATTATATGGATTATTAGAAAAAGAAGCAGCACAAATTAAACACACCCACCACCCCAACATCGAACAGAGTTTTGTTTTTGACATTTTGTAGCATTATGTCCTATTGTCCTCGCACGTTTATTTTCAAATTACAATCACAAGAAAGTTCAAGGCCCTTAATAAAATAAATAAACAAATGTTGACGGTTCAGTGGACAGTTCACAGTAGCTTTGAGGCACCAATAAGATTATATATATGAGCTGCAGGGTATATATCTGGTTTTAAATATTATTTATGTTTTTTAAGAGTTGTGAAGCTTAATCGGTTATTTCTGATGTCTAGAGTCAAATTTTCTATCTCCAATTATCTATCAAATTGATAAAAAGTTTAAAATACATGAAAAATGAAAATGCTGGACATGCAGTACCCACCAACCAAAAATGCTTCTGAAACTGAAAAGTCATATGCATGAAAAGTCTATTTCAAACGAGGGATGGTGGGAAAAAAATGACATGAAAGAGAAGACACAAAGGAATGAGAAAATATGGGGGAAACTGTTCATAGTTTACAGAAAGAATATGAGCCAAAACCTTTTATATCCGTGGGGGACCATGCCAGCCTGAACATGAAAGCTGTGTTACAATATTACATACGAGAAAGAGATGGAGAGAGAGAGAGAGAGAGAGAGAGAGAGAGAGAAACCTTGATTTGGACCTCTCTCTCCCTCTCCTTCCCTTCAATGATATATTGGTTGAAGCTAGCATTGCACTTTCTGTAACAATCTAGGACGACGTCCCTTTTGAATATTTAATGAGTAGGATGATCATGACAAGTTATGGAGCACATTTTTTGAAGGTATTGCCGAAATGGGATAGAAATTAAAGAATGTCTGATTATGGCAGTGCTGTCCATTGGGTTAGCATTCTCATTAATGGTCGCATTTTTTGGGTTCTTGGGCCTCTCTCTCCCTCTGTAATGTACTTAATGATACACGAGCACTATAATAAAACCAACAATATGACAAACACACAAAAGGGGAAAACTGGTCCAAGCACATTGCATTGGGCAACTGTGTTGTTATAATTTTGGTTTTTGCGTTCATCTTTTCTCTGGTGTGTGAGAGACACCTTAAAAATATCAGTATAGGACTGACTGGACGACTTTTGGTGGATCGAGTTGCCCAACCCAAACCTAAGTTGGCCATCCTGAAATTTAATATCCATTAATGAGAATTTTCATCAGGTTGGCTTCGGCTGCACATTGATTTGAGGCATCAGCTAATTTCGGATAAGGTGAAAACAGTTACTAGGGCACCACCCCCAACCAGACACAAAAGTAAACAAACGTGTAGTCACAATCCTGCTTATTAATACCAAGACAAAATTATAATGGGTCATCCGGATCATGTCAATAGGAGCTCTTAAGTTAATTGTTTATAAATTATTTTAGAAAAGTTTTATTACAATTTTTATTGGAAATATAAAAAATTGGAAAAAAAATTAATTGTTTTTTCTTCTAATTAAATTTTTCTAAAAATATTTCATAAACTAATGCCCTCAGGTCTTAAGGTATGCGTTAACTTTTTCCAATTATAATTTACAATAATTTTAATTTTATTTCTTAAAGTTGGATTCATACTCTAACATTACATATCATTTAAATATAAGTCTTTTCATTCGTGCGCCGTGACGAGATGTCCATTAAGTGGCCACCTTAACTCAAAAATCAACATAGTTATATGAATAAAATTTTTTTGAAAATGTTTGGGGATGAAAAAAAAATTACCTAAACTTTAAGGGTATAAATTATAATTTAGTGAAAATAGTATTTGACTTGGCTTTGATAGATTCATAACGATGTAGTTCTGAATGAAAAATCGATATTTTTTTGAGTTTAGTTGGTATTTGACGGACTTCTTTTTGTGTATTTATGAAAAGACTCAAACTCAAATGATAACTAATGTTATGGGTATGGATTCTAAATTTTGAAACATTAGAGGACATTATCAAAATTACCTCAAAATGAAAGAGGCAAAATTACAATTTAGTCCAATAGAAAGCATAAACTTATCACATTTCACGTGTAATGCAAATCGCACTGTATAATCATAACCATGACAAGTTTGTTTCGATGAGGATGAAATGTATCGTCTATTCCTAAAAAGTAGTGAATGTGGGCTATGGGAAGTTGAGCACTCGGTTAATTGCTTTTTTCTTTTCCTTTATTAAAATTTTCTAAAAATATTTCATAAACTAATGCCCTTAAGCCTTAGGGTATCCGTTAACTTTTCTCAATTATAATTTTCAAAAATTTTGATTTAACTCAGACCATCCGTTTCATATGGGATTTGTCCCGTGGACACACGAGTAATCCAATCTGTAGGATTTCATTTTCCTCTTCATTTCTTAAAGTTGGATTCATACTCTAACATTACATATCATTTAGATTTAAGCCTTCTCGTTCATACACTGTGATGAGATGTCCATTAAGTGACCACCTTAACTCAAAAAACTGCATAGTTATATGAATAAAAAATTTTTGAAAATGTTTGGGGATGAAAAAAAGATACCTAAACTTTAAGGGTGTAAATTCTAATTTAGTGAAAATAGTATTTGACTTGGCTTTGATAGATTCAAAACGATGTAGTTCTGATTCAAAAATTGATATTGTTTTTGAGTTTAGTTGGTATTTGACTGACTCCTTTTTGTGTATTATGGAAAGACTCAAACTCAAATGATAATAACTAACATTAGGGGAATGGATTCTAAATTTTGAAACATTAGAGGACATAATCAAAATTACCTCAAACTGTAAGAGGCAAAATTACAATTTAGTCCAATAGAAAGCATTAACTTATCACATTTTGACATGTAATGCAAACGCACTGTATAATCATAATCATGACAAGTTTTGTTTCTATGAGGACGAAATGTATCGTCTATTCCTAAAAAATGGTGAATGTGGGCTATGGGAAGTTGAGCAGACGGTTAGTTTACCCAAAGAAGGCCACCGGCAAATTCAATCCAGTTGGGTCATGTCCTAAGAGATTGGGCCTCTAAAAAGCTAGCCCAACACAATTCAGAACCTAAAAACTGACCTACATTTGTGTTGGTTGGGCCTCACATGCAAGCAAAACATCAGAAGTCATGGAGGTTAAGGTGTAGTCTTAAGCTTGACGTGTCGAGTCAGAGCCGTGAGAGATCCGGCTAGGTCACACTCACTCTTAAGTCCTACTCCTAAGTCTTATCCCTCTGAAGTGGACTGCTTCCAACCCTGGGAAACGTGGCCTATTGCCAATGACAAATAATTGTCAGCACAATGGAACTGTCTCAATCGGTTAGAACTAGCTGGTCTTTAGTCCTCATCAACTGAGTCACTTTGTTTATCACACTCGAGCCGACAACAACTGCATGTGTATTATTAGGTTTACTTTTGTACTCTCAGCTGTAATGGCGGCAGTACCTAAAAGCTTGCCACTTGTTTAGTTAAGAAAAAGAAAGAAAGAAAAAAGAACCGACTCTATAGCTAAAGGTCAGATTATTTTAATGATATAAACACGAGTAATTATTGGTGAAACTTATTTTTTTTGAGCGATTCATATTGAAAAACTAGTCTATTCATAGTTTGATATAGCAGCCTGTGTAGATGCAATCTAAGTGGGTCAAGAAGTGTTTTTTGTGTTGGAAATTTGGGGACGAGCCAGCTGCGTTGAATCTTTTGGTATTATCTGATTAGCAAAAGCATCTAAATTTGGATACTTCTGTAGTAATTCTAGTATGGACAAACTAGGATCAGGAAAAGATCAATGCATATTGGATTGGATATACTCTAGAGTCAAAAAAGAAAGAAGTCCAAGATCAAGACATTTGAAATTTGAGTGCCAGCTGGGCCAACTATATATGAAGACGATTATATGATTTCAATCTCCAGCTGTACAATGGGTCGGTGCCAATGAGTTAGATAAAATAAGAGGCTGTTTGGTCAAGCCAAAAATGGTGTATTTTTGTTTTCACTTTCAGTGTTTAATATGATCCTTCATTAAAAAATTGATTCGCTTTGTAGTTTGTACATAGTTTTCATTTTCAGCATATAAAAAAAATGGGGGTTGAGTATAGAAAATGATATCTCAAAGAAAATACTAAATATTTGATAGTTAACAAATATAAAGCTAAACAAAGCTTTACGCAATTTAAAATTAGTTGTCATTCATTGTAATTGTATAGTGAAATATAATTTTAAATAATATGAAACCATGTATATTTCTCAATTCAAGAATCTAAAATATGAAATGAACTTTCCTCATTTTAAATTTTATCATGTCTATCAAGAAAAAGAAAAAGAAAAAGAAATGAACCCTACTCGTCATTTTGAGGCTAACGAGAGTACAAGAATTCAAGGCCCCCAAGGCATCTAATTGTGCAACTCTAATTGTCTGGAAATTAAATGTACGTGCCATGGACACGGTTGCACCTAGTAGTTCAGATCGGCTAAATTGTCCTTAAGTTGGACTTCAAAGATGAGAATTAATAGGACCTCAAAGATGAGAAGTACTAAACTCTATAAAACTCCTTATCCAGCAAACCAATATATGTTTTCAATATAGAGTGTTCTTGTACGTAGAACATTTGCAATTGGTTGTATACTTGTCTTAATGCCAGAGAAACTTCTTCTTTGCAACGAGCCATTAAGTTCACAAATAACAAACATTTGCTCCAACTGTAATACGACCTAAATAAAAGAAATTTATTATCCAGAAAAATGGCACAAATTACCAAATCATGTTTAGCCAATGATTAGTTATTTTCACCTCAGAAAGTTTAAAAAATGAATATTGGTTGAGTGATATGAATTCTTTGCCGTACTGCCAAGAATTACATATCTGAAAGGCCTAAATGATTTTGTTGCTGGGTAGTATTATACCCAAATCAAGGAGGTATGATCTCTGACTTGGTAGGTTAAAATAATCATATGAAAACCTTTTCATTTTCCATTTTTTAAAAAATTTTTTAATCTTGAACATGGCTTACTTTTTAATTGTAAAAGAAACCAATATGCTGCTGGTGGACTGGGTGTGAACCACAAAATTTTGGTATTTTTTTTCTCTATCGATATCATACAACTTTTAAAAAGGAATTAGACATAATGATGTCTTGTAGAACAAGAGGCAATGAAGAAGAGAATCCTAATATTTCCTTGTTATTTTGTGATGATACTAAGCAGCCGAAATCCATTTAATCTGTGTGGATCATGATGATTATGAATTCAGTGGAACGCATAACAAAATTTTTTAGAGTATTCACATTGACTCTTGTAAATTTGTTTTTGTCGATTTTAGTATAAGAACTTACCTTTTTTATTTTTCAGAATCACTTTTCAAAAATATCAACTTCATATTATCTATTTTACATTATATTTAATTAAAATATCATTTTTTCTTAACTGTTTCTATTTTTTCACATACAACCACCACCACCAACTTTATTATTTCATCATTGAGATACATAAAAAAAAAAACTAAATATAAATTTATATGGTTACTATAGCCGGGGATTGATTTTACACAATTATACATAGATTAATGTAGGAGGTGTTGGGAGTTAGCGGGGCAAAATGTGGAGTTTTTTTCTATTTTACAAAGACTATTTGAATGCTCATAGTGACTGTAGCAATAGCCAAATGGGCTATGACCCATATCTCAATTTTATTTTTTTATTTTTTTGCTTTGATAATTACATAGTTAGTTTGAGATTAAATTTTATAAAGATTTGATGTAAAACCCATGTTTTACACTCTTCAATTCCAACATGACACATCATCTTATTATATATTAAAGAATAAGCTAGTCACACACAATCAGTTCTATGAACCATTTGAAAATTCAATTAAATTGAGAGTTTATTGAGATGTTATTAGGTGTGATAGGATTTATTAAATTTTAATTTAAATAAAAAACTGTTATGACAAGCTCTTATTAGATAGTGTATAATATGAGTTTTATATCTCATCCTTACTAAATTCAGACTCAATTAGTTTAGTCTTTCAACCTACTCATGTATAAATTTAAACAAGCGGTGGGTTTCCTTTAGTTCAATTAGTAAAAGTTTTTATTAAACTTGAATAAATGAAATGGGTATGAATCTTATTTACATTAAAAATTAATTACTATCTTAATTTGATAATAAAGAACCATCTAACAAAACAAACCTCATAACTATATGGTATCAAAGAAAAACATTGAAGTGCATTTACGTTAAAGTACTGTTTCTAGAGCAATACTTTTGTTCAATATGTGGAGGTTTAAATTTTTGAAATAGACCAATAGGGCAAGTCCAGGCATTCCATGGTCAACGGGATAGTTATGCTACGTGGTCCTGAACCCAAGACATGTGATATTCACCAGGAAATCAAATCAATGGTCTAGACTCTAGAGCACCCCCAAAAAAAAAAAAAAAAAAGGGTAAAAAAAGAAGATTATTAAGCTGTTTTAAATTAATTAGAACATTCACATTAGTATGTGCAAATTTTTTTTATTTTATATATCTAAAACTTACTTTATATATATATTATTACAAAATATTTATATCAGTTTGTCTATTATACACTTTATTCAAATAAAATATTCATTTCTTTAACACTATGAACAGTAACCATGAGAGTCAGATGAGAAAGGAAATGAGAAAAAGAGAGTGAGTAGAGAGAAAAAAAAGAATAAAAAAATTTATTTACGTGATGAACAATAATCATGTATATATACACGGTTACTGTTTATTTACAAGACTATTGTGTATATTTAAATATTTTTACAAAGACTAATATGAAAGTTTTTTGGTTAAAATATACAAAATTGAACACTTTTTGTATTTTAAAAAACTATTCATAAGCTAGTGTGGATGCCCTTAGAAGAACCTTCTAACTTCTAATGACGATGCCTGCTTGAGAAAATAAATGAGAAAATAAGTGGACAAACAAAAAAGTTGATTTCATAATCGAACTTTCACAGTTTCACTGCATGGACATACCCTAATAAATAATGATATACATATCGAGACGTATAAAGATAGTATATAATTAATATGGTTAAGAAGCAAAGCCAATGAATGACATGAAGAAGCCGGTAGAGAGTGAAAGAAAGGCTCAATTCAACAACTACACTACCCGCTCCTTTCATTCTCCTAAAGCTAAAAGGGGCTACACACCAACTCCACCATCAAAAGTAAAAGCAACGAAACTCTCTTATTAATTATAATGAAAAACTCACACGCTTTGATTCCTTCATTTCTATTAGAGTTAGTGGGGACCCGTTGGGAAGCAAAGAAGAAAACACATAGACAAGAAAGGAGCGTATGAAGACAAAGAGCAAAATAAAGTGAGACCCAAAAGAGAGAGAGAGAGAGAGAAATAAAAGGTTTCTATTTTCTTTAGAAAGTTAAACAACCTTCAATGGCTCCTCCCCATTTCTTATCTGTATAAAGAAACCTTCACTGAGATCATCACCAACAAGAAGCCAAAAAAAAGAGAGGGAGAGAGGGACATTTCTGTATCCTTCCTTAGCAGAGAATAAAGAAAGAGTAACGAATCTCATTACTTAACATACAATATTATTAGCAACAATGCTGCTTAGAAGCTCCATTTCCAACACCAAGAAGTTCTTCCAAAAAACCTTACAAAACTTCAAGTCTTTGTTTTCCGCTGGTGGCTACCAAAAGATTCCCAAAACCCCTTCTCATCCCTTAGCTAATTACACAGCCAGCTCAGACAAGAATAATGTCCATCCTAGTTACAAAGAGCTAGACAAATTCTACTCCGACTTCACCGACCAATGGGAGTTGGATAAAGACAAGGCAAAGAAGGGAAGCAAGAAGAAAACCATGTCATTCCCAACTAAACAAGAAAATGAGGTTTGCAATGGCAGCTTCATTAAGTTTTCACAGGCGAGCTCAGTGAAGAAGAATCAGGTAGAAAGGAAAGAAGATCAGTATTATCATAATCATGATGATGAGAAGATGAAAAGCATAGTACCCCACGAAAGGAAAAGACAAGAAGATTCTTGTTTTAAAGGTACAAGAGAAGGAAGGATTTGTTTGGTGGCGCAAAAGCTAAGGGAGTTGGAGATGCTGGATATGAGAAATGTGGACCATCTTTTGGACATAGAAGAGGTTCTTCATTACTATTCTCGCCTCACTTGCCCGGCCTACCTTGACATTGTTGACAAGTTTTTCATGGACATTTATGCTGAATTCTTCAATGCTGCCCCAACATTAACGCCAGCAAACACCATAAATTCCAGGCTGAGGCCACGATCACTAAGGTCATAGACTTCTCTCTTTTGGAGAAATTTGGATAGTTAGGTGAAGGAAAAGGCAGAGAGGCCTCAATGCCATTCTTTCTTTTGCTTGTGAACCCATTTTTTATTTTATTTTTGCAGTCTGTCTTCTTGATCTTGTCGCTTTGTTTCGTAGATTTGTGCCCGTTGTTTATAATTAATTGGGTGTTTCTAAATAATTTTACATTATTAATTTAATTTCCTTTCTCTTTCAAATTTAATTTCCTTTCTATGATTGATGCATTGACATTCAACTAATTCGGGGGCTTTAATTTCTTTTCGCCTCTCTTGTAAAATAGGGGAACCCATCTAGAATACAACTCCGTGGAGTCGTAAACGACGGAATACCATGGCAAATTTTTTGTACCCTGCTGAAACATCTTATATCTTGATTCTTGAATTTTCTCATAAAATTTGTTTTATTATATGTTTCGGACTTGGCTTGAGTCCAGTACTCTACTCTTCAGTAATTCCGTACCTATAATATATATATCTTTATTGTAGTGGCTAGTTGGTTGTCTTACATATTAGTACCCAAAAACTCTGTAAGCATACACATAAGTTGATTATTTATCAAGAAAAAAATGCAATGAATGAGAACCAACTATGCCCTTAATCAACTTCTGAAGTGCCTTCTTCCCGCCATATAACAGAACATGGGAAGGAACATGAACATCCGGCCACCCTCCTCTTATTCCTTTTAATTTTTGAAAAATCCAAATATGTTGTTGCTTTCCATAATCATACAAACTAGAAGATTTAACTAATAGTTCAATGGTGGGTTCCGGTTAACTTAATTGGTAAAGTTACTGATGGTTGAAAAAAAATTTGGCGTTCAATCCCTACTTACACAAAAAACTAATCGTTGTTTTGATCTAATGATAAAGATGTATCATTAGGAATAGACACCAGATTGAAACCTCTGAAAAAAAAAAAAAAAAAAAAAAACTAATTGTTCAACAATAATGATATAATTTTTTTTTTTTGGGGATAGAAACAATGATGATACTCTTTGCTTGTGTCTAAAATTTCAACTCAAATCTAGGCAGTCCATATATAAATTTAGACCTAATCAGAAAATACAGGACAAAGCCCAAACTCTCCAAATAAACAAAATCCAACAGTCCAATTCCTCAATTTAAATGTAAAATTCATATAGAAAAGCCCAACGAATCCACACTTAAACAAAACATACCCATACAAAAATATAAGGGGCCCAAAACCCACCAGCCAACACTTACACAAAATTATGAAAACCATCAGACTAACAAAATTACAAAAATGCTACTAGACTAAACACAAAAACCACAAACTTTCTTTGAAGTATATTTTGACCCCAAAATTTTTTCAACATTACATTTGCCCCCAAAGATTTTCTAAATTATATTTTGACCCCAAAACTTCACTAAACTACATATTGTGCCTAAGGGTCTGTTCGGTTGGAGAAGTGGAAAAGTGGGATGATGGAAAATTGTGAGAGGATGGAAAATATTTAGTTTTCTCTCTTGTGTGCTCAGTTGGAGGGGGTGGAAAAGTGGGAGGGTGGAAAATTCTTTTGTTTGGTTGGAGAGAAAAAGAGAAGGATAGAAAATGTAATTTATATAAATTGACTATTATAACCTTGGTACATAATATGTAAAAAATAGATTTATTTGTACTCATTGCATAATATAAAATTTATCACCTTATATATATAAATTTATATTATTGTTTTTATTATTATAATGTAAAAATTAGATTAGGTCACGTGAAAAAAAAAATGTTTAGATCACGTTGAAAAAAAAAAAAAAAAAAAAAAGAGAAGAGAACGTTCAGGTAACATTGAAAAAAAAAAAAGACAAGAGAACGTTTCAGGTTATGATAAAAAAAAAAATAAAAGAGAGAGAGAGAAGAGAAAGGTGAAAAAAAAAATAGGTGGAAAGAGGGTATTTTTGTAAAAGTACTAGCATAACACTTTTCTCTCCTAATTTTCCTTCTGATTTGGAAGGAAAAAAAATGTGGGCCCAGAGAGAACTTTCTCCCTGGTTTTCTCTCCTTCCTATTTTCCTTCCCCAAACGAATAGTGAAAAATAGTATTTTCCACCCTATTTTCCTTCCTCTATTTTCCATTCTTCCTATTTTCCACCCAAACGAAAGGACCCTAAATCTTTTCTCAAATTACATTTATCCTAAAAAATTTTCCAAAATTATATTTTGACGCATAAAATATTTCCAAATCCCTAAAACCTTTGTAAAATCATATTTTGACCCCAAATTTTTTTTTCTCTCTAAAATGATGTTTTGATTCTAAAACTTTTCTGAAATTACTCTTTTACCTCTAAATTTCCAAAATTTGTGTTTTAACCCCTAATCTTTCAAAGATTGCACAAAAGCTATTGACATCATAGAAATAACTATTTCGACCCTACATTTCATCAAAATAACTCAAATGAACACAAGATTAGTAAAAATTGTCAAAAATCAAGTTGGTATTACACAAGAATTTGATTATGATATTCTTTGTTGTCTTTTTGCATGAACAAAATGCTTTAGGAGAATAAATTGCAAAATTGACCTTGTTGTGCTATATTATGAAGTGAAGTTTTCTTTATTTAATCCAAAATGCAATATATTTTTCTAAAATTATATGATTGAACCATGCATACTTTCAAAAATAGTTTTAAAATAAACTTTTACAAAACCTCAAATGCCAAATGTATGAGTTGTGAGTCAAATGGTGATTCATAGTTATGTATTCAAGACAAGGTATTATCAAAAGATGGGCGTAGTGGTGTGCCAATTACCTTTCTCACATGTAATTGATCTAATTACTAGTTTGAGTCTTTTGGTTTTGTACATCCTATTGTTTTCTTAGCTTAGGAGTTCTTAGGATCTTTCTTATCTAAATTAGGAAATAAAATCAATTAAACCCAAGTGACCAACAACATCTTAAAAATACCAATGATTGGTGACTCCCTTAAAATGAATAATAGGTAAAAAGGCACACTCAAGTGTCATAAATAAGTCACACTCATCTACAGGTGTCGCCAAGACTCCAAAGTCACGGGGGTTGTCCTAAAAAAAATTTAGTGTTGACAAGTGTTGAGGACCAAAATTTGACAAGAAAGCTCATTCTATAAAAAGTAAGAAAACACCATGGGCCTTAACAAAAGAAGACCCAATTCATGAAGTTAAGAAGGATCATGAAGGCCCAAAGTCCCAAAAAGAAGGAAAAAGAAAGAAATAATAACAGTAATAATAAAAAAAAAAAAAAAAAGAGGGCCCAAACTTGGTCAGGCTAGAGGACATGTAGCAAGAAAAAGGATCTCTGTCAGGCCAAAACATATGCAACAAGAAGAATCAACATCAGGGCCCTAGGACCTTGATGTGTCCTTTTGAAGCCTTGAGAAGAGGACCTTGGCTGACACATGGGAAAGCCAAGGTCTATGTTTAGATTTCCAAAAAAAAACCATTAAAAATCTAGCAAAACTAGGTATTATCTTTGTAACCCATGCTACAAGCCCATGGGATCCTAAGTTGGTAGTAAGGGAGAAGTGATTTGGTCAGTAGGGAAGTGATTTCTGGTGAAAGAAGGATCCTGAAGGTTTCTCTTCATATATTTGCTTGGAATGCATAAACTAATGAAAAACTCAGTTCCTTCATATGCATGACACCTCCCCACAATTTTCTCACAATTGTCACTTTCAATTAAAGCTGTCATTTATTGCATTGAGCAACCCACCCATGCCTTTGACTTTCCAAGAAGGAATCTTCCATTTGTAGCTAAAACCAAATGCCCATTTTGAGTTATAATTGCCTAATTAAGTTAAATCTCTACTCAAAGCATTTTTCAAGTTACATAAGACATGGTTTTACCCAACAGATTGGGGATGTCCTCGCTTAGGGTACCAAACCATGTCCACAATAAAAGGAACACTAAGGCATAGCAAGGGGGGGGGGGAGTAGGGATTCAGATGGAGGGAAAAAGGGAGAGTTCAAAGTTTCAAAAGAATAATTCTTAGAGCTTTAATAGGCCAACAACAAAGAGAAAAAGGAACAAAATAAGAGGAATTCATCCCATATCCTTGAAATCATTCAAAATATCACTTGGCTTCCAAGAAATATATGCTAAAACATGCACACATCAGATATTACTCTTTCTCCCAAAAATCCTCCTCATTTGACTATATTGGAACGCAATGCCCAAGCAAAACTACTTGTACTTGAGTTCCAAATCTTACAAGTCTTGTGCAAAAGCACTAAGTCTATGAGAATTAGGGCCAGGATCCTCATGGTTAACTCATTCTTATGAAATTCATTTATATATATATGTATATGTATTAGAATGTATATCCTAATCTGAGGAACTAACTATTATTTAAAGATATGTGTATTATATAGTTGTTCTTGTGTAGGACCTATAGAGGTAAAGGAAAATGACAAAAATTCATTGCATAATAAGCATGGATCTGAAAGATCCTACAGTTCAAGGAACTAGAGATTTTGGATTCCATGGATTATAGACCTAGTACCCCTGAGAGCCACGACATCATGTTTGAGGTATCACGACATTATGCTTGGGGAACCAAGTGAAGGAACTCTTTTTAATGTTCACACAATAAAAGATAAGTTTTAAATGTTCTATTTCAATCTCCTTCTCATTGTGAATGATGGGCACAAATGCTTTGATCCCTTGTGATTAATTAAGTTGATTAATTAGTCAAGTTTTTAATTTATCAAGTTAACATGCAAATTTCGTGATAACACAAACTAATCACCAATAATCTAGAGTATGCAACGGAAAATAAATAACACCGTGATTTGTTTACGAATGAGAAAAACCTAACGGCAAAACCCCATCGGGTGATTTAAGGTTACCACTCTCGAAACTCCACTATTATCACAACAAGCGGTTACAAGTAAAGGAATCCCAGTACCTTACTAACCTACAGTTGAACCTTTACCCCAATACCCAATTGGATTTATTTTGTAGTGGCAGTTTCTCCTTTTATTGCACAGCTCCTAGTACGTGACTAACCAATTGCGTGGATCTTAGTACGCGACTTCAATTCACCAACTAGAGAGAGTTGTTGGCTGCAAAGTTCTTCAATTCATCCACATGATGAAAATCAAGAAGATACTTGGTTACAAAACCCTACGGTGCACAGTACACAGCAACTTCTTCACAAGAAAGATGAACTAGGGCATGAACTTTGTCTTGGATTACAAATAGCTTGAACAAGGATTTTTCAATGCTTGTGCAACTTGTGCATCCCTCGACCGCCCTTAAAATAATCCATTTATATGTCTAGGGTTAGGAGAAAAGAAGTCCTAAAGACACATTCACGGATTGGAATCAAAATAGAACTTAGAATCTATTTTCCTTAAATCTCGACAGATAGAGGTGTCAAGGATTTATCGAGAAGCTGTTAAGCCTCGAGGCTGAAACAACTTCTAAAGCTCGATAGATGAATGTGTCGAGACTAGGTGTCGAGCTTTAGTAACTTGCACTTTTCAGCTTGTTTCTTAGACAGACTTGATAACTTCAACACTTGTTCTTGAAACACAGTTTCTTGAAGTGTTAAGCATATCCTAATTCTACCCAATTACAAGTAAAGTGCATTTTGTCAAAGGATAAGCCAACTATATAAAATAATGACATATGTTCAAAACAAGATGAACCACATACGTCCTAACAATCTTCCCCTTTGGCAATCCGTAACAACTACAACAAACAAATGAACATATGAGAGAAGTCATAAATCACTCAACTCATATTCACTTGTTGAATACAATAAAATCTATCCTAACACAAACTCTTGAAAAACTTTGCAAGAAGAGAGTTTATGGGAAGTAGACTTTGCCAACCTGTATTTCTGAAACACTTTTAAACAAAACACATAAAGGCATCTTTGTGTGAAGCAGAAATAATAGATTGCATACAAGTAAAAGAAACATGTGTATAAAGACAGAAAAGAAATAACACATGGAAAGGTAGGTGAAAGAAACATACATCAAGATATATATATCAAGAAATAAGCACAATGTATGTCAATAAATGGTCACAAGACCGGAGTACATGAACAATGTATCTCTATAAGAAAGAAAAGAAAAGAAATACATGTAATCCTCACTACATCCCTCATATCAACACTCCCCCTATCAAAATGTCCTATACAAGCTCTCCCCCTACGAATGACTACTCTCATAACCTAAAACTACTCCCCCTTTTTGTCATGAGTGACAAAAGGTAGAGTGTCAAGTAGACATCTCATCAGAAGAGCTAGCATCTCTATCATCATCATCCGAAGCATCATCGTCATCACCATCAGCATCCTCAGTCTCAGAAGCTACATGAGGAGGTGGAGGAGAAGCCTCAGAAGCAAAGCCACCTAAGGTTGCCTGTCACCTAGCAATGCGACCAATACTAACGTTCACCTGATACAACTCTGTAGAGAGCGTATCGAGGCGAGCATCCATGCACTGAAGCTGCGCCATAATGTCTCCAAGTGTCACATTGCTCGAGGAAGAGGAGGGAGCAGATGTGGCTCTAGTAGATCTAGATGGAGCTGGACAGGAGGAAGGAGCTGTAGAATTCGTCTGTCGCGACCTAAACTGCGCCTCACTACGTTTTACGGTAGCGGCGTCTATGGCAGATATGACATGGAATGGGTTGGACGAGGGAAAAGGGAAAATGGACGAAAAAGTGTCAAAAAATCCTCCTGATAGCAGAAGAGAAAATGAGCTTATCACAAGTAGCCGTATCCCTATAGACATCAATGATAGAGAAGATGAAGTGTGAAGGGAAGTCTATAGTGAGATGCTTTAAGAGAGACAACAAAAATCGAGCACGAGGCTCTGTGATGGAGTTGTAGTGAGAGAGTGGGTGCAAAACAAATTTCATCACCATGTTTAGGAAACGAGGACCTTTAGCAAAAGGCCTACATGGTGTGTACTGATGCTCACCCCAATTAGAAGGGCCCTCACAAAACGCAGATATCATCTCGTATTTGGACACAGTCCATAGACGCTCATAGCCGGGGTAATCAGGATGATCAACCCTCGGAACATGAAGAACCTCGGAGACCAACTCCGGAGTGACTATAATGCGCGTACCTCGAACGCGAGTATGAAAGAGAGGTACTGAAGAATCAATCCCTTGGATGTTGTAGTAAAACTCCTGAATTAGCACGAAAGGACAAGTGACCAGGACGTCACACAGTGACTCCCAAGCCCGACTGTGAATGACATCGGGAAGGTCAGTGTCGGCAAAGTTTGCCAGGATAATTTGGCGTTCTGAATGAACACCTCGTTTAGAAAAATTCTCCGAAAAGTCCTGTTGGGCTTTCTCATCATGGAACTGAACAGAGAGAGGAGTAGGATCAGAAGATGAAAAGCCCCTAGAATGAAGAGGGTTCTGGGATGGAATGGATTTACACTTAGGTGCTATAGACACTACTTACGCAAATAGAAAGAGAAGGAGAAAGAGAGAAACAAACAGAAAAGTCCCAAAACCGTTCAATATATGACAAGTATATTGAAAAGAAAAGAACGTATGCATGGGAAATGCATGAACATGTGACATGCAACAAAATGACATCATGGGCTCAGCCCAGTCCAATCCTATTAGCACACAATTAGAGAATACACATCTAAATGCATGAAAGTACTGTTAGAATACTAATGTGATGAATTGCATGTAGTTTTAAAGATCAAATCTATAAAACCAACCCAAAAATTGCAATAAACACTCATCAATTTTGAAAAACCCCAAAATTTTTCAAAAACCCCAAAACCTAAGTTTTAAAACATGAAATGCATGAAGAATGAGAGGATTGAAGCTTACCAAGAGAAGAAAATCTTGAGGAAAGCTTAAAGAATCCTTAGGAAGAGGTTTGGAGTGAATGAGAGAGGTTTTGGGAGTGAGAAACCAAATGTATCGAGAGAGAGATCGAGAGAAATGAGAGACAAAATCGCGAAGAACCTATATATATTCTTTTAGTAATTCTCGACAGATGAAGGTATCGATAAGTGTCGAGACAGCTATCGAGGTAGGTATCGGGAAAAGCTACTTCGACAGATACAACTATCGAGAAAAGGTGTCGAGAAAAGGTGTCGAGAAAGGAAGATCAAACACAAAAGAGTCTCGATCGATCCATTAGCTGTCGAGAAGCTATCGAGAGGACAGAAAGTTTCTCGATCGATCCACCAGGTGTTGAGAAGGTGTCGAGATAAAAGGTGTCGAGATAGCAATAAGAAAAAGCTAAAAAGCTCGATAGACAGCCAGGTATCGAGGAGGTGTCGAGCTTGCTTTAAAAAGCAATTTTTCAAGAGAAGAAAAACACAGACATGAATGCAATCATGCATGCAACTCAACCAATGATCCAAGCAACAAATTAAGCTCTCAAAATCATCTCTCAACAACAATTTTAAGCATATGGATCCCAAAACACACACACACACACACACACACACACACACACACACACACACACACACACACACACACACACACACACACTAAACAAGTCTAACCGATTTTATATTTCAAAAATAAGTTAAGACAGTTTAGTGAGCATACATTAAAGCATGTAAACCTTATGATGACCAAATCACATTGTACTTGCACATGTATCAAGAATAGGAAAGAGTATTGTGTGTTGTGTGTGAAAAACATCGAAAGATTGCATAAGTGTCTTAAAGTTATGATGATTTGAGATATGAGAAAATCACTCTAACTCACACATAATCATAACTGTTTGATGGGGACTATCACCTTCAAGGTACATCCTATAACTCCCACATCTCCTAGAATACACGCTTGCAATCATATTTTTAAAGCATTTTGTTCTTTTTGCTTTTATTTCTTTGCATATTTTCTTTTATTAAGCATATCATGCATGGGCATATAAGAAAGAAAAGAAATACCAATTATGTTAAGTTTTTGACATTGCACTTTTACTATGCTGAAGCATACAAATGTCATTTCATGATTGGTGGGTAACAGTGGTGAGATGGTTATTTATACCTTTCTCTTATGATTTTCTAGTCTTACCCATCAAAAAGAGTGATATGAGTGTTAAGTACAAAAGATCACTTAACCTTACTCATCACAAACAAAGAGCTATAAAGCTCACTTGCTTAGTCGTGCATAAGAATGCTTATCTAAGTTACAAGAGATACAAAGTTTAGAAAACTCTGTTTCAATGGCCATTTTAAGGTTCACAAGAACCAATGTACACAAACACATACTATTTTTGTATTTTTCAATTTTTTTAAATTTTTATTAGAAAAGCAAAAATAAAACACAAAAATGAAAACACACAAACAAAAACATGTTAAATAAAGAAAAACAATGCATAAAGCTAGATGCAGATGCATGAGGAGGAAGAAAGATAGAAGGGGATCAATCCATGGAGATGACACCGATGTTTTGACGAAGGAATTCAAAACGTTTACTATCCAGAGGTTTGGTGAACAAGTCAGCCTTTTGGTCATCAGTGTGAATAAACTCAAGGGTGAGAGTACCATCTTCAACAAGATCCCTAATGAAGTGATGTTGAATCTCTATGTGCTTAGTTCGAGAATGTTGAATCGGATTCTTAGAGATATTGATGGCACTGGTATTGTCACAGTAGATGGTGAAATGCTATTGACAAATACCATAATCATGAAGGAGTTTTTGCATCCATAGGAGTTGGGTGCAATAGCTACCAGCAGCAATGTACTCAGCTTCAGCAGTGGATAAAGAGATGGAGTTTTGCTTTTTGCTCATCCAAGAGACAAATTATTGCCAACATAAAAACAACGCCCTGAAGTACTCTTTCTATCATCAGCATTCCCAGCCCAGTTAGTGTCAGAACATCCAACTAAGACATCATTTGTGTCTTTGCTATACCACACACCAAAGTTGGCAGTAGTCTTGACATACTTTATGATTCTTTTCAAAGCAATCACATGTGACGCTTTGGGATTTGCTTGATATCTAGCACACACTCCTACACTGTAGCTAATATCAGGTCTACTAGTAGTAAGGTAAAGAAGACTACCTATCATGCTTCTGTTAGGACATATATAGTTCAAGTTTGTTAACATATGTTGCTATTTTATGTAATTGGCTTATCCTTAGACAAAATGCACTTTACTTGTATTTAGGTAGATTTAGAATGTGTTTAACACTTTAAGAAACAGTGTTTCAAGATTCAGTGTTGAAGTCATCAAGTCTGTCCAAGAAACAAGCAAGGAAGTGCAACTTACTAAATCTCGATACCTGTCTCGACACATGCATCTATCAAGATTTAAGAAGCTGTTTTGCCCCGAGCCTCGACAGCTTCTCGATAGATTCTCGACACCTCTATCTGTCGAGAATTAAAGAAATCAGATTTTCAGTTCTGTTTTAAGTCCAATCAGTGAATGTGTCTTTGGAATTTCTTTTCTCCTAACCCTAGACATATAAAAGGATTGTTTTAAGGGCCGTCAAGAGGATGCAAGTTTCACAAGCATTGAGAAACTCTTGTTCATGCAATTTGTGATCTAAAAGACAAAGTTCATACCCTAATTCATCCTTGGTGAAGAAGATTGCTGTGTAATGTGCACCGTAGGGTTTTGTAACAAAGCATCTTCTTGATCTTCAATGTGTGGATGATTTGAAGAACTTTGTAGCCAACAACTCTCTCTCTAGTTGGTGTTTGAAGTCGCGTACTGGGATCCGCACATCTGGTTAGTCACGTACTTGGGAGCCATGCATTGAAAGGAGAAACTGTCACTACAGAGCAAGTCCAATTGGGTATTGGGGTAAGGGTTCAACTGTAGGTTGGTAAGGTACTTAAGATTCCTTACTTGTAATCGCTTGCTGTGATAATAGTGGAGTTTCAGGAGTGGTGATCTTAAATCACCCGGTGGGGTTTCTACCGTCAGGCTTTCCCTATTCGTAAACAAATCACCGTGTCATTTATTTTTTCCGCTGTATTCTTTAGTTTTAGTGATTTGTTTGTGCTGTCACGTGATATTACATGTTAATTTGATTAATTAATAACTAGACTAATTAATCAATCTAATTTATCATAAGGGGTCAACGCGTTTGTGGCCTGTTAAGTGGTATCAGAGCAAGCACACTCTGATTAGGGTTTAATTTTTGTGTGTGATCCATTGACCCCTACTGTCATGGATAGAGGTCAATCTTTTATTATACCTCCATTATTTGATGGCACTAACTATGCATACTGGAAAGTACGCATGAGAGCTTTCTTGCAGTCTTTAAATGAGAAAGTGTGGCAAGCTGTGGAGGTAGGCTGGACTAAGCCTACAGAAGCCCCGGCCGATTGGGATGATGCCAAGATCAAGGCGGCAAACTTCAACAGCAGAGCATTGAATGCCCTATTCAGTGCAGTCACTAATAAGGAGTTCAAGAAAATTTCCTCAACAAAAACTACTAAGGAAGCATGGACCATTCCCCAGACAACCTATGAGGGAACTAAGGCTGTCAAATATTCAAAGCTACAGAGGCTCACCACAAGCTTTGAAGAAATTAAGATGAAGGAGGATAAGTCATTTGATGAGTTCTATGCCAAGCTCAAGGACATAGCGAACTCAGCTTTCAATCTTGGAGAAACCATTCCTGAACCCAAGATAGTAAGGAAAGTGCTTAGATCGCTACCCGAGAGATTCCATGCTAAGATCATGGCGATAGAGGAATTGAAGGATATTGACAGAATTCCTCTGACTGAGCTGGTTGGAAACTTGCAAACGTATGAGTTAGGGCTGACTAGGTTGGGCAAGTCAAGCAAGGGTAAGAGCATGGCACTAAAGGCCAAGAGCAGTGATACAGATGATTCTTCAGACGATGAAGATTAAAAAATGAAGTCCTATATTACAAGGTAATTCAAGAAATTCATGAAGAATGCCAATGGAAAGGGCTTCAACAAAGACCGAAGGCAATCCAGTTCTTCTCAATTCAAGAATTCAGATAAAGGGAAGAAGGATGTCAAGGATGGCGGTCAGTACACTGTTCCCGCTGGACCAAAATGCTTTGGGTGTCAAGGCTTTGGATACATGAAATAAGAGTGTCCAACGTACCTTAAGAGCATAGGGAAGAGCAAGGCACTTGCTGTTACCTTGAGTGACACGGAGCCCGAGGATGATTCCGAAGATGAAGATAACGGAATCTTGAATGCCTTCACTACCACTGTTAATCCTACTGATGGGGTTACTGAAGAAGTGGATGAAGAAAAGGAATTGGTGGACACCAAGTGTGAGACTATGGATGATCAAGATGATATCCATATCGCCTATGAGAAGCTGTACAAGCTTTCTGAGAAGCATGAGAAACTCTATAGGCTGGGCACCAAAAAGCTCAGTGATGTGGAACTTGACCATGAGGCTTTCCACTAAGGTTGATGAAGCAAATTAGACAATTAGAGCACTGAGGTTCAAAAACAATTTCTTGGCTGAGAGGACCAAGAAGCTTAAAGCGGAGCTGTTTCAAGTCAGAGCACAATTGGAGAGGACATCGAGTGCAAAGCTAGAAGAGATGCTAAGTGTTTAGAAATCTTCTTCAGATCGTACTGGATTGGGGTATGAATTCTCTCTCTAATACTCCTTCTGCTAGTACTACTGTTTTTGTTCCACCTGCTAAAAACATTAAAACTGAGGATAAAAATGTTAAAACTGATTTAGCTAGTGAGAAGATAGACAAGGGCAAGTCCATCCTAGGAGCACCCCCTAAAGTTGAGAAAAGGGAAACTAGAAAACCTAGGACTAAGAAGGCTATCTCTCAAAAGCCCAAACAGAAGAAGCTGCATCTCTGTTATCATTGTGGTGTTACCGGTCATACTCGACCAAATTGTTACAAGTGGCTTACCACTCAACAAAGCAATGGCATGATAGCGTCTGGGAACCAGAATAAGCTTCAGACTTCTCTCGCTCCTCTTGGAGACATTCTTAAAGCCCTCATGTTCCTTCCAAACTTGAACGGTTTAAACTCTTCCCCCTCTTCACCGGCTCAAGGGTTGGCTAAAAGGAAAGATTTTTCCAAGATGTGGAAGGCAAAGGGATCTAAGTGATTTTGGTCACTTCTTCTTCTCTCTCTCTGTTTTTCTGTGTTGCATTACTTGTGTGTTTCTTTACTGTTTTGAGTCAGTCTAGTTTTATGCATTGTTTTGCTTTCTTTAGCTTGTTTTTGTTTGTGTATTTTCAGTTTTGTGTTTTATTTTTGCTTTTCTGATAAAAATAAAAAAAAAATTGAAAAATTGAAAAATACAAAAACAGTGTGTGTTTGTGTGCATTGGTTCATGTGAACTTTTAAAATGGCCATTGAAATAGAGTTTTCTAAACTTTGTATCACCTATAGCTTAGATGAGCCTTCTTCTGCACAACTAAGTAAGTGAGCTTTGTAGCTCTTTGTTTGTGATGAGTAAGGTTAAGTGATCTCTTCTACTTAACACTCGTATCACTCTTTTTGACGGGTAGGACTAGAAAATCCTAAGAGAAAGTCATAAATAACCATCTCACCACTGTTACTTGCCAATCATGATATGACATCTGTATGCTTTGGCATAGCAAAAGTGCAATGTCAATAATATCTGTATGCTTCAGCATAGCAAAAGTGCAATGTCAAAAGCTTAACATAATTGGGTATTTCTTTTCTTTCTCTTGTATGCCCATGCATGATATGCTTAATAAAAGAAAATATGCAAAGAAATAAAAAGCAAAAAGATCAAAATGCTTTAAAATATGGTTGCAAGCGTGTTTTCTAGGAGATGTAGGAGTTATAGGATGTACCTCAAAGGTGATAGTCCCCATCAAGCAGTTATGATTGTGTGTGAGTTAAAGTAATTTTCTCATATCTCAAATCGTCATAACTTTGAGACACTTATGCAATCTTGCAATGTTTTCACACACAACACGCAATACTCTTTGCTATTTTTGATACATGTGTAGGTACAATGTGATTTGGCCATCACAAGGTTTACATGCATTAATGTATGCTTATTAAACTGTCTTAACTTATTTTTGAAATATAAAATTGGTTAGACTTGTTTAGTGTGTGTGCACGTGTTTTGGGATACATGTGCTTTAAAATTCTTGTTGAGAGATGATTTTGAGAGCTTAATGTGTTGCTTGGATCTTTGGTTGAGTTGCATGCATGATTGCATTCATGTTTGTGTTTTTCCTCTTTTGAAAAACTGTTTTTAAAGGCATCTCGACACCTCCTCGACACCTCTCGACACCTAGCTGTCTGTCGAGCTTCTCAGACTTTTTTTAAACGCAGTCTTGACACATCCTCAACACATGGTGGATCGATCGAGAAACTTTCTGTCTGCTCGATAGCTTCTCGACAGCTTCTGGATCGATCAAGGTTCCTTCATGCTTGATCCTTCTTTCTCGACACATGACCTCGATAGCTGCATCTGTCGAAGTGCTTTTTCTCGACACCTATCTCGATAGATGTCTCGACATCTCTCGACACCTGCATCTGTTGAGAATTACTGAAGGTTTATAAAACAGTTCCTTGTGATTTTTCTCTCTTTTTGCTCGACCTCTCTCACTCGATAGAACGTGTTCTTCTCTCCAAAACATTTCTCACTCACTCCAAACCTCTTCCTAAGGCTTACTAAAGTGTTCTTCTTGATCTTCCTCACTTAGTAAGCATCTTATCACTCATTTTCATGCATTTCATGTTTTTTAAAACCCTAGGTTTTGTGTTTTTGAAAATTTTTGGAATTTTTCAAAATTGTTGAGGTTTTCATGAAATTTTTGGGTTGGTTTTATAAATTTGATCTTTAAAACTACATGCATTGCATCACATTAGCATTCTAATTGTATTTTCATGCATTTAGATGTGTGCAAATCTGTTGTGTGCTGTTAGGTTTGGATTGGGTTGAGCCCATGATGTTTCTGTTGCATGTCACATGTTCATGCATTTTCCATGCATACGTTCTTTCTTTTCAATGTTTTTCTTCCTATATTGAACTGCTTGGGACTTTTCTATTTGTCTCTTCTTCTTCCCCCTCTCTATGTTTGCGTTAGTAGTGTCTATGGCACCTAAACGTAAGTCCATTCCATCCCAGAACTCTCTGCATTCTAAGGGATCTTCCTCTTCGGATTTCACACCACTTTCTATCCGGTTCCGTGATGAGAAAGCCCATAAGGACTTCTCGGAGAACTTCTCTAAACGAGGTGTTCATTCGGAACGCCACGTTGTCTTGGCAGACTTTGCCGATACCGATCTACCCGATGTCATTCATAGTCGGGCTTGGGAGTCACTGTGTGACGTCCTAGTCACATGTCCACTTGTGTTGGTACAGGAGTTCTACTCCAATATCCACGGGATCGATTCTTTAGTACCTCTCTTCTACTCTTGCGTTCGAGGTACGCGCTTCACTGTCACTCCAGAGTTAGTCTCCGAGGTGCTTCATGTACCTAGGGTGGATCATCCTGATTACCCTAGTTGTGAGCGTCTATGGACTGTGTTCAAAGACGAGATGATCTCGACGTTCTGTGAGCGTCCTTCCTCTTAGGGAGATCATCAATATACACCATGTCGGCCTTTTGCTAAAGATCGTCGTTTCCTTAAAATGGTGATGACTTTTGTTTTGCACCCACATTCTCACTATAACTCTATCACAGAGCCTCGTGCTCGATTTTTGTTGTCCCTCCTAGAGGATCTCTCTATAGACTTTCCTTCACACTTTATTTTATCCATCATAGATATCTATAGAGATATGGCCACCCGTGATAAGCTTGTTTTCCCTTCTGCTATCACGAGGATTTTTCGCCGTTTTTCCATCCCATTCCCTTCGTCCGATCCTTACCATGTCACGTCTGCCATAGACGCCGCTATCGTAAAACGTAGCGAGGCACAGTTTAGATCGAGACAGTCAGATGGTACTACTCCTTCCTCCTGTCCGACTACCTCCAGATCTGCTCGAGCGACATCTGCTCCTTCTTCTTCGAGCGACGTCACGCTAGGAGACATCATGGCGTAGCTTCAGCGCATGGATGCTCACCTATATACACTCTCCACGGAACTGTATTAGGTGAACGTTCGTGTTGGTCACATCGCTAGGCGACAGGCGACCTTGGGCAGCTTTGCTCCAGAGGCTTCTCCTCCGCCACCTCATGTTTCGACTGAGACTGAGGCTGATGATGACGGTGATGACGATGATGCTTCTGAGGGTGATGATGATGGAGATGCGAGCTTTTCTGACGAGATGTCTACATGACACTCTACCCTTTGTCACTCGTGACAAAAAAAGGGGAGTAGTTTTGGTATGAGAGTAGTCATACTTAGGGGGAAAGCTAGCATAGGACATTTTTGATAGGGGGAGTGTGGATTGAGGGATGTAGTGAGGATCATATGTATTTTTTTTCTTTTCTATCTTTTTAGAGATACATTGATCATGTATTGACATACATTGTACTTATTTTCTTCACATATATGATGATGTATGTTTCTTTCACCTATCTTTCCATGTGTTGTTTCTTTTCTGTCTTTATACACATGTTTCTTTACTTGTATGCAATCTATTATTTCTGCTTCACATAAAGATGCCTTGATGTGTTTTGTTTATAAGTGTTTCAGAAATACAGGTTATCAAAGTCTTCTTGCCATAAACTCTCTTCTTGCAAAGTTTTTTCAAGAGTTTGTGTTTTATGACTTCTCTCATATCTTCATTTGTTTGTTATGGTTTTGTCACGGATTGCCAAAGGGGGAGATTGTTAGGACATATGTAGTTCAAGTTTGTTAACGTATGTCGCTATTTTATGTAATTAGCTTATCCTTAGACAAAACACACTTTACTTGTATTTAGGTAGATTTAGAATGTGTTTAACACTTCAAGAAACAGTGTTTCAAGATTCAGTGTTGAAGTCATCAAGTCTGTCCAAGAAACAAGCAAGGAAGTGCAAGTTACTAAATCTCGACACCTGTCTCGACACATGCATCTATCGAGATTTAAAAAGCTGTTTTGCTCCGAGTCTCGATAGCTTCTCGACAGATCCTCGACATATCTATCTGTCGAGAATTAAAGAAAACAGATTTTCAGTTCTGTTTTAAGTCTAATCCGTGAATGTGTCTTTAGGACTTCTTTTCTCCTAATCCTAGACATATAAAAGGATTGTTTTAAGGCCCGTCAAGAGGATGCAAGCTGCACAAGCATTGAGAAACTCTTGTTCATGCATTTTGTGATCTAAAAGACAAAGTTCATGCCCTAGTTCATCCTTGGTGAAGAAGATTGCTGTGTAATGTGCACCATAGGGTTTTATAACCAAGCATCTTCCTGATCTTCAACGTGTGGATGATTTGAAGAACTTTGCAGCCAACAACTCTCTCTCTAGTTGGTGTTTGAAGTCGCGTACTAGGATCCGCGCATCTGGTTAGTCACGTACTTGGGAGCTGTGCATTGAAAGGAGAAAATGTCACTACAGAGCAAGTCCAATTGGGTATTGGGGTAAGGGTTCAACTGTAGGTTGGTAAGGATTCAACTGTAGGTTGGTAAGGTACTAAGGATTCCTTGCTTGTAATCGCTTGCTGTGATAATAGTGGAGTTTCGGGAGTGGTGACCTTAAATCACCCGGTGGGGTTTTTGCCGTTAGGTTTTCCCCATTCGTAAATAAATCATCGTGTCATTTATTTTTTCCACTGCATTCTTTAGTTTTGGTGATTTGTTTGTGCTGCCACGTGATATTGCATATTAATTTGATTAATTAATAACTAGGCTAATTAATTAATCTAATTTATCACAAGGGGTCAACGCGTTTGTGGCCTGTTAGCTTCTATAAAGTGAAGAGTCAACATTTTTACCTAACAAGTCAACAGTGAGTTTAACATTCGGGCTCATGGGGGTTCTAACAGAACTAGCAGATTCTAATCTAAACTTTTTCACAAGATTCTAAGCATATTTAGATTGAGAGATGAATATACCTGAATCTTGTTGACAAATCTACAGTCCAAGGAAGTGAGATAGCTCTCCAATCATGCTTATCTCAAACTTTGCTTGCATGAGTTTTGAGAAGTCATGAGCAAGTTCATCCTTAGTTGATCCAAATATGATATCATCAACATAGACTTGAGCAACCACCAGCTCGCCATTTCTTCTTTTGATGAAGAGAGTCTGATCAGCATTTCCTCTTGTGAACAAATGGGATGTCAAGTATTGAGTTAACCGATCATACCAAGCTCTAGGTGCTTGCTTTAATCCATAGAGTGCCTTCTTGAGATACAATACATTATCCGTAAAGTGTGGATCAATGAATCCTTTAGGTTGAGCCACATAGACATCCTCTTTAAGTAGTCCATTCAAAAAAGTTGTTTTTACATCCATCTGGTAAAGCTTGAACTTCAAGTGACAAGCTAAGGTGAGGAGAATTCTAATGGACTCTATGCGAGCAACTGGGGCAAATGTTTTATCATAGTCTATTCCCTCCATTTAAGTGTATCCTTGAGCTACAAGTCAAGCCTTGTTACAGATCACATTGCCCTCCTCATCAGTCTTGTTGTGGAATATCCATTTTGGGCCGATGACGTGCTCGCCCTCGGTCTCAGAACTAAAGTACACACCTCATTCCTCTGAAATTGAAGTAGTTCATCATACATTGCTTCAACCTAACTTTCATCCTGAAGAGCTTCCTCAACTTTAGTGGGTTCAACCTGTGACAAATAACAAGAGTAAGAGACAAAGGTAGCAACACACTTATCAACTGTACGTTTCCACAATGTGAGTTCATTCATATTTCCCACAATAGTTTCTGGAGGATGATTTAATTTGATTCTAGAGGAAGGTCCTTTGTCTTCATGAGATTCAGAATCTGGTGATGTAGGCATATCTACTGACTCTTCTACAACACTTGGAGTACTGGGAGTACTTGGGGATGTGGGCTCTTGTTCCATGAGTTCTGGAGCTCTTCTAGGTTCAGGAGGAAGAATTTATTTAGGGAGTTCCTCATCAATTTTCTTAGAACCCAAGTCTGAAGACTCATCAATAACAACATTCATTGTTTCCATAACCTTCATGGTTCTTTTGTTATATATCTGATAAACCTTGCTTATAGAAGAGTATCCCAGAAATATCCCTTTATCACTTCTGGAATAAAACTTTCCTACATTTTCTCTATCCTTTAGGATGAAACAAGTACTTCTAAAAATTTTGAAATACTTCACATTCGGCTTTCTTCCTTTCCACAAATCATATGGAGTCTTTTTGGTATTGGGTCTGAAATACACTCTATTTACTGTATGACATGCAGTGTTGACGGCTTCTCCCTACAAGTTTCTGGCCACATCCTTACTGTGCAACATGGCTCTTGCCATCTCCTAAATAACACTGTTTTTTCTTTCTACTACACCATTCTGCTGAGGAGTAATAGGAGCAGAGAATTCTTGAGATATACCTAATCTTGTGTAGAAGGACTCCATCTATGAGTTCTCGAATTCTTTACTATGATCACTTCGAATTCGGTCAATTTTCAGGATCTTTTCATTCTGCAATCTTGTGCACAATGCTTCAATATGCTCAGGAGCATCAGACTTGGATCGTAAAAGAATGACCCAAGTGTACCTAGTGAAATCATCTACTACAACCATAATGTATTTCTTACCTCCAAGAGATTCAGTTCTAGTAGGACCCATGAGATCTAAATGCAGTAGCTCCAATGGTCTATATGTAGTTGATGTCTAAGTGCCTGGATGCTTAGCTTTCGTTTGTTTCCCAAGCTGACATGGTCCACACACCACATTGCTTAGTCTACTAAGCTTTGGCATCCCTAAAACTGATTCATGCGTAGATAAAATAGAGAGATGTTTGTAACTAGCATGTCCTATTCATTGGTGCCACAAATCTTAATTTGGCAACCGAATGCTATTGCACACAATATCAGCATCAAGAACCAATCCATAACAGTTGTCTAGAGTACAAACACCACTTATGAGTTTCTTTCTAGACTCATCCATGACAAGACACTTTCCTTTGGAGAATAGCACCATGAAGTCTTGATCACATATCTGACTTATGCTTAAAAGGTTCACTCTCAGGCCTTCCACATATAGAACATTTGCAATGTTCGGTAGTCTAGGTAGAGAGATAATTCCTTTTCCTTTTATTTGTGATTTGCTTCCATCACCAAAAGTGACATTTCCACTTTTCTTAGACTTGAAGACTTTGAAGAGGGATCGGTCTCCAGTCATGTGTCTTGAGCAACCATTGTCAAGGTACCACAAGCACGTGTCCATCACTTTAAAAGCGGACTTCATCATAAAACACACTTCATGCTTAGATGTCAGATTAGTGGGAATGGTATTTTCTCTCATCTGCCTTTTTTGAGTTAGGCCTTTAATTTTTGCTCTTCTTGGACAAACTCCTTTGCACATTTTAATTTTGAGATAGTCAAGTTCCTGCTTGTATAAACTGAGATCCTTTCCAATAGTCATCAAAAGAGAAATCAAATAACTTTTAGACTTCTATTTTCTAAGACACTTAAACAAACAGAGATTAGAAAAACAAGATGTATTTGATAACAAGGATCTCTTCAAGTAAGAGACTGACCTCTATCCATGACAAACAGGGGTCAGTGGATCACACACAAGGATTAAACCCTAATCAGAATATGCCCACTCTGATACCACTTGATAGGCCACAAATGTGTTTATCCCTTGTGATTAATTAAGTTGATTAATTAGCCAAGTTTTTAATTAATCAAGTTAACATGCAAATTGCATGATAGCACAAACAAATCACCAATAATCTAGAGTATGCAGCGGAAAATAAATAACACGATGATTTGTTTACGAATGGGGAAAACCTAATGGCAAAAATCCCACCGGGTGATTTAAGGTCACCAATCCCGAAACTTCACTATTATCACAACAAGTGGTTACAAGTAAAGGAATTCCAGTACCTTACCAACTTACAGTTGAACCCTTACCCCAATGCCCAATTGGACTTGTTTTGTAGTGGCAGTTTCTTCTTTTGATGCACGGCTCCCAGTACGTGACCAACCAATTGTGCGGATCTCAGTACGTGACTTTAATTCACCAACTAGAAAGAGTTGTTGGCTGCAAAATTCTTCAATTCATCTGCACGATGAAGATCAAGAAGATGCTTGGTTGCAAAACCATACGGTGCACATTACACAACAACTTCTTTACAAGAAAGATGAACTAGGGCATGAACTTTGTCTTAGATCACAAATAGCTTGAACAAGGATTTTAATACTTGTGCAACTTATGTACTTGTGCGTCCCTCGACGGCCCTTAAAATAATCATTTTATATGTCTAGGGTTAGGAGAAAAGAAGTCCCTAAGATACATTCATGGATTAGAATCAAAACAGAACTTAGAATTTGTTTTCCTTAAATCTCAACAGATAGAGGTGTCGAGGATCTGTCGAGAAGGTGTCGAGCCTCGGGGCTGAAACAGCTTCTAAAGCTCGATAGATGAATGTGTCGAGACTAGTTGTCGAGCTTTAGTAACTTGCACTTTTCAGCTTGTTTCTTGGATAGACTTGATGACTACAACACTTGATCTTGAAACACAGTTTCTTGAAGCATTAAGCACATCCTAATTCTACCTAATTACAAGTAAAGTGCGTTTTGTCAAAGGATAAGTCAATTACATAAAATAATGACATATGTTTAAAACAGGATGAACCACATATGTCCTAACAGTGAATATTATGAATAATTATTTTACTTATTTTGTAAGAGTAAAGGGTCATTTTATGACCCTAAAACATTTATAATGATATTTTATTGCTTAAGAGGAAATCACATTTTTTCCTTGAGGAGCTTTATGTTACTTGTGCACAAACCAGTACATATAACGACCCTAATAGACTATGGAGAATCGGACCCAGTCCAACCATCCATCCTTGGAGGCCCAGGATCCCATGTCATCAATGGACTTGGGTACTTTCCAAAAAAGGAACCCACAACAAGTAATAAAATAGTGTTAGGTAACCACCATGATGACTCACTATTGTTATGTGTCATTGACATTAGAAATCTGACGATAACCATGTCCATTCAGATGACATATTAGTAGGGTTATGCAAAAATCTGCCTAACCCACCAACCCACTCGACCCGAATCAACTTGATCCAATCCATGTGGGTCTATTAAGTAAGGAGGCTTAGTTTGGGTGAGTTAGATATTTAGCTAGTTGGATTGAATAGCGGGTTAAGATAGCTGGTTGGATTGAATAGTAGGTTAAGATAGCTGGTCAGATTGAATAGCGGGTTAAGATATTTCTAACCTGCCACAACTCTACTCGCTCGCCCACACACACACACACACACATTGTCATGTTGCAAAACTCTCCCTCACATATTCACCTACTTTGTTTTTCTCATTCTTTTTTTTTTTTTTCTTTTCACATTTCTCTTTCTTAATAAATTCCAGCCAATCTCTTTAAGATTTTGTTATTATTCTTACTCTATTTACACCCTTAATTTCAGATTTTGAAATGTTTTCCTTCTTAGAGTGATATGTTTTTAAGTCATTCTAATATAAAATAATTTAGTATTTGTAATTATATTTAATAAAAATTGCAATTTATATTTTCTTTTCTTATTTGAGAGAGCAAAAAATTATCTAATTTAATTGAAATAATATCATTTAGCCATTTAAATTTGTCAACTAGCCTAACCTGCTCAATCTACCGAGTTGAAACTGTTCTGCTGATTTAAACTGATTTGCTATTTTCATAGATTGGTAGGTTGGTGGTCGATTGGAATTTTCCCAACCCACCATTGGTGGGTTAATTTAAAAATATTGCCCTCCATTCGCCCAATTCGGCCCATGCACATCCCTTCATAGTAGTGTTCAACTTATCATACGAACTAAATTGATTTTTTTTCTTTTTTTTTTTTAATCTTAAGGACCAAATTACAACTTTTAAAACTTTAGGGAAGAAATTGAAAAATTGTGCAAACTTTAAGTATCATTTGTGGTGTTTACCTTCTTGAAGAAGGAATTGATTGGAACTATGGATTAAGAGAAGGTTACTTGTAAGATGTCTTTTAATCATATATGTTTTGTGAAAAATAAATGCTATGAGATTATCTTATGTAACACCTATTAACGTTTAGACCCCCAAAATACAAATTACCAGTTCAAGCTTAATATCAAACAAAGTATGTGCGGAAAATGAACATAAGCTTGTAACAAAATTGATAAACAATCTAAACCAAATAAAGTCACATCCACAATAGATATTAAATGGCAAAGATTAAGAGAAGATAAATGCAAACACAAGGACAACATAACGAAGAGGAAACCGAAGCCCTCAATGTAAAACCTCTTCACTGCCTTCCAAGCGATCAATAATCCATTAAAGAATGTAGTTGGGATACATGAACAACAGAAGACCCTCCAAGCCTAATCTACCCAGTGTACCTAAGTCCTCCAAGCTCCTACTCCAACGAGGTTATGCCGAACCTATTTCTTCTTTAGCTTATCGGATTTCGTTATAGCCTATAGCATCAACCAATATGAAATTAGTCCCTTCCTAATTGCTTCCCAAAGCACCAAACAACCTTCTCACATATATGGTTATGGTGAGAAAAGGTTTTGGTAATGTACCTCTCAAGGATGTAATAGTGGAGAGGAAGAGAGTAGAGGAATTTGAAGAGTCTTTATGTGAAGATTGTGGATGAGTCAATCTTGTTTTTCTCTAGGGTTTCTCTCTCAAAATTCTCTTTGGAAGCTCTCTACATTTCGTGGGTATAAGGGGTATTTATACTGGAGAGAAAAAAGAATGCGAAGAGTCAGTTTTTTTCAAAATAGAGTTGTCTGGCGGCTTGGCCTTTGCAACTTGACTGAGTCGAGAGTTCAAGCCGCGAGCAAACAGAATGGCCGGACTGGACTTTGTGTCCTGTAGCACTCCAGCTGGCGTGACTGTTCATCTTCTCTGCATGTTTCACTCGTGTGCATCATTTGGCGGCTTGCAAGCCGCGAGCCACCCGTGAGATCCAGCTGCGAGTCCCTGCTTCACTACACAGTCTTGAGCATTTCTTCACACTTTCTCACACACTACCCTTACATGAATCCCACCTAAATACAGGGTTTCTAAGTGCTGAATTACAAGCAAATTGGCACGAAATAAAGCCAACAAAATGGTTGATAAATTTCAACCTTACAATCTCCCCCTTTGGCTATTCCGTGAGAAAACTCTAAAACAAACTCTAGACTTAACATGTGAGTTGGGAATAGTTGAACAAAACTCACTCACACCTAACTCTAGAATCTGTATAGCTCTTGAATCATAAGAACAAATGTCTCCTGAAACACAATAGCATAATATGATCATTGTATGCAAAAAAACTTGTAATGCATATGAGGCAAGCACAATGCGTTCAAGCAAAATGGAGTAAAGTAATAAACCATGGCTTGACCATGCAGGCAATCATATAAAATAGTGACCACAATGCTAATTCACATTTGGAATGAACATCCAGACATGCAAGCTAGGACGTTTAAATGCAAAGTATCATTTGCGTGTCCAACACTCAACCAATGCACAATACATGAAGTATATGCATCTAGAAACAAGATCCTACTAGGGCACAAAAGTGATATACTTAAAGAAGTGCATAGCATAACATCAAGTACATAAGCTACAAAGCATAGGAACAAAAACATAAAGGCTGCATAAGCATGGTATAAACCATAAAAGCCTACAAAACATAGAAAACAAACCCTAAAAGCTTACAAAAGCAACATGGGTATAGATAAAACATAAATACTAAATACCAACTCAAATATATATATATATATATATATATATCCAAAAGTTTTAAAAACATCCATGAGTTCCAAAAGTTTTAAAAACTTCCATGAGTTTAAACCAACAAAATAACCAAAATATTTAACAAAGTATTTAGCAAACCCATAATTAAAAACATTATCCAAAACACACCACTAGAAACTATAGATAACAAAAGCAATAAACTGAATAGAATGAGTTTTTGGCATGCTCCCCCTCAAACAAACACTCCCCCTCAAGAGTTGCCCTTTAAAAATTCTCCCCCTTTTTGACCAAAATGGCCAAAGGGTCATTGATGAGTGGAGAAGTTATCAAACTTTGCTGAAAGGATGTTCATCTGATCTTGTATTGCAGCCAGCCTGTCAGATTGTTCATTCTGGACATCTCTGAGTCCATTAATCCTCTCTAGGATGATCTGGAATGCATCTGGAGGTACTGCTGATGAAGATGAAGCTCTGCTCCTCTTGTTGAGGCCTCTTGAGCTTGAAGCTTGTCCTACAGCCTTTGTCTCAGTGTCCATGGGTTCACCTTAAGCTTGTTCACCTTTCTCTTCATCACCTGGGAGACGAACTTGTATCCTTGTGATGGTCAATTTATTGATGGTTGAGGGTGTAGACATAGGACTAATATCTTGAGGGATGACAATATCTTTCAGTTTGAAAAGCCTCATAAGAAGGCTGGGATAAATCAGCTTGGCCCTAGAGGTTGTTCTAGTCTCATCCACAATGGTGTCAAAGATGTGAGAGCTAATGTTTATGAAGGTGTTTTCCTTGAGCTCCATAAGAAATATAGCTCTGGCATTATTGATTGTAGTCAACTTCCTAACTGGGTACAAATTGAACATCATGATGGTGGTTAGACACCTCATGTCAGCAAGGAAGGCAGTAGTATTGAGGCATCTCCCCTCTCTTGCTCCATCAATGCGAGATTGGATAGTCTTTATGGATAGCATCCTATCCGTGAAGTTGGTGAAGTCATGGTCATCTAAATCTTCAAGACCTAGCACCTCATCTATATCACCTGCATTTATAGTGAATTCCTTTCTTCTTATCCAACAGTTTAAGTCATATTCTCTCAATACAGTATTTGCATAAAATTCTCTAATAAGAGGCTCACACACTACAGACAAGTCACTAAGCAACTTATCCCAACCTCTACCCTCAAAACAATTTGGAATGAAGGAGTCCTTCAAATCCACTTAGTCTACAAATCTTTCCTGAATAAGGGTTGCCTTTAGGTAGAAATCTCTATATCTCTCAAATTGTTGAGTTGATCTAAACTTGGTGTTGTCCATTTTCGGTCTTTTATCACCTTTCTTGGCAGTGGTTTTCTTCTTAGTAGGAGTCATCTGCAAACATAGCAGAAAAGGCCACAAAAACAAAGCACAATAGATGGAGACTCAACCATCAGTAATAGATTAGTATAACAGAAAAGAACATAGAACTATACCACCATTCAGTCCATATTCATTTAAGATTCAAACATTGAAAGAGATAGCTCAAATAAAAAAAGGATGGAACAACCTATCAACAGTACTAATGCATAACACACTGTGATAGTGACCACAACAACTCAATCAAGAACACTCTAAGGCACATTCCCAATCACAGACCCCAACATGCAATAATCAGCTATATTGAAATAGTGTATACCACATTCATCCAGAAGAAAGCATATGTCTATGAGACATATCTTAAGGAGTATGAGATAATCAAACCAACACAGAGCAGACAATATCCTCAAGGCAGAGGCAACACACATGTTAACAATAATCTATAGCAACATAAGTCAAAACATTATAAGCCAACTATCAAAACTCAACCATATTGAACCAACCATACTCACAAATAGAGTATAAAACCCAAAAAAATAGCGTATGACAAAGAGATATATTATCATGGGTATAAGATATACCAACCAACAGCAAAAACAGCTTACAAACTTAAAAAGTGAAACTAAAACATGATAACAACCATATTTAGTATCCTTGAAAACAAGATCAACCAAACCCAAACACCCAAACACACCAAACAAGAACCTAACCCATATCCTAAATTACAGATATCACAAAACATAACCACAACTCACAGACTCAAGAAAATAATGCTCAAAACATGAAATATGTGGTGAGAAAGAGAAAACCCTTACCTTTTTGTTGACGATATGAGGTTGAACAGATGCAAAAATGGAAGATTTTCGATAGAGACATGGTGAGTTTGAGAGAGCTTCAGGTTAGGAAGATAATGAAAAGTCACAAAAGTTCGAGGGAAAACTAAAAAGTTTTAAAAACTGACCTTAAAACACAAAACACGTGTTTTTCGCGACTGAGTCAAGTCGCGTGCAAGTCGCCAAAACACTTAAAACAAAAATTTTGAAATATTTGTTTAAGTTTTTTTCGCGACTGTAAGCTCTACCTGCAAGGAAGTTACGAAGTAAGCCGCGAAAATCTCTGTGTACCCTTCGTGACTAGACCTTCCACCCGCGAACAAGTCGTCACTATGAGCCACGAAAAACATAAAGACCCAAATTTTGAAAAAAAAATCTTAGTATTTTTTGCGACAAGGACTTTTACCCGCCAATGAGTAGCGAGAAATCTTTGCATAGGCTTGCGACTGGGGCATGCAACTGGATTAACCCGCGACTGAGTCGCCAAAACAGGGAAACTCTGTTTTTGAAATTTTGACATTTGAAAGAACAAAATACTTTCCAAACACAACTTAAAACACTCAAAAATCTTTTTGTGTTTGATTAACAAAGATTGAGCATGTGAAAACATATTTAATCAAGCACAATCACACAAATAAAGATGGCATATATTGATCGTATGCTTGTGTGATGTGCGTGGATATCAACAATGAGATAGTCCTTAGTCTAATGTGAAGCTTCGATGATCAATTTAACCTAGACATACACAATTAGCACTAGATAATGTGACCTATCTTAATTATAGAAATATGCATATATGACCTCCAACAAAACTTGATAGCATAAGATTGAAGCTTTTCATTGGCTCCATATACATCATATCATTTGATCTTTTTGAATCAATACGTCTCATTGTGAGATCAATGCCAAAAATTTTGATATTTCATTTGATAAGATAGCCTTTGGCTTTTTGGGCAACATACAATTTTTATAAAGGTCGCTTTCCCTTTTTTCTAGTCAAATAATAGTATGTGCGACAATCTTTTGCAGCTCAAAATCTCTTTTCATTTGGAGATTTACATTTGGTGAGCTCTTTTAAGTAGAAACAATAAATAAAAGAGTGGGAAGATATATAGGCATAAGTCTATGCATGTCTCAAGATCGACAAAACCATTCACTAATCATTCATGACAAGTTTGAAGATCTATTTACAATAGTCACATAAATGCCAAGATTTCTGCCACAATGATATGAGTGCATAGGGAACAAGCTATGCTCGTAGATGCACAAGACCATTAGTACAAAGGTACAAAGCAAAACATGTTTTGAAACAAAACTCAACAAAGACGATCAAACTTTTAGGATTTTCTACTTTTTATGTGTTTTTGGATTTTTGACACAAAAACAAGAAAAGATTGATCAAAAGCACCAATGTAAAAACGTTTAAAGCGAAAACAAACAAATAACCAATATTTTAACTAACACAAACAATAAGCATACAATCAAGCATATTCACACAATATAGGAAGTATTAATGCATGGACATGTTGTAATGCTTATGTATGAGTACCATTTTTCACCCACACGTCACGTGCATTTGAGGTGATATCCCTATAGGATTGGGTACGGGAGTTAGGACTTTTAAACTTTCTTGTGAAGCTTTCCAAGCAGTTGGTGAATGCACCAATCATCTTCATCACGTCCATCATTTCGGGATCACCATTTCAACCTCTTGATGACTCAACATCCCAAGTTCTCTTGTCATTTCTTGGTCCTCTTGAACTTTGATCACTAGCATTCCTTAATGCTCTCAGCTTATGACAATTGGGTCAAGTGTGCCCTTGAAGTCCGTAGTGATGACACACATGGTTCATTCTAGGATCTCTTTGCGATCATGGAAGAGATTTTGCTTTGGCTTCAAACTTGACCACAGATTGATTATGGGACTTGTTCAACACCTACTGGTCAGCCACATTCTTCTTCTTCTCAACCTTTTCCTTCTCCCCAGTAAGGGCAACTATAGTCGACTATTTTGACTTCTCAAACTTCACTTCTTTGGAGGTATTCACAATTGAGCTACTTTCTTTGGTGTATCCTAATCCAGTTCTGTCAGAAAATGATTTTTGAGAGGAAAGGACATCATAGAGCTTCTTTGTGGATATATGCTCTATTTTGGCATTTGCTTGAACCACCTCAAGCTCAAGGAATCTCACCTTGGTGTAAGCTTCAGTTAGTTCGCCATTTAGCATCTTAATCTCACACTTGGCCTCTTTGTATCTCACTAGGAGACTTCGATAGTCCTCCTCTGCTTTCTTCATCTTCTTTACAGCCACCTTGGCCACCCTTTCATACTTTCCCGACTTCTCAAAAAGTGAATTGTAGTTCTCTTGAAGACCAGTTGTATCTTCATCTTCTTTAGCATTCGATTCTTCTACAATTCCCATGGATTCCTAATCACTATGCTCCCCAAGCTCTTGCACAAGTAAATTCAAGTCCTTCGAAGACTTAACATGAGCAATAGTCATGAACGCTAAGAAATTCCCTTCTTCATCACAGCTATCTTTCAAATCAGAGGTGGAAGAATCTGAGTCCCTGAGAGTGGTGGCATAAGACTTCCCTTTTGATCTCAAATAATTAGGACATTCCTTTTTGAAATGGCCATGCCCATTACATTCAAAACAAGTGACTCCTTTGGTAGATTGGGACTCCTTCCCATATCTCTTTTTGAAGTCCTTTTTCTCTTTTTTGGAACTTGTGAATTTCCCTTTATCACCAAACTTCCCACTATTCTTGAGCTTCAGGAATTTGCGAAAATTCTTTGCAAGGTAAGCTACATCCTTTTCGACTACATCCTCATCTGATGAGTCGTGTGCTTCTACCCTTTCATTTATTGTCTTAGGAGCAAGTGATTTGCTCTTTCTTTGATTTTATTGCAAAAATCTGGTTTTGTATCTCATACAAAACAAACAGCGGAAGTAACAAATAAGGATCTATTTCATTCATGATTGATAACATGTACAATGCAAAATTTCAGAATTTAAGAACAAGATAACGTACCTTGGTGTGGAGAATTTCAAAACAAAGATTAGAAGCACTTGGGAACACTTTTAATCTTCACTCCAATTCCACTTTACACTCAAGAAGTGTGGTCTCTCAATCAGTTTTCAAGAGAGAATGAAAGTGTGCCTTACACTCTTTCTTTTTCTTTTTATCTACGCTTCTTAAAAAAAATTTATGTATGTTTCTCCCTTTATAACTAACTGATTATTTAATTAGGCTGGCCTATTAGGTCTTTCCAATTGAGTTTTAGTGTGTGGCTTGGAGTAGGACCAAAAGGGACCAATAAGACACTAGCTCCAATGGGTCTTGGGCTTTTTCGTCAACTCTTGACAAGTCCAAAGTTACCATTAATTATATTTAATACTACTATATAAATATAATTGCACTCTAGCCCTTATTAATAAATTATATCCCAAAGACTTTATTAAACACGCAACTCCTTCATAAAATATTCGTAGTAATACAAAGTTATGAATATAGACGCCACTTTGAAAATTACTACATCTTAATCCTTGAGTATCCGGTTTAACCCCTTAATGTTATTCAACATATATTCATAAAATCTAATTTCATAAATATATACTTTAGTAATTTTTTACTAAAGTGGTTAGGCCTAACACTCTGAATAACCAAACCCATTAAACTTATCTCAAGAGAATACTTTATATCTCTGTTAAGAGATTATGAATTCCATCTTGAGAATATATGTTCCATCAACACTAAATGTGGCTGCCCAACATACTGAGATTTTGACCGTTACTTTAGATCTCACTTCTGATATATCAAAGTAACCTACACCTCATGATTAGGTCCATTATTCTCCCAGGATTAAGAGTTCATGCAAATAGAAGTCGTGAAATTTATTATTCATTTGACAGTCATTAGGAAGATAATAAATCTCAGAGCGGTCTATTGTAATATGTCTCAACTCTTAAAACATATCAACATATCAACTAGAAGTCTCCACTTCCATGATCAAGACAAATCGTCTAAGTTAATACGTTATAGTCTTTGCAGATGAAATGTCCAATTTTAATCACTGACTACGAATTATAAATTTTGAGTTTACAAAGTGTTAGGACATATGTAGTTCAAGTTTGTTAACATATGTCGCTATTTTATGTAATTGGCTTATCCTTAGATAAAATGCACTTTACTTGTATTTGGGTAGATTTAGGATGTGTTTAACACTTCAAGAAACAGTGTTTTAAGATTCACTGTTGAAGTCATCAAGTCTGTCCAAGAAACAAGCAAGGAAGTGCAAGTTACTAAAGCTCGACACTTGGCTTGACACATGCATCTATCGAGCTTTAAGAAGCTATTTTGCCCCGAGCCTCAACAGCTTCTCGACAGATCCTCGACACTTCTATCTGTTGAGAATTAAAGAAAACAGATTTTCAGTTCTGTTTCAAGTCCAATCCGTGAATGTGTCATTGGGACTTCTTTTCTCCTAACCCTAGACATATAAAAGGATTGTTTTAAGGGCCGTCAAAAGAGATGCAAGTTGCACAAGTATTGAACAATCCTTATTCATGCAATTTGTGATCAAAAAGACAAAGTTCGTGCCCTAATTCATCTCTTGTGAAGAAGATTGCTGTGTAATGTGCACCGTAGGGTTTTGTAACCAAGCATCTTCCTGATATTCATCGTGTGGATGATTTGAAGAATTTTGCAGCCAACAACTCTCTTTCTAGTTGGTGTTTGAAGTCGCGTACTGGGATCCGCGCATTTAGTTAGTCACGTACTTGGGAGCCGTGCATTGAAAGGTGAAACTGTCACTACAGAACAAGTCCAATTGGGTATTGGGGTAAGGGTTCAACTGTAGGTTGGTAAGGTACTTGGGATTCCTTGCTTGTAATCGCTTGTTGTGATAATAGTGGAGTTTCGAGAGTGGTGACCTTAAATCACCCGGTGGGGTTTTTGTCGTCAGGTTTTCCCCATTCGTAAACAAATCACCGTGTCATTTATTTTCCGCTGCATAACTTAGTTTTGGTGATTTGTTTGTGCTGCCACATGATATTGCATGTTAATTTGATTAATTAATAATTAAGGTAATTAATTAATCTAATTTATCACCAGGGGTCAACGCGTTTGTAGCCTGTCACAAAGAACTTGTGACTTATATCTTCTGTGACTAAATCACATAAATCATATACTATGCATCTCATGGACTATATGATAATGTCCCATATTCATGCTACCATTATTTTAGATAAAAATAAAACAACTTTATTAATCGTAATATTAAGTCATACATAATATCATACATAGCATCATACAACAGGATTTAAGGGCACACGTCCTAACAGATTTGGCAATGAAAGCTCATATGTTTGGAGAGAGCCAATTAGCTTTTGGACTTTCATTTCATCAAGGTCCTTGCTCTCCTCAATTGTAGTCACCTTTGCGCGGAAGCTCTCCTGCAATCAACGAAGAATTTTTCGAACAACTTTCGAGTCCTCCGTTTTCTCTCCCAAGTTAAACTTGCCGATGAACACTTCATTCAGCTTGCTATAGAAAGAGTCAAAGGACTCATCCTCACTCATTTTCAGCTCCTCAAACTGAGTGGTTAGCATTTGCAACCTGGTGTCTTTAACTTTCTTCATTCCTTCGTACGTGGTCTCCAATATCTGTCATGCCTCCTTAGCAATGGTCATGTGAGATATCTTATGGAACTCATCTAGAGATACACCACAAAAAATAGTATTAAGTGCTTTGCTATTTGCATTAGACGTCACGAGGGCTGCCTTATCCCATGTGGATTTGGCTGCCTCCGGCCTAGTCCAGCTGACATCAATGACATCCCAAACAAATTCATCTATTGAACATAATAATGCTCTCATTCGTACCTTCCAAAAGGCATAATTGCTACCATCAAAATATGGTGGAACATTTAAAGTTTAAGATCGGTCCATCTTGACAGGCCACAAACGCGTTGACCCCTTGTGATAATTTAGATTAATTAATTAGCCTAGTTTTTAATTAATCAAATTAACATGCAATACAACGTGGCAGCACAAACAAATCACCGAAACTAAGTTATGCAGCGGAAAATAAATAACACGGTGATTTGTTCACGAATGGGGAAAACCCTAAGGCAAAAACCCCACCGGGTGATTTAAGGTCACCACTCCCGAAACTCCACTATTATCACAACAAGCAGTTACAAGTAAGGAATCCCAGTACCTCACCAACCTACAGTTGAACTCTTACCCCAATACCCAATTGGACTTGTTCTGTAGTGACAATTTCTCCTTTTCAATGCACGGCTCCCAGTACGTGACTAACCAATGTGATGCGCGGATCCCAGTACGCGGCTTACTCCTTTTGCACGAATCCAAGTACGTGACTCACTCACCAACTTGAGGAAGAAATAATGTTGGCTGCAAAGTTCTTCAAATCATCAGAGATGAACTAGGGCACGAACTTTGTCTCACAAATCACAATTTGCATGAATAGAGAAGAAGCAACTTGTGTCTTGTGATTTCTGCTTGTTGCTCACTTTTACGGCCCTTAAAATAATCCTTTTATATGTCTAGGGTTAGGAGAAAAGAAGTCCCAAAGACACACACACGGATTGGACTTGAAACAGACTTGGAATTCTGTTTTCTTTAAATCTCGACAGATAGAGGTGTCGAGAGGTGTCGAGACAGCTGTCGAGGCTCGGGCAAAACAGCTTCTTTAAATCTCGATAGATGTATCTGTCGAGGTAGGTGTCGAGATTTAAAAACCAGCACTTCCTTGCTTGTATCTTGGACAGACTTTGACGGCTTCAACACTTAATCTTGAACCACTGTTTCTTGAAGTGTTTAACCCATCCTAGTTCTACCCAATTACAAGTAAAGTGCGTTTTGTCTAAGGATAAGCCAACTACATAAAATAATGACATATGTTCACAAGCTTGAACAACTACATATGTCCTAACAATCTCCCCCTTTGGCAATCCGTGACAAAACCACAACATACAAATGAAGATATGAGAGAAGTCATAAATCACTCAACTCATACTCACTTGTTACATACAGTAAAATCTATCCTAACACAAACTCTTGAAAAACTTTGCAAGAAGAGAGTTTATGGCAAGAAGACTTTGACAACCTGTATTTCTGAAACACTTATAAACAAAACACATCAAGGCATCTTTGTGTGAAACAGAAATAATAGATTGCATACAAGTAAAGAAACATGTGTATAAAGACAGAAAAGAAACAACACATGAAAGGTAGGTGAAAGAAACAACATACATCATCATATAGAGAAAGAGAATAAGTACAATGTATGTAAGTACATGATCAATGTATCTCTAAAAGATAAGAAAAGAAAAAATACATAGATCACCTCACTACATCCCTCAATCCACACTCCCCCTAACAAAAATGTCCTATGTCCTATGCTAACACTCCCCCTAAGTATGACTACTCTCATACTAAACTACTCCCCCTTTTTGTCACGAGTGACAAAGGGTAGAGTGTCAAGTAGACATCTCATCCGATGAGCTAGCATCTCCATCATCATCATCGTCTGAAGCATCATCATCATCGCCATCATCATCGGCCTCGGTCTCAGTCGACACATGAGGTGGCGGAGGAGAGACCTCTGATGCAAAGCCGCCCATGGTCGCCTGTCGCCTGGCGATGCGACCAACACGGACATTCACCTGATACAACTCGGTGGTGAGTGTATCGAGGCGAGCGTCCATGCGCTGTAACTGCGCCATGACGTCGCTCAAGGTGACGTCGCTAGAGGAGGAAGAAGCAGACGCACGAGCTGATCTGGAGGTGGTCGGACGAGTGGAAGGAGTGGCATCATCCGGCTGTCGCGATCGGAACTGTGCCTCGCTACGTTTTACGGTAGCGGCGTCTATGGCAGACATGACGCGGTAAGGATCGGACGAAGGGAAGGGAACGGAAAAACGACCCAGAATCCTCGTGATAGCGGAAGGGAAAATGAGCTTATCACGGGTGGCCGTATCTCTATAGACATCTATGATGGAACAGATAAAGTGAGAAGGAAAGTCTATAGAGAGATCCTCAAGGAGGGACAACAAGAACCGAGCACGAGGCTCTGTGATCGAGTTGTAGTGAGACAGTGGGTGCAAAACAAAGGTCATCACCATGTTAAGAAATCTAGGACCTTTAGCAAAAGGTCGACATGGTGTGTACATGTGATCTCCCCAAAGGGTAGGACGTTCACAGAACGCCGAGATCATCTCGTCTTTGGACACAGTCCAGAGACGCTCACAGCTAGGGTAATCGGGATGATCCACCCTAGGGACATGGAGAACCTCAGAGACAAGCTCTGGGGTGACACAAAAGCGCGTACCTCTAACGCAAGAATAGAAAGAAGGTACTGAAGAATCTATCCCGTGGATGTTGGAGTAAAACTCCTGAATCAACACGAGAGGAGATGTGACCGGGACGTCACACAGTGACTCCCAACCCCGAGTGTGAATGACATCGGGAAGGTCAGTGTCGGCAAAGTCTGCCAGGACGACGTGGCGTTCCGAATGAACACCGCGTTTAGAAAAGTTCTCCGAGAAGTCCTTATGGGCTTTCTCATCACGGAACCGAACAGACACAGGGGTAGAATCAGAAGAAGACTGCCCCTTAGAACGCACGGGGTTCCTAGGAGGAATAGACTTACGTTTAGGAGCCATAGACGCTACTAACGTAAACATAGAAGAGGGGGAAAGAAGAGACAAACAGAAAAGTCCCAAACAATTCAATATTGGCAGAAAGAAATATTGAAATGAAAGAACGTATGCATGAAAATGCATGAGCATGTGACATGCAACAATAAACACATCATGGGCTCAGCCCAATCCAAACCTAACAGCACACAATAGGTAGGCACACATCTAAATGCATGAAAATACAATTAGAATGCTAATGTGATGCAATGCATGTGGTTTTGAAGATCAAAACTCAATAACCAACCCAAAAATTTCATGAAAACCCAACAATTTTGAAAACTCCCAAAAATTTTTCAAAAACACAAACCTAGGGTTTTGAAAACAATGCAATGCATGAAATGAGGGATAAAGGCTTACCAAATGATGAAGAATATGAAGAACCACTTGAGAAAGCCTTGAGAGAGGTTTGGAGGGAGAGGGAAGTGTTTTTGAGAGAGATCCGAGAGATTTCGAGCGAGAGAGATCGAGAGAATGAGCAGAAAAATCGCGAAGGTCCAATATATAGCGCTTCAGTAATTCTCGACAGCTGTAGGTATCGAGAGCTGTCGAGGTAGCTGTCGAGGGAAGCTATCGAGAAATGCACGTGGACAGATGCAGCTATCGAGGTCAGCTATCGAGGTGAAGAAACAAGCAAGAGGGAACCTCGATCGATCCAGAAGCTATCGAGGAGCTATCGAGCAAACAGAAAGTTTCTCGATCGATCCAGCTGCTATCGAGGTATCTGTCGAGACTGCGATAAGAAAGAGTCTGAGGATCTCGACAGATAGCTATGTATCGAGAGGTATCGAGGAGGTGTCGAGATGCCTTTCAAAGCAGTTTTTCAAAAAAAAGGAAAAAACACAGACATGAATGCAATCATGCATGCAACTCAACCAAAGATACAACCAACACATTAAGCTCTCAAAAACATCTCTCAACAAGAAATATGATGCACATGTATCTGAAAACACGCACACACACACTAAACAAGTCTAACCAATTTTATTTTTCAAAAACAAGTCAAGACAGTTTAGTGAACATACATTAAAGCATGTAATCCTTGTGATGGCCAAATCACATTGTACCTGCACATGTATCAAGAATAGCAAAGAGTATTGCGTGTTGTGTGTGAAAACATCGCAAGATTGCATAAGTGACTCAATGTTATGACGATTTGAGATATGAGAGAATCTCTTTAACTCACACACAATCATAACTGCTCGATGGGGACTATCACCTTTGAGGTACATCCTATAACTCCCACATCTCCTAGAAAACAAGCTTGCAACCATATTTTAAAGCATTTTGATCTTTTTGCTTTTAATTTCTTTGCCTATTTTCTTTTAACAAGCATATCATACATGGGCATACAAGAGAAAGAAAAGAAATACCCAATGATGTTAAGCTTTTGACACTGCACTTTTGCTATGCCGAAGCATACAGGTGTCCTTGACATTGCACTTTTGCTATGCCGAAGCATACAGATGTCATATTATGATTGGCGAGTAACAGTGGTGAGATGGTTATTTATGCCTTTCTCTTAGGATTTTCTAGTTCAACCCGTCAAAAAGAGTGATACGAGTGTTAAGAAGAAGAGATCACTTAACCTTACTCATCACAAACAAAGAGCTACAGAGCTCACTCGCTTAGTTGTGCAGAAGAGTGCTCATCTAAGCTATAGATGATACAAAGTTTAGAAAACTCTGTTTCAATGGCCATTACAAAAGTTTACATGAACTAATGCACACAAACACACACTGTTTTTGTATTTTTCAATTTTTCAATTTTTTTTTTATTTTTATTAGAGAAGCAAAAATAAAACACAAAACTGAAAACACACAAACAAAAACATGTAAAGCAAAACAATGCATAAAACTAGACTGACTCAAAACAGTAAGAAACACACAAGTAATGCAACACACAAAATAAGAGAGAGAAGAAGAAGTGACTAAAATCACTTGGAACCCTTTGGCTTCCACACCTTGGAAGATCCTTTCCTTTTGGTTGACTCTTGAACCGGTGTAGGGGGAGAAGAATATGAACCGTTCAAGTTCGAAAGGAACATGAGGGCTTTTAGAATATCTCCAAGAGGAGCGAGAGATGACTGAAGCTGATTCTGGCTCCCAGATGCTATTTCGCCATTGCTCTTTTGAGTGGCAAGCCACTTGTAGCAATTTGGTCGAGTGTGACCGGCGAGACCACAATGATAACAGAGATGCGACTTCTTCTGTTTGGCCTTTTGAGAGTTATCCTTCTTATTCCTAGGGTTTCTAGATTCCCTTTTCTCAATTTTAGGGGGTGCTCCTAGGATGGATTTGCCCTTGCCTATGTTCTCACTAGCTAAATCAGTTTTAACATTATTTTCCTCAGTTCTAATGTTATTAGCCGGTGGAACAAAAACAGTAGTACTAGCAGAAGGAGTATTAGAGATAGAGAATTCATACCCCAATCCAGTACGATCTGAAGAGTATCTCTGAGCACTCAGCATCTCGTCCAGTTTAGCACTTGACGTCCTCTCCAGTTGTGCTCTGACTTGAAACAGCTCTGTTTCAAGCTTCTTGGTCCTCTCAGCCAAGAAATTGTTCTCGAACCTCAGTGCTCCAATGGTTTGATTCGCTTGATCAACCTTTGTGGACAGTTCCTCACGGTCAAGTTCCACATCACTGAGTTTCTTGGTGGCCAGCCTATAGAGCTTCTCATGCTTCTCCGAGAGCTTGTATAGCTTCTCATAGGCAGTGTGGATATCATCTTGATCATCCATGATCTCACACTTAGATTCCACCAACTCTTCTTCTTCATCCGCTTTCTCGGTAACCCCATCAGTAGGATTAACAGTGGCAGTGAAGGCATTTAAGATTCCGTCGTCTTCATCTTCGGAATCGTCCTCTGGCTCTGTGTCGCTTAAGGTAACAGCAAGTGCCTTGCTCTTCCCTATGCTCTTTAAGTACGTAGGACACTCTTGTTTCATGTGTCCAAAGCCTTGACACCCAAAGCACTTTGGTCCTGTGGGAACAGTGTACTGACCGCCATCCTTGACATCCTTCTTCATTTTCTCCGGATTCCTGAATTGTGAAGAACGGACTGTCTACGGTCTTTGTTGAAACCCTTTCCATTGGCATTCTTCATAAACTTCTTGAATTGCCTTGTGATGTAGGATTTCATCTTGGAATCTTCATCATCTGACGAGTCATCCGTATCACTGCTTTTAGCCTTCAGTGCCAAACTCTTGCCCTTGGTTGACTTGCCCAATCTGGTCAGCCCTAACTCATATGTTTGCAAGTTTCCAACCAGCTCAGTCAAAGGAATTCTGTCAATATCCTTCGACTCTTCGATCGCCGTGATCTTAGCATGGAATCTTTCTGGCAGCGATCTGAGCACCTTCCTTACAATCTTGGGTTCTGGGATGGTTTCCCCAAGATTGAAGGCTGAGTTCACTATGTCCTTGAGCTTGGCATAGAACTCATCAAACGACTCATCCTCCTCCATCTTTATTTCTTCAAAGCGTGTGGTGAGCCTTTGCAGCTTTGAATCTTTGACAGCCTTAGTGCCCTCATAGGTTGTCTGGAGGATGGTCCATGCTTCCTTAGCAGTTTCTGTTGAGGATATTTTCTTAAACTCCTCATTGGTGACTGCACTGAATAAGGCATTCAATGCTCTGCTGTTGAAGTTTGCCGCCTTGATCTTAGCATCATCCCAATTGGCCGGCGCTTCTGTAGGCTTGGTCCAGCCTATCTCCACAGCTTGCCACACTTTCTCATCTAAAGACTGCAAGAAAGCTCTCATGCGTACTTTCCAGTATGCATAGTTAGTGCCATCAAATAAAGGAGGTATAATTAGAGATTGTCCTCTATCCATGACAGCAGGGGTCAGTGGATCACACACAATAGATTAAACCCTAATCAGAGTGTGCTTGCTCTGATACCACTTGACAGGCCACAAACGCGTTGACCCCTTGTGATAATTTAGATTAATTAATTAGCCTAGTTTTTAATTAATCAAATTAACATGCAATACAACGTGGCAGCACAAACAAATCACCGAAACTAAGTTATGCAGCGGAAAATAAATAACACGGTGATTTGTTCACGAATGGGGAAAACCCTAAGGCAAAAACCCCACCGGGTGATTTAAGGTCACCACTCCCGAAACTCCACTATTATCACAACAAGCAGTTACAAGTAAGGAATCCCAGTACCTCACCAACCTACAGTTGAACTCTTACCCCAATACCCAATTGGACTTGTTCTGTAGTGACAATTTCTCCTTTTCAATGCACGGCTCCCAGTACGTGACTAACCAATGTGATGCGCGGATCCCAGTACGCGGCTTACTCCTTTTGCACGAATCCAAGTACGTGACTCACTCACCAACTTGAGGAAGAAAGAATGTTGGCTGCAAAGTTCTTCAAATCATCAGAGATGAACTAGGGCACGAACTTTGTCTCACAAATCACAATTTGCATGAATAGAGAAGAAGCAACTTGTGTCTTGTGATTTCTGCTTGTTGCTCACTTTTACGGCCCTTAAAATAATCCTTTTATATGTCTAGGGTTAGGAGAAAAGAAGTCCCAAAGACACACACACGGATTGGACTTGAAACAGACTTGGAATTCTGTTTTCTTTAAATCTCGACAGATAGAGGTGTCGAGAGGTGTCGAGACAGCTGTCGAGGCTCGGGCAAAACAGCTTCTTTAAATTTCGATAGATGTATCTGTCGAGGTAGGTGTCGAGATTTAAAAACCAGCACTTCCTTGCTTGTATCTTGGACAGACTTTGACGGCTTCAACACTTAATCTTGAACCACTGTTTCTTGAAGTGTTTAACCCATCCTAGTTCTACCCAATTACAAGTAAAGTGCGTTTTGTCTAAGGATAAGCCAACTACATAAAATAATGACATATGTTCACAAGCTTGAACAACTACATATGTCCTAACACATCTCAACATGGGGCCAAGGATCACACTAAGGTGTTTAAATCACATAGAGTGCACCCGCTCTAATACCAATTGAAAGTTCAATATGTTTATAAAACACCTATGAACGTTTAGACCCCCAAAATACAAATTACCAGTTCAAACTTAATATTAAACAAAGTATGTGCAGAAAATGAACATTAGCTTATAACAGAATTGATAAAAAATCTAAACCAAATAAAGTCACATCCACAACAGAAATTAAATGGCAAAGATTAAGAGAAAAGAGATGCAAACACAAGGATAACACAACGATGTGTTATCGAAGACGAAACCAAAGCCCTCGGTGTAAAACCTCTCTGTCACCCTCCAAGTGATCAATAATCCACTAAAGAATGTAGTAGGGATACATGAACAGTAGAAGACCCTCCAAGCCTAATCTACCCAGTATACCTAAGCCCTCCAAGCTCCTACTCCAACGAAGTTGCGCCGAACCTATTTCTTCTTTAGCTTACTGTATTTCGCTATAGCTCATAGCATCAACCAATATGAAATTGGTCCCTTCCTAACTACTTCCTAAAGCACCAACCTTCTCACATATATGGGTATGGTGAGAAAAGGTTTTGGTAATGTACCTATCAAGGATGTACTAGTGGAGAGGAAGAGAGTAGAGAAATTTGAAAAGTCTCTATGTGAAGATGATGGATGAGTCAATCTTATTGTTCTCTAGGGTTTCTCTCTCAAAATTCTCTCTGGAAGCTTTCTACATTTTATGGGTATAAAGGGTATTTATACTGGAAAGAGAAAGGAATGCGAATAGTCAGTTTTTTCAAAATAGAGCTGTCTGGAGACTTGGCCTCGTGACTTGACTGAGTCGTGAGTTCAAGCCGCAAGCAAACAGAATGGCCAGACAAGACTTTTTGTCCTGTAGTGCTCCAGCTGGCGTGACTGTTCATCTTCTATGTATGTTTCACTCGTGTGCATCATTTGGCGGCTTGCAAGCCATAAGCTACCAGCAAGATCCAGCCACGAATCGCTGCTTCACTACACAGTCTTGAGCATTTTTTCACACTTTCTCACACAGTACCCTTACATGAATCCCACCTAAATATAGGGTTTCTAGGTGCTGAATTACAAGCAAATTGGCATGGAATAAAGTCGACAAAATGGTTGATAAATTTCAATCTTACATATATGCTAGTGGGTATTATCTAGGGCATAAGGATGGACTCTAACTCAAGTGGGCTAAATCCAATTTAGAGTCAAAAGCCTATGAGATGTGGAGAAGCCTAATCAATTAAGGAAAAAAGCCAATTAGAGAAAAAAAAAGTCAATAAATGTCAAAATTCAAAATCATGGTTTTTTCGCATACATCTTAGTATTTTAGACATAACTCTTAGCTCAAATATTGGATTGTGGTGATTCAACTTGTGTTGGAAATATTGAAAGAGCTACAACTTTGTAGTTTACAGCTAGCCCAGATTATCACTTGTTGTGAGAGACCGAGAAACTAGGCCTTTCAAAAAAAAGATTTGGGCGCTTTTAAGGGCACCTCTCTTTTTGGATAAGTGATCAAAATGCTTTATTGTTATTGATTAAATAAAATAAATACTAGCTCGATAGATTGAATCTTACAAGAGTTACTATCTACCAAAAAGAATACGTGGCTTTTTGTCCTAGTTACAATCTATCCAAAAATAAAAGGAAAGACAAAGTATAAGTCTACCGATCCAAAAGAAACTAAGTTCGGAGGCTAGGATATGGAATGGGAAGGTGTTAGGCACCCATTCCGCCCAGACAGGGTTTGGTCTTCTAGATTCTAATGACCTATATATTTTTTTTGCATTGATAGGCCACAAATGTGTAGACCTCTTGTGATGAACTAAATTGATTAATTAGCCAAGTTTTTAATTAATCAAGTTAACATGCAAATTACATGGCAGCACAAACAAATCACCAATAAACTAAAGTATGCAGCGGAAAATAAATGACATGGTGATTTGTTTACGTATGGGGAAAACCTACACGGCAAAAACCCCACCGGGTGATTTAAGGTCACCACTCCCGAAACTCCACTATTATCATAACCATGGTTTTAAAAACTGGTACGGTGAAAGAACCGGTAAATGAGCTAATTACCGGTTTTAAGGTTGGACCGGTGACGTCATAAATAATTTAATTATTATTTATTTAAATTATATAAATAATTAATAAATTTTTTAAAGAAGTATATAACATCTTTTTAAAGAATTTAACATAATAACGTTACAAAACCTTAACATAATAAACTTTTAACAAAACTAAATAAATAAGTTCATTAGTCATTACATTTATATCCAAATGGCAAATAACAAACAAGTTCATTACATCCAAATAGCAAATAAGTTTTAAAGTTTTAAAGTTTTAAACAAACAACTAATAAGTTTTAAGACCTAAGCCTTATTTGTTATGAAGAAAATTGAAATCAATATCATCATGTGAACCAAATGCTCCACCACTAGCATCATTATCATCATCCTCATCCTCATCTTCAATAGGAATACGATGATTTTTATCTCTAAATCCAGGAGGAGCATCATCTTCATCACCAAATGATTCCAAATTAATGTCATCATCATCTTCAATCACTTCATTGTCCATATCTATACAAATTCCAAAACCAAGGAACAATAAATGAAATAACGTTCTAATAATCATTTCTCCTAAATCATAAATAGTCTAATTAAAATATGCAACTAGGCAAGGCAAAGAATTGTTAGAAGCTAACCTCTTTGTACATGGCTAGAAGACCCTTCTTCAATTGGATAGGCTCCCTCTTCATATAACGCATTCTCTATCTCCTCATGATCCAAAAATTGAGGTTCCTCATCTTTCACTACCCAAAATTCAGTTTTATCGATACTTGCATAATCAATAGGATCAAAATTGAACTTCTTCCTTTTGACTCTATATCATAAGATGAACATAATGAATAATTGATAACCAAATCACTCATATTTTCCCACAAAAATGATGAAACAAAGAGATTATATAATATATACCTTTCTTTCAATCGGTAGTTATAGTGAACATACACAAGATCATTAAGTCGTTGATGCTCCAATCTATTTCTTCTTTTGCTATGTATTTGTTCAAAAACACTCCAATTCCGCTCATATCCTGAAGAGGCAGCTATTTGGCTAAGGATCCGAATTGCAAATTTTTGTAAGATTGGAGCACAAGATCCAAATAACTTCCACCACTCATCTAAGTTCCATATACAACACAAAACAAAGATACAATGAATCAATAAACATACTTATCTCAAAAATATAAAAAAGAGCTATAATCTTTAAAACATATTTTCATTTTATTATTAGCTAAAGTAAACAATATCTTACCTGGTTGAGATGTCTTGGCTGATTCTTGAGCAAGTTGGGTTCCAAAAGTTTGTTCACACTCTTGAAATAGCCTTAATTCCTCCACCAACTTCAATCGGCCAACTGAAACTTTTGATTCAATAACATCTGTCATAGCAAATTGTGTCTCTAGCCTCTTATTAAGAGTAGATGAGTCATATCACCTTTAATTCCAGCTAGATGTCTTTTCATTCTATTGATACCCCCTCCTTTATAACTTTTTCCACAATGTATACATTTATAACTACTTTTTCCGTCTTTCAACTCTTCAGTTACATGATCCCATGCGGGATCACATTTCGCTCTCACAGATGAAGAATTAGCATTAGACCCGATTGTAGAAGCACGTTCATTAGATGGTACAGAGGCGGACTCCATTTCACTCAACAAATTCAGACTGGCAATAACTATTTTATCAACAAATAAATTCATCAACACAACATAGTGACACACACAAACAATCGTATAATACTCTAAACAATATTTAACAAACAATAATTCTCTGTAAATCAAATCCACAACATATATTTTACAATGCTTTGTAAATCAAATCCACAACCTACTCTGTAATTGACTAATTGTAAACTAAAAATTGAAAGATAGAAGTTAGTCAAGTTACCACTTGCCAGGAAGTCATAGAACAGAGTTGCAGAGAACCTGAGATGAAGCCAAAATCAAAATCAAAATATGAGAGCCATGAGAAATGAAAAAAAAAAAAAAAACAAATAACAGAAAATTGCACTGATAACTTAGCATATTGCACTGATGAAAATTGCACTAATAAGAAAAGAATGTTACTTGATGACTGATGCACTGATGAAGCCGAGAATAGAGAGCAGAGCACAGAGGAAAAAAAAAAAAACCCAGCACTTCAGAGTCCACGATCACAAACATAAATTGCAACATTTGTCTCCTGCAAACGAGAATTGAAGCATGGAAATGAGAAATTGAAGTGAAAAAAGAAAAGAAAAATGAAATGAAAGAAAGGAAAATAAGAAATTGAAATGAAAAAAGAAAGGGAAAAATGAAATTAAACCATCAGTGGTGGCGTGCCTGAAGGCAGAGGTGCGAGGGGCGCCAGGGGCTGAGGTGCTGATGGCTTGAGGCAGTGAGGTGCACGCTTGGGAGTGAGGGGCAAAGCTGAGGCGTGAAGTAGTGAGCTGTGCGCGAGGAGGTGCGCGCGAGGTGGGCGCGAGGTGCGCGTGAGGAGTTGCGTGCTGAGGCGTGAAGCAGTGAGGAAGAGAATGAGGTAAGGACTGTGACTGTGTGAGATGAGAGCTTAAGGAGGGAGGCGTGAGGACTGAACTGAAGAGATCATCAGAGATTGATTTAGGGTTACTTAATTTTCAGGGGCAAAATCGCCAAAATATGCAGATTATAGGCAACAGACCGGGAACCAGTTGGACCGGTCAGTTTTACAGTTTTTAAGGTTAAACCGGCCGGTTCGCATTGTTTGACGTTTTTTATTTAATTTACGGTTTTGTGTCATAACTGGATCGGCTTTAAGGTTGGTTTTCGGTCGGACAGGTCGGACCGGTGGGTCCAGTCCGGTTTTTAAAACTATGATCATAACAAGCAGTTACAAGTAAAGGAATCCCAGTACCTTACCAACCTACAGTTGAACCCTTACCCCAATACCCAATTGGACTTGTTTTGTAGTGACAGTTTCTCCTTTTGATGCACGGCTCCCAGAACGTGACTAACCAATTGCACGGATCCAAGTACGTGACTTCAATTCACTAACTAGAGAGAGAGTTGTTGGCTACAAAGTTCTTCAATTCATCCACACGATGAAGATCAAGAAGATACTTGGTTACAAAACCCTACGATGCACATACACAGCAACTTCTTACAAGAAAGATGAACTAGGGCATGAACTTTGTCTCGGATCATAAATTGCTTGAACAACGATTTCTCAATGCTTGTACAAATTGCATACCTGTTGACAGCCCTTAAAATAATCCTTTTATATGTCTAGGGTTAGAAGAAAATAGAACTTGGAATCAGTTTTCCTTAAATCTCAACAACTAGAGGTATCGAGGAGTTGTCGAGCAGCTGTCAAGCCTTGGGGCTGAAACAGCTTCTTAAAGCTCGATAGATGCAGGTGTCAAGACTAGGTGTCGAGACTAGGTGTCGAGCTTTAATAACTTGCACTTTCCAGCTTGTTTCTTGGATAGACTTGATGACTTCAACACTTGATCTTGAAACACAGTTTCTTGAAGCATTAAACACATCCTAAATCTATCCAATTACAAGTAAAGTGCGTTTTGTCAAAGGATAAGTCAATTACATAAAATAATGACATATGTTCAAAACAACTTGAACCACATATGTTCTAACAATCTCCCCTTTTGGCAATCCGTGACAAAACCACAACAAACAAATGAAGATATGAGAGAAGTCATAAATCACTCAACTCATATTCACTTGTTGAATACAATAAAATCTATCCTAACACAAACTCTTGAAAAACTTTGCAAGAAGAGAGTTTATGGCAAGTAGATTTTGACAACCTGCATTTCTGAAACACTTTTAAACAAAACACATCAAGACATCTTTGTGTGAAGCAGAAATAATAGATTGCATACAAATATAAGAAGCATGTGTATAAAGATAGAAAAGAAACAACACATGAAAAGGTAGGTGAAAGAAGCATACATCATCATATATATATATATCAATGATAACACAATGCATGTAAACAAAAGGTACAAGAGCAATGTATCTCTAAAAAGAAAGAAAAGAAAAGATACATAAAACCCTCACTACATCCCTCATAGCAACACTCCCCCTATTTAAAATGTTCTATATAAGCTCTCCCCCTAAGAGTGTCTACTCTCATAACCCAAAACTACTCTCCTTTTTTGTCATGAGTGATAAAGGGTAGAGTGTCAAGTAGACATCTCATCAGTAGAGCTAGCATCTCCATCATCATCATCATCATCTGAAATATCTTCGTCATCACCATCATCATCCTTAGTCTCAGAAGCCACATGAAAAGGTGGAAGAGTAGCTTCAGAAGCAAAGCCACCCAAGGTCGCCTGTCGCATGGCAATGCGACCTACACGAACGTTCACTTGATACAATTCCGTAGAGAGTGTATCGAGGCGAGCATCCATGCGCTGAAGCTATGCCATAATGTCTCCAAGTTACACATCGTTCGAGAAAGATGAGGGAGCAGATGTGGCTCTAGCAGATCTGGATGGAGCCGAACGGGAGGAAGGAGTTGCTGAATCCATCTGTCTAGACCTAAACTGCATCTCACTCCATTTGACGGTAGCGGCGTTTATGGCAGACATGACATGGAAGGGGTCAGACGAGGGAAAAGGGATGGAGAAATGACGTAGAATCCTCGTGATAGCAGAAGGTAAGATGAGCTTATCACGGGTAGTCGTATTCCTATAGTGTTAGGGACATATTTTGTAATTGGCATATCCTTTGACAAAACGCACTTTACTTGTATTTGGGTAAATCTAAGTAGGTTCAAGATGATCATTACAAGTGGTTAAATTGAAGACATGAAGATTACTCAAGAAATGCTCAAGAAAAGTGCAAACTGCAGGTCTCGATACCTCCTCGACAGAATCTCGATCTGTCGAGATTCATTAAATCTCGACAGATGTCCCGATCGATCGAGCTTACGGGTTTCAGATTATAGCCAGCAACGTTTTTATTCTAAAAGGCTAATTGTTTATGGGTTTGTATAATTCTTATTGAACTAGGAAAACCCAAGGTTTGTGTAAACCTATTTGGAATAGGAGAGCCCATTAAGCTCCTATTTAAAGGAGGTGGAAAAAGAAAAAAAAAAAAAAAAACCCTATAGAGCTTTATAAGGTTTTCTTTTTGAAACCCTAGCCTCCTCCTACAGAAGAAAGAGTTCTTGCTGCGTTTCTTGTACGCCTTAGGGTTTTGTAACCAAGCAAAGTCTCTTGCACCAACATTGAATCTTATTGGTGTTTCTATGTGAAGCTGCTGCAAATCAACTACAACAATCAAAGAGTTGCTGTGGAGTTAGTCACGTATTGGGATTCGTGCAAAGGAGTAAGCCGCGTACTGGAATCCGCGCATCAAATTGTTTAGTCACGTACTTGAGAGCCGTGCATCAAAAGGAGAAACTGTCACTACAGAGCAAGTCCAATTAGGTATTGGGGTAAAAGTTCAATTGTAGGTTGGTAAGGTACTGTGATTCCTTGCTTGTAACTGCTTGTTGTGTAATAGTGGAGTTTCAGGAGTTGTGACCTTAAATCACCCGGTGGGGTTTTTGCCGTCAGGTTTTCCCCATTCGTAAACAAATCACTGTGTCATTTATTTTCCGCTGCATTACTTAGTTTTGGTGATTTGTTTGTGCTACCACGTGATGTTGCATGTTAATTTGATTAATTGATAACCTGGCTAATTAATCAACTTAATTTATCACTAGGGGTCAACGCATTTGTGGCCTGACAAGTGGTATCAGAGCAGACACACTCTGATTAGGGTTTAATCTTTGATGTGTGATCCATTGACCCCTGTTGTCATGGAAACTCTTGATTGTTTTGATTTGCATGATCTTGTGTTGAATGATGATGATGATATTCATGATGCCTATTGCAAGCTTTATAATTTTTGTATGAAATCTCTTGAGTGTTCTACAAAATTAAAAGCTAAATTTAAAAGGTCAAGCTTGAAAAAGATGATTTGATTGCAAAATTGGATGAAGCCACTAATTTGAATGAGAATTTTAAAAATCAAATTTCATCTCAGGTGGACAAAATTAAGAGTTTGGAAAAGCAACTAGTTGAATTTAAAACTGAGGTTGAAAAATTAACTAGTGCCAAACTTATTGTTGAGCCTAACTAAAAAGAAAAGGATGTTTATATTCCCCCATTCAAAAGGAATAATGAAGAGTTAAAAGCTAATATTGCTAGGATAGACAAAGGTAAACAATCTGATGTTAACGCTGTAGTTTCTAAACCTATGTCTAAAACTCCTCCTAGGTTGAATAAAAATTCTAAATTTGTCCCCACTTGTCATCATTGTCACATTGTTGGTCATATTAGGCCAAATTGTCCTAAGCTGAGGACTCTGTCAACCTCTAAGGTTAGATTTCCTTCTAGGAAGCCGAGTAGCTCTAAAACTACTCATGTTTGTCACCATTGTGGTGTTTCTGGACACACTCGTCCTAATTGCTTTAAGTTGTATCCTCATAAGCAATTGTCCAAACGGTCACAGGTTTCCTTTCAAGGACCTACACCATTGTTTGGAGAGTTATTAAAAGTCTTGAGCTTTTTAACTCAATTTCAGGAGAATTTTAATTCTTCTATGTCCTTTAGTAGTCACACTAGGACACGTGCCTTTTCATCTTCACGGTCAAAGACTCGTGCTGTGTGGGTGAGAAAGGAGCCTAAGACTTAATTGTCTTTTCTTTTTGTCCTTTGCTTTAATTCTTTCTATCTAAAGCAGGACTCTCTTTACTTGATTTCTTTTCTGCTATTGAAATCATGCCTTCATGCATATGCATCTTTCTTTCATGCATTCATGTTGTTTGTTTGTTTTTGTTTAGTTGTTTAGTTTTTTTTTAAAACAAAACAAAAAAAAAAATTTGAAAAATTGAAAAATACAAAAACAGTGTGTGTTTGTGTACATTGGTTCATGTAAACTTTTAAAATGGCCATTGAAATAGAGTTTTCTAAACTTTGTATCACCTGTAGCTTAGATGAGCATTCTTCTGCACAACTAAGCAAGTGAGCTTTGTAGCTCTTTGTTCGTGATGAATAAGGTTAAGTGATCTCTTCTTCTTAACACTCGTATCACTCTTTTTGACGGGTTGAACTAGAAAATCCTAAGAGAAAGGCATAAATAACCATCTCACCACTGTTACTCGCCAATCATAATATGACATCTGTATACTTCGGCATAGCAAAAGTGCAATGTCAAAAGCTTAACATAATTGGGTATTTCTTTTCTTTCTCTTGTATGCCCATGCATGATATACTTGTTAAAAGAAAATATGCAAAGATATAAAAAGCAAAAAGATCAAAAATGCTTTAAAATATGGTTGCAAGCGTGTTTTCTAGGAGATGTGGGAGTTGTAGGATGTACCTCGAAGGTGATAGTCCCCATCAAACAGTTATGATTGTGTGTGAGTTAAAGTGATTTTCTCATATCTCAAATCGTCATAACATTGAGACACTTATGCAATCTTGCGATGTTTTCACACACAACACGCAATATTCTTTGCTATTCTTGATACATGTGCAGGTATAATGTGATTTGGCCATCACAAGGTTTACATGCGTTAATGTATGCTCACTAAACTGTCTGGATTCATTTTTGAAATATAAAATTGGTTAGACTTGTTTAGTGTGTATGCGCGTGTTTTGAGATACATGTGCTTTAAAATTCTTGTTGAGAGATGATTTTGAGAGCTTAATGTGTTGCTTGGATCTTTGGTTGAGTTGCATGCATGATTGCATTCATGTCTGTGTTTTTCCTCTCTTGAAAAACTATTTTTAAAGCATCTCGACACCTTCTCGACACCTCTCGATACTTGGCTTATCTGTCGAGATCTTCAGTTGCATCTTATCGCAATCTCGACATCTCTCGATAGCTAGGTGGATCGATTGAGGAAGTTTCTGTCTGCTCGATAGATCCTCGACACCTTCTCGATCCATCGAGGTAAGCTCGATAGCTTCTCGACACCTCTCGATCCATCAAGATACCCTTGCATGCATTTCATCTTTCTTTGTTTTGCATGTTTTTCCCTTTGTGTCCATAGCATCTTGTTGTTCTTTCTCTTGTAGGTCTATGGTTCCTTGTTCTCTTCGTTCCCTCTATATCTTTTTTTGTCTTTCTCCGATAAAGTCTTTTGGCTTTTTATACCCTTTGACAATCGTTTCAAAAAGGGGGAGAAATTGAGAATTGAATGTCATTCCTCAGGGGGAGTAATAGACTTAGGGGGAGAACTTCATGTTAAAGTGAAGAAAGTTTTTGTTGTAACTAACTTAGGGGGAGAGTTAGTTTGATACACATTAATATTGATATATTTTTTTATACATGATACTTATCAAGTGGTATATGTGATGATGTATGTGTTTCACTCTTTATCTCACATGTCTTTTTTCTTTTCTCTATTTATACACATGTTTCTTGTTTATTTAACTTGTCATTGTTTTCTACATGGTACCTTGATGTGTTTTGTTTAGTGCCTTTCAGGAAAGACAAGTTAATGCCAAGTCAAGATTCCGAACCTTCTTCTTGCAGCAACTTCCAAGGTTCAAATCTTTTAGACTAGGCTTATTTGTTCTTGAGTAGAATGTATTCTAGGACATTCAATGTACTCTTGTGGTTTTGTCACGGATTGCCAAAAGGGGAGATTGTTAGGGACATATTTTGTAATTGGCATATCCTTTGACAAAACGCACTTTACTTGTATTTGGGTAAATCTAAGTAGGTTCAAGATGATCATTACAAGTGGTTAAATTGAAGACATGAAGATTACTCAAGAACTGCTCAAGAAAAGTGCAAACTGCAGGTCTCGATACCTCCTCGACAGAATCTTGATCTGTCGAGATTCATTAAATCTCGACAGATGTCCCGATCGATCGAGCTTACGGGTTTCAGATTATAGCCAGTAACGTTTTTATTCTAAAAGGCTAATTGTTTATGGGTTTGTATAATTCTTATTGGACTAGGAAAACCCAAGGTTTGTGTAAACCTATTTGGAATAGGAGAGCCCATTAAGCTCCTATTTAAAGGAGGTGGAAAAAGAAAAAAAAAAAAAAAACCCTATGGAGCTTCATAAGGTTTTCTTTTTGAAACCCTAGCCTCCTCCTACAGAAGAAACAGTTCTTGCTGCGTTTCTTGTATGCCTTAGGGTTTTGTAACCAAGCAAAGTCTCTTGCACCAACATTGAAGATCTTATTGGTGTTTCTATGTGAAGCTGCTGCAAATCAACTACAACAATCAAAGGGTTGCTGTGGAGTTAGTCACGTATTGGGATTCGTGCAAAGGAGTAAGCCGCGTACTAGGATCCGCGCATCAAATTGGTTAGTCACGTACTTGGGAGCCGTGCATCAAAAGGAGAAACTGTCACTACAAAGCAAGTCCAATTGGGTATTGGGGTAAGAGTTCAACTGTAGGTTGGTAAGGTACTAGGATTCCTTGCTTGTAACTGCTTGTTGTGATAATAGTGGAGTTTCGGGAGTGGTGACCTTAAATCACCCGGTGGGGTTTTTGCCGTCAGGTTTTCCCCATTCGTAAACAAATTACCGTGTCATTTATTTTCCGCTGCATTACTTAGTTTTGGTGATTTCTTTGTGCTACCGCGTGATATTGCATGTTAATTTGATTAATTGATAACTTGGCTAATTAATCAACTTAATTTATCACTAGGGGTCAACGCATTTGTGGCCTGACATATAGACATCTATGATAGAGAAGATGAAGTGTGAAGGAAAGTCTATAGTAAGGTGCTCTAAGAGAGACAACAAAAACGGAGCACGAGGCTCTGTGATGGAGTTGTAGTGAGAGAGAGGGTGCAAAACAAATGTCATCACCATGTTCAAGAAATGAGAACCTTTAGCAAAAGGCTTACATGGTGTGTACTGATGCTCACCCCAATCAGAAGGGCACTCATAGAACGCAGAAATCATCTTGTCTTTAGACACAGTCCATAGACGCTCACACCCGAGGTAATTAGGATGATGAACCCTCGGAACATGAAGCATATCGGAGACCAACTCCGAAGTGACAGCAAAATGCGTACCTCGAATGCGAGTGTGAAAGAGAGGTACTAAAGAATCAATTCCGTGTATGTTAGAGTAAAACTCTTGGATCAACACAGAAGGACAGGTGACCGGGACATCACACAGTGACTCCTAACCCTGACTGTGAATGACATCAGGTAGGTCGGTATCGGCAAATTCTACCAGGATAACTTGGTGTTTTGAGTGAACACATCGTTTAGAAAATTTCTCCGAGAAGTCCTGATGGGCTTTCTCATCACAGAACCGAATAGAAAAAGGAGTAGGATTAGAAGATGAAGAGCCCTTAGAACGAAGAGGGTTCTGGGATGGAATGGATTTACGTTTTGGTGCCATAGACACTACTAACGCAAACAGAAAGAGAGGGAGAAAGAGAGAAACACACAGAAAAGTCCCAAAATAGTTTAATATATAACAAGTGTATTGAAAAGAAAAGAACGTATGCATAGGAAATGCATGAACATATGACATGCAACATGAACAACATCATGGACTCAGCCCAATCCAATCCTTCCAGCATACAACAAGATTGCACACATCTAAATGCATGAAAATATTATTAGAATGCTAATGTGATGCAATGCATGTAGTTTTTAAGAACAAATCTTCAAAAACTATCCCAAAATTTCAACAAAAACTCAACAATTTTGAAAAAACCCCAAATTCTTTCAAAAATCACAAAACCTAGATTTCAAAACATGAAATGCATGTAGAAGAGAGATAAGAAGCTTACCAACTGAAGAAAAACTTGAAAAAATCTTGAAGAATCCTTAGGAAGAGGTTTGGAGTGATTGAGAGGGGTTTTGGAAGAGAGAACAAGAAAGTGTCGAGAGAGAGATCGAGAGAAATGAGAGAAAAAATCGCGAAGAACTTATATATACACCTTCAGTAAATCTCGACAGATGCAAGTATCGAGAGGTATCGAGACATCTATCGAGGTTGGTGTCGAGAAAGTCAGCTTCGACAGATACAGCTATCGAGTAAGGTGTCGAGAAAGGAGGATCAAACACCAAAGGAATCTCGATCAATCCATCAGCTGTCGAGAAGCTATCAAGAGGACAGAAACTTTCTCGATCGATCCACAAGGTGTCGAGAAGCTATCGAGATTGCCATTAGAAAAAGCTAAGAAGCTCGACAGACAGCCAGGTATCGAGGAGGTGTCGAGCTAGCTTCAAAAAGCAGTTTTTCGAGAAGAGAAAAACACAGATGTGAATGCAATTATGCATGCATCTCAACCATGATCCAGCCAACATATTAAGCTCTTAAAAACATCTCTCAACAACAATTTAAAGCACATGGATCCCAAAACACACACACACTAAACAAATCTAACCAATTTTATATTTAAAAAAAAAATCAAGACAGTTTAGTAAGCATACATTAGCGCACGTAGACCTTGTGATGGCCAAATCACATTGTACCTGCACATGTATCAAGAGTAGTAAAGAATATTATGTGTTGTGTGTGAAAAATATCGCAAGATTGCATAAGTGTCTCAAAGTTATGACGATTTGAGATATGAGAAAATTACTTTAACTCACACATAATCATAGCTGTTTGATGGGAACTATCACCTTCGAGGTACATCCTATGACTCCCACATCTCTTAGAAAACACGATTGCAATCATATTTTTAAAGCATTTTGTTCTTTTTGCTTTTATTTCTTTGCATATTTTCTTTTATTAAGCATATCATGCATGGGCATATAAGAGAGAAAAGAATTACCCAATTATGTTAAGCTTTTTGACATTGCACTTTTGCTATGCCGAAGCATACGGATGTCATTTCATGATTGGTGAGTAACAGTGGTGAAATGGTTATTTATGCCTTTCTATTAGGATTTTCTAGTCCTACCTGTCAAAAAGAATGATACGAATGTTAAGTACAAGAGATCACTTAACCATACTCATTACAAACAAAGAGCCACAAAGCTCACTTGCTTAGTTGTACATAAGGATGCTCATCTAAGTTATAAGAGATACAAAGTTTGGAAAACTCTGTTTCAATGACCATTTTAAAGTTCACAAGAACCAATGTACACAGACACACACTGTTTTTGTATGTTTCAATTATTTTTTATTTTTTTTATTTTTATCAGAAAGCAAAAAATAAAACATAAAACTGAAGACAAACACACAAAAATATGTTAAAGAAAGCAGAACAATGCATAAAGCTAGACTGACTCAAAACAGTAAAGCAACACACACAAGTAATGTAAAAATAAAAACACGAAGGGGAGAGAGAGAAAAGTGAACAAAATCACTTAGAACCCTTTTCCTTCCACACCTTGGAAGAATCTTTCCTTTTCGCCAACCCTTGAACCAGTGATGAGGGGGAAAAATTGAAATCGTTCAAGTTTGAAAGAAACATGAGGGCTTTGAGTAGATCTCCAAGAGGAGCAAAAGAGGTTTGAAGCTGATTCTAGTTCCCAGATGATATCATGCTAATGCTTTGTTGAGTGGCTAACCACTTATAGCAATTTGGTCGAGTATGACCAGCAACACCACAATGATAACAGAGATGTTGCTTCTTCTGTTTAGGCTTTTGAGAATTAGCCTACTTAATTCTAGGGTTTTTAGTTTCCATCTTCTCAAGCTTAAGGGGTGCTTTTAAGATGGACTTACCCTTGTCTAGGTTCTCACTAGCTAATTCAGTTTTATCATCATTGTTCTCAATTTTAATGTTATTAGCAGGAGGAACAAAAACGGTAGTACTAGTAGAAGGAGTATTAGAGAAAGAGAGTTCATACCCTAATCCTGTTGGATCCGAAGCAGGTTTCTGAATGCTGAGCATCTCATCTAGCTTTGCACTTGATGTTCTCTCCAATTGTGCTCTAACTTGAAACAGCTTTGCTTTAAACTTCTTGGTCTTCTTAGCCAAAAAGTTGTTCTTGAACCTCAGTGCCCTTGTAGTCTGATTTGCTTCATCAAACTTAGTGGAAAGCTCCTCACGGTCAAGTTCCACATCACTGAGCTTCTTGGTGGCCAGCCTATAGAGTTTCTCATGCTTCTCAGAAAGCTTATATAGTTTCTCATAGGCGGTATGGATGTCATCTTGTTCATCCATTGTTTCAAACTTGGCATCCACCAACTCTTTTTCTTCATCTACATCTTCAGTAATCCCTTTAGTAGGATTTACAAAGGCAGTGAAGGCATTCAAGATTCTGTCATCTTCATTGTCAGAATCATCCTCGGGCTTAGTGTCACTCAAGGTAGCAGCAAGTGCCTTGCTTTTCCCAATGCTCTTGAGGTACGTATGACACTCTTGTTTCATGTGACTGAAACCTTGACACCCGAAGCACTTAGGTCTAGTGGGAACAACGTACTGATTGCCATCCTTGGTATCCTTCTTCCTTTTATCTGGGTTTTTGAACTATGAAGAACTGGATTGCCTACGGTCCTTGTTGAAGCCTTTTCCATTGGCATTTTTCATGAATTTCTTGAATTGCCTGGTAATGTAAGACTTCATCTTAGAATCTTCATCATCTAAAGACTCATCTGTGTCATTGCTCTTTGTCTTTAATGTCATGCTCTTACCTTTACTTGACTTGCCAATCCTTGTTAACCCTTGCTCGTAGGTTTACAGATTACCAATCAGCTTTGTCAGAGGAATCTTGTCAATATCCTTTGATTCCTCTATCACCGTGATCTTGGCATGGAATCTCTCGGGTAGAGATCTGAGCACTTTTCTGACTATCTTGGGTTTAGGAATGATTTCCCCAAGATTGAAAGTTGAGTTCATTATATCTTTGAGCTTGGCGTAGAACTCATCAAATGACTCATCCTCTTCCATTTTAATTTCTTCGAAGCTTGTAGTGAGCCTCTATAGCTTTGAATCCTTGGCAGCCTTTGTTTCCTCATAGGTTGTCTGGAGAATGGTCCATGCTTCCTTAGCAGTTTCAGTGGAGAAAATCTTCTTGAACTCTTCATTAGTGACCGCACTAAATAGGGCATTCAATGCTCTGCTGTTAAAATTGGCCACCTTGATCTTGGCATCATCCCAATCGGCCGGCGCTTTTGTAGGCTTGGTCCAACCTATCTCCACAGCTTACCACACTTTCTCATTTAGTGACTACAAGAAAGCTCTCATGTGTACTTTCCAGTATGCACAATTAGTACCATCAAACAATGGAGGTATAATAAGAGATTGATCTCTATCCATGACAAACAGGGGTCAATAGATCACACACAAGGATTAAACTCTAATCAGAGTGTACCTACTTTGATACCACTTGATAGGCCACAAATGCGTAGACCCCTTGTGATGAATTAAATTGATTAATTAGCCAAATTTTTAATTAATCAAGTTAACATGCAAATTATGTGACAGTACAAACAAATCACCAATAAACTAAAGTATGCAGCGGGAAAAAAATGACATGGTGATTTGTTTACGAATGGGGAAAACCTACACGGCAAAAACCCCACTAGGTGATTTAAGGTCACCACTCCCAAAACTCTATTATTATCACAACAAGCGGTTACAAGTAAAGGAATCCCAGTACCTTACCAACCTACAGTTGAACCCTTACCCCAATACCCAATTGGACTTGTTCTGTAGTGACAGTTTCTCTTTTTGATTTTCGGCTCCCAGTACGTGACTAACCAATTGCGCAGATCCCAGTACGCGACTTCAATTCACTAACTAGAGAGAGAGTTGTTGGCTGCAAAGTTCTTCAATTCATTCACACGATGAAGATCAAGAAGATGCTTGGTTACAAAATCCTACGGTGCACATACATATCAACTTCTTCACAAGAAAGATGAATTAGGGCATGAATTTTGTCTCGGATCACAAATTGCTTGAATAACGATTTCTCAATGCTTGTGCAACTTGCGTACCTGTTGATGACCCTTAAAATAATCCTTTTATATGTCTAGGGTTAGAAGAAAAGAAGTCCCAAAGACATATCCACGGATTGGAATCAAAATAGAACTTGGAATTTGTTTTCCTTAAATCTCGACAACTAGAGGTGTCGAGGAGCTGTCAAGCAGCTATCGAGCCTCAGGGCTGAAACAGCTTTTTAAAACTCGATAGATGCAGGTGTCGAGATTAGGTATCGAGCTTTAATAACTTGCACTTTCCAGCTTGTTTCTTGAACAGACTTGATGATTTTAACACTTGATCTTGAAACACAGTTTCTTGAAGCATTAAACACATCCAAAATCTATCCAATTACAAGTAAAGTGAGTTTTGGCAATGGATAAGCTAATTACATACAATAATGACATATGTTCAAAACAACTTGAACCACATATGTCCTAACATGCCTGATATGAATGATATTTTGAACATATATGACACATTTGACCAAAACTAACTCACATAAATCTATTTTATGAATGTATCCTTTTTTTAAAAAAAAATTCAGATTTGTTTTTGTAAATAAAAAAAAAAAAAATTGATTTGATTTGTAAAAAAAACTAGATCTGTTTTGTGTAGATAAAAAAATCATTTTTGTAAAGAAAATCATATTTGTTTTTATATAAGGAAAAAATTAGATATGTTTTGGAGCAAAGTTAAAAATGGTGATTTTTATTAAGAAAAATCAGATCTTTTTTGTGAATAAAAAAAATCTAGATTTGTAGGAAAAAAAAAGATCAAATCTATTTCTTTAGGAATAAAATAAAAAAGACTCTTGTTTAGAAGATGAAATATACTCATGAAATAAATCTATGTTACATGCCTCAAACAAAAAAACCATCTCAACTTTGGACTTCCCCTTTCAAATTCCAAAAATCTGCTATTTTGTGACAAAGAAAATTTCTTGAAAAAATCAAATCTGTATTTAATGAAAATACAAACCAGTTTTGTTTGTTAAAAAAATCAAATCTGTATTTAATGAAAATACAGATCAGTTTTGATGTGTAAAAAAATTCAGATCTGTATTTAATAAAAATACAGATCAATTTTGATGTGTAAAAAAGTTTAGATATGTATTTAATGAAAATACAGATCAATTTTTTGAGTTTTGAAAAGATCAGATCTGAAAAATTCAAATCAGTTTTAGTTTTTTTTTTTTTTTTTTTTTTTTTTTTTTTTAAGATTTGTTAATTAGCATATTTTTGAGACTTAAGAGAGAAATCATATATAACAACAAAAATATACTAAGAACATGTTTCAAGAAAGGTTTAAACAACACATGGCAATAACATAAAAAATCAAAAATAATAAAAAAATCCTAAACCTATCCATGCATCATCAAGTAGAATTAATAGAAAGGAACAAAAAAAGAAAAGAAAAACTTCCTCTTGCTTAGGCGTGCTCTTTTTAGTGAAGGAATATTTTAAAGCTCTAAGAAATTTATTCAATTCTCTTTGAAACATAAAATATTTTGCATATAGAAAAGAAATTCCTAAGGCCAGAGTCTCTAGAACGACTTTACCGTAAGAGGAAATAGAAAAGAAGAGAAGAGCTAAAAAGAGGGAGGGGGGATTAGAAAGCGTGAAAGAGTGCTGAATTTTGAGAGGCTGCCTTTATTTATAGAGGGTAGGATGTTCAAAAAATTAGCTAAATGATCATAATACAAACTGAACACGTACTTATCTCTAAAAAATCGAAAAGGATAAGTTTTATCTCACTCTAAGTACCCTTGGACCGTGGCCTGTGTTTGTGCCAGTTGGCACTTGGAAAGTGCTGAATGGTGCTTTTGGGTGCCGAACCCACGTTTGAGTTCTATTCTACTTTGGACTCCTTTTTTGAGGGTTTTTGAGCCAGAACTTGCACTTAGACGTGTTTTAAATCCATATTCTCAAAACTAAACTCATTTTCTGATGTTCAGGTCTCTACAACAATGATTATCTTGTTGATAAACATTCCTAAAAATTTTGATTATCTACAATTTTATTATTATTTGATTATCCCTTTTATTCCCATGCAAGCAAGCCTATTTTTGACACTTATTAACAACCAATCACAAAATTATTTAATTAATTTTAATTTTCTAGTCAATTAGAATTAATTTAAATTAATTATACATGGTTAATTCTACCTAAACAAAATGCATGCAGACCGTGCAAACTTGACCATGCGATATCTTTCAATCCGATGGTTCGATTTGAAAATTACGCATACTGTCACGATTGTTAGATCCTCAAGATCATTTTTATGATATGTAATAAATGAATTAATGCATTTAATACAATCATGAATTTTGCGTATATGAATTGTCACTCTAGTCATCTTCCTTAATTAAATCATGGGTGCAAAATCGAGTGTCTACACTTATACTATGCCCAATTAACCTCAAAACATGGGGCTAAAAATCTAATGAATTTCATAGTTTGAATTTTCTTATTTGGTTTAGGGTTTCTTTACAAAGGTTAGTGATATAAAAGAGGCTAAGGTTGTACATGAAAGGAGCCTGAAAAGAAGAAAAGTAAGAGAAGGGAGAGGCATGGGAGCACAATGAGTTCTCACCCTTGGTCTATTTTTATTTATTTGTTTAGTTTAATATTTAGTATTTTTTTTTTTTTTTTTTTTTTTTTTTTTTTGTGTTTTCTTTCAATGGCCATGTGTACCTAAATTTTTAATTAAGGATATGGATGAAACCTTGGTAATGATTATTTGTATTGTTTGTGAGACTTGGTTTTTTCCACAGGGATTGTTCTTAATGATTTAATTTCCCTTTCTTCATATCAGTTGACGAAGATAGTACTTTGAATATGATTAGTTCAATCATGTTTTCCTCATGATTTAGGGTGATCTTAATCAATTGAATGCTTTAGTATATTATTTCTTGATTTTAAAGTTGGATATCTCTTGTGATTTGTTTGTTAACAAATACAATTGATGGTTTAATTTTATATTTAGGAAGCAAATAAGAGCATGATTTAGATATTAAAATAGAGATTTTAATGAAAATATCTTCCACTATAAAAGATTGAATTTTAGATTATCAAGTAGCAATTTCAAAAAAATTAATGATCATGAATATATATATATATATATATATATATATGTTGATCATATGAATTAACAACGTGGATTCCAAAATCTTAATTATTTTATCTTGATTGCTTACATCTCTTTACTGCTTATTGTCATTCACTTAACAGAAATTGTTGATGTGGCAAACAGAGTGCATTGTTGGCACAGTAGATGCTAACGTGTCCATTAAAATAATATTATACAAATTATTTGGTATTTAAAATTTTCCAATTCAGCATTTTAATTTAAAATTTAAAAAACAAATAATTTTTTTTGAAGCAAAAACAAATAAATTTTAATTTTGTAATTCTAACTATTTTTTTCTTTTCAGTGTTAAAGAATAAGGAAAAAAAATTGTAGTAACTTTCTTAATTTTTCTTAGATTTTCTTGTCAACCAAACACAACATCATCAATAAACCCAAAACTCATATACGGTGCAAACTCATTTTTCATTTTCCTATCTCTCTCTCGCTCTTGGGTCAAACACTCAAACTCCACTCTCTCCCTCTTTGCTTTCTCTTATTTCCTTTTCTCTTTAAGTTTAGGTTTTATTTTTTGGGATATGGGTTTGATTTGGGTTTAGAGAAAGAGAGGCTGAGATGTGGTGCTTTGGATTTGGGTAGAGAGAGAGGGGTTGTGGTTGGCGGTGGTTTGGATTTGGGTTTAGAGAGAGGGGCTAACATTGGCGGTGATTTGAAGCAAGTCAGCGGTGAAACCGGCCCTTTTGATTTTCAACCTTTGCATTGTTCTCCTTTGATGCCATCGCCGACGATCCTCTTTGCCACATTGTCTTCGTTGAAGACATTCTCTACCTCTTTCTCTGTGTGTGTGTGTGTGTGTTTTTTTTTAGATTTAGTTAACTGAAAGTATTAGATCGAGGTTTGGAGGAAGAGCAAGGTAGCACGACTCAATTCAATTTCTCTCTCAGATTGGTGTCTCTCTCTTAAATCAGTGGGTCTCTCTCAATCAGATTGTGATTGCTGGGTTTTAGTCTCAATGGGTTTTTGGTGTTTTGGATTTGGGATGTTTTGGTCTTAATGGGTTTTAATGTTTGATCTGCTGGAGGTTTCGGATTTGTGTGTGTTCTTGTGTTACGGAGGTTATTGTATTTGTGATCTTGGCCCTTTTGCTTATCAACCTTTGTACCGTTCTCCTTTGACACCGTTGTCGATGATCCTCTTTGCTGCACTGTCTTTGCTGAAGACATTCTCTCTCTTTCTCTCTCTCTCTCTCTCTCTCTCTCTCTCTCTCTCTCTCTCTCTCTCTCTCTCTCTCTATGTGTGTGTGTGTGTGTGTGTGTGTGCGCATTTTAGATTTGGTTAACTAAAAGTATCACATCAATGAAGGAAGAGCAAGGCAGCACAACCCGACTCAATTTCTCTCTCAGATCGGTGTCTCTCTCTCAAATTAATGGGTCTCTCTCAATCAAATTGTGATTGCTGAGTTTTAGTCTCAATGGGTTTTTGGTGCTTTGGATTTGGGATGTTTTGGTCTTAATGGGTTTTGATGTTTGATTTGTTGGAGGTTTTGGATTTGTGTGTGTTCTTGTGTTATGGAGGTTATTGTATTTGTGATCTTGTATTCTAGTCATGTTCTGAGTTTGTGTTCTTAAGATTAAATTTTTTGTGTTATGTTCATGTTTAAGATGAAATTAGATATGAATTCATGTCTATTTTGGGTATTCTAATCGTGGTTTGATCTGACCAGATCTAAAACTAATGAGGATTGGCTTGTGTTTTGGTGTATTTTATTGATGAGAATTAGCTTTAGGTTTTGGTGTTTTTGGTTTTTTTGTTTTTAATTTGATTGTGGTTTGAATTTCGTTAGTTTACTGTGTTAGAATTGTTGAGTTTGATCATGGTTTTTGTATATTTTTTCTGCTATTTTGATGCTAAGAAAATGCAAAAAAAAAAAAAAATGAAAATCTTGAGTTTTTAATTTTTTGGGCAACCATGTTCTTGGGGGTAAAACATGAAGAAGAATCAATCATCTTCTAGGGAAGAACATGAGAAAAATCCACACAATCAATCATCTTTTGTTTTTAAAATATTAAATTAAAATGTTGAATTGACATATTTTAAATACCAAATAATTTTTTAATATTATTTTTATTAACACCTTAACATTTTCTGTGCGGTTGTGCAAACAGTGCATTCTATTTGCCATATCAGCAATTTTTGTTAAGTGAGTGATGATAAGGACCAAAATTGAATGCGTTTTTCATTTTCGGGACTAAAAGTGGTAAAATAGAAATATAGGGACCAAAATAAAAATAACCCCAAAATGCAGGGACTAAAAGTGCATTTACGCCTATTTTTAATTTTATGACTTTTTTTTAGAGAGTTTCACTACTTATTGTTGTTCGCTTTTGGTGATAACTCTTTATCATCAAATTAAGACACCAATCAGTTTTTGGTGTAGACAGGGATTAAACCCCAGATCTCTTATTCAACTATGAAAGACTATATCATTTGAGCTAACTGAAACTTATATAACTTATTTAATAGCATGGTTGTCAAAATCGCGATCTGGATCGTAGGATCGCATGATTTTAAGATCCTACCTCACCAAAACGTTTAAAATCGCACTAGGATGGTAAAGATGGTAAAATCGTATGAAAAATCGTGTAGGATCATAAGATCGATGGGATCCTACTAAAAACATAAATTTTTGGTCTTTTTTTTTTATGGGATAAATTTTTTGTTTTGATGAAACTTTAAGAGTTTTTAATTTTTCATGTTATGATGGTTTGACTTTTTATTTTATTTTTATAAAATTATGTTTAGCTAAGCAAATGTTTTTTAGTTTTTAATTCACTTGTAATCAAAATGAAAGAATGCTTCATCATTTCCAAATATAGAATTTGATGTTGGCTTTGCTACATTTTAAGCTATAATGTTGTTAAATTTGTTTGATTAATATACTAATTTGTGTTCTAATATTACTAAAATATTTTTTTTAAATATAATTTTATCAGTTATGCTTGTATTTGTATATTGATTGATTGATTTTTTTGAGCATGATTTTTTAATTGTTGTTGAGTGGTATAATTTGAATAGTTAAGAGTGAAATTGTATCTTGATGTCTTTTGCAGCTCTAGTATACAAAGATATAATGTCTAAATAGGTGACAAAATGGATGATGATGATTAGGAATTTAGGAAGGTGGTAATAAGAACCTTAGAATGAGAATAATTAAATGTTCACTTCACCTTAATATTCATTTTGCTTTTAGATTTCATATTGTAGTTAACTAGTTTCCATTTTCTAACTTATTTTGGATTTCAAACTTGGAACTTTGAATTTGGAAAATATTTTACATATGTTTAGATAAATATTTTGGTATTTGGTTTCTAATTAAACATTTATTGAACTTTTTAAATATATTAGGTCAAAACTTAAATATATTTATTTCGTTAGTATAGTCTTAGCAATGTATGACATGCAAATTACATCATATGATGCAAATCTTAGTTTTTTTATGAATGAATTTATAATTTATGTGATTATTCAATATACAAAGTCATTATCAATGTGGTTTTTGCTTTAAATTTGAAAATATGTAGGATCTTACGATTCACGATCTGATCCTACGATCTATAATCCCACCAACCTTCAATGATCTTACGTTGGATCCTGATTTTGACAACCTTATTTAATAGTGCTATAACTTGTTAAAATTAATTATTAATTCAAAATCCATATAAATGGTGATTTGATCTTCGCGTGTTAAGATAAAGGAAACCATGTCCATTATGTATTCTTCATGGAAGTCAAAAGTGACACCAATTGCAAACAAGACAAGGAAAGTTAATGCCCAACTGAAGTCATTTGGATGCTTCTCTATAAAAAAAATAAAAATAAAAAAGGATTCGATTGACACTCACGACAATTTTTGTTATTGTAATAACAAATTCTTAAACTTTTCCAATGTTTAAGTGACCGTTAAAGTGCATCTGCCATTTTACTCCCATTGTCACAAAAAGGAAGAGGAACCCACGGCCCATATATCAAAGTTGTACAGGTCAGAAAGGAAAAAAAGAAACGAAATTGAGAAGAAAGAAGCAGAAAGAAGACGATTAAGCTCTAAATGATAGTAGCATGTTATACTGTTAGCTAAACTACAAGTAGCTTAAGAGTTTATTTATGTAAGCTTCTCTCACATCCTATAAATAACTGTTACACGTGCTGTAACTGAATTCATCATGGATCTTGAATTCAGTCTCGCCTCATATCACTATTAGTGTCATTTACAGAGACAACTTTGGAGGGATGGAATGCACTCAAGAATCGGTTTATACAAGCCAATGGACCAAGAATTTCTCAACTTCAAAAGCAAATCTCCATTGTTATGCAAGGAGATTCTTGAGTGACAAGCTTCTTTACTGATCTTCAAGTTTCTTGGGATCAACTATTGAATCTTAAGCCTTTACCATGCTGCTCATGTGGTAAATGCACATGTGGTATGAATGTTAAGATTGCAAATCTTCATCATCAATATTCAATCATGCAGTTCCTCAATGGATTGAATGACTCTTACTCACAAGTCAAAACTCAAATCCTCTTGATGGAGCCTATTCCATCAATAGATAAGGCCTTCTCTTTGGCGATTCGAGAGGAAAGGCAAAGATCTTTAGGATTTAATGTCACTCCTTCAGTTGAATCTACTGCACTTGCTATTAAGGACCAAGCTTTCAATCAAGGTTCTTCTTCTTCAAGCAGCAATGGCAAGAATTTCAAAGGGAATGCTAGAAAGGGAAGACATGTGTGCAGCCACTATGGAAAGGTTGGTCACATCATGGAAAAATGCTACAAGCTTGTTGGTATTCCACCAAGTTACAAGCAAAAGGGGAGAGTTACTATGGCTAATTAAGTCATGGTTAATGGTGATCAAGGTCAGTCTGAAGTTGCACATCAAAATAGTTCTTTTCCTTTCACTTCAGAGCAGTATCAGCAATTGCTTTCCATGCTGAATTCTCTTGCATCCACTTCCGGTAGTTCCAATGATGCTATTCACATAGCCAATTCTGCCTTTACAAGATTCTATGTACTTGAGCATGCAATATTCTATCTTTGCTATTAATCCTACAAATAAAACAGCTTATGGTAAGGAGACTTGGGTTCTTGATACTGGAGCAACAGATTATATAGTTCATGCAGTTACATTGTTTACCAAAATCACTAGTTTTGTTTCCACTTTTGTTCAATTTCCTAATGTTGAAAGGGTTGTTGTCACACACATAGGTACAATTCAAGTGACATCTAGTTTAGTTCTTGAAAATGTACTATGTGTTCCTTCTTTCACCTTCAATTTGATCTCAGTTAGTCAATTAACTAAATGCCTATCATGTTGCTTTGTTTTTCTATACAATATGTGTTTTATACAGGACCTTTCTTGTTGGAGAACAATTGGAGTGGGTAAACTGCATAACAACTTCTACTTGTTGCAATCTTTAGCTTTTTTCAAATCTATGTCAACAGTTTCCTCCATTTTGTGGTCTGTTTTTAACTCCTTTGTTAATTTTGTTTCAATTGTTCCTGTCACTACCAAGCCATATCTTTGGCATCTTAAATTAGGTCATGTGTCAGATACTAAACTTCATGTTTTACATGGCTATCTCCCTAATGTAATCAATGTACATAGCAATAAAGATTGTGCTCTTTGTCCTATTTCCAAGCAAAAAAGACTTCATTTTCCTTTCTTTAATCATTTGTCTGATAATGCTTTTGATTTTATTCATTGTGATGTTTGGGGACCATTTGCTAAGTTTACTCATGATGGTTTTAGGCATTTTCTTACTATTGTTGATGATGCTTGATGAAGTGTAAATTTGTCGGTCCAAATAAAGGAATCTAGATAGAACCAAACCTTCCTTCCTACTGGTATGAGAACAGTGGGGAAGACTTCCTAGAGTGGTCGCCGGTGTGGCGCCTGCCAAAGCACCTCCAACGCTCAAGTCAGTATCAAGAAGATCTTATGAAAAGACAGAAAGAAGTGGTAGGATAATAGGTAGCTTATTGTGTATCTCTCTTACCCCCGACTCGTGTTTGTGGGGGCTTTATATGTGCTTCTCTAGCCCCTAGCCGTTGTGGCAGTTATTGTGGCTTTAGTGCCTCTTTTGATAACGCTTCCAGCTAAATAATAGGGCTTTAATTCATCTTCAACGGGTAGTACAGCTGGTTTTGCCACTATCTGGGGCATTATTGGTGATATTGAATGACCCTGCTGCCTTCATGGCCACTTGTCTTCAACTTTCCTCGCCTGTCTTGCTTTCCTCGTCTATCTTGCTTTCCTTGTTGGTAATTGACTTTGTCAGTCCTATCAGTTGCCCTTGGATTCTATAGTCATCATGACATGTCATGACGATCATGGAAGATGAAAGATTTACGAGTGACTCTTGGGATTTCGTGCAGTATTAAATGCGTAGTGGCGGCGCCATACTGGTCGTGGCCACGTGGCGCGCTCCGGTTGGTGAGGTTTAATATTCTCATCATATGACTCTTCGGTTTTTCTGCTGTTTTCTAGTTTTTCTATACCTTGGTTTTAATCCCTCCTCCTTATCCTTTACTTTTTCTTAAAAAAGCTCCCATTGCTTTAAGTTTTTTCTTTCTTTACTAAACCTCGCTTTGCAACTTCTTCTTCGGACTGGTGTGCTGCATGGTGGTGCTTCCTTTATCTGCCATTTTCCAGGTAATCATTTCTTCTCTTTCCAGTTTTTGCCTTTCCCCTTTTTCATTTCACAGCCTCTGATTTTTCTCATTCTCTCTTCTTCTTCTTCTTCTTCTTCTTCTTCTTCTTCTTCTTTTTTTTTTTTTTGGTTTTTTTTTTTGTTGTTTTTACAGGGTTTAGTTCGTATTGTTCGCTTTGTATTGTTTGGGATTTCCATGGTTAATAGTTTTGAGGTTTGGATAGTTTACCCATCAATTTCCTTCCTATTTGGGCGCTTAGGGGGGTTTTTAGGCATATTCCCACACCTTGAGAACTTTGTTTTTGAGGGTAATTATTTGGGCGTTGCTTTGGCTGACCTGTTTCCTTTGCTTTGTCAGTCAATTGATTGGTTTAAAAGTCAGGAAAGAGTGTGAGGGACGATGTCTGAGGTTAGATCTAGTGAGCTCGAGACTGGATTATTGTCTAGTGAAGATCCAGCCGCCGGGGGGGGGGGGGGATACTACTATTTTGACTCTTTAGGAAGTTATGGCTTTTTATGCCCTTAAGGATGAGTGTATTCTAGACACTGAGATGCTAGGGAGATTTAGGGATAGATTCTAATTCCTGAAGTGAGTGAGGCTTCGTCTGCCAGGCGAGGAGGATCAGGCTTGTAACTTCTTCCCAAGGGAGGTATGTTTTTATGAGGCGGCCTTCATCTGTGGGTTGAGGCTTCCTGTACATCCCTTTTGGATGGAGCTGTTAGACCATTTTGGTATCGCTCCTAGGCAGCTTATGCCTAACTCTTGGAGAATTGTGATCAGTTGTATGGGGATATGGCTAGCAGTTGTGGACGGTGACATGCTCAAAGTTGACGAGCTTGTCTACTTGTATAGTTTGAAAGCGTCTAAGGAGCATGGGTACTATGAATTGGTGCCCTGGGAAAGGAAGACTAGGATCGTCAAGGGCTTACCTTCGTCTTTCAGGCATTGGAAGTCAAGATTTTTCTTTGCGTCTGGGGATGATTTTGAGACCTCCTCGAGTGATATTTGGGGTGATCTCCCAAAGTTACATCGTCGGTGGGGAATCCCGACTTTAGGTGTGTCAATATTTCTTCTCGTCATTTTGGTTCCATTGCGTTCATTGTTATTGCAACTGATTCTTTCACTTCTTTTTTTTTTTTTTTTTTTTTTTTTTTTGTGCAGTTAAGAGACAACCCAAACTTAAGAGTAGGTATAGGGAAAGGGTGCAGAAAGCCATTGAGTATGTGCAGACGATTGAAAATTGGGACGACCTTGTGAATCCAAGGATTCTTGCCTTTTACTATCTTGGACCGGAACCCTCCTCCTTCGTCCTGTGGAATCTTTATATTGAAGGTAAAAAAGGAGTAAGTGTTAAATTCATGGGTATTGATTTTGTCATGATGCCTTGTATTTGCTAACATGTCTTTCCCCTGCAGAGATGATGACGAAATTTAACAAGGATATGTACTCCAAGATGAGGTCAAAGAAGGGCGAGCCTTTGTCCAATATAGGGAAGAAGACGGTGCATGTCACTGGGAAGGGTACCTCCATCTCTCCAGCCATTCATGTCACTCTTGTCACTTCTGGTGCCGTGGCAACGAGGACGGCTTCTCCCTCGACTTTAATCGAGGAACTCTCCACTCCTGCCTCCAAGAGGCCGCGTTTGTCCGAGAGGGAAAAGGAGAAGGTTGTTCCTTGTTCATCCACTATCTGGGATGACGAGAGGCTGGCGGTGGATAGGGCTTATGGGGCCGTGGCTATTGAAGATCTGAAGGCCCTTTTTGGAGTGTCTTTCAACAGCACCACGAGTCGCCATGTCCAAAAGCTTGTTCAAGTGAAGCATTTGGGTATGGCAACCTTCGGTTTCTTTTTCTTCTTTAGCCTACTGATGATTTTGGTTTTTGTTTCAGGTATTGGGGGAAAGTCTCCATATCACCTTTGAGTACTTAACTTAAGAGGCCAAGGTGGCTTCCCTTACATCAAGGATGGAGGCCTTGGAGGCGGAGAACTCCACTCTTAAAAAGAACCTGATTGACTCCATGGGCGAGGCTACTGACTTGAAAGAGAAGGTGAAGACTTTGAATGACGATCTCAGAGCCGAGGGCCAGTTGACCCTTGAGAAGGACGAGGAACTTCTGGGTGCTAAAGAGAAACTGAAGACCATTGCTGCTAGGTCCGTTGAAGCCTTCCAGACCACGGAGGAGTACAACACAGTCCTGTTCAACTGGTACTTCAAGGGTTTCGAGCTCCTAAGGAGATACCTCGTCAAGCATCCTTCTGGATTGGACCTGGAGGGTCTGGATCTAGAGGAGGTCGACCAGGAGATGGCTGCTGACGAGGCCGCTCAGTCCTCTACTGTCCAGCCTGACACCTCCGAGAATGCCCTCGTTGATGATGCCCATGATGGTGCTACCTCTGTTGTTGAGCCTTGAAATTTTTTTTTTCTCTTACTATTTTTTTTTTTTTTTTTTTTTTTTTTGGGTTTTGTAATTCTAATTTCGTGACAATTTCTATTTTAAGAACATCACTTTGGCCCAACGTTTATAGGTCTTTAGTTGTAAAATCAGTGGAATCTGTCCATTGTTTTTGGGCTTTAATTAAATTCATGGCTATGTACTTACTTGTTTCTGTGATTTGCACACCTATTGCCTTTTTGATGCGTCAGTAATTTGGGCTTGTTACTTAGAAATTCGTAGCTCCTTCTAGATAATTCGTTGGTAACTTACATTCGTCTAGGTAGAATCTTGCTACCCAACTATTTTTTGAGTTTGGTTCTCTTTGTTTCATCAGTAACTTACATCCGTTGAGGCGGAATCTTGTTACTTAGCCATTTTTGAGTTTGATTCTCTTGGCTTCGTCGGTAACTTACATCCGTCAAGGCGTAATCTTATTACTTAGCCATTTTTGAGATTAATTCTCTTAGCTTCGTCGGTAACTTACATCCGTCAAGGCGGAATCTTGCTACTCGACTAGTTTTGAGATTGGTTATCTATTGGATTCATCAGTAACTTACATCTGTCAAAGCGGAATCTTATTACTTAGCTTACAACTGACTAAATCCTGTGGACACTGAGATATTAGTTGAACAATTCCTTTATTAACTTAGGTATGAATACATTTACTAGTTATATCTATTGGCGGTACTTCTTCAAGTGCTCAATGTTCCATGGTCTTGGGAGTCTCTGTTCTTCCAGGGTTTCTAGGTGATAACTTCCTTGCCTGGAATAGTGAACGACTTGGTAAGGTCCTTTCCACGTGGGGCCAAGTTTTCCTTGGGCAAAGTCTCTTTTAGCCGTAGTGACCTTGCGTAAAACAAGGTCACCTATTTCAAGTCGTTTGAGATTTACCCTCTTGTTGTAGTATTCTTCCATCTTTTGCTGGTACTTCGTCATCTTGTTGGAAGCTTTGTCTCTTACTTCATCCAAGCAGTCCAGGTTGATTCGGAGTTGGTCGTCATTGCTTTCTTCGTGGAATACTTCTCGCCTAGTGCTGGTGACTCCTACCTCGACTGGGATTACTACCTCAGTGCCATAAGTGAGCCTAAAAGTGGTTTCCTATGTTGGGGTTCTCGCTGTAGTTCTGTAGGCCCATAAGACATTGAGCAATTCGTCTGGCCAGGCACCCTTCGCGTCATCCAGCTTGGTTTAAATAATCTTCAGCAATGTCCGATTTGTCACTTCCGCCTGACCGTTGGCCTGTGGATGTCCTAGGGATGAGAATTGGTTTTTGATGCCTAGGCCTGAGTAGAAGTACTTGAAGTTTTAGCTGTCGAACTGCCGCCCATTATCTGATATGATCATCCTTGGGATCCCGAACCTGCAAACTATACTCTTCCACACGAAGCTTCGGATACGTGCTTCAATGATTGTTGCTATTGCCTCTGCTTCAACCCACTTTGTGAAGTAATCAATTACAACTCGTAGGAACTTTACCTGACCTTTACCTAGGGGTAGTGGGCCGACGATATCGATTCCCCATTGTATGAATGGCCACGGGGATGATATTATCGTTAGTTGCTCTGCCGGAAGTTGCTAGACGTTCTCGAACCTCTAACACTTGTCACATTTCTTGACGAGTTCAACTGCATCTATCTACATAGTTGGCCAGAAATAACTTGTTCGAATGATCTTGCTTACCAGGGATCTAGGATCAGCATGGTCCCCATAAATTCCTTCATGGACTTCGTTTCGGATGTATTTGGCTTTTTCTTCATCGACACATTTCAAGTAAGGCATAGAGAAGCCTCTCTTGTATAGGGTGTTATTTAGGATCGTAAATCTGGTTGCTCTATTCTTGACCTTCTTGGCCTCCTCGCCGTCTTAAGGGAGGTGTCCATCCTACAAAAAAGACATGATCGGAGTAATCTAGCCATCTGTATTTTGGATCGAGAACGTTGGGACTTCTTCAATGCTGGGGTGTTTCTGGATCTCTATAACCAAGCTGCTGCTTGACGACCCTTCTTCTGACGATGCTATCTTTGAGACCTCATTTGCTATCATATTCTGGCCTCTAGGGATTTGTTCAAATTCTACTTTACCGAATTCCTGAGTCACACGCCTTGTCAGCCTGAGGTATTTTTGCATTCTTTCCTCTTTTTCCTCGTACTCTCCCCTTATCTGCCTGGTCACTAGTTTTGAATCGTTTTGCACCAACAAGTTCTTGGCTCCAAGCATCTTTCCAGGTCTCAGCCCTGTCAATATTCCCTCTTACTCAGCCTCGTTATTGGTGGCTAGGAACTATAGCTTAACTCCGTACTTGAGCACGTCTCCATCAGGTGTGGTTATGACTACCCCCACTCCGCCCTTTTTTTGGACTGACGAATCGTCAGCTTGTAGCGTCCACCGTTCAACCTCATTAATAGGATCATCCTTGTTTGAAAAGGTAAATTCAACGACGAAGTCTACCAAAACCTGTGCCTTAATGGTTGTCTTGGGGCGATACTCGATGTCAAATTGGCTGAGTTCAATTGCCCACTGGACCATCCTTCTGGCTGCTTTAGGTTTGTTCATAGACTTTTTGATAGGTTGGTCATTACCAGGATAGGATTTGCATGAAAGTATTGTCTTAGTTTGCGCGAGGCTACTATTAATGCGAACACAATCTTTTTGATCCTCGGGTACTTGGACTCAGCTCTTGGGAAGGCTTGGCTGACATAATAAAATGGGAGCTGTCTCTTACCTTCTTCTCGAATCAAGGCTGCACTCACGGCCGTGACTAATACCGCCAAATATAGATGTAGATTTTCCCCTTCTTTGGCTAGGCTTAGGAGCGATGGATTACTCAGGTAAAGATTGAGTTCTTAGAATGCTACCTCACATTCATCGGTCCATTCGAAAGCCTACTTCAAGGTTTTGAAAAAGGGCTGGCATTCATCCGTTGCTCTAGAGACGAACCTGTTCAGCGTCACGATTCTTCCCGTCAGCTTCTAGACTTCTTTGACAGTTTTGGGTCATTCCATATTGATTATGGCTTGCACCTTCTCCCGGTTTGCTTCTATTCCTCTTTGGGATACCATGAATCCCAAGAATTTCCCTGAAGCTACACCAAAGACACACTTGCTTGGATTCAGCTTCATCTGGTACTGTTTGAAAGTGGCAAATGTCTCCTTCAAGTCGTCCAGATAGGAAAGCTCTTCCTTGCTCTTGACGAGCATGTCGTCCATGTATACCTCCATATTCCTACCAATCTGTTTTCTGAACATCTTGTTCACAAACCTTTGATAAGTGGCTCTTGCATTCTTTAAACCGAAAGGCATTACCTAATAGCAGTAGAGTTCTTGGCTCGTGATGAAAGCATTTTTCTCCTGATCTTCTTCGGCCATTTTTATTTGGTTGTATCCCTAGAAAGCATCCATGAACATAAGAAATTTATGTCTAGCTGTAGAATCCACAAGTTGGTCTATCCTTGGTAGAGGGAAACTATCCTTCGGGCATGCCTTGTTCAAGTTCGTGAAGTCCACGCACATTCTTCACTTCCCATTTGCCTTCTTTACTAGGACGACGTTCACGAGCCAATCAGGATAGTATACTTCTCGGATGAAGCCTACCTCCAATATGGTAACTTCGTCTGTAACTGCCAAGTCCTTTTTTGGGGTAAAGACTCTGCATCTCTGCTGGACGGGCTTTCTCTTGGGGTTTACTCTCAACTTATGTTGAATGACTTCCAGAGATATGCCAGGCATGTCCTCGTGACTTCACGCGAAGACATATAAGTTCTCTTTAAGTAATTGTATGAGTTTGACCCTCATCTCAGGACTTAGCTTCATCCCTATCCTCGTCGTCTTGGTTGTCTCCCTTTTAGCTAACTTTACTGTTTCTAGGGCTTCTTCCTTATCTTCTTCCTTCTCTTCTATCATCCATGTATGGTTTTTCCTTGCAGCTAAAACGGCTTGGTAGCATTCTCAGGCTAAGACTTGATCTCCTCTTACTTCGCCGACCCCATTATCCGTTGGGAATTTTACTTTCAGGCAATAAGTGAACATTACCGCCTTCCATTTATTGAGCATGGGCATTCCGATAATGGCATTGTAGGATGAAGGACAGTCCACCACCAGGAAGTCTAGCTGACAAGTCAATTGCCTCGGGTAGGTCCCTACTGTTATTGTTAACGTCACCGTGCCTTTGGGATATACCCAGTCTCCACTAAAACTAACGAGTGGGGATTCAAATGAACGCAGCCTTTTTGGATCTAGATTCAGTTGCTAACAAGCAGGGGGTAGATAATGTCTGCAGAACTACCATTGTCCACAAGGATCCTCTTGGTATTGAATCCCTCTATGGTTAACATAATGACCAAAGGGTCATTGTGTGGCTATTTCACTCCTCTGGCATCTGCTTCATTGAAAGACATATCCTGATCTGTCCGTCTTTGCTTAATTGGAGGCATCATATGGATGCTGTTCACCTATCTTTAGCATGCCTTCTTAAGGGATCTAAATGACCCTCTAGTGAAGGGCCCCTCTGCAATCGTCGCTATCTCCCCGATCACATCCTGCGCTGGTTGGGGATGACGATTGTTTTTTCTGGACGAGGATTCTTGTTGGTTCTTATTGATGTCTCTGGATTTACTGTATTCTCCCTTCTTCACATATTTCTATAGCTTCCATTTCCGTATCAACTCTTCTATTTGCTCCTTGAGGTCCCGATAATCTTCCATGTAATGGCCATGATCTTTATGAAATCGGCAGTATTTAATCTTGTCACGAACGTTAGATGACGAATGCAATGGTCTTGGCCATTTGAGATAGTGCTCATCCTTAATCTGCGCTAAAATTTTGTCAACGGGCATAACTAGAGGGGTAAACCTTACCGTTCGAGGACCTTAATCATCTTTCCTTCTATTCCCATCACTAGCCCGACGATCTAGACGTTCCCTCTTTTGCCCCCTACGTTCATTGCCCTTCCTTCCTACACTTCCAGGCCTTTCCACGTTACCTATGGCTGCTAATGCATCTTCAGTGTTCATATACTTCTGCGCTTTTAGGAGCATCTCTGCCATCGTCTTTGGAGGATTCTTCGCAAGTGAAGCTACAAGCTCCCTGGATCTCAACCCCACCTTGAAAGTCGTCAGCTATACTTTGTCGTCCGCCTTGTCTACCTCTAAGGTCTCTCGAGTAAAGCATTTCACGTATCACCTCAATGTTTCCTTTTCTCCCTGTCTAATGGTGAGCAAGTAATCTGCTGGCCTCTTTGGATGCTGCCCCCCAATAAAATGACACAAGAAGGCACTACTTAGCTGCTCGAAGTTGTCAATGGACGATGTTGGCAACTTGGCGAACCATTCCCTAGTTGCTCCTTGGGGAGTAGTGGGGAAGGAACGACATAGTATCTCATCAGGGGGTTGCTGAAGACCTAACGTCATTTTGAATGTGTTGAGGTGATCCTGAGGGTCCTTTAATCCATCGAACGACTCGAGCTGAGGTAAACGAAATTTAGACAGCACTGGATGTTCGAGGACTGCTATAGTGAAAGGCGAATTTGTGGCCCTTATCATTCTATCCACGCTCCGGTCCGTTTTCTCCTTGATGGCATTCCTTAGCTAGTCCATCTCTTTCCTCATCTCTCAATCCTTCATTTCTAGATTTTGTCTGGTAAGTTCCTCGACAGTGGCCGCAAGAGCTTGGATTTGTTGAACCAAGGCTGCGGGATCTTAATTGGATTCCATCTGAATGTAGAAGTCGGTGGAAACCACTTCTCCAAATATGAATATGAAAATGTCGTTCCCCAAAAACGGCGCCAAACTGATGAAGTGTAAATTCGTCAGTCCAAATAAAGGAATCCAAATGGAACCAAACCTTCCCTCCTACTGGTATGAGAACGGTAGGGAAGACTTCCTGGAGTGGTCGCTGGTGTGGCGACTGCCAAAGCACCTCCGACGCTTAAGTCAGTATCAAGAAGATCTTATGAAAAGACAAAAAAAATTGGCTGGATAATAGGTAGCTTATTGTGTATCTCTCTTACCCCCGGCTTGTGTTTATGGTGGCTTTATATGTGTTTCTCTAGCCCTTAGCCGTTGTGGCAGTTGTTGTGGCAGTTGTTGTGGCTTTAATGCCTCTTTTGGTAACGCTTCCTGCTAAATAATGGTGCTTTAATTCATCCTCAACGGGTAGTACAACTGGTTTTGCCACTGTTTGGGGCATTATTGGTGATATTGAATGACCCTGCTGCCTTCATGGTCACTTGCCTTCAACTTTCCTTGTCTGTCTTGCTTTCCTCGTCGGTAATCGACTTCGTCAATCCCATCAATGCCACTAGATCAACATGGGTATATCTCATGAAATCCAAATCTGAAACTAGGCCTTTATTGATTTCTTTTTACAAGATGATATATACACAATTTCATACTTATATCAAAGCCATTAGGATTGATAATGCTTAAGAGTTTTTCTTAAAAGACTTTTTTGTTGAACATGGAATTCTACATCAGCATTCATGTGTTGCCACTCTACAACAAAATTCAGTTGTGGAAAGAAAAAACCAACACATTTTGAACATTGCAAAAGCATTAGAGTTTCTGTCTAATGTGCCTATTTCTTTCTGGGGTGAATGTGTTTTGACTGCTGTCTATATCATCAACAAATTGCCTTCTTCCACTCTAGGAAACAAAACACCTTATGAGAAGCTTTATAACAAAATCCCATCTTATAATCACTTAAAAGTTTTTGGTTGTTTTTATTTTTTGCATCCACTTTGACTCGTAATAGATCTAAATTTGATCCTAGATCTATTCCTTGTGTTTTTCTGGGTTATCCATTTGGTGTTAAGGTTACAAATTGCTCAATTTGGCAACTAAGAAAATTTTTGTTTCTAGAGATGTTATCTTTCATGAGACTGTGTTCCTTTTCATTTCATCCACTTATTCTTCTTCACCTCACTCCACCATCACTTTACCTCATCTTTTTCCCTTTCTAAATACTTCCACTAATTCTTTGCCTTCTGCATCTCAACCTACTTACCCTTCATCTACTACACCTCATACTTCTAATCCAACTCATGATTCTGACATCCCTCCATCACTTCTTGATTATGATTTGCCTATTCCTAATTTTAATCCTTTGTCTAGCTCATCCCTTCCCTCACCTAGTGATTCTATTTCTACGTCTTCTAATTTCCCTCTTCCTTCACTAGTCTCTATTTCTAATCCCACTGAGCAGCTATACCCTCTACCTCATCCATTCCAAATTTAAGAAAATCTACCAGAATCACTAAGCCTCCTTCTTATTTTCAAGATTATAAGTGCATCTTTGTTGTTAATGATCAACTTGATCATTCCAGTCCTGCCATCAAGTCTGGTTCTTCCTCAACCATCTCAGATACTAAATACCATTTATCCCATTATCTTGATTCATCCAACCTGTCTTCATCCTATGCTCATTTTTTTCCCTTATTACTAATGTTTCTGAGCCCAAGTTTTAGCATGAGGCTGTCAAAGATCCTAAATGGCAAGATGCTATAGCTATTGGGATTGCTGCATTGGAATCTAATCAGACCTGGACTCTCACCCCCTTACCTCCTCATAAAAAGGCTATTGGATGCGAGTGGGTGTATAGAGTGAAGTATAAGGTTGATGGATCAGTGGAGAGGTATAAGGCAAGACTTGTGGCTAAGGGCTTCACCCAATAGGGAGGTTTGGACTTCACAGAAACCTTTTTCCATGTAGCTAAAATGACCACTGCCAAAACCTTGCTTGCTATATTAGCTGTGAGAGGTTGGCACCTAATTCAGCTTGATATAAACAATGATTTTCTTCATGGTGACCTTCATGAAGAGGTTTACATGTAGCTGCCTCAAGCTTTTCACAGCAAGGAGGAGTATTTAGTTTGGAAGCTTAACAAATCCTTGTATTAACTCAAGTAAGCATCAAGATAGTGGTACTCTAAATTTTCATCTACCATTCTAAAGTGTGAGTTCAAGCAATCCAAATTTGATTGCTCTTTATTCACTAAGAAGTTCAATCATTCATTCATAGCACTTCTAGTTTACGTTGATGATATCCTTATTGCAAGTAATGATGCTTATGATATTGAATAACTTAAAAGTTTTCTTGGATCAAGAGTTTAAGCTGAAAGACCTTGGAAACCTAAAATACTTCCTTGCTCTTGAAGTGGCTAGATCAAAAAAAGGAATTTCTTTATGTCAAAGGAAGTATGCTTTAAAAGTGCTCAAAGATGTAGGCATGATAGGATGCAAGCCTAGCAAGGTTCCTATGGAGCAAAACTTAAAGTTGAGCAAATTTCATGGGGAGTTGTCACTTGAGCCTGGTGTTTATAGAAGATTGGTTGGTAGGTTGTTGTACCTCACCATCACCAGACCAGACATCACATACTCATTGTACAAACTAAGTCAATTTATGTCAAAACTAAGAAAACCTCATCTGGATGCAACCTATAAGGTATTACAATACATAAAAGGGAGTCCTGGTTTAAGGTATTCTTTTATCATCTAGATCAAATTTACACCTAAAAGAATTTACGGATGTAGATTGGACATCTTGTGTTGACACTAGAAGATTAACCACTGGTTATTGTGTCTTCTTAGGTAATCTCTAGTTTCATGGGAATCTAAGAAGCAATTTATAGTCTCTAGATCTTCTGCTGAAGAAGAATATAGGGCTATGGCAATGACAATTTGTGAAATGACTTGGATATTGGCTTTGTTGAAAAATTTGGAAGTTTGTCATCCAAAACCTGCAATGCTTTTCTGTGACAAACAAGTAGCCATATACATTGGTGAAAATCCTATTTTTAATAAAAGAGCTAAAAATATAGAGGTAGATTGTCATTTGGTCAGAGTCAAGGTGCAAGATAAAGTCATTAGGTTGTTCTTCACTCCTACACATTCACAGTTAGTAGAGCTGCTCACAAAGGCTCTTAGTGGTCAACAATCGAAAGCTCTACTTACCAAGATGAGCATTGTGAATATACATAATTCTAGTTCTCATCTTAAAGGGGAGTATCAAAGTTGTACAGATCAGAAAGGAAGAAAAGAAATGAAATAGAGAAGAAAGAAGCAGAAAGAAGATTATTAAGCTTTAAACGACAGTAGCATGTTATACTGTTAGCTAAACTACAAGTTTCTTAGGAGTTTATTTATGTAAGCTTCTCTAACATGTGCCATAACTAACTGTTACACATGCTGTACCTGATCTCGCATAAGTTGGGAAGTTAGTTTATGTCCTGGTTTTGTATAAAGTCTCTTTTAGTGTATAGATTCATTCACTTAGTTCAATACAATTTTTCATCAATTCCATTTTCTCTCTAGCTCTCATGTTAGGTTCTAAGACTTTAGGATCTAAATGTATTAGAACTTCAATGTGTAATGTTGGTAAACCATGATTAAAAGTTAGAGTCTAGTTTTAGGCTGCTCAAAGTGTTTTAATTGTAAAATTGGAATCGAGTGTACTATAGGATTTATTGGACTAAATCTGCAAGGCTCGATAGATCGAAGCTCGTGTAGATTTTTTTTTCTATAGAATTTTCCAACTCAGCCCAAGCCCGTTTGACATGTAGGGTTTTATGTTTTATGTCTCATATAAATAGAAAAAACCCTAGCCATGTTTTAGTGGTTGTTAATATGCTGTATGTGTGAATTTCTTGTGAGATCAAGAAGTGTTTACCTTTATACATACTTAGAGCTTAAAGAACTTAGTGATCTCTTCGGTTGCTATTTCAAGAACTTAAAGAAAAACACAAGTGTACTTATGGATGCTGAGGATCTGAGAAAGAAGTAGTCCGTGGACTCGGAGCTGTCACGTGGTCATGGTAGTAAGTTTTCTACTCGAGGTAGCAACAGGATGTTAGTGGTCTAAGTCACTATTGTAAAACTTCAATTCTTTCATTGTGAATCTTGTTTTACCTTGAGGATAGTTAGGTTAAATTCTCCCCAGGTTTTTTACCGATTTGGTTTTCTTGAGTTATCATATCGTTGTGTTCTTTATTTTTTGCATTGTTTTCTTGATATGATTTACTTGTGTTAACATAGATTTGAATAATTTACCTAAGTAATCACTTGGCTAAATAACTAGGTTAAACAACTTGTGTTTTAAGGGGTAAAAACCGTACATCTCAGATTTCTTCATTGAATCCTCTGTACTCTGACCGTACGTTGTAAATATATAGAAATGGCTCATGGCAGGGCTTAAGTGCTTAACGAAGTAAGTTTAGAATGTGAAAAAACTATAGGAGTAACCAAGTAACGGGAAATGTTATAAATTGATAGATTTGACAAATACGAGAATGTGGAATTGTTGTGGATCCCACCATTCCTTACAAATCAAACTAAAAAGTCAATTTGGATGAGTTGTGCTAGGACCACGTAAATGGCCACAACTCGCCAACGCCACAACTCGCCACGTGGGCGAGTTGTGGCCAATGTTGTGACCATTTATGTGGTCCTAGCATAATTCATTTGGATTGGATCCAAGTAATACGGAAACCAAAATGTTTTAGGGAGGATCTTGATCTTTCTTGGACTTAGCCCTCACTTTTAACTTTGAAGCCAAGGGTAGAGTAGATTCCCACGTATCCGTTGAGATTCCAAGATTTAGACCAATGCCACTAGAAAAGTTGGGGAGTCTTTCTTTCTTTTGGCAATCATATCAAACTCTGTCGACATGTTCTCTTCCATTCAAAGGGAGAGAGAAGGAGCTACCTTTTATATGTTGTCTCTCTCAAGGGTCAACGTCAAAGCTCTTGCTACAGGGTTTAAAGGAATACTGTTGGAGATGTTGCTTTATTTTCAACTCCACTTCGCCTTCAATGATGAAACTATGGAAAACAATTTTTGAAGAGAGAAGGTTACTCTCATTCATTACTTATCCATTGTAACTATCAAATTTATATAAAATTAAAATAAAAAAAGAAAGTTCAATTACTTGTGTAGTACAATTTCAAGATTTGAAGGAACTTTTTCCCACAAGAATGAAGAAGATTTTAGATATAAAAATGTTCTATTCTGTTCTTTTTCTTCCACTTTATCGTTCACACTTTTTTTCCTTTATTTTGTTAGGAAAATAAAAAGGATTTATAGTATACTGTGGTTCGTGAAATATAAAATAGAACATTAATAATAATACAAAAACACTTTACTTAGAATTTTGTTATAATGATTTCAATATCCCTCCGTAAACATTCTCAAAACCCTTACTTGTTTCCGATAAGGAATCATGGAAATTACTAAACCATCCCATCATGCTAATTTTTTGCCCCTTCAGGTTTTTTTTTTTTGAAGGGAGAATATTCATCCAATGTGCTGTCGCTCAATCCTTTCATGTGCGTAATGTTTACTGATGATAACGATTGCATGATCAGAGAGAGAGAGAGAGAGAGAGAAAGCCAGTCCATCTTCAATGCCGCCCTTTCACTTTGGAATCACATGATGTGGAGTGACGAATGGTCTAATGATTGAAGAAGGCAATATGAGAGTGGTGCATGTGGTCCTATATATTCAAGAGAGAGCCTTTTCCATCTCAACAACATTCCTTTCTTTTAAACTCTCTTCCCATCCATCCTAATGCTTCTGACGACTTGTCATGTTCTTAATTCTTATTCACACGCTCGCGCGCCTGCATGTCTTGCCCTTTTCAACTACGTAATAAAGTAGTAGATCCGTTTGCATACCACGTTCTCATGGCTTTCTCCAGATTTTTAGGAATTCGTCTACATTAAGCAAAAAACTCTTTTGGCTTTGGACCTCGTGCCAAGAAGATTAGGTCAAAAATGGCATAGGACTAGATTTACACTTAAGAAAATACAGTCAGTTTAATCAAGCCCCTCTAGACCAAGTGAACCAATTGATTGCCACGCTCGTGAATGCAACACCATAGGAATTGTGAACAATTAAGTATTGAAGTTAACACGTTTGGAACTTTTGCATCCAAACATTCTTTAAAAGTGTGCTACTTTTTGACTTAGTATATATTGTTGTCGATTTCTTTTGATATCTTCATTTTTTTTTTTTTTTTTTGATGAACCTTTTGATATCTCTTGATGTAGGGTCCTGTTTGGTGATTAAACTTTTAGCCCATTTAATATTTATTATTTATTATATTAGTTTAGTTTAGTTTTAGTTTTAGTGTTTTTTTTTTTTTTTTTTTAATTTTATTTTTAAAGTTTTTGGGTTTCGTTGTTCTTAGGCTAAACTTGTTTGAGCTTTATAGCCATTTATTATTGTTAGGACTTTTAGCACATTGGGAGTCCAGCTTTATTTTATTTTACTTTTAGAAAGCTACTTGTTTTAATTAGTGTTGGGAAATTTAAACCCGGATTGATAGAATTAATCAGGTTTAAAATCAAATTGTTAATTAGATATATTATAAATAGTCCTTATTTAAACAACACAACATCAATATCATGCATGGTGGAATGATAAATAAGACAAAATATAATTACCCAAGAAAACCAATTAAACAAACTACTTTCACATTAAAAAACTTGGGGAGAAACCCTCCCAAAAATCAATCTACTATAGTAAAGAGAAATTTAAGATCTAGTAAAACAATTTATCCCTAGACTCTTTAATCTTAGTAGATGAACTTATAGTAGAAACATTTTATCACATCAGAATCTTTGAACTCTAAATTCTTAATATATGAACGACTTCACAGATGATGTACTTGTAATCACAACCAGAACCTATGACTGACTCTAAGAACTTCTTAAAGGTTTTCTTCACAACATCAATTCTATGGTGGTTGCTATGTCTTCAATTTCTTCACCAAACAAACTTCATACTTACTTTGAAATTCTTTTGTATGGTGAAATTGGGAGAACTAAAATTACAAAAACAATAGCCACAAAAATAGTGTTTCTCTCTCTAAAAAGATTAAGGTTTTTAATAACACTCCAAGAAAAGGTATAAACTTTGAGAAGGAACCTGAGACCTTTTTAGCACTTGCTTGTGAGGATATAAATTGAAATAGTTAGGACAAGTGTGACTATAAACACCATAATGGTGACTATAGGCACTCCATTTTGTTCTGACCTATACTTGAACCTCCCAATCCCAATGATGAGAAAATTATTCATTACCAAAATAATCAGCATCGTGTGTGGAGCCCAATGAGCAGATAAACCTAAAAGTGACCCAATACACAATCCAAGCCCAACTATGACCCAAGAACCAAGCCCAATAGCCAATTTTTGACCTAATCTTGCCGAGGCTTACAACAGGTACATACGCCAGGTATATGATGCATACGCACCCAATTTGTGGCGTATGCACCTTTTGGATAGAAGCCTCAAATTACTCAATTTCCATTTTGGTGAAAGGCTAGGGCAATTAGCTTGATTAACTGGTTGCTCAAATGGCTAACCTAACCCTACACCTCAATTTTTTTCTATATAAACCCCCACTTTCACCATCCAAAGGGTCCAAATTTTTACACCTACAGAAACTCTGCTGCAGTACCTCCAAAAACTTTAACCTAAGAGTTTTAGGCTAGAAGGGTAGAAAGGCTGAGTATTGGATTGATCTTCAACCATTTTCGGTTAGAAGATAGTCTCCTACTTATTTGTGTTCAAAACTTCTAGTTGGTTCAAGCTTGCTAGCATACCATTTAGAGTCATTTAGCCAACCCTAACCAAATATGGCCCTTCATAGAATAAAGAATATTGGTTCTACCTTGTTCCTCCAAAGAGTATTTGTATCCTTTTTTAATTGTGATCAAGCCGACGTGGTTGCCTACGTACCTCCTTTTTAGAAGGATCAAGTCATCATATAGTTCAAGAGACATTGTGCCTATTTTTCTTTGTTTTTTCTTAATTTTGGCCTAGATCGCCCTTTTGGGTTTTCAATCCAACAGGCTCCCTCACTCAAAATCTTTTAGCTCTCCTTTTGCATAGACTGCCCTTTTGAATTTTCAATTCACCATTTCTTTTGTAGGTAAAAAAAAAATATTATGCATAGTACTGAATTACATTTTTTGAATTCATAGGCATCTGGAATTCTTCCCCGCCCACATCAGCTAGGATCAGGGCTCCTCTTGAGAAGCTTTCTTGACAACATATGGCAAGTAGGGGCAAATTTCCCTCTTGGTTCTGGCAAAGCAGTATTCCTCTTCATTAATACCAGGTCACTCTCTTCGAAATGTTTGGGACAAACTTTCTTGTTAAAAGCACAAGTTACCCTTTGTTGATACAGCTATCCGTGACAAATGATAGTCATGCGTTTTTCATCAATCATGTTCAATTACTCGTAATGGGCTTGGACCCATTCACCTTCTTCTAATTTGGTTTGAGGCAGTAATCTGAAATATGGTACTTCAACTTCAACCAGCAGTACGACTTCCATCCCATACCTAAATGAATAGGGGGTAGCATCGGTGGATGTTCTGACAGAAGTGCGATAAGCACAGAGTGCAAAAGGCAGTAGCTCATGCCAATCTTTGTACATGTTGGCATTTTTGCCAATATCTTCTTCATGTTCTTATTGGTTGCTTCTATGGCTCTGTTCATCTAAGGGTGATATGAGAGGAATTTTGGTGCTCTATTTTAAATTGTTGACAAAGTTGTTGAATTGACCTTCAATCCAAATTGGCTCCATTATCTGTTATGAACTTTTCTGGGATAACATAGAAAAATATGATGTGTTTATTGATGAATCGAGCTACTACTGCTTAGGTAATATTTTTGTAAGATGCAAGGAGCAACTAGCATTAGTGTATCCTGATACACTAATGCTAGCCTTCCATTTTTGTTACCTTATCAGTCTTTTTTTGTCTTTTTCTAATTTTTGGCCTAATCTTCGTGTTGTTGTTTGGAGACCTTTTCAAGCTCTATTTTCTTCATATTTTATATGTATGGAAAGCTCTAGATGTCTAATTTCCAACAATTTTGGCCTCATTTGATTTGGAGATATGTTGTTGAGAAATTACACTTGGAAGAAAGGTGACGTATTGTTGAAAAATTTAATGAAGTTTTTCCTTGAAAAATTCATATCTTCCAATCCAAAGCAGATATCGCCAAGCCCTTTTGATGAAAATTAGCTGAGACCTTATTCTTCAAGATGGTCTAGCCCCCTTGTTCCAATTCTTGCCCAATTGGTACAGTTTATTGCACGAAGTTAGGCAAAAAACTGCTAGTTTTTCCTAAAAAAAAGTTACTATTTTTATTACGGTTTTTGGTATTTTGGTGATATCCCATCCGTTTAACTCTGATTTTAGCCCATAAGCCATTGTTTCAAAGGGAAAAATATGCCTTACTAGATGGTCAAAAATTCAACATGATCCAATACTCGGATAAAAAATTGAACTTTTTGACCATAATTGGTTAGGGTATTGGCCTTAATCGCTGTAAATTGACTTTTTCAAATGTTGTGACATTTTGATCCACCACCCAATCATATTGTATTTATTTTTACCTATTTTGGTCTTCAATTCATGATCTTGTACATTTTTTTTTTAATTTTTAATTTTTATTTTGTTTTTATTTTGACATGTTAATCGGAGTCGAACAAAATACGATATCAACAATGTGAAGGCACAAACAAATCAAAAATCTAATCTAGAGTGCAGTGGAAATTAAATTTGACATAATGATTTGTTGACTAATGGAGAAAACCTTCACAAGACAAAAATTCCACCGAGTGAGTTTTAGGTCATTACTCCCAAGAATCCACTAATCAAGAACAAATGGTTACATGTATAAGAAATCCCAAAATACCAACCTACAATTGAACCCTTGCACTAATCTCCAATTAGACTTAATCTTGTAGAGACTTTTTCAATTGCACAAATCTCTAATCTATGACTTGAAGTTTATTGATGGATGCAAAGTTTTTCACTACACACTTGTAAAGTTGAAGTCAACTTGGTTATAAAACCCTAAGGTGCATATGTACACAGCAACTTCACAAAAAGCATGTAGACTCTCTACATGAGTCTTTGTGTATGATGACGACAGTAAAATAAAGCTTTTATATCATCTAGTAGGTTAGAGAACAAAACCCTAGAAATGCCAAGTCATCATGGACCAAAAAACAGATCTGAGATTTCTAGATCTGCGAAGCTGGATAGATCAAGAAGTATCAAGCCTCATTAATTAATTTTCAATAGATAGAGGTATTAAGTCAGGTGTCAAAATTCCTATTTTCAGCTTTTACTACTTCTTTCTTTATGTAGTCTTCATGTCTTCAATCCTACCACTTGAAATACTTCTTCAAAGTATTTGATGATATTCATAAATCCACTTAAATCTACCTAATTATAAATAAAGTGCATTTTGTCATAGAATATGACAATTTTATAAAAATATGATCCTAACATAGAGGAATATATGTTAAGTTGTGTGAAGCAAAGTTTGTTCTTCATTTGGTTGCCAACCATTGGTTAGGCATTGATGATTGCATCCTTTTGTTCTTTAACAGGATCATCTTCCTCCAAAAATCTCCTTCAATCCGTTGACAACCAATCAAAAACATCACGAAAATGTAGCATTCTCAAGAGATGACATTTTGAACTTTTTGAAATGACATTCTGAACTTTTAAATGAAAGTAATTGGAATATCACAATCTTACCCAAAGCCACCTTAGCGGTTGTGCATTTCATCTTGAACTTATGGCAAATGGTCCAGCTATAGAAATTGTGTAATTCCCCAATCGGACGGTTACTGCAATCAATTTTTGGACCACGTACAATAAATGCAGTAAATTCATCAATTCAATGGTCCAAATGATACAGTAGCATGTGCAGCATGTGTACGTACATTGCAGTGAAAGTTGCATCGGGTTGGCGATCGACTTGTGCACTGTAATGTCGGCGTTGTTATCACGTGCTATCTGGACCATGTTAGGTTTTCTTTGTAGGGCAACTCAAAGGTGGTTGAGGGGTTGAGCCTCATATAGAGAATATATTGAAAAGCTAGAGTACCCTTGAAACCTTAGAACCACCCAGCTGTATAATTCTTTCTTGAAGACTATTAACAAATATTGGGTAGGAGAAAATGGCACACACATTGGTCCAACTTGCCAGGCTAGGCATTTTTGGGAATTTATTAAATTTTTTGTGACTGATTACCCCTAAATAAAGAGATGTTGGTGGAAGAAGGGAGTAAATTGTAATATTATCTTAGTCTTTGGGGTCCATATGATCTTAAAGTTTTTCTTAAAAGAAATACTAATAGTAATAATGAAATAGGACATAATTAGTTGAAATAGTAAAATCTTTTATCATCAAAAAAAGATTTGGAATTTGAATTATGCCTTCACCATACATCAAAAATTAATTGTTATCTTGGCATAAAAATAAAGACTAAACACCATAGAATAGATATTATAGATTAAACCTATATATATATATATATACATGAAAATAATAATAATAAAATTTTTTCCTTTCTCCTTTTGTGTGTATGTGTGTTTAAAAAGAAAAACTTTATATATAATATAACTTGTCTCATCATTCTTTAAAAATTATTATTTCTTTTTAGTAGTGTTTTTAATATATTATTATATTTAAATCACGTCCCTTCTCTCTTTGGTTTCCTTTTGTGTGAGTATGTGTTTTTTTTTTTTTTCAAAGGAAAAAATAAGAAAAAAGAAAAAGAAGTAATAATGCAAAGAAGATAGTCGGTGCAAATCAAGGGGCCGTTAAGGTGGCATTATGAGATTTGATGGGGGTCCAGGCAATTATTAGTAGGCCACCATTGCTGGTCCTAAGCGGGATTTGGAAGTGGAACCTTTTGATGTTGATAGTCTCTCTCTCGCTCCATGACTGTCTTTATTCTGAAACCCAAGATTTGATTTGTATATGTTCATCAACTCTATTCGGTCGGAATAAATCCCACCAAAAAGAAATCTCTAGGCTCAAACTTACGCTTCCATTATCCTTTTGCATGAACGGATGAAACAGTACATTATCATGATTACATATATCTTTAGTCACTTTTTTTTTTTTTTTTTTTAATTTCTTATTAGTTCTTTAGGTTATAAATATGCAGTTTTGCTATATACCAATTGTAACATCCATATCCAAAGAAAAATAGGATTTTTTTTTTTTTAAAGACTTTCGAAGGATTCCAAAAAAATAGGAGACTTATGATTCTTGAGGTAAGCTTCGTAGATTTAGTTTTAACTGTTGATCTAATAATTAAAAATAATTAGACCCTAGGTAGCCTTTGAGAATGGGCTTTGATTGAATCCTTGTAGATCTAAATATAACTCTTGATTTTTGAATTTTTCTTTATAAATTAGGGATTTATTATTAGTAGGTTTGGGTAGTTTTTTGTGTTAGGAATCGATATTTTCATTTTTAAAGAACTTTATCATATATCATTGAGAAGACTTTAGAACAACCAGATATAGTACGTTGGAAACCCGAGTAATAGAATTAATTTACGATTCATTTTAGGTTAACTTTGGAGAATTTTAATAGAAGAGTTTGAAAGGAGTATTTGAGTTTCCCTAAATATATAGTATTATAAAATTGTTGGAAATAATGTTTTTGTAAAAATTGACTCAATATTTCACCTGCTTTAAGAAATTGCCTATATTTTATGCCTCACTCAATAATTTTAAGTATATATTGGCGTACGTTTTAAAAAATTATATTTTTTCAAGATAGGATCAAACATGTGGCAAGTTGTGTAAAATTGAATGAAATATTTTAATAAATTTTAATATTTTGAATGTGACATTGAATATGAATTGAACAATATTAAATATGTTTAAAAATCTATTATACAATCTATGTTTTAGACCCTGTCAAAGGGGGTAAATATTGGCTTAAGCAGTAGTTCCTTCGGGAAAAAATTATAAAAAAACGGGTAATTCTAGACAAAGTCAAGTGGATAGAGCATGACAAAATTTGCTTAAATTGTAAGTATATGAATTTAGTATATGTATGACTTTTGATTCACATGAGATTTGGTATTTATTTCACTGAAAAGTATTAATATATGGAATGATGTTGCAAAGCCTATGAGTTTTACAATGATTTTGAAAATTGCTTATATTTTATAGTATAATTGAGCTAAATAGTTAGGAAATTGGATATTTAAGGAGTTGTCAAACTCATCCCATTTCATCTCTTTTTTTTTTTTTTTTAGATTACGAAGAGTAGCAAGTTTTTTAACTTTCAATGCAATGATGGCTCCAAGTTTTCAGGATTAATTGCCATTATAAAACTTAAATGATAGAAAATTTAATAATAAAAATAACTTCATATATTCATCCAAAAAAAAAAAAAAAAAAGACTCAAGCAAATATATAAATTTTTACAATTTCTTTTTACTAGTTTTTTTTTTTTTAATTTTGAAATTATTGCATGATAGTCTCATTATTAATGTTGTAAACTACATCTCTTTCCAAATTTTAGTTCAATAAAATTTTTCTTGGCTCCTTTTTCTTTTTGTTTGTCAAGGCCTAATATATTGTTAAAGGAACCAAAATTAAAGAACAAAGTCTGGTTACAAACTTAGCTGTAGCCTAAAGTTACAATCCTCACTAAACAAATTAAGATGGTTATATATCTTGAAGATCTAACCAATAAATTGCAAGTTTTTTTATGTTTTTAAAACTTCAAATTTTATCCAATCGGATGTTTTTTATTATTTGATCTATAAAATTATTTTTTTATGTATAATTTTAGATTACAAAAACTCGAAATTTAAATATTTGATTGATGACATAACTATTAATATTTTATCTTATTGAAATTTTGTAAGTATGAAGGACACAAGAAGAAAATATAATCCAATAGTAAATTTGTCAAGATTTACATCTAATAAAAAATATTAAATGGAGTTGTAGCCTTAGTCTTCAACTATGTTTTTTGCCAAACTTTGTCCAAAGTTTAATTATATTGGGCACTTGGGCCTAAAAATTTTTAAGGTGGTCATAGATTTTATTTTTAAGGTAAAAAAATCATAAAATTTTTAAAATGTATATATAATAATGAATTTTTTTTCCAAATCAAGGTGGCCCTATGACCACCCTGGCTTCAATGTGAAACAGCTCCTGTTTCAATGTGATTGTGCACCTAATAGGAGTTTTTGAATTTTGAAATAAGGTCAGACATCTTGTGTTAGTATTTATGTTGTTTAGTATTTTATAAACCTAGGGTTTTGAATTTTTTTTTCATTGATACTTGAAGATTGTTTTTGATTTTATTTAATATTTGAGTTAAGTTGTTGCTTTTCAATTTGTCACTGCTTGCTTGTAAGGTGAAAACTTTTTAAGTGTGTGATTGTTGTCATATGTCTAATTTACTCTGGGACATAACATCAAATGTATTTTACCAAAAAGGACCCCAAAAAAAAAAATCCTAATTCAAGTACGGGCCATATCAACTCAACAAAATGTTACGTTCATATATTAGCACTTTGGTAAAATGCAGGATCTATGTTCATAAAATATATTTGCAAATCTGCCTACCAAACCTTCACTACTCTTTGTTCGAGCTCGATCTTTATGAAAATCTGTATATTCAATTGGTCTGGTACTAAAAGACCTGATCATCCCTCTTTGCCAGGCATCTTTCAATAATTGGGTATAGATATGACTTTCTCCATTATAAAAATTTGTCATAACTCATAAATATATGGGACCCCCATACAAGTGTTGACAGGGTTCAAGTTGCGGTGGAGATTGTATAGATCTTCAATAAACAATGGTGGTCCGAGTTAGTGATGAGGATATATAGAAAAGCCAAAAGGCCAAGAAATAGGGCAATGAGAATTAAGATTAATGCAAATCATATAGCATTTAAATCATTGGAAAGATAATCTGCAGAGATACAGGAGAACCTGATGAGGGTCACTTCATCTTCATGGGACCTTTACAATGCCTAGAAGATTTTTCTTTTGCTTTCTTTTTCTTTTCTTTTGAAGCACTTTTTCCTTTTGTTTTCCCCAAAATGAGATATATGATGGTCCCTAGTCACTAGCTTTAAGTTAAGTTAGGTGTGAATGTCAATTCATTTGATAGTTCATTCAGCACATATTAGATAGATATGTTTATATGGTACTCTAGTCATGAGAGTTACAACATGGACAACACATTGGAGAACCAATAATACAAGGTACAATTGATAGAAACATCTTATTTACTATACACTAACCACAAATCCAATTGAAATAATATAGTTTATAACACGCAACACTAAAAGTTTACTGAAATTTTAGAACACCCCATTCCATCTCTCAAAAATTTACCTAAGTAGAGAAAAATGATAATGTACATATACACCCATTGAAACCATGAATTTTTCCCCACCCCTTCTTGTCCCAACTTTCCAAGGTGTATTGTAATTGGAAAGTCAGAATTCACATATATCCTACTAAATTTTTTCCCCTTCCTCGATATTCCTTTAAACAAATGGGGGAACTTTCTTAGCACAAACATTGTGTTGAGCGCTCCATGGAAGCCCATAAGCGTATCCTTGTTAGTGTGTCTCCTTTTCAGTTCATAATTGTGGCAGTAATGCACCAGTGAATGCCATAAGCTAGGTGATCTCAACTTTCCAGAGAGTGAATAATGTTACATACACAAATAATTTCAAAACATTTTTCACACTAACTGAGTTGACAAATTTTTACTGATTCTCATTTAACTTTACCACTGACATCAATTTTTTACTCACCACTAACAACCTTGCATATTAGCTAATGCTATATTTTATTTTTGAGTCTATAAGACTTCTCTTCCAAAGAGGCTCTATATCTTCTGCAATTTTCCTTGCATCGAGAGATGTGCCCAGCAGGCCACGTTTAGTAAATCCCACGGAGTACAGCCCACCTTCGCCCTTCCATCCATTGGGAAATGATTTTCGAGGCAACCCATCTTTGTTGGAAAACATATCACTCTCCTGAGATTAAAATTTCAAGGTTATGAACATGGAGAATATTATTCAATTACAAGTTGCAATTTTTAAAAGAAAAGTACACTTCTTAATCATTCGTATATATTTATTGTGTGGTGTCTATTTTTCTAGATATTTAAAAACAGTTTGACTTTTATATATGAAAAATATATAGTTTAATTTTTTTATACGAATATATAGTTTATTATCCCTTAATTACAACTTACAAACAAAAGCCTATTATGAATTAACTTCATCTTTACCTTTAACCAAGAAGGTACGTTACTTTTGTAACCCGTAGCTAAAATGATGGCATCGAAATTTTCCACTTTGCCATCCACAAACTCCACAGCATGACGTGTTAGTCGCTTTACTGCCTTGCATACCTACACATATACAGTGCGGTAAGAATTATAGTTGTTTCTCTGCTTGAAATGTTAGGAAAAACTTATAAACAAAGCTATATTAATGCATTTGGATAGAAAATGAACCTTGATATTCCCAGTTCTGATCTTAGCGAGGGTTCCAACATCCAATACGGGTGTCTTGCCAGACTTGCTCTTGAGCTCAAGAGGACCAATCTGAGGGCGATTTAGTCCAAATCGAGAAGTGTCCCCAAGCATCAAACGTGACATTAGGAGTAAGAAATGATCCACAAGACGCGTGGGAAGCCAGTTGAGCAACCACATGGACAATCCAAAAGTTGATGTTCCTAGCAACTGTTGGGGCAACACATGCACCTGCACCATGATTCAGAAAAAGACTTGAAACACACACTCAAAATAAAAAAGGGTAAGGGTGGGGGGGTCTTAAAGATAGAGCATGAGAATGAGGCCACTGATTAGTCCCGATCGCTCGTTTCCATGTCATTTTTCCATATCAGAAAAAGAATCTGCAACGCTGACACTAGCTAGTGTGTAGAGAATTTTATACAAAAAAGAAAGTACATAAAGACTTTTTTGCCATAAGATTTTGGGCTACTGACATTGTTGCGCATGCCTACAAGTACCGAGAAAATAAAGAAGCTTGACATTAAAAGATCTTTCTGTAACTATATTGACCGACTTTCGTTTACTTTGGAGAAAAACCCTCAAAAATACAAACCAGTCAAAACTAAGTCAACACCACAGTAGTTACAAAATATAAGATATCTTATTGATGAAAATTAAAAGTTCATTCACTTCCTTTTTATTTTTTTTTTTAAATAAATATCATAGGATTTTAACTAGTAATGTCTCTTCACAATTATTACCCTTCAAAGTGAGAAGAAAATACTAATGAGTTCATGTTTTATGTATGCAAAATTTAAACTCACATAGTGTACTGTTAAAGGACAAAAAATTTTAATTAGTAATTTCTTTTTATCATCAATCAAAGATATTAATAATTCCGTTTCTTATGAGAGTAAAATTAAAGTCCACCCTAAATTTAGCAAACTGAAATCCACCTTAAATTTGTTTCTTATCAATTAATTATATAGGATCTAGTGGAGCAAGAGAAACTTGTTAGTAGGTTTTGCAATTGTAACTGTACATTGACCTTCTCTATCAAAAGTAAATGCTCATTAGAACATAGTAAAAGTTTCTAAGTAAGCTCACCGTATCTCTGACTACGAGCGACGGGCGAGCATTATTGCCGCAGAGATCCAAGCAGACCTCCATGCCTGAATTCCCACATCCGACCACCAAAACACTCTTTCCACTATACTTTTCACCGCTCTTATACACGCTGGTGTGTGCAATAGTTCCATCGAAATGATTCATTCCTTCAAATTGTGGCACAACCTCTTCAGCATTCTCTCCCGTTGCAACTATTAGCCATTGACACACGTATTCTGTCTCTTCCTTTTCTAAGCCAGTGGTCGTAACCCTCCAAAACCCACATATTTGATCAAACTCTGCGCTCACCACAGTTTTGTTAAACACAGGTTGTATGTCAAAATGGTTGGCGTAGTCTTGTAAATAGGAAACAAATTCTTCTTTTGTTGGATAAGTGGGGAAATTTTTAGGGAATTTCATGAGTGGGAGCTCACAGAATTGCTTTGGAAGGTGAAGACGAAGACGGTCATAGGCCCTGTGTTGCCATGTGGAAGCTATGCAATCAGCTCGTTCAAGGATTAAGCTTGGAACATCTCTTTGTTTAAGACAAGCAGCTGCAGCTAAACCCGAAGGTCCAGCCCCAACTATGACTGGTCCTCGCACCAATTTACACCTTGGTTTAGCCATCTTCTCGTGCAGAGGATCATGGACTCGTTTACCTTCAACTTCTTTCATGTATGCCATATTCAGCTAGTGAAAAAGAGCCAAAGGAAAAGGTTTCAGTTTGCAAACAGAATGAAACTTACTTTTTTTCAGACCTTGGAGAGTATACTACTTCAAGCAGCTGCAGCTAAACCCGAAGGTCCAGCCTCAACTATGACTGGTCCTCGCACCAATTTACACCTTGGTTTAGCCATCTTCTCTTGCAGAGGATCATGGACTCGTTTACCTTCAACTTCTTTCATGTATGCCATATTCAGCTAGTGAGAAAGAGCCAAAGGAAAAGGTTTCAGTTTGCAAACAGAATGAAACTTACTTTTTTTCAGACCTTGGAGAGTATACTACTTCACGAAAAAGGAGAAAAGTACTGAAGATGGTGTCTAATTTTGAAAGAGAAATCACTTTTCTTGACATGGAATAGAGCTCGGGAACATGGGCTCCCTCTGTGAGTGTAGAGATTAGGCTGTGATTTTGGGAGAGTTTATCTTATGTTATCCACTTTTATGAAACGTGGGTTTGATTTCTTTTTGTGCTTTGCTCAATGGATGAGAAAACGGAGAGCAAGATGTTTCACTTACACACAAGGAATTGGTAATGATAGGAAAGAAAAAGAAGTACATAACTATGGCATTTGAGTCTCTATGTTAGTAAAGAACAAACATTAACCAATAACAATCCCACATACACAGACCCTTACACACACACACACACACACATATATATAGAGAGAGGGAGAGAGAGAGAGAGTGAGTGAATTATTTTATTTTATTTTATTTTTATATAAAAGGACATTTCCCTACCCTAGAATTCTATCGGCAACGGTGTGTGGTAGTGGACGTGACATGGAGATAGGTCTAAAACCTTTTGAGATTGATGTGAATGCTCTAAAAAAGTTCACATATTGAGATGTTTCATGATAGAAAACAAGCAATCTGATTAACATCATGTGTTCCAAAATCTTATCAAAAATCATCTTGCCAAATCAAGGTCTTGGGATGTTATGTCTATATTTTATTTGATTGTTAAGGTTTTGTTTGGTTGGAGGATGGAAAAGTAAAGGATATAAAATTGTGGGAGATGGAAAAAATTTAGTTTTCCTTCGTGTGTGTTTGGTTGGAATAATGGAAAATTCCTTTTGTTTTGTTGGGAAGAAAAATGAGAATAGAAAATGAGAATATAAATTTACTCTCTCATGCCCCTATTACATACAAAATGACTGGTTTGTGATTTGTACCCGAAAGAAAAATCAAAGAGCCAACCTAGAATGGAGGAGAGGGAAAAAACACTCGGATCCCACCAAAATCACCCCTCCCCCTTCCCCTCCCAACCAAACACACAAATCACAGCTATTTTCTCCTCTACAATTTCCACACTCCAAAAATCACCCCAATTAAACACACACTAAATATTTCATGCAGATCCTCTCTAATCAATATATCATTCTAACTTCCAATATTTTTTTAATGAAATATTTTCTCTCAATAATGAAACCCAAAATGCAACAATTTTTTGAGTATTGCCAATTCTTATCTAGGTCCACTACTGAAATTACATTTTTACCTATTAATAACAGCCAATAACAACTTGTCATTTTAGATTTGTTGTAAAAATATTATGGATGAAGAATTACTCTAATTTTATATTTTCACATGAAAACTTAAGGTGATGTATAGTATGGAAGAATCCACATTATCCCAAGCATCTAGATTTCTGAAAATGTGATGTCTAGCAATCTGAATATCTATGAATGTAACTATTTTTATGTTTACTTTAATTTGGAATCTAGTAAAAATCCTAAGAATATGAGATGCTTATATTTGGTTTATTTCAAAGAATCTTATAAGAATTATTTATTTTTCCCAAAATACCATTTGATTTGTAAACACAATATCAAGTCCTTTATTTATTTATTTTTTTAAACCTTCCTCCTAGTAAATTATGAGAAACAAAATATGAACTACAAAAACTATGGGATTACATTTTTTTTAAATAACATGTATAATACAAAAATAATTATTTAAATTGTCAAACTATAATAATAATTTTTTATATTTTATTTCTAATAGTTAAAGGGTTCGGAGAGTAGGTAAAATTGTCAATTTATACAAAATGTAACTTTATCCAGGCATGTGATGCAGATACCCACATTTTCTTAAAGGAAATCCACATTCTCACAAAAGGACATTGAATGGAATCTAGACACTAGTGGCATCTAATTCCCTTGTGTAATTTGTAACTAAGCTTAAAAATGTTTCAATATTCCCAAGAATGCTAAAACATTACCCCATTCCAAGCCTTTTCTTTCAAGTTTAACCTATAAAATAAAATTTCCTCATCTCATCGAGGAGAGTAAGCATACAAATGAATGTTCATCTCCTTATGGCTTATAGGTAATCATATACTATATGTAAAGTACCATGCTAGATTGTTTTGGTTCTACAGATCGGACAGCATTTTCAGTTTTGAAACCTTAACATGCTTGAAGGCATTACCCAGATCCAACTAAGACTTGTTAGTTTTTAAATCCCTGTAAAAACTAGATTGTTTAACCTAATTAATTAACCAAGTGAATACTTAGGTTTATTATTCAGATCTAAGTTAGAACAAAAACAATTATATCATGTAAAGCAGCGGAAAAAAAAAGAACACAAAGATCTAATGACCCAGGAAAACCAAATTAGTAAAAAACTTGAGAATAATTAGGTTAAATTCTCAAGGTAAAACAGATCCACTATAAAAAAATTTAAGTTTACATAATAAAACTTAGACCACTAACATCCTATTACTACCTGGAGTAGAAAACTTACTACCACGACCACGTGACAGCTCCGAGTCCACGGACTACTTCTTTCTCTTGATCCACAACAACCACAAGTTCTTCTACTTGTAAATTTTGATCTTCTTGAATGTTTTTTGTGCAGTAACTGAAACAATCATCAAGCTCTTGACATCAATCTTGATCTTGATAATCCTAAGTGTATATGAAAGTAAACATCTTTAGATTTCACAAGAGATTTAAACAAACAGCATATCAAAAGCCTTTAGAGAGCTTTTGGGTACAAAAACTGTAAATCTACAAAAGAGGCACAAGATGCACTCTAATCTCTCTTAAAAGCCTTCTATAAACTTACTCAGAGTTTCCTTTATATACTAGAAGAAGTAGATCTGAAATTTTAATCCTTAATGGGCTTGAACTACTGTTGGCCTGAACTTAAAATTCTACAAACCCGTATTTCGATCGGCCGAGCTTATCTTTCAATCGATCGAACCAGATAGTTTTTGAACTATTCTTTCTACAGCTTGTATATTTTTGAATCTTAACTTGTATCACTTTGAGTATTGTCTAATAATACCTATAAACTATAGGATCTATATCTAGACAAATTTGTATTCACGATTTGCCAATTGTTCTAAACTTTTAGAACCTAACCAGACTTACCCCAACTATTTCAATCTAGTGCTCATGTTGATTCAAATAATATGAAAAGAAAAACTAATCTTTGTGGCTTGTAGCCCAACTTAGGCTTTTCTTATGAAGATCATAAGGCTTTTATTACATTCTCCTAATATTTATATTCTATCTATAAAAGGGTACGGGTTCTTGCTAAATCCCCCACCACAAAAGGTGTGGTTTTCTTTAATTTTAAAATGTAGGAGAAGAAAAAGAACACGTGGAGGCATGATGACTTAAATATCAAGCGAAATCATGAAGTATATATTGATCTCTACATTCGCACATGGAAATTAAGGAGTGAGGACATACGTGATTTTTTTTCTTCGGTTTTCGAATTCTTTATATATACATTTATATGTACATATATATATATATATAAACAGCTAATATGCTCCAAAATTGAAAAGATAGGAAGGTTGGAGATTTCACAGATCTTCCAATTGCATAAAGGTGTGGAACCCTTTAATCGTTATGGTCAAAAATATAACTATATATAGCAAAACAATAGTACTACACAGCACAAGAATTTGGGAACCTATTTTATTGAATGTCAAGATAGAATGTAGAGTGATCGAGAGTGGCGTGCAGAGTCCTAATCGTGGCTTCCGATCACAAAATTAAAAGGCCATTCTCGAATCAAGCACTTGAGAAATGACTAATGAGAGGCTTTCGCAACTGTGGATTATTTTCTGTTTCTTTTCGGCTTTTTTTAAGTTTGGATTCCCCAATCATTTATGGATTCTCCACATCAGGTTCGAAGCATTTAGTGGGATAGAAAATGAGAATCGAAATACACTTTTTAAGGCTAATGTGAAACGTCCCCATTGCCTGATCGCAATGCCCATTATGTTGTACTTTGGAGGCAGAGAACCAAGTACTCTCCATTTTAAAGCCCCACGATTTTGGAGAATCTCTTCACTTTATTGGACGTTTTTTCTGCATTGAATTTAACTTCAAACATTTAACTAACAGCATCTTGGTTCTTCTTCTTCCAAGATTCTTTTCCTTCAAAATGCACTTATGTCGCGTGCGTAGAAGATATGGTTTTGTTTTGTTCTCCATATGTTATTTTACTACTTTTTTGAAGCCCACTACCTCGCTGATGCACTGAATAGCATTAATAATTTTCTCTCTCTCTTCTATTTTTTATTTTTTAACTTTTCCTATGTCAGAATATATAGCACAACTTGCTTCTCACTCACCTCAAATGAAATTAAATAGCATAAGGCTATATTTGTTTGGATGAAAATTGATTTTCAGAAAATGTTTTCCGCATTTGCAGGTATTTGGGGTAATTAAAATTATTGACCGTAAAATTTTTTTCATTTTCAACATCACCCAAAACTCATCAATTAAATCTCCACCCCCTACTGTCAGCCACCCAACCACCATCCCCAGCCACCACCACTATTGGTCGTCAAAACTCAATTTTCTTTATCTAAAATTCTCATTTTTTTTATTTATTATGTATGTACTTGAGAAATGAGAAAATGAGGGAAAGTAATAGAAAATATGTTTTTCTTAACATTTTCAAAAACACAACTAAACACTTAAAAATATTTTTTGGAACATTTTCAAAAACGCAACAAAAAGCTTGAAAATATTTTCTGTCAAACTAAACACAACCTAAGTTGCGTCTCTCTAACTCATCCCAAATAAAACCATGGTATGAATATGTAAGGTTGAATTTATTCAATCCTATATTGGCTATATTCCGTACCAAATTTGCTTGTATTTTAGCAATTAGATACCCTGTATTTAGGTGGGAATTATGTAAGGGTTGTGTGTGAGAAAGTGTGAAGAAAACTCAAGATGTGTACACTCAAAGGAGTCTCGCAACTGGCTCTCGTGACTGGCAAGTCGCCAAAGTGACACACATGTGAAGCATGCAGGGAGCTGAAGGGTCACAATAGCTAGAGTACTACAGGACAAAAAATACAGTCTAGCCAGACAGTTATCTCACGACTTAGACTCGCGACTAGTTCCAGTTGCGAGGCCGAGTTGCCAGAATGCCCTGTTTGGATGAAATTTGCCTTTCCACATTCCTCACGTACCTTTCTATAAATACCCTTATACCCACGATATGTTGAGAGCTTCCAGAGAGAATTTTGAGAGAGAAATCTTAAAGAAAAATAAGATTGACTCATTCACAATCTTAATCTTTTAATTCTCCAACCTCTACTCTCACCCATTGTTTTAAAACCGGATCAGGCTGGCCGGTCCGACCTATTCAACCGGGAAAATCGGTTCAGTCCGGTCCAATTAAAAGTCCAAAAACTGGTCAATAACCGGTCCAAAACTAGGAAAAACTGGGGTTGAATCGGAAATTTTGAAAAAAAAATAGTTCGATACCCGGTTCGGTTTTTAAAATCATGCTCACACCCTCTCCATTAACGTACTCTTAAGAGGTTTATTTGTCAAATCCTTGTTTCACCATACCCATATTAGTGAGAAAGTATTTTGGTGCTTGGGCAGTAGTTCAAAGAGGACCAATTCATTTAGTTAATGCAAATGGGTATATTGCAGGATCTAGTAAGCTAGAGAAGACAAGGTTCGGCGTAATCCTATTGGAGAAAGAAGCTTGGAGGGCTTAGGTGCACTGGGTAGATTAGGCTTGAAGCATCTATTGCTATTCATGTATCCCAACTTCATTCTCTAATAGATTATTTGACCGCTTGGAAGGCGGTGGAGAGGTTTTTCTGCCAAGTACTTCAGTTTCCTCTTCAATAACATATTGTCGTGTTATCTTTGTATTTGCATCTCTCTTCCCTTACTCCTTACCTTTTAATTACTACTGTGTTTGTGATTGATTTTGGTTTAGAGTGTTTTATCAATTTGGGTTTAGCTTACATTCATCTTTCCGCACATATATTGTTTAGGTATAAGCTTGTATTGGTAATTTTGTATTTGATGGTCTAAACATTCATTGGTGTTTTGTACGCTAATTGAACTTTTCAGAATAAAATTTTAACCAACCCCTTAAGTCCATGCCAAATAGCTGAATCTTTCATTTTAATACAATACAATTTATATGTAGGTGAGTATTTAACAATTAGTAATGTACGGTATAAAATATGTACCATATGAAATATGTTTCTGTTTCATTCAGTTCAAGATTAATAAATAAATAAAATAAAATAAAAACTTTGTACAAATATGGCATGCAAAATGGAAATGAAAAAACCATGAATAAACATATGTACAGGTACATTACAAATTTTAGATTTTTGAGGGATGATCAAGATAGCGTTTGCAAATCAATTGAAGACGTGTTATTCTTCAATACTCACAGGAAGAAGACAAAGAACAAAGGTTCTTTTTCTCATTTACATTTTTCTAGCAAACCAAACACAAAAAAGTTTGTTTATATTCGGCTATCGTTTGAGTCTCTATCATTATTTGCCTCAATTTTTATTTAATTTTTCTATCTTAGCTGTCTAAGCTAAACTGCGAATTTTTCAAGGCTAATTGAATCATTGCAAACTATAATGTAGTTCAAATTAGAGTAGCAACTCCAAATTTTGATAAATGAAAATTACTAACCTTTGGAAAGAAATTGAAGAGCCTTTGAGTATGCGCATGAGCTTGAGCTAAAGTTTTCTATCTCAAAGAATAAATTTTTTTTAATAAAATCAAGATAATTGTGAGTGGTCAGCTCGAGCTAAAATTGACTTCTGAACTTGTGCTAACTTTAAAATATATGCTTTACATTTCCTTTATGAGAAAGAATCTAATACAAAGCTATTTTCTCAACAATTCTGTCTTCCAACATGGTATGGAATCAAATAAATATATAATCATAAAAATAGATTATTTGTGGCCAAGGAGTATACTTGTATGAAATTTTTAAACTAAATGTTGAAAATAATAAATCATTTTTTTTTTTTTGAGAAACACACACACACACACACATATATATATATAGGAGAAAAATGATGATATAAGAGAATACACTCACACGCCAACACCAAAACTAATTGCGGCAGTTAGTGTCGCGGAGCAAGTGATAAACTTCTTCTCAATATCACACTTTACCAATGTGTGTGTGTGTGTTTTTCTCAAAAAAAAAAAATAATAATAATAAATCATTTGTTGTGCATACTTGCTTATATCTAATAATAGATATGTGAAAATCATGAATTGCTTAAGATTTACTTTCAAGAGTGACAAAATATTTTTAAAATGTGAAAATTTTGGCCAAGAAAAATTTACAAAAAGGTCTTATAAAGCATTGAAAAAAAAATACTGAATTGTTAGAATTAATAAACATTAATTTATATGAATTTAAGGGAATTTTAATTCATAGAAAAAGTAGATGCTTTATCACTTTTATTAATGTTTTCTTAATACACACACCCACACATATATATGTTTACTCGTTGAAAGATAAAAGTGAAGCCTTGGAGAAATTTCAATAATTTCTTGATGAAGTTGAAATATAATTGGTAGAAAGCTTAAAGGTTTTTTTTTTTTTTTTTGAGAAACACATACACACACACACACACACACACACACATATATATATATATATATATAGAGAGAGAGAGAGAGGGAGAGAGAGAGAGAGAGAGAGAGAGAGAGAGAGAGAGAGAGAGGAATATGAGATAAGGGAATACACTCACACCAACACCAAAACTGCATGTGGAAAGCTTAACCTACCAAAACTCTGCCAAAATACCTCCAAAAAACTGAAACCTAAGAGTTTAGGCTATAGGGGCAGAAAAGAGTGAACACTGGATTGATCTTCAACCACCTTTGGTTAGAAGATAATCTCTTACTCATTCGTGTTCAAAACTTCTAGTTGGTTCAAGCTTGTGAGCACGCTATTTAGGGTCACTCAACCGACCTTAATCAAATCACCTGAATCATTTCATTACACACACAACTATGATGGTCGACTTCTGCTGAGGGGCCAATTAATCATCACTGTAAGTGCTACGAGAAGATGTGGATCTTTCCCGTGATCCACACTCTCCTCCTCCTCATTTCTTGTTCCTTTTATGTTTTTTTTTTTTTTTTTTTTTCTAATTCTTTAATATGTTGTCTATGTATCATAACATACCCTTTTTTTTTTTTTTTTGGTTCTTTGATTCATTTTTGCATTTTTCTTCAAATTTGTAAGATAAACCTTAATCTGCCTTAGGATGTGTATATATGGGATAAGATGCATCTATATCCCTGCATATGCATGTTTTACACATCTAGGGTTCATCTTTTGCTCATATTTTTTGGAAATCTATTTGAAGCCTAGATGTGTACACCAGTAGAAGAATATGTACGCTAATCTGGGCAGAAATAAGATTTCTTTCCTTTCTTTTTTTATTTGCTTTTAATGCCATGTTTTATTATCTTTCTTTATCTATTTTATTTTCTTTGACCCTGTACATTTGCTACCATGTTTCTTTCCTCTTTGTATCACATGCATAATAAATCCAAAATATTCAAAATAGCTTCTTTTCTTTCCTTCTTTGTATTAAACCCTCTCTCTCTCTCTCTCTCTCTGTGATTTGAATCCTAATTAAACAATTAAAAATCTTAGAGATAAGTAAGGGAAGTAAAACCATAGGAGATAGACAAGCAGAACCTATCCACCAAAATTGAAAAGGGAAATAAAACCATAGGAGCCCTCAGATACGAGAATACATTCTTGCTGGAGAAAGTCAATACAATTGAAATGGGTCTAAGTCAAGCACATGCACAATTGGAAATTAAGGACATTCATTGCAAAGTTTAATGAAATGTTGAGTATCCAAAAGTTGTCATATGATAAGACGGGTATAGGGTGCATTAATGAACCTTATTGTCTTCTATCCCTATTACTTCTAAATCTCTTAGTAGTAATGTCACTTTTATTCCTCAATATGATAGTTGCAAAATTGAAATTGATGTACCCAAGGGTGATGCTAAAATTGAGAATAATGAACATAAAAATGACAAGGGTAAGTCTATTATTGGAGCTTTTCCTCTTGACCTCCTCGACGTCGATCTCAAAAGAAGAAAGCCTCAACTTCTACACAATCAAACAAGATGGTGTGGATGGAAAAGAACTCTTCTAAGTGATGTTCTATCTTTTAGTCTGAGCCTTTAATTCTTTCTTTCTAGGGCCATATTATCAATTGAAAAAGAGAAAGTCAGCAAACTCAGATATATATTAAAATTTAAAATAAAAATTAAAAAATAAAAACTTAATTAGAAAATTTGAATCTCAAACTTCATAAAAAATGAATTTAAACAAAAATAAAAATATAACAAAAAAATTTTAATTGATATATATATATATATATATATATATATATATAATAAATCTCACTGTCATATTATCATTTTAAGACTCAAATTTTATTAGCCCGCTTATGATTGTGAATGAGGTCATAATTTCAAACCCTGTGAAGTTTAAGAACAAGCCTAACTTTGAAATTTTATATCAAGATCTATGAATACTAGTGCTACAAATATCAGCCCCAAGTTATGTAGAAATCAAACCAAGTATGAACAACAATTATTGTTATTGGAATGCAAATCTTTATTTTCCAAAAACTAATCTTGTCCATTGTACGGACCATGATGGGATGTGGTGCAAAAACTAAACAAAGTTAATTAAAAGCTGTCAAAACTTTTTCATTTTTCGATAAAACTTTTTCTAAAAATAGTATATTATTATGTACCTTTAAGGTACACGTTAATAAAATTCAATTAATATAAGTAATATTGTTACGGCTGTCTTCAAAATAAAAGTAATATCATTAAGACAAAAGTACAATTAGAAACTCATAATATTCCTTAATTACTTTAGGGATAGTTATTAGGTACTTTTAAAGTACTATAAATGCGTGTTTTTCTCTTTCATATAATTGTAAATCTCATTAATTAAATTTATAGTAAAATTTACAATTCATATAAGAAGAAAAAATACGTATTTATAATTATTTTAGAGTATTCAATAATTTTTCTTATTTTACCCCCACACATGATCAATCTCTACCACCAAGATTGCGTTTAATAAGTCACAAGTTGAACCAATGATCTAACTTATATATTTTTTATTGGATGCCTTACAACTTCACAAGGGAATGTTACGCAGTCAACTTAGAAATAGACAAGTACAATGAAGTGTCAGAGTTAGAAAAGTACCACTTATACAGAATTTTACAGTGAGGAAGGTTTTACACCATCGTTTGTGGCCATTATATCATACTTGAATATGACAGATAGTATAAATTGGCAGGCCAATTCAGAATCCATGTTCCGAGCATGATGCCGCTTCCTAAGTCAGCCATATTCATTATTCACAGCAGACAGTTGAAATTGAATAACCAAGTACTTTCTTTACAAAAAAGTTTTTTTTTTTTTTGAAATAGTAGAATAATTTAGTGTGAGGTAATTAAAAAAAGTTCCCTATAAAAGATGTAGAGGTTAGTTAACGTAATCAGTAACTTTTTAGCACACAGCATAGGGCAATGAGGAAGAAAAAGAGAAGTGCCTGGTACACGTTTTTAATTTTAAACTTTCAATACATATCAATTGTAGTACACTTCGTACTATAAAATAAAGCAAAACCAACTTGGATTTCATCATAGGCTCATAGCAAACCATCTTTTAGGATAACTGGCACATTCATGTTAGCTATACTAATACATCTTATCCAAATATATGACATGTTCATTGAAGTCACACGATTCTTCCATATTATGTATATACATGAAAATGCCTCTGAGAGTTTTTTAAGTATGGTGATGGTGGGGTTGAAATCGACTAATAATTGGTTTAATTTTCTTTGAGCAAAAGTCTAGTGAAGTTTGACTTAAGTTATAATACTCAAAAAATATTCAAGAATGAATAGGTAATTGGCTAATAGACAAATTGGGTGCGTCCATTTAGTATAAACTTTCTTTTCTTTTCTTTTATTATTATTATTATTATTATTATGAACACCACGTTGTATAAACTTCAGAAGTACGCACTTTACACAAAAGCACGGTAAAGTATGTATAATGTCTTGTCTTCTTTATAACTTAGGTTTAGTTTTTTTTTTTTTTTTAGTTGGATATGATAGAATCATGCTTTTTCTATCCCATTGATATAAAAAACGAAGAGCGTCTTGTAGAGCAAGACTTTGGGGAAACTTAATTTGAACCAATTCTTCATAAGCTTGTACTATATACTGTTAATACTCGAATTGGAAGGCTATACAGCTACATGAAGAGTACAATTAAGTACTCCTTTTGAGATGAAAGATTAGGAAAGCGTTTCACTCTTAAGACTTCCCTGCTTGGTATATTTGACATTCTACAAAAGTATATTATTATGGCTTCTTACCGATTCCTCCCACACAAACCAAAACAAATATGTTGGATTATAGATTAAACCTAATTAATTAATTAATTAATTTAATTACCGAAGTTGATTAATTAGAACAATTACATGCAAAATTGTGGAGACATGAACAAATCACCAAATAATCTAGTGCAGCGGAAAATAAATTGATACGGTAATTTGTTGACCAATGAGAAAAACCTCTCATAAGGAAAAAACTCTATTAGGTAATTTTCAAGTCACCACTCGCAAAAATCACTAATCAGAATCAAGAGATTACAAGTACAATGAATCTTACTCCAAACTTGGTCTATTCCAAAGTACTAATCTACAGTTGAGTTTCTACACCAATCTTCTATTGGTTTTGATTTTGTAAAGACTTCTTCCCTTTGCATGGATCCCTGTACATTACTAACTCCTAGCAACTGAAAGCTTGTTGTTGGATGCAAGGTTCTTCAATACACTTGTAGAGAAGAAAACACTTGATCACAAAAGCCTAATGCACATAAGAACACAATTGCTTCACAATAAGTGTATAGATTCTCTAATTGAGTCATCGTGTCTTCTAATGACTTTAAAATAAATATTGTATATCCCCTAAAATTTTAGTGAACAAAACCCTAGAAGTACAAGTCAACATGGGCCAAAAAATAGATTTAGAAATTCTGGATCTGCAAAACTCGATAGATTGAGAGGTATCGAGGTACTTCATTAATTCTTGATAAAAGCCTTGTATCGAGAGGTATCAAGGCTTGTGTCAAGATTCACTATTTTCAACTTTTCTCACTTGATTATTTATGCAATCTCTATGTCTTCAATAATACCACTTGATATACCTAAGAGACGCAGTTCTTGATATTCTAGACTCCACTTGAAACTCCCTAAATATAAGTAAGGTGTATTTTGTCAAAGAATATGCCAATACATAAAAAATATTACCCTAACAAAAACGAAAAAAGAAGAAGAATGATATGTTATTATGACTAGAGGTGCAGTTCATATTAGCTCTTATAGCCTTTACAAGTTAACTTTTTACAAGAAATTTTACCAATTGAATTAATAGGAACTCACCTTTAAGTTAACTTATATGTGCTTATATTTTGATTATATGTATAAAGAAAATATAAAAGGTCATATATAGACATTTAATTGGATTAGTCATGATAGGATGTTTGATGCATGTGGGACCCTAAATTATTGATTGGTCTCACATGAATCTTATATTGTTATTATTATTATTATTATTATGGATTATTTGATAGTTATAACAAAATAGAGGATATTTGAACTTTGAATATTTTCATTGAATCACTAGAAGGTACATATATAAGGTAAAATTTTCAAACAATCACAAATTGTCACATCACCATCAAGTCCATGTAGTACATTCAAAGCGGCCAATTATAAGACGCTACGTGCTATTTAGTGGATTCCACTATAATTATTTAGAGACCAATAGAAATCTTCCAAATGTCACTAAATAAAAATCACAAAAAACACCTAAGATTCAATAACACATCAACACGTGTTGATATATAATACACAAGCAGACTAATTAAAAAGTTTCATTTGTTATTTTGATTAAAACACTTTGGCTAATCAAATAATGTCATGTGTCCCTTAGAGAACAAAACGTAAAATCCTTCAATCTAATATGACATGTTATCAATGATAGTCAATTATGTGCCATCAAACCTCCTCAATACTCATATAAATAAAGACTCTCCCCAGTCCTATAGGAATAGATTCAGAAGTCTTGAAACTTTGCCAAAGTCAAGCTCCAAAACCTCCAAGAATTTCAATAACTTTAACTTTCAAATATGAAGAACATTCATCAAAATTAATGCACTAAGTCTCGGAGTTTTCTTGGAATCAAGCTCTAAAGCCTCCTAAAACTTGAAGAACTCTAATTCATCAAATTCAATGTTCAAAGCCCTGAAGAACTTCTACCATAAATCTTCAAATGTCAAGAACATTCAAAGAACGCACGAAAATAACAAAGAACACAAAGAACAAAGAACTTATAACAAGCTCATAGCTAAAGATTTATCGCAATTCTGTTCCAAAGATTTGTTAGTCCACTTTCCAATCGAAGAGAAGAGAACTCGTGTTCGAATTAAGACAATTCTTGAATTGAAGATTTTTCAAAGGAGATCAAACAAGAGGATTATTCTATTTTCATCAATACAAAAAATACATTTGTGAAATATTAAGATTGTTTGATTTCCAAACTTGAGGTTTAGTGTTTATAGTTCCAACCAATTAAGTTACAAAGCTATTTGCAAATCTTACATTAATTCAAAGCTTATATTATAAACATGGAGCCAGATTTAGTCCATTATAAGTTTATGCATGAACTTCGATCATATTTAGAGCAAAAAATGCATATTTGAAACAAAAATTATCAATTTTTTAGGGTGTCATAATCCAGAAAATGCTATTCACATCTGTCCAATACCCTCAAAGGACTAATAAAGTTACAATTAAGAATCATCGTAATCATTTAAATGCCCTAATTCGAACAACTTAACAAGGTAGCATTCCACCAATTCTTCAAGTTATCATTCCTTTATAGTCTCATAAATATTCTTCCACAAAGTCACATTTCCTTACCATATTGGTGATAGAATATCACTATTCTTAGGCTTGTCAGTAGTGCCACTACTTTAAGGTTCCCTAATTTACTTTCTAACAAGAAAAAGGAGCAACCATATGAAGCACACATGATTTCAGAATCATGTTCTCCTCTGCTTAACTTATAGTCTTCCATACTTTATCAATGGACCATAACTTTGCTCCAAATTTATTAATACTCTGCAGTGTAATTTTTATTTAAATATATAAGCATCTTCAATAGATTAAAACAAATTCTATAGTAGTCTATGATATTAATTAATCCCTTTCTCTAGTCATATTAATGTTGAACTCACAGTTCACTTGATGAATCAACTCAGGTCTTGCTATGCACAACCTGTTTAGCAACGGTTTTATGTTTGACTCCTCATTAAGAACCTAGGCCAAAGGATCGTGTGTTATTGCATTGACCCATGGCAACACCTTCAAAGCAAATGTCCCTATATACAGAAAATAATAATGGCCTACTTAGGTTGAAGGAGTGGAGAGTAGAGTACAATTGGCCGAAAATAGGCTAATTTTCGGCCAACTCTACTCTACTTCCCCATTCTACCCCTCAATCCAAATGGACCATAAAATAGAAAACACCAAAACACATATAATTCAATGTAGTTTGGCAAACTCTATACATACACTCATAGGCAATGCCAACTAAAAATCTATCATTCGATAATGGGAATTACAAGCACACAAACTCTCATAAAATAAACATCAACTAACTCAAACTCCCAATACATACAAAGGTGCCCTCACACTAACATACTAAACAAAACTTAGTCTCTCACTCGACATAACCTATGAAGCACAAGTGCATTTTCGGATTCGGGTGCTGGTGCTGGTGCTGGTGCGGGTGCGGGTGAGGGTGAGGGACTCAGCAATTTTTAAAAAAGTAGGGTGCGGGTGCAGTGGAGTGCGGCGATTAAAAAATTATTAAAAATATTTTTATTTATATTTTGTATATATTGCTAAGCATACTTTTTCACATTATATAAACATATACCAAATTTAAGAGCAATAGTAGATAATAACTAAAATATGATATTCATAAATTAAATACAATCCACAAATTTGAAACTAAAACATTCCATGATGTTTGGGAATTAGAATACGGGGAGGGAGGCAGAGAGCAGAGAGAGGCAAAGAGAAGAGAGGCAGGGAGGTAGTGGGAAGAGAATGAGAGATTTTAGGGTTTTTTGTTTAAAGATTTTCAAGTTCAAACAGTGCATTTTGCACTCTTTTTTTTTTTTATAATTCTTACTTGAATTTAGGCCTAATTCAAAGCCGGTATTTGCCTAAATCAGTTGATTTTGGCTGGCCGATACAATCCAATTCAACCCGAATCAGCACAAATCAGCCCAATTCGGCGCAAATCAACCTGAGTTGGCGTGAATAAACCCAAGTCAGCACATATCCAGAAACAAAACAAAAAAAAAAAAAAAAAAAAATCGATGCGGCACCGAGTGTGGGCAACGGCATTGCCCACCCCACCTCGCGTCAGGCCACGTTAGACGCGGGTGCGGCGCCCCTATAGCCGCATCGGTGCTTTCTAGGACAAAACTTAGTCTTTCAACTCCCACACACACGAGTGTCCTTCAACCCAAAAACACTGTCACACTAGTCTTCATTTAAGATGACTACTTTGGGCAAGCCACACACTAACATACTAAACAAAACTTAGTGTTCATTTAGGAACAGCTTATTTAGCTTTTTTATGAAAGTGTGTTAAAGTATACTTGTACCTTGAAAATTTTTGAAAAAATGAGAAAGAGCGGGGAAAATGAGGTTTTAAAAAACCATACATAAAAATTAAAAACTAAAAGCTAAAGCTTAAAGTTGATGTAAAACTCAAACTCAACCTGACTCTCTCACTCAACAAAACTTAATCTTTTAACTGCCATACAGAAGTGTCCTTCAACCGAAAAATACCACTTTTAACTGCCATACACAAGTGTCCTTCAACCAAAAAATACTGCCACATCAGTCTTCACTTAAGATGACTGCATTGGGCAAGACACCCCCCACGGCCCAAACCACAACCCCCCCCCCCCCCCCCCCCCCCCCCCCCTCCCCAAAAAAAGAGATTAAAACCACCAAATATTTGCAATACTACTTATTTCTAGGACTCCACTTCTATTCTCTAGTAGACAAAATATATCCAATTACTTCTTCAATAAGAAAAATTATTTCGTTCCATACCAAAAAAGAAATGCATTTCTAAGACTCTACTTCTATTCTCTAATAGACAAAATATACCCAATTTCTTCATCAATAAGAAAAACTATTTCGTTCCATAACTAAAAAAAAAAACATTTTCTTCCAAACCAAAAACACCATTATGGAAATAAAATTTCAAATAAGAGTTAAAGTCAAATTCTAACAACTGTCAACGAATTTCATTAAGTAGTCTTTCTTCTTTATGCAGCAACTTCATCTTAATCCAATCAAGCTTTTCTCAAACAACTGGATCATCTTTTTTAAAGGTACACCAAACAATCTTGTCTTAAACTTCACTAAGATAAAACGTTAAGCCTTAATACCAATTTGTTATATAATACACACACATACAAACTATAAAATACAAGCACTACAGACGTGGAATTCCCGCTGGCAAAGTCAATAAAAAATCTGCTATTGATAATATAAATAACAACTACCCAATAATTCTTATAATATTTACAAATATAAACTAATTCAAAATGTCAATATTGCCAAAGATAACCTCTCACTAGCACACCAGACAAAACTCAGTTGTTACGCTCTTCTTTCAACCCAGAAATACTACCACACCTTTCCTTACACAAAAGACTATTAGCCCCCACCTAAGCTACCAAACCATTTGCAAAAGTATCTATTTTGTAATGCTCCATTTCTATTAACTATATAGAAAGAGGCAATGCCTCTACAATAGATTTTTGGTTTAGTATAGTTGTTTGTCCGTTTGTGGAGGGTTAAACAATGCGTTTAGCTGAATAAAACAATAAAAGAGAGAGAGAGAGAGAGAGAGACAATAACAATGAAAGGGAGAGAGGCCCTCCCAATTGTGTAGAAACTAGAAAGAGGGACAGAGGGATCTGATCCTTAATTGTAATATGCTATATGCGATCGGAGAGGTGAGGTGAGTCATGACCTATAGGGGGAGTACGGTCTCCTAATTTGTGGTGTTTAGGTTCCACCACTAGGCTGTTGACACGTGCTGAATGCAAACAATTTTATTCCTCTTTGTTCTCTCTTTTTGGACTTGGTTTGTAGCCTGCTAATCTTTTTGATGATTGACGGGTTATGTAATTTTTTTAAAATAATACAAAATTGGTAGTTTTACTTTTATGAAATGTCCCTTATTGGGCAGGAAGAAGCTCCTTCTCTAAGCCAATTTGAATTTAATCTTTATTCCTTTTTTTTTTTTTGGATACAAATTTAATCTTTATTCTTAATAATATGTTATCAAAACTCCTGTGACAGGCTGTGATTGTTAATAATAAACAATCAATTTTATAGGATTCTCAAAAAAAAAAAAAAAATCAATTTTATAGAAACCTTTTTTTTTTCACTTATTAATAATAGACCGATTTTTATACAGACTTATTACTATTTTTTTCACCTATCAAAATTATAATATGGGTGTCCACGAAAGTGTGTCCATGAAAGTATTTTTGCAAGATATGTGGTCTCTCTATCTTTTCTCTCTATCATTTCAGGACGATAGCACCATATCGGCTCAGGAAAAATAAATAAATAAATAAAAAATAAAAAACATGGTAAGAAAGACCGACTAATACAGTAAGTATCTCTTTTCTTTTTTTTTTTGTTCTTAAGATCTGTGTTTGTATTTATTTCCTTGTGGGTTTCAATCTTTGATTGTTTGCTAATACAGGTCTTTTTGATAAAGAAAGGAGATTTGATAAAGAACTCTGAGTTTCTTCTTTTCAATGGAACCAAATCTCCTTTCTTTATCAAAACCTAAAAGATTCGTATTAGCTAATATGGGTATTAACCATTCTTTATTTCTTCTTTTCATCTACTAATATGGGTATTTTGGGTTTATTTTCTTCTAAACTTTTAGTTGCTGGGTATGGAGTTATGTGTGCGTGGATTTCTCCTTTCTAAAGCAAGAAGATATTGAAAGAGGGAGAGAGAAACAGATCATAAAGGAAGAGGATTTGGTTCCATTTTTGGTATTTTCGGCTAACACAATATAGGTAAGTGCTCTCTCTCTCTCTCTCTCTCTCTCTCTCTCTCTCTCTCTCTCTCTCTCTCTCTCTAATATTTCCACTTTGAAGTTTCACGAATCATAATTTGGTTCCATTTTTGCCTAATCCCATGTCATTCTCTCTATTTTTTAACAACGGGAAAAACTGGACTGATGATACAGACCTATACACCAGAGAAAAAACCAATTTTGCCAAAAAGAAAAATTGCCTACTCTATTTGATTGTAAAATTGTTGTTTTTCTATAGATCTACCTATATGATTTTCATACTTTCTTGAATGTTATCCACTTGCTTTAAGATACCTATATGCATTTTATAATATGTTTTTCTATAGATTTATTTGTAATCATGACCCACTTGTTGAGACAATATGGTCATCTTGTGGAACATACATCAATCTCATTAGGTGGAGCAACTGTTTACATTTTCCAAATACAAACGTGTAAGTTTTGTAATAAATTCTGTATCTAAGATTGTGTGCAGTGGTTGCAAAGTTCTATTATATACTTGTGCTCCAAATTCTTGCCAAATTCATTAGTGTGTTGCACCTGTATTTGTTCAAGAGAGCCTGCTTTATAATTTATATACCCGTATCTTTTTTCATCAATGATATGGCCTCCTTTGCCCAAGACAAATCAGAGTTTATCTTGACAAACATCACAATCTTATGCTTCATTAGAAAATGTTTTCTGTTTTTTAAGAAGTGGAAAGCATTTTTCACCATTCCCTTGTGCCATCACTTTTTCTAATCCTTTGTGCTACTGCCACAACTACCACTACTACCACCATTGTCATCGCACCACCACTGACATAGAAGCAAATGGAGTGTTACTATTTCTTTTCAATAAATGTGTGCCCATCTATTTGTTAATTTGGATCAAGATGTCACCCTTTTATGTTGATTTTGCAGGCATAAGTTAACCTGATATGTTTATTACATGTTGCCTTTATCTATAAATAAATAAGTAGTTGGCTGCTAATAAAAACAGGTGTAAAACTTAGGATTCTCGATGACTTGTGTGGACCAAAGTGTTGCATACACAAAATAGATGTTGTGTGTGTTAATTTAGACTCCAGTTTGCTAAGGTTTGCTGGGTTTTAATAGGTTCTGGCTCAATATAATTCACTAAAGCTTTCCTTCACCTAGAATGTCAATGAGTAACTCACTTTCATTTTTAAGTTGAGAAGATTATATCAACTGTTGTTGTTTTTGTTTCTAGTAATGGTGGTGGTCATGGGGTTTGTAATCTTCCTCTATTTAATTTTTTGGTTTGAACAAATTTTTTGAAAGTGCTAATTTGTTATATTCGACTTGCAGCCACCAAGCTGAGCTTTTTGATTCAAAGGTAGGGACTAATCTTTTGGATATCATCCTAACAAAGGTCAGGTATGCTTTGTGTTTTTGGTAAAAATGTTAGGTTTTTGAATATATATATATATATATATATATATTTGTAAATATTTGATATATTGATTCTAGGCATAATGTGATCAGTGATCTGTAATCAAATTAATTGTCACTCAAATTAATCTCTTTTCTTCTTGTTTGATTCGTTTTCATCATGTGTTTTTGGATTTCATCTCATTGTTCTTCTTTCTAAATGTGATCTGAACTTCTGAAGCATATTTGTATATTAAATCGGTGTTTAAGACTAAATTTTTTACCCCATCTATGAATATTAATTTTGAATAATATCATTAGAATTCTGTTAAGATGTTTCATCCCTAATTTCTTTGCCTTTTCGTTTGTAAGACTTTTGAGTTGCTAATCCGAATTCTTATCCTACGTCTTTTTTACAAATTTGGATTGGAAAATTATTTGCATTAAATCAAGTTAACATAACTAAAAAGAGCTTGACCAAACCGAAGTGCCAATTTATCCAAATTATTAAGGATCAAATTCTATTAATCTAGGCAAACCCTAACCTTGGCAGAATAGATTCAATCATATCTCATCTCTCTTTCCCCCTAATGTATATGCTGATTCCAAGGCTATTTTTTGTGGTTATGCTTCTAAAATCACCATTTATGTACATTGCGGATAGAGAAGGTGTTCTTGATTCTGCCCAAAGTTTCCTTATGTAAGATTTCACATTTTCGTTCAAATATAGCCATATCCATGCTTCTTTTCTTTGCTTTGAAAATGTTGCATGTGTGTCTTTTGAGGCGAGAAAGGTTAAGAGCAAGATTTGGATTTGTTTTCTTTTAATATTCTGGCATTGTCTAATTTAGCCAATTGAAGTTTGTGTAATCAATTGTAAGGCTGTTGGTTACTGAAAATGGATAAGAAGAAAAATATAGAGGGTGTGTTTGTTCAAATATGGGGATAGTGAAGGGTGAGTATTAAAATTTGGATTTGATTTCTTTTGTTTTTTGACATTTTCTTATGTAAGCAAATGAAGTTGTAAAATGAATTGGAAGTCTATTTGGTAACTCAGAAAGGATAAGAAGAAAAGTATTAGCGATTTGAATTTTACAATTCTTAGATATTTTGGGTTATATATATATTTTTTTTGGAGTTCAAATATTATCTTTCCCCTTTTGTTTCTATTCTCCTTATCATTTTTCACTTATTTATTTATTTTTATACTTTTTGTAATTTGTAATTAAATTTTTTGTTTAATATAAGAATATCACATAAATATGTTTTTGTTAATAGTTGTGCAATTGTGCAAATGTGTGGTTTTTCCTCATTTGTTACATTTATAGGAAACTACATAATACTTGCTTGTGGTTTAAGTCTATTTTGGCTTTGGAATATTGCAATTTCATGGCTTACAATTGTCATTAAGACAAATGATATAGTAGGTTTTTAAATGAGATTTCTCTTTGCAATTTAAACTTAGTTGAACCATAATTTTGACTCTCTTTTTATTTCTTGCCACCAAGATAAATAGAGAAAAATTTAACTTACATGATTTGTTGAAATTATGCCTTCTTTGTTAAAGCAAGAAATTTTGTGAATGTGACTTCTTCAGAAAAATGTGCTTCTTGGAGATAAAGCTCCTTTCTTGCTTGTCAAGCCACAAGAATTGTAAACAGTAATAAGGAAGCCAAAGGAATGGACAATTTTGATTTATGGCACATCACATAATGATATATAAGGTTGTGTTTGTTTCCTTTGGCTGAATATAATTTTTTTCTAATGTTTGTCTCCTTGAAAGTGAAGCTCACTGCAGAGGACTTGAAAGAGATTACAAATGTTGTGTCCATCAATGAGGTGGTTGGTGCTAGAATCCATGCAGGAATAGAATTCTACTCTTGGAGGTTTGTAAACACCTTCAAAGAGTAACAATGCATCAGAACAAGACTCATGATTTATTTGATTGAGCTTGACTGGATCAATGTTCTTATAATTATAAAACTACTTTGTGGAAGGAGATTAATGGTGTTACGGTGGAGCTGCCAATTCATGAAGGTTTTATGGCTTAACACTACAGATACTTGAGAGCCTAAACTTTTGACAGAGTAGAAAGTGTGGATTAGCAAATGAGATTAAGAGTATAAAAAGTCAGGAGAAAGATCATTGTTTATAAATTCTTTATGATGTTGTGAATTTTGATAATGTTCAATGTTTTGATGGCATTGAAAAGTACATTGTTTCATGACATAGAATATATGTGTCTTCTTTAATTAGAATTTGATTGTAGAGGTGGGTTTGATCTAAATTGGAATTTATATTATAAAGACAAGCTGATAATAGGTTCTATATTTGACTTTATGTGACTGTTAAGTATAATGGCAAGCATGTGCCTTGCACATGCTGCCCAAACTAGTATATCTATAAATGGACAAAAATTTCTTACTACTTTTTCAAAAAAGAAAAGCATTTCCTTCTGTACCAATAAAGATCTTTTTCTTCCATGCCAAGAAAACCTAGTAAGAAAATCAAATTCAAAAGAAGAATTATGTCAAATTCTAACAAATCTCTCACTACCGTAAAAATGAAACTTAATAAATGAAAAAAAATCACATCATATACTATATAATAAAAGTTGGTTTTAGAAACCGTGGTTATACCAAGTGGCTTCACTAAATTGCAGAAATTTTTTTAGATTAAAAAAAAAAATAGAAGTATATTTTTTTTTTGTCCTTATCTTCTTCTATAATTTCTAAGTTGATAAAAATTTTAATTTGATTACAATCAAAATTCTTCATATAATCATTTTATTATTAATTTATCTTTTACATATGCGCACAAACTTGTCTAAATATAGATTCTTAGAGTGTATAGGATTTATTAGACAATATTCAAGGTGTTACAAGTTAGAACACAAGAACATAAAAGCTGCAGAAAAAAGAATTCGAAACATGCCAAGTTTGACCAATTGAAATACGGGCAGATTTTAAGTTCAGCCCACTGCTCATGAAGGCCAATAAGTGATTAGGGTTTTGGATCTATTTCACATAGTATTTAAAGGAAACTCTAAGGCACGTTTTGGAGAGACTTTGGATGTGCTCTTTTGAGATCTAAAAAGTATCATGCCTTCCTCTTTTAAAGGCACTACCGAAAATCATTATCATATCATTAGATCTGATAGATCTAAAGTTGCTGCAACAAGATCAACAACTGTTGATGATCTAAGCCTTCAAGGGTGGTCTTGGAGTCATAAACTGGAGAGTTTGTGTTGCTAAATCTTTGAGTGGGATCTTAAATTTACAAGTATGGTTGTTTGTGTGTTGCAAATCCAAGAAAGGAGTTTGTGGATTCGAAGTTTGCACATGGTCGTGTCAGTAAATTACTACTAGAGATAGCAATAGATTTAGGGTTAAATCTGATTGTAAAAACTTCGATTCTCTATAATGGATTTGTTGGCTTCATTGGCTTTCCTAGATTATCATATCATGGTGTTTTTTATTTTCGTTGCTTTACATAATATGATTTATTATTGTTTAACCTAGATCTAAATAATAAACCTAAGTAACTACCTAGCTAATATAATCTGCATTAAGGGTCTAAACAAACAAACAAGTGGTATCAAAGTGGGTTCACTCTGATTTGGATTAACGTACTGCGTAAGATCCTTAATCCCTGCTATCATGGATAATTTTAAGTGTCTTACTACTTTTAACTATGATATTTTAAATAAAAAGGACACTATTGTTTCTGTTGATTTCATTGATGCTTGTTAAGCAATTTGTAAGCAATTATTTAAATCTATGAAAATTGCTAAGAAATTCGAGGATGAGTTCAAACTTGCTAATCTTGAAAAAGAGGAATTGATTATAAGATTGGATGAATCTAATAAAAAGAATGAGTTTTTGAGAAATCAATTTTCCTCTCAAGATTAAAAGATGAAAATTTTGGAATAAAAGTTAGCTAAGTCTGAAGCTAAACTTGAAAGTTTATCTAATTCCAAACATGTTGTTGACAATAGATCTATTCCTGTTCATGTTCTTGTTCCTGCTTCTGTTCCTACTAAGCCTAAAGACAAAATTTATATTCCTCATTTCAAGGGAAATCATAAAGAAAAAGGCTTATTTTGCCAGGTTAGACAAAGGTAAAAGTTTTAATGTAGATGCTGAAGTTTCTAAACCTAAGTGTAAACCTACTATTAAAGAGATAAGAAATATGTTTGTGTGCCTACATGTCACCTTTGTGGTGTTATTGGTCATATTAGACCAAATTGTTCTTTATTGAGGAAAAAACTAAAATCTAAGACTAGATCTACTATTAGGAATACTAATGTTCCTAAATTTGTTCCTATCTATCACTTTTGTGGTGTGTCTGGTCACATTCATCCAAATTATTAAAAATTGAAATTTTAGCACTCTGTGTTTTAATCTAGGATATTTGATGATATTTCTCCTGCCATAAGTCATGATAAATTGTTTTATATGCTTTTAAAAAATTTAAGCTTGTTGGCTTATGAAATGAAATTGCAGGATTTCTATCTTTCTCAGAAGAATGGTGTAATCACTCAAATATACTCTATTTCTCATGGTTGTTCACCTACAAAGCCAAAGACTCATGTTATATGGGTAAGAAAAGATTTACTAAGATGAGTTTTGTTAACTTGTCCTTGATTTAATTCTTTCAATTACTTTTAGACATGTTTTCTTTCAGTTTTTGGCTGTTTTATTTTCTTAGGTTGTTTTGATTTTTTTTTTTTTTTTTTTTTTTACATCCAAAAACATTGAAAATTTCCAAAAAGATAAAAAAAAAAAATTTGTATTTTTTTTTTTTTTTTGGGATTACAAGAATTATGATATCTCTCTCTTGATTTAGAACATACTTGACATTGTGGAGAAACACAGAAAGTATGTGTTGCATAACTACGTGCATGAGCTTTTTCTAATTTTGTATGAGTATGTACTTGTTTGTACATGTACTCATGGATTAATTAAGATATTGATATTTCTTGTTTATGTACCCTCTATAGCTTAGTTGAGCACTGTCATGCATTGTTGTTGCATTTCATTCATTTAGTATAATGTGTTCTTTTTTATTTTTGGTCATAAAAATTTTTGAAATTCCAAAAATATTTTTATTTTTTTGTATTACACATCACTTAATGTGTAATTGAGGCTGGCCTATGAAATTTGCATTTCATGACTGTGTACCTTATTTAGCTTTGATGAACTTTATTTTTTTGCACTTTGCTAGTTTGTGCTATGTAATGCTTATATTATGTGAGTTTTTTATGGTTTTTAAACACATGCTCTTGATTTTAAAGTCACATTCTTTTTATTGTAAGGGCAAGAAATCTTAGAAGAAATGCATAAATAACCATCTCACCACTGTTATTCGTCAATCATGAACACTTGTGTGCAATTTAGAAAAGCCATGCTCGATAAGATGTAGCACTTGCGCAGCAAGATTAAATGAGGTGTTAATTGTGAAAAGAATGTGAAAATCAAAAGAAAAAGAAAAGAAAAAATAAGAAATAAAAAAAAATTACATGATTGCAAGCATGTTTGCTAAGAGATGTGAGAGTTATATGATGTAACATTTTAGATGATAGTCACTTTCAAACTAATGTGATTGATGATGTAGAAAATTTGTTTAATTACTCTCTATTTATCACCTTTTATGTATTTCATACACTTACTAGTTGCACGCACCACAAACAAATCTTTGCTAAATTCTATACATATGATTGTGTGTTGACTAATCTGGCCATCTTTAATTGCAGATGAACTAATGTGTAAATGCAAATTTTTTTGATTGGGAGATTTTAAAAAATGTGTAAGAAGTTTTAATTATGTAATTTTAACTTCTTGATTGGTTTTAAAGTGAGGATTTGAGGCATTATGTTTTTAAAAAATTTCTAGATCATGTGCATTTGCATTAAGTCTTAAAAACCTCTTTTCAAGTTGTTTCCTACATACAATTTCTAGATTTTAAAGTTTTAAAAAAAATTTAAACTATTTCGACCGATCGAAAATCTTGCTCGACTGATCAAAACTGTGAACTTTTGTGTTCAAAACTCTCTGCCTCTCTCGATTGATACTCAATCAATGTTTGACAGATTGAAACTAGAAAACTTCAATTTTTAGTTTCTTAACCGGTTAGTATTTTCATTTTTCATTTGTATTCGGATTCACACGCATTACATTTTTTTCTTTATCCATGTTGCATGATAGGTTCTAGAAGTTTAGAACAATTGGAAAATCGTGAACACAAATTTGTCTAGATATAGATCCTAGAGTCTATAGGTATTATTAGACAATGCTCAAGGTGATACAAGTCAAAATCCAAGAATAGGCAAGCTACAAAAAAGAGAATTCGAAATTTGCCTAGTTCGACCGATCGAGAGACAGGCTCAATCGATCGAGATTCGTATCTGTAGAATTTTAATTAAGCCCAAATGACAGTTCAAGCCCATTAAGGATTAAGGTTTTAGATCTACTTCTTCTAGTATATAAAGGAAATCTTAAGCACATTTTTAAAAGGGCTTTTCAGAGAGAGATTAGAGTGCATCTTGTGCCTCTTTTGTAGATTTAGGGTTTTGTACCCAAAAGCTCTCTAGAGTCTTTTTTGTTTGTGCTATGTGTTGAATCTCTTGTGAGATCTAAAGGTATTTACCTTCATGCACACTTAGGGTTATCAAAATCAAGATTTATGTCAAGAACTTGGTGATCGTTTCACTTGGTACATAAAGAACATTCAAGAGGATCAAGATTCACAAGTAGGAGAACTTATGGTTGCTGTAGATCAAGGAAAGAAGTAGTCTGCGGACTCAGAGCTATCATGGGGTCGTGCTAGTAAGTTTTCTACTCGAGGTAGCAATAGAATGTTGAGGTCTAAGTTTTATTGTACAAATTTCAATCCTTTCATAGTGGATTTGCTTTTTACCTTGAGGATATTTAGGTTAAATCCTCCCCAAATTTTTTACCGATTTGGTTTTCCTAGGTCATCAGATCTTTGTGTTCTTTATTTTTCGCTACTTTACATGATATGACTTTATTGCGTTAACTTAGATATGAATAATAAACCTAAGTATTCGCTCGGCTTATTAATTAAGTTAAACAATCTAGTTTTGCAGTGGTATCAGAGCAGGTTAGATCTAGTGTTTAGATCTTTTAATCTAAAAGTTGATCCTTGATCCCTATTATCATGGATAATTTTAAGTGTCTTACTGTTTTTTATTGTGATAATTTGAATAAAAATGACACTATTGTTTCTGTTGATCTTTTTTATGCTTGTAAAACTCTTCGTAGGGAATTAACTAAATCTATGAAAATTGCTAAGAAATTCAAAAAAAGAGTTAAAAGTGGCTAATCTTGAAAAAGAGGAATTAGTTGTTAGATTAGATGAATTTAATAAGAAGAATGAATATTTGAGAAATCAAATTTTCTCTCAAGATGAGAAGATGAAAAGCTTGGAACAAGAGTTAGTTCATTTTAAAGCTAAAATTGAAAATTTGACTAGTACCAAGCCTGCTGTTGATAGCAGAAGTGTTTCTGTTTCTCTTAAGCCTAAAACTGAGAAAGTTTATATCCCTTCTTTCAAGAGAAATAATAAAGAAAATGCTTATTTTGTTAGGCTAGACAAAAGTAAAAGTTCTGATGTAGACACTAAAATTTCTAAACTTATATCTAAACCTACTGTTAAAGAGCATAATAAATCTGTTTTTGTGCCTACCTGTCACCTTTGTGGTATTGTTGGTCATATTAGACCAAATTGTTCTTTGTTGAGAGAAAAACCAAAATCTAAGACTAGATTTGCTATTAAGAATACTGATGTTCCTAAATTTGTTCCTGTTTGTCACTTTTGTAGTGTCTCCAATCACATTCATTCTAATTGCCATAAATTGAAATATAAACATTCTATATTTTCATCTAGGATATGTGATGATATTTCTTCTACCGTAAGTCCAAATAAATTGTTTCAAATGCTTTCGAAAAATTTAAGCTTGTTGGCTTATGAAAGGAATTTGCAGGATTTCAGTTTTTCTCAGAAAATTGATGTAATCCCTCAAATACACTCTGCTTCTCATGGATTTTCACCTACAAAGCCGAAGATTCGTGCTATATGGGTGAGAAAAGACTTGCTAAGGTGAGTGATGTTTAATTGTCCTTAACTTAATTCTTTCAATTGTTTGTGGACATGTTTTGTTTCTGTTTTTTGTTGTTTTGTTTTTAAGGTTGTTTTTTTAATAAAAAAATCCAAAAACATTGAAAATTTTCAAAAAGACAAAAATATTTTATTTTGTGTCTAGTTTTATTTTTCTAGAGAATTTCATGAATTATGAGTTCTCTTTCTTGATTTAGAACATGTTTGACATTGTAGAGAAACTTTAATAGTATGTATTGCTCAACTAAGTGCATGGTTAGTTTGAGATAAATATGATTTTGTATGAGTATGTACTAGTATGTACATGTACTCATGGGTTAATTAAGAAATTGATATTTCTTATTTGTGTACCCTTTATAGATTAGCTAAGAATTATCATGCATAGCTTTGCATTATTCATTTAGCATAATGCGTGCTTTTTGTTTTTTGTCGTAAATTTTTTTAAAACCAAAAGGATTTTTATTTTTTTTGTATTACACATCATGAATTTGTAATCAATGTTGGCTTATTATCTTTATTATAACATGTTTGTATACCTTGTTTAGCTTGGATGAGCTTATTTTACTGCACTTTGCTAGTTTTGGCTATATAGTGCATGTTGTGTGGGAATTGTTCATAGTTTTTTATCACATAATCTTAATTTTGAAGTCACGTGCTTTTGATTATAAGGACTAAAAAATTCTAAGAGAAAGACATAAATAACTATCTCACCACAGTTTACTAGTTAATCATGAACACTCTAGTACATATCATAAGATTTTGTGCTCGAGAAAGTGTAGCACATGCACAAAAAGAAAATAAGTTGTAGCCTCAGTTATAATAAATTCAAATAAAATGAAATTGGTGTGCACATTATCAGGCTTAAATATCAATTTAACAATGAAATAAAATTGGTGTGTATATTATGAGGCAAAACAAGAAACTTCTATGATTGCAAGCTTGCTGTGGGAGGCATATGATGTAACTCTTTAGGTGATAATCACTTTCAAATTTATGTGAAGAATAGTGTAGAAATTGTAATTAATTACTATCTACATATCACTACACACACTTCACAAGTTATTCTTTGCTAAACTTAGTACATGAAATTGTGTGTGAATCTAATTTGGCCATCCAAGATTATGTTTTCTATGATGTTTGATGCAAAATATGTTTAAGAGTTGGCAAAAATTATGTTTTTGATGATTAAAAACTTCGTTTTGAAGTTCTGGGTTGAAAACTCTTGTTTTTGAAAAACATTTAAACTTATTATCATGCATTTCGTTCATGAAATTCCTTGGTTAGAGTAGTTTCTACATAATCTTCTGTAGTTTTTCAAAAAATTCAAATTTCTAGAATTTCGATCGATCAAATGTGATATTCAACTGATCTAAAATCCCTTGATTTTTAATCATTGCTTTCTGCTTGACTCGATTGGTATTCGATCGATCAAAACTGGAAAATTTTCAGTGTTTAAGTTTTTGACCAAATTTTTTTTTCATACATCATTTGTGTTTGGGATTCATGTGCATTGCATTCTTTTCTGTATTGATCTTGCATCTTTGCAGTCATATCTCTCATTTTTTTTACACATAACATGCATACACTTTGCTAAATTGGGTACCCAACTTGATTTAAAAATTGATTGATTAATTTTTGAGTTCTTTACATTTTAGTATATGCTATTTTTTTATGTGTGAACTGCGGAAAATATTTTTTTGAGATATGATGGATAATAATTGTTCAAATATTTTCTCTACTTTATTTGAGTTCAAAAGACCATTTGTTTATGGGTCACATAGTGTCAAGTTTGCATTTATTGAAAAGAGAATATTTTTCTTCATGTGTATCCTCAACTTCATTTTTAAGTTTGGTTTATGTGTCTTTATTTTCCCCACCTACTATATTTTCACCAAAACTGTCTTTCCCAAAACTTGTTTTGTTTTTCCTATTTTTATAGGGGGAAGCTTGTTTTAAACTTTGTTGTTCATAGGGGGAGTTGTCTCTATTTTCTATAGAGTTGAATTGTTTTGTATTCCCTTAATTATCTATTTTCTCTTATTCTCTATTGTGTATGTTTTTGGTCTCCCTTCTGATTGGATTGTCTTTGTCAATACATGACAAAAAGGGAGAGAAACAGATGAAATGTAAGAATCTTTTTTTTTTTTTAAAGGTTTTTAAAATGTTTTGTTTCGGAGGAGATAAAAAAATCTTTTGAAAGGGGGAGAATATAAAAACTTTTTGGTGTATCTAACTTAGGGGGAGAGTTAGAATTTTCTTTTGTTTTTATTTTGTGTTTCATATTGGTTTACTTGTATTTTCCACACATGCGTTTATGGTTTGTTTAGTGTTTCAGGAATTTACAGGTTAATTCATTCAAAGCTGCAGTCTACTTTTGCAAGTGATAAATAGTAGTTAAGTTGAACTGTAATTTAGGAAATAATGTGTAATTGGGCATTTTGTTGTACTAGGTTGTTTTTGTTTTTGAGCATTTCATTTTGTAGGTAAGTTTTGTCCTAAATTGTGAAAGGAGGAGATTGTTAGGTTCTAGAAATTTAGAACAACTGGCAAATCGTGAACACAAACTTGTCTAGATATAGATCCTAGAGTCTATAAGTATTATTAGACAATGTTTAAGGTGATACAAGTCAAGATCTAAAAACAAGCAAGCTACAGAAAAGAGAATTCGAAATTTGCCTAGTTCGACTGATCGAGGGACAAGCTCGATCGATCAAGATTCGTATTTGTAGAATTTTAATTAAGCCCAAACAGCAATTCAAGCCCATTAAGGATTAGGGCTTCAGGTCTACTTCTTCTAGTATATAAAGGAAACCTTAATCACGTTTTCAAAAAGGCGTCTCAGAAGGAGATTAGAGTGCATCTTGTTCCTCTTTTTGTAGATCTAGGGTTTTGTACCCAAAAGCTCTCTAGAGTCTTTTTGTTTGTGCTGTGTGTTGAATCTCTTGTGAAATCTAGAGGTGTTTACCTTCATACACAATTAGGGTTATCAAGACCAAGATTTATGTCAAGAACTTGGTGATCGTTTCAGTTGCTGCATAAAGAACATTCAAGAAGATCAAGATTCATAAGTAGGAGAACTTGTGATTGTTGTAGATCAAGGAAAGAAGTAGTCCGTGAACTCGAAGTTATCATGGGGCCATGGTACTAAGTTTTCTACTCGAGATAGAAATAGAATGTTAGTGATCTAAGTTCTATTGCACAAAAATTAATTCTTTCATAGTGGATTTGTTTTTTACCTTGAGGATAGTTAGGTTAAATTCATCCCAGGTTTTTTACCGGTTTGGTTTTCCTAGATTATCAGATCTTTGTGTTCTTTATTTTCCGCTGCTTTACATGATATGACTTTATTGTGTTTGTTAGGACATATGTGATTCAAGTGGTTGTTAACATATGTCGCTATTTTATGTAATTGGCTTATCCTTAGACAAAACGCACTTTACTTGTAATTGGGTAGATTTAGGATGTGTTTAACACTTCAAGAAACAGTGTTTCAAGATTTGGTGTTAAAGTCATCAAAGTCTGTCCAAGAAACAAGCAAGGAAGTGCAAGTTACTAAAGCTCGACACCTATCTCGACACATGCATCTATCGAGCTTTAAGAAGCTGTTTTGCCCCGAGCCTCGACAGCTTCTCGACAGATCCTCGACACCTTTATCTGTTGAGAATTAAAGAAAACAGATTTTCAATTCTGTTTCAAGTCCAATCCGTGAATGTGACTTTGGGACTTCTTTTCTCCTAACCCTAGACATATAAAAGGATTGTTTTAAGGGCCGTCAAAAGGATGCAAGTTGTACAAGCATTGAGATCTTTTTGTTCATGCAATTTGTGATCAAAAAGACAAAGTTCGTGTCCTAGTTCATCTTTGATGATTTGAAGAACTTTGCAGCCAACAACTCTCTCTCTAGTTGGTGTTTGAAGTCGCGTACTAGGATCCGCGCATTTGGTTAGTCACGTACTTGGGAGCCGTACATTGAAAGGAGAAACTGTCACTACAGAACAAGTCCAATTGGGTATTGGGGTAAGGGTTCAACTGTAGGTTGGTGAGGTACTTGAGATTCCTTGCTTGTAACCGTTTGTTGTGATAATAGTGGAGTTTCGGGAGTGGTGACCTTAAATCACCCGGTGGGGTTTTTGCCGTAAGGTTTTCCCCATTCGTAAACAAATCACCGTGTCATTTATTTTTCACTGCATAACTTAGTTTTGATGATTTGTTTGTGCTGCCACGTGATATTGCATATTAATTTGATCAATTAATAACTAGGCTAATTAATCAATCTAATTTATCACAAGGGGTCAACGCGTTTGTGGCCTGTCAAGTGGTATCAGAGCAAGCACACTCTGATTAGGGTTTAATCTTTGTGTGTGATCCACTGATCCCTGCTGTCATGGATAGAGGTCAATCTCTTATTATACCTCCATTATTTGATGGCACTAACTATGCATACTAGAAAGTACGCATGAAAGCTTTCTTGCAGTCTTTAGATGAGAAAGTGTGGCAAGCTGTGGAGATAGGCTGGACCAAGCCTACAGAAGCGCTGGTCGACTGGGATGATGCCAAGATCAAGGCGGCAAACTTCAACAGCAAAATATTGAACGCCCTATTCAGTGCAGTCACCAATGAGGAGTTCAAGAAAATTTCCTCAACTGAAACTGCTAAGGAAGCATGGACCATTCTCCAGACAACCTATGAGGGCACCAAGGCTGTCAAAGATTCAAAGTTACAGAGGCTCACCACACGCTTTGAAGAAATTAAGATGGAGGAGGATGAGTCATTTGATGAGTTCTAGGCAAAGCTCAAAGACATAGTGAACTCAGCCTTCAATCTTAGGGAGACCATCCCTGAACCCAAGATAGTAAAGAAAGTGCTCAGATCGCTACCCGAGAGATTCCATGCTAAGATCACGGTGATAGAGGAATCGAAGCATATTGACAGAATTCCTCTGACTGAGTTGGTTGGAAACTTGCAAACCTACGAGTTAGGGCTGACTAGGTTAGGCAAGTCAAGCAAGGGCAAGAGTATGGCACTAAAGGCCAAGAGCAGTGATACTGATGATTCTTCAGATGATGAAGATTCTAAAATGAAGTCCTACATCACAAGGCAATTTAAGAAATTCATGAAGAATGCCAATGGAAAGGGCTTCAACAAAGACCGTAGACAATCTAGTTCTTCACAATTCAAGAATTCGGATAAAGGAAAGAAGGATGTCAAGGATGGCGGTCAGTACACTGTTCCCACTGGGCCAAAATGCTTTGGGTGTCAAGGCTTCAGACACATGAAACAAGAGTGTCTACATACCTTAAGAGCATAGGGAAGAGCAAGGCACTTGCTGTTACCTTAAGCGACACGGAGCCTGAGGACGATTCCGAAGATGAAGACGACGGAATCTTGAATGCCTTCACTGCCACTGTTAATCCTACTGATGGGGTTACTGAAGAAATGGATGAAGAGAAGGAGTTGGTGGATTCCAAGTGTGAGATTATGGATAATCAAGATGATATCCATACTGCCTATGAGAAACTATACAAGCTTTCTAAGAAGCATGAGAAGCTCTATAGGCTGGCCACCAAGAAGCTCAGTGATGTGGAGCTTGACCGTGAGGAGATTTCCACAAAGGTTGATGAAGCGAATCAGACCATTGGAGCACTGAGGTTCCAAAACAATTTCTTGACTGAGAGGACCAAGAAGCTTGAAGCAGAGCTGTTTCAAGTCAGAGCACAATTGGAAAGGACGTCAAGTGCAAAGCTGGACGAGATGCTGAGTGCTCAGAAATCTTCTTCAGATCGTACTGGATTGGAGTATGAATTCTCTCTCTCTAATACTCCTTCTGCTAGTACTTCTATTTTTGTTCCACTTGCTAATAACATTAAAACTGAGGATAAGAATGTTAAAACTAAATTAGCTAGTGAGAACTTAGACAAGGGCAAGTCAATCCTAGGAGCACCCCCTAAAGTTGAGAAAAGGGAAACTAGAAACCCTAGGACCAAGAAGACTATCTCTCAAAAGCCCATACAGAAGAAGCTGCATCTCTGTTATCATTGTGGTGTTGCCGGTCACACTCGACCAAATTGTTATAAGTGGCTAGCCACTCAACAAAGCAATGGCATGATAGCATCTGGGAGCCAGAATCAGCTTCAGAATTCTCTCGCTCCTCTTGGAGACATTCTTAAAGCCCTCATGTTCCTTTCGAACTTGAACGGTTCATATTCTTCTCCCTCTTCACCGGTTCAAGGGTCGACTAAAAGGAAAGGTTCTTCCAAGGTGTGGAAGGCAAAGGGATCTAAGTGATTGAAGTCACTTCTTCTTCTCTCCCCCCTGTTTTTTTTTTTTTTTTTGTGTTGCATTTCCTATATGTTTCTTTACTGTTTTGAGTCAGTCTAGTTTTATGCATTGTTTTGCTCTCTTTAACTTGTTTTTGTTTGTGTGTTTTCAATTTTGTGTTTTATTTTTACTTTTCTGATAAAAATAAAATAAAAATTGAAAAATACAAAAACAGTGTGTGTTTATGTGCATTGGTTCATGTGAACTTTTAAAATGGCCATTGAAACAGAGTTTTCTAAACTTTGTATCACTTGTAGCTTAGATGAGTATTCTTCTGCACAACTAAGCAAGTGAGCTTTGTAGCTCTTTGTTTGTGATGAGTAAGGTTAAGTGATCTCTTCTTCTTAACACTCGTATCACTCTTTTTGACTGGTTGAACTAGAAAATCCTAAGAGAAAGGCATAAATAACTATTTTACCACTGTTACTCGCCAATCATAATATGACATCTGTATGCTTTGGCATAGCAAAAGTGCAATGTCAATGACATTTGTATGCTTCGGCATAGCAAAAGTGCAATGTCAAAAGCTTAACATTATTGGGTATTTCTTTTCTTTCCCTTGTATACCCATGCATGATATGCTTAATAAAAGAAAATATGCAAAGAAATAAAAAGCAAAAAGATCAAAATCCTTTAAAATATGGTTGCAAGCGTGTTTTCTAGGAGATGTGGGAGTTATAGGATGTACCTCAAAGGTGATAGTCCCCATCAAGCAGTTATGAGTGTGTGTGAGTTAAAGTGATTTTCTCATTTCTCAAATCGTCATAACATTGAGACACTTATGCAATCTTGCGATGTTTTCACACACGACATGCAATATTCTATGCTATTCTTGATACATGTGCAGGTACAATGTGATTTAGCCATCACAAAGTTTACATACGTTAATGTATGCTCACTAAACTGTCTTAACTTATTTTTGAGAGACAAAATTGGGTAGACTTGTTTAGTGTGTGTGTGCGTGCGTGTTTTGAGATTCATGTGCTTAAAATTCTTGTTGGGAGATGATTTTGAGAGCTTAATGTGTTACTTGGATCTTTGGTTGAGTTACATGCATGATTGCATTCATGTCTGTGTTTTTCTTCTTTTGAAAAACTATTTTTAAAGACATCTCGACACCTCCTCGACACCTCTCGACACCTAGCTGTCTGTTGAGCTTCTTAGACTTTTTCTCAACGCAGTCTCGACGCATCTTCGACACCTGGTGGATCGATCGAGAAACTTTCTGTCTGCTCGATAGCTTCTCGACAGCTTCTGGATCGATCAAGGTTCCTTTATGCATGATCCTTTTTTCTCGACACATGACCTCGATAGCTGCATCTGTCGAAGTGCATTTTCTCGACACCTATCTCGATAGCTGTCTCGATACCTCTCGATACCTGCAGCTGTCGAGAATTACTAAAGGTCTATAAAACAGTTCTTCGCGATTTCTCAGTCATTTTGCTCGATCTCTCTCCCTCGATAGAACTTGTTTTCTCTCTCAAAACATTTCTCTCTCTCTCCAAACCTCTTCCTAAGGCTTTCTCAAGTGTTTTTCTCGATCCTCATCACTTGGTAAGCATCTTATCTCTCATTCTCATGCATTTCATATTTTTAAAACCCTAGGTTTCGAGTTCTTGAAAATTTTTGGGATTTTTCAAAATTGTTGAGGTTTTCATGAAATTTTTGGGTTGGTTTTATAGATTTGATCTTTAAAACTACATGCATTGCATCACATTAGCATTCTAATTGTATTTTAATGCATTTAGATGTGTGCAAATCTGTTGTGTGCTGTTAGGTTTGGATTGGGCTGAACCCATGATGTTTTTATTGTTGCATGTCACATGTTCATGCATTTTCCATGCATGCGTTCTTTCTTTTCAATATTTATCTTCCAATATTGAACTGCTTGGGACTTTTCTGTTTGTCTCTTCTTCTTCCTCCCCCCCCCCTCTCTATGTTTGCGTTAGTAGTGTTTATGGCACCTAAACGTAAGTCCATTCCATCCCAGAACCCTCTGCGTTCTAAGGGATCATCTTCTTCGGATTCTACTCCTCTTTCTATCCGGTTCCGTGATGAGAAAGCCCATAAAGACTTCTCAGAGAACTTCTCTAAACGAGGTGTTCATTCGGAACGCCACGTTGTCCTAGCAGATTTTGCCGACACAGACCTACCTGATGTCATTCACAGTCGGGCTTGGGAGTCACTATGTGACGTCCCGGTCACATGTCCACTCGTGTTGATACAGGAGTTTTACTCTTACATCTACAGGATCGATTCTTCAGTACTTCTCTTCTACTCTAGCGTTCGAGGTACGCGCTTTGCTATCACACAGGAGTTAGTCTCCGAAGTTCTTCATGTCCCTAGGGTGGATCATCCTAATTACCCTAGTTGTAAGCGTCTGTGGACTGTGTCCAAAGACGAAATGATCTCAGCGTTCTGTGAGCGTCCTTCCTCTTAGGGAGATCATCAGTACACACCATGTCGACCTTTTACTAAAGGTCCTCGTTTCCTTAACATGGTGATGACTTTTGTTTTGCACCCACTTTCTCACTATAACTCTATCACAGAGCCTCGTGCTCGGTTTTGTTATCCTTCCTAAAGGATCTTTCTATAGACTTTCCTTCTCACTTTATCTTCTCCATCATAGATGTATATAGAGATACGGCCACTTATGATAAGCTCATTTTACCTTCCGCTATCACGAGGATTCTTCGTCGTTTTTCCATCCCATTCCCTTCGTCCGATCCTTACCATGTCATGTCTGCCATAGACACCGCTACCGTCAAACGTAGCGAGGCACAGTTTCGATCGAGACAGTCTGATGATGCCACTCCTTCCTCCCGTCCGACTACCTCCAGATCAGCTCGGGCAACATCTGCTTCTTCTTTAAGCGATGTCACCTTAGGAGACATCATGTCGCAGCTTCAGCGCATGGATGCTCGCCTCGATACACTCTCCACAGAGTTGTATCAGGTGAACATTCGTGTTGGTCGCATCGCCAGGCGACAGGCGACCATGGGCGGCTTTGCTCTAGAGGCTTCTCCTCTGCCACCTCATGTTTCCTCTGAGACTGAGGCTGACGATGACGGTGATGACAATGATGCTTCTAAGGATGATGATGATGGAGATGCGAGCTCTTCCGACGAAATGTCTACATGACACTCTACCCTTTGTCACTCGTGACAAAAAGGGGGAGTAGTTTTGGTATGAGAGTAGTCATGCTTAGGGGGAGTGTTAGCATAGGACATTTTTGATAGGGGGAGTGTGGATTGAGGGATGTATTGAGGAGATCATATGTATTCTTTTCTTTTCTTTCTTTTCTATCTTTTTAGAGATACATTGATCATATATTGACATACATTGTATTTATTTTCTTGATATATATGATGATGTATGTTTCTTTCACCTACCTTTCCATGTATTGTTTCTTTTCTATCTTTATACACATGTTCCTTTACTTGTACGCAATCTATTATTTCTGCTTCACACCAAAATGCCTTGATGTGTTTTGTTTATAAGTGTTTCAGAAATACAAGTTGTCAAAGTCTACTTGCCATAAACTCTCTTCTTGCAAAGTTTTTCAAGAGTTTGTGTTAGGATAGATTTTACTGTATGTAACATTTGAAATATGAGTTAAAGTGTTTTATGACTTCTCTCATATCTTCATTTGTTTGTTGTGGTTTTGTCACGGATTGCCAAATGGAGAGATTGTTAGGACATATGTGGTTCAAGTGGTTGTTAACATATGTCGCTATTTTATGTAATTGGCTTATCCTTAGACAAAACGCATTTTACTTGTAATTGGGTAGATTTAGGATGTGTTTAACACTTTAAGAAATAGTGTTTCAAGATTCAGTGTTGAAGTCATCAAAGTCTGTTCAAGAAACAAGCAAGGAAGTGCAAGTTACTAAAGCTCGACACCTATCTCGACACATGCATCTATCGAGCTTTAAGAAGTTGTTTTGCCTCGAGCCTCGACAGCTTCTCGACAGATCCTCGACACCTCTATCTGTCGAGAATTAAAAAAAAAAAACAGATTTTCAGTTCTGTTTCAAGTCCAATCCGTGAATGTGTCTTTGGGACTTCTTTTCTCCTAACCTTAGACATATAAAAGGATTGTTTTAAGGGCCGTCAAAAGGATGCAAGTTGCACAAGCATTGAGATCTTCTTATTCATGCAATTTGTGATCAGAAAGACAAAGTTCGTGCCCTAGTTCATCTTTGATGATTTGAAGAACTTTGCAGCCAACAACTCTCTCTCTAGTTAGTGTTTGAAGTCGCGTACTGGGATCCGCGCATCTAGTTAGTCACGTACTTGGGAGCCGTGTATTGAAAGGAGAAACTGTCACTACAGAACAAGTCTAATTGGATATTGGGGTAAGGGTTCAACTGTAGGTTAGTGAGGTACTTGGGATTTCTTGCTTGTAACCGCTTGTTGTGATAATAGTGGAGTTTCGGAAGTGGTGACCTTAAATCACCCGGTAGGGTTTTTGCCGTAAGGTTTTCCCCATTCGTAAACAAATCACCATGTCATTTATTTTCCGCTAGATAACTTAGTTTTGGTGATATGTTTGTGCTGCCATGTGATATTGCATGTTAATTTAATTAATTAATAACTAGGCTAATTAATCAATCTAATTTATCACAAGGGGTCAACGCGTTTGTGGCCTGTCAGTGTTAACCTAGATCTGAATAATAAACCTAAGTATTTACTTGGCTAATTAATTAGGTTGAACAATCTAGTTTTACAGGGGTCTAAAACGTACATTGCATTTTTGCAGTTATATCTCTCATAGATTGGTTTAACACACAACACGCATACACTTTGCTAAATTGGATACTCCACTTGATTTAAAAATTGATTGATTAATTTTTGAGTTCTTTACATTTTAGTACATGCTATTTTTCTTGATGTGTAAATTGCTAAAAGTTGGAAGTATATGTTTTTAAGATATAGTGAATAATAAATGTGCAAATATTTTTTCTACTCTTAAGGTTGATTTGAGTTTTCAAAATACCTTAACACGTGATAACACATAGCACGCTGAATTTTTATATCATTGAAATATATATTGTATAGTCTTAACTGATTGTGCTTGGAATGTTTGCATACATTTGTTCATAGGTCACATAGTGTCAACCTTGCATATCTTGAAAGAGATTATATTTTTCTTCATGTATATCCTCGACTTTTTTTTTTTTTTTTTGGTTAGGTTTGTGCCTTTTTAGTTTTCCCCACCTTCTCAATTTTCCTCAATTTTTTTTAAAAATTGGAGAAAGTTGTTTTTAAAACCTATGTTGTTCATAGGGGGAGTTATTGTTCTTCATAAGGGGAGTTGCCTTTATGTTCTATAGAGCCGAATTGTTTAGTGTTCCTTTGGTTCTCTATTTTCTCTTGTCCTCTATTATGAATGTTTCCTATCTACCTTCTGATTGGATTGTCTTTGTTAATACGTGACAAAAAGAGGGAGATAAAATAGATGAAATGTTGAAAAGGTTTTTATCTGTCTTCATTTAGGGGGAGACAAAATTGTTTTTGAAAGGGGGATAGAAAACTCTTCTAGCAACTTTTAGGTTTGAAGTCTTAGATTGGGATTTGTGGTGTAATTGGGCATATTATTGTAATAGGGCCATTCTTGTATTTGAGCATTTCATATTGTATGTAAGTTTTGTCACAGATTGTCAAATAAGGAGATTGTTAGGTTCTAAAAGTTTAGAACAACTAGCAAATCGTGAGCACAAACTTGTCTAGATATAGATTTTTAGAGTATATAAGATTTATTAGACAATGCTCAAGTTATTACAAGTCAAAACACAAGAACATACAAGCTGCAAAAAGAAGAATTTGAAACATACCAAGTTCATCCGATCGAAAGACAGGCTCGACTGATCAAAATATAGGTTCTGCAAATTTTAAGTTCGACCCACTGCTCATTAAGCCCAATAAGTGATTAGGATTTCAATTCTATTTCACATAATATTTAAAGGAAACCCTAAAGTATGTTTTGGAGAGACTTTGGAGGTGCTCTTTTGAGATTTAAAAGGTATTGTGCCTTCCTCTTTCAAAGTCACTACCAGAAATCATTCTCATTACTTAGATCCGATAGATATGAAATTGCTACAACAAGATTAACAACTGCTGATGATCTAAATCTTCAAGAGTAGTCTTGGAGTCACAAACTAGAGAGTTTGTGTTGCTAAATCTTTGAGTGGGATCTCAAAGTCATAAGCGTGGGTGCTTGTGTGCTGCAAATCCAAGAGAGAAGGAGTCTGTGGATTCGAAACTTGCACATGGTCATGTCAGTAGGTTACTACTAGAGGTAGCAATAGATTTAGGGGTAAATCTGATTGTAAAAATTTCGATTCTCTATAGTGGATTTGTTTTACCTTGAGGATAACTAGGTCAAATTCTCCCCAGATTTTTATCTTGAAGCTGTTGTTTCATTAGTTTTCCTAGGTCATCATATCATGGTGTTTTTTATTTTCCACTGTTTTGCATGATAAGATTTTTAATTGTTTAATAACCTAGATCTGAATAATTAACCTAAGTAATTACCTGTCTAATATATTAGGTTAAGCAATCTACATTAAGGGATCTAAACAAACAACAATAATAACGTAAAGCCCTCGCAGCCTCTGTGAAGCTCGACTTCCTTTCAATGATTACGATATCGTGTCAACTTAGCATTTATTTGAACTATTTCCTCTAATTATGTAGAATTTTCTAGCATTATCAATTTAATTGCCAAGTCTTTCTAGGCTTCATTAAAAGAATAACTCATCCATTTCATACAATTGTAAATACCATATTTGTTTTCATTAGCCTAATCTTCTGAAGAATCTTGATAATTAAAACAAGTTTAGTTCATAGTGTGCTATTTCAGTTTTATCAATCAATATCTACTTTTAGTAGACATGGCAAAACGGGTGGGTTGGGTCAGGTCAAATGGGTTGCGGGTTAAACGGGTCGCATGTCAAAAACGGGTTATCTTAAGCAGGTTAAAAACGAGTTCGAGTCAATCGGGTTGCGGGTCGGGTCGGGTTGACTCGTATTTTTCACATGAATTTTTTTTTTTTTTATAAAATAACATGTATTTGTCATTTAAAAAGTTATACAACAAATTATTTGATTTAAAATACATTATTTTGACTTTACCACTTATATCAAGAATGAAATTAGTTAAACTTATTAATACTTATTCAATAATTTTAAAATTATACAAATCCTAACATTGCTATCTAAAACAAAATAACACAAACATAAGTAAAACAAATACACATGTTTTATTTCTACACAATATCAACATTCCAAAATATAAAAAAAAAAAAAATTACAAATGACTTATTAGATAACTCATTTGATAAAGAATAAAAACATATAAAAAATTTACAATCTTGAAAATTAATTTTATAATCTATTATCAATTATGGTTGGCACTCTGTTTTAATCAGAGATATACATTAAAATTTGATTGATTACTTATCTATACATGGTCTCTTTTATGAATACCATATCATTGTTAAGCAACACACACTCTAGGAAATATCATAATTTATTATGAAAAGCCGTTTATTTTGGACATAAATTGTTAAAAAATAAGTCTAAGCATTTATAATTTATGCTAATTTGATACTTTGGCTTCACTATTTTTACACTTGTAAATGTTTCTCACAAATGTCTACAATTTTAAATCTATATTTTTAACTCTACTATAACCATATTATCTTGGCATATACTTTGTTATTTGATATCTAAAAATCTTTACTCATTACAGAATACTCAACCTTTTATCTTTCAATTAATTTACATATATAAATGTATCAATTGGTTCCTTAAAACTCACAATAAACAATTAAACTACTATTGTCTTAATTTTACTTTTTTATTTTACTAAAAAAAATGTTTTAAAAAAGTTATTCAGGTTTGGGTCGGGTCGCAGGTCGGGTCGGGTTGACCAGCCAAAAAAAAAAACTCAAAAACTCGGGTCGGGTCACGGGTCAACTCGTTTTTATTTCGGGTAAAAAAAATTTGGCTCGGGTCGAGTATTTTTCGGATCAAGTCGGGTTGGGTCAGAAAATTTTGACTCGTTTTGCCATGTCTAACTTTCAGGACCGGAAAAAGGAATGTGCATTTGCAATTTAATAACTGGAAAACAACTTCTAGTGCTATGTTTCGGTAAATACGACCAAATTTGTATTTGTTTTAACTTCCTCAGGAATGTCAACAAAGATGTTCTGCATCAATTCTTCTTGGGAGGATCATGTACCATTCTTCAGCTTTTATTTGCTTCTTTTTTCATTCCTATATTTTAATTCAAATGCTAGTAGGAATAAACTGAAAGCTGGCAGAAATCATCAGTAATTAGTGGGGGCAATAAAGGAAACAAGAAAGTTAAAGCATAGGAATTTGACACAAGTAGATAACATTTGGGCGCTCAACAATGAACGTGAATTTTTTATTTTTTTATGTTAAAAGTTTGGAACTTAACTAGTTAGTATTTTTTAGTATTTTCAATAGAAATATCTATGGTTGAAATCCGTTGACCACCATCTACTTTATAAAAACTTGCATTGAGCATTACTTGGGTTCACATATTTTTAATCAACGTATGGATGAAATGGCTATAGATGAAGAGTTTATGCTAGTTTAGTCATTAGTTCATTTTCAAATATATGTGTGCGGTAGAGACGTGTCCGTCAGATTCATTTTATTATACATGAAAGTGGGTATACAATCAAACCATTTTCCTCGTTTGCAAATAATCAGAGTGGGATTAATTTAATCCGAGAAGGCGACTAATGGTGTTCAGATTTAAACAACTGGATGTGCATATAAACTTAAAAGACAAATAATGGCATTTGATTACATCTTAAAGCCAAAAGAACATCTACTTAAACTAGGAAATTTATATAATTCGCCGCTAGATTAAGAGAGAGTAAAAGTATTATTTTTAAGAGGTAAATTAAATAATTGCCTCTAGTATAACCGGGCACTGAGCTTGATATTTTAGCATATATATAGTAATTGCTTTGATGTGTTAGAGCACCTTTAAGTGCCAAGAGCACCACTTTCTACTCACTTATGGTGATTCATTCTCCTTGAAACTAAAGTTCACAATTTTATTGAATACAAGAATAATACTTACTTCAAACAAGATTGTCAAAACACTACCACACATGCGCATGCATGTCTATATACATATGATAATGACAAAACTACAATGAAAGAACTATTGTCACCACGCCATATATATAATTTCTCTGACAGCAAAGCATTCCACAACCAGAGCCGGCCTAGGCCTAGGCCACCGCCCAGGACCCTTACTAGAGAAAGACGCCAAATTTTGAATAAATATTGAAATGTTTAAAAAAAAAATTGAAGATATAGGAAAAAAATTTAAAAAAAATTAGTTTTATAATTTTTCTTAACTTTTAAGAAGTTTCAAAGTATTGAGTAATGCTAAAGATAATACAACTTTAAATAAATGGGTCTTACAAATAGAGTAATGTTATAATTTTACAAACTATTTTGCAACATTTTTACAAACTGTTGTTGTAGCAAAATTCTTACTGGTTCTCATCTGAGCTCGCCAATAACATCACTTTTTTTATTTATCTATAATCATTCACCACATCATCAATTTGTAAAAGTTTTTTGTAAAAGAATTTGTGTCTCTAGCATTTTCCGTTACAAATATATGTGTCATTAATTGCAAGAAATAATTCAAATGGAAAATTCTACAAATATTATTAATTTTACTTGAAAATTTTACACATTGATGTGATAATTAATATGATATGTGGACGTCAATAGCCTATTAAATGTATTTTTGAATTATTTTTTGTGATTAATGATATATCTTTATAAGCCTCATGTTGTAAAATTTATAATATCCCTAACATCATTCATTTAAATACTTGTTTATTATTTTCTTGAAGTGTCACTAATCACATTCATTTCTATATCATTTGAAAGTTTTTTTTTTTAATAAAATTTGTTATAACTTTAGCATTTTTCCCAAAAAAAAAAAAACATATTACAAAATAAAAGTAATAAATTTTTGTTATAGAAAAATTATGATATTAAATACTAGTTAAATATTATTAAAGTAATAACAAAAAGACCTCATTTAAATATATCGTCTCAGGCCTCTAAATTTGTTAGGCCGCCCCTGTCCACAACTTAACGTAATTCGTAATAAGATAGAATGAATCTTTAACAACCTGAAAATATTTCAGAGGGCCTCCTTGTATATTTATTACTCCATGTCTTTATTATTGCATCATTTTAATTGAAACAGCACGTATCTTGCATTATATATATGTGGGATTTGTGCACACTCGAAGAAAACAAAAAAACCCGTTCAGCACCACAGGAGGGTTCCATGAAGTGCTAAGCTCACTGATAAAAATCGTTTCCGTCGCTCCTATATATTTTTCTTTTAAAAAAAGTGTGTATTATTAGAGACAACTTGTTTCTGGTCTCTTCATTTATATAACAAAGAGAGCAAGAATCTGTATGGGCGCCATGGCTTCCACTTCCACTCGTCGCTAATACCTTTGATAGGAAGTTTTAGTAATCTTTAATTCACTTGTAAAAACAAATAAATATAAAGCTTGATTAGACAGCAGTGGGGATATGTCACTTTTTTCATTTCTGCGCTTCTAGTAGTTAAGCCCCTTTTTTTTATTTGACATTTTCATATTTCTTAAAAACTATTACCAATTATAGGCATCGCCTTTATAAAGCGTCAATGATGACGTGAAGGAGACAAATTGTGGAAGCCATGGATGTCAATTAAACTCTAAAAATCTTACCGGAATAGTGTGGACGTGTTAAACCTACTATAATAATCTTACCGGAAAAACTGTGGACAGGGAAAACCTAATTAATAAAGGCTAAGAATTATGTGATTAAGTACTAGTCTAATGTAGATAAGATATAAAGGTAAATTAGGTACAATTATAGAAAAAGAAGCATTAGAATGGACTAACTAATATTTCCCCCACACATGTACATAGTACCAAGGATAAGAAAACTAGAAAAATCTTTATGTATTGGAAGACAATAATTGTATTGCCGGAAGAGATTAGGGAAGATGGTTATAGGGTCCAAAAAAGAGTTGAAGATGCACCCAAGAAGAAAAAAGGTCTGCAGATTCACATGCATTGTAAGTGGGGATACACAAGAAATGATAGAGTGGAACGGTTGGCTTAAAATCTTTAGAAAGTAAATTGAGAAGATTCTCACTTGGGAAAACAGAACATCAAATACCAGAATTACCTAACAACAATTTTCCTTCAAAAAACCCTAAAAATTATTTTTTAATAAAAGAAATTGTTACTCTTAATATTTAATCATAAGAATCCAATTCCCTTACTATCTAATTATTAAGGTGCATATTCTTATAGGGTACGTACTTCATATATTGTATAAAAATTAACCATTCGATGGTTCAAAATTAAAAGACATATCGTACATGATAAAGTATGAGTCAATCTGTTTCTTTTAAAAAAAAAAAAAAAGTGATCAAATTCTTTGGACGGTAATTCAGCCAAAAAAAAATCTTTGGACGGTAGAGAAGTCCTTAAGTGGCATTTGGTTGGGACGATCTAAGGGAGGATGTAAAAGAGGAGGGGAAAATATGGGGAATTTTGAATAGTGAGATTGTTTGGTTAGGAAAGATGGTGATTTTGTTATGACCCAGAGTGTTTTTCCCTCAATCTCACCATTTTCTTGTGTGGCGTAATTGGGGAGAAAGTGAAGGATGGAGAGGGGCTTAGATGGGAATTTCCCCATTTACCCTTCTTCCCTCCACATTAGTTTCTTTTTCTTTTTCTTTTTCGGTTTTTTTTTTCAATCTAATTTTCATCTTTTAAAATTAAAAAAAAAAAATCTAAACATTAAATTTCATTTCTTTCTCTTATGCTTATAAACTATTAAAAAAATTATTTAACAAGAATATGAGAATAGACTTATACAAATTACATTTTCCATCATCTCATTTGTATTCTCAACTAAACAAAAAAGTTATTCACCCTCTACTTTTCCATTCCCCAACAAAACACGCATGAGAAAAAACTAAATATTTTTTTATCTTCCACCATTTTTTGTCCTCTACTTTTCCACCCAATCAATCATGAGATAAAGTATGAGGACATCGTTTTCATTAAAAGAAATTATTTAATTTCTTTGGACGGTAGAAAAATTCTTCAAAGATTGATTTAGAAGGAAGAATTTATAAAAGTTGATGGCTGTTGTTCCAAATTTATGAGATTCATTGTACATGATAAAGTATATGATGTACGCCATCATTTTCATATATAATTGATTTATTTCATAGGACAGTAGAGAAATTTTGAAGATTGTGATTCAAAAGCTACAAAAGCTAATGGTTAGGTCAGTTTTAAATGTTTATTTTATGTTTATTTTTTATTTTTTTTTTTTTTTGAGAAAGCATTTTATGCATTATTGGTTTCTATAATAGGAGCCATCAAAGTTTAGCCCCATATTGCTCCTTGCATATGAACATATTAATTCTCACATGCATATTTAATTTTGTACCTCTACTAATGGAACGCTCCTCATTATCATATCCAAGGATCTCCCACCAAAATATAAATTCAGAATTACTTTCTTTTCTTTTCTTAATTTTTATTTTTATTTTTATTTTATTTTTTGGTATAAAAGCTTTTATGTATCGTTAATAAATTTTGTGTACGGGTTAGATAGGTTGAAACTTTGAATCCTTTTTGGAAAAGAAAACGAGGCTATCGAGTATCGACCTTCGTGGACCCCTTTGGCATTATTATGATTCGAAACAATTAAACATGACCAAAAAGAAGGTAGCAATCCTTTTGCAAACATTTCCTGTTCATCTACGAATACATTTTGGTCCAACACAATAAAAAGTAAAACATATTAAAAAGTTAATAATTGGATTTAGCTCTGGAACCACCTTTCCATATATAGTTTACGACAAGATTAGGGGGCTTGCTGACATGAATGATCTTCCAAGAATAATAGATCTCTCTTAAGTATCTAGAACCCTAGCCTATATATCACCAACTTTTTTTTTTTTTTTTTTTTTTTATAAACATTGATAAAGAAAATGGAAACCATGTTTTGAGCTCACTTGCTGATCTACGGGGATAAATCTGTGACAAGATTTGGGCGGACCTACCATCACTTTTAGGAATAAATGGATCAATTATCAAAGAGCCTTGCTTACAGACTTGCTTGTTGTATAAACTAAAAAGGAATGAAATGGGCTATCACGCACCAAATGGACCAAGTCTAGAATTACTGAGATGGGCCCAAGCCCATTGACAGAATTAATGGGCCCTTTTGTTTCCATGATCTACCCACAATTGAAATGTTTCTGTGACAAAACATTTCAATTGTCATCCAAGATAGGAGCAAACCACCCCGGGAGGACAACATGTCAACATCACAACAGTGGCTAAAATGTTTTTAGCATCTCCTTCCAAGTTCCAAACACAATATCATAACAAAGGGACCAACCCTAGCCTTTCCCCACAACAGACAAATCGGATTGAGTTGGAATGTAGTAAAAAACAATTTTTTTTTTTTTTTTGGGTACTTCGTTAATACTTTTTTTTTAAGCCAATACTTCGTTAATACTTAATACTGAATAAATACTAGTCTTATTTTTTGTACATTAATTTACTCTTAAATTCTAATTAATTTTTCTCAATATTGAAGTGGATTTTTTTATTCATATTAAAGTTACTCTTAAATTCTAATATATATCTCTCTCATTAATGAATGTGAAAAACTTTTATTGACATTTTGGACCCCTAAAGATCAATTATGGTTCTACATGGGATAAAGAAGATGCATGCCTCTGATGCATTAGATGATTATTGCCTAGATTTCCCTGAGATTTAATTTTTTCCTTCCAAACTTGAAGATTTGTAGAAAATCTTGTTTACTTCTGTTGTCTTGCCAAGTGCAATCGGTCCACAATTGCTATGTTGAAGATTGCTTTGTTTCTCAGAATGGCAGAGTGCCATTACAAATTACAATCCCCAAAATATTTTTAAAATCTTATGTATAAGTAAAAATAATTAAGTATGTATAATTTTATATATACACACACAAATAAAATTATTATTCTTTAAAGTATATAAACTATAAGAAAGTATAAGGTAATTTATATTTGTAAGGTTCTAAGTGCTTAGAAACTAATGTGTTAGAACTCTAATTTGTATTATTGGCAAACCATGATCAAAACAGGTGTTTAGTCTTATTCTAGACTTGCTCAAAGTATGTCATTAATGTATAGTTGGAATCAAGTTAAATCAAGAGTTACTGTATAAATCTGTCTAGCTCGATCAATCGAGAATTAAACTCAACCGATCGAAAGCCGTGCAGATTGTTTTTTCTACAGAATTTCCAACTCAGCCCTACGCCCATATGACGTGTAAAGTTTTATGTTTTGCCCTAAGTATAAAAGACAAACCCTAGCCACGTTTTTGTCGTTGCTCATATTGCTGTTTGTGTGAATCTCTTATGAGATCTAAGAGGTGCTTGCCTTCATACAAGCTTAAGATTATCAAGAAGGAGATTTCTTTAAGAGCTTGATGATCATTCAGTTGCTGCCATAAGAGCTTAAAGATACACAAGCGGGAGTGCTTGTACTTGCTGGAGAATCCAAGAAAGAAGGAGTTCGTGGTCTCGAAGCTTGCACATGGTCGTATCAGTAAGTTTTCTACTAGTGAGTAGCAATTGGATGTTAGTGGTCAAAGTTGCCATTGTAAAAACTTCGATTCTTTTATAGTGGATTTAGTTTTACCTCAAGGATAGCTAGGTTAAATCCTCCCTAGGTTTTTTACCGGTTTGGTTTTCCTGGGTCATCATATCTTTGTGTTTTTTTTTTTTTTTTTTTATTCCATACTTTACATTGATATGATTATATGATTGTGTTAACCTAGATCTGGAATTTGGACTAAGTAATAACTGGGCTTGCTAACTAGGTTAATCTAATTATGTTTTAAGGAGTCTAAAAACTTTACAATATTTATTTAAATAGAGTCACTATCTCATTAGTGATAAGTTTTATATACCAATTACTTAAATTATCATGAACGTGGTTATCGTAACAAGTATGTTAAGTAATAAAGGGAAAAAAAAACAAACAAAAAACAAAGAGGTTATAATCCTTACTCTTTAAGGCTTGTAATTTAAATAAAGATACTTCACTTTTGTATTATTGTTTATTGATCGAAATCAGTTCGTCTGTCTATAGTAGAGAGAAGGGAATATGGCTGTGCATAAATAATTTACGGGGAAAGAGGGCTAGATTTTAGTTTTAAAATTGTAATTTTAGGTGAGTAAATTTAGGTTTTTGTCCAATACTCTGAATTAAACATAAAAGTAACACAATTTTTATAAATACCTGTCATATCAGCTTGGTGTCTAATATATAAAGCATTGGAGGTAAACCAAATTCATCTCCGATAATGTAAAAGACCAAGTTAAATGGTTTGGAAGCTTTTTGTTAGTCCATTACCTTTTTCATTTTGCGCAGCAACTCGAAGATTACCTAAGGATTTTTTTTTTTTTTTTTCTTTTTTTGAGAAGAGATTACCAAGGTAGCATCTAACAATAACAACGGCACTTAATTCAGGGGATAGGTACCCAATCAAGTGGAATGTTAAAATTAAAGCTCCTGTGCAACTTTGATGGAATTCAGCATGTATGTAAGGAACAAAGGACCATTATTATGATTCAGCCACAAAAAAAAAAAAAAAAGGACCATTATTATGATGACCCTTGTTAACACAGCCTAATGGGCCTTGATTTTGCACTCTAGGGGAACACGTGTCAGGAGTTAAGACCTTAATAAATCTATTAAACCACCAAATTTGTGGCTTCAATGTAATGCTTGCAAATTTGCATATTAGGTTGTAAGTCGTGTTTATATATAGAAACATTCAACAGTGGAAACGATGAACTGGACTTAAAGATGCGAGTGAAATGTGTTAATGCCGTATTTTATTTGGTCTTGATTAGTGTGCCAAAACTCCAATTTAAGCCTTAAAAGCCAAAAATCATGTTTATAAATGTTGAAAAAAAAAATTATGTGCATGCCCAGAATCGTCTCTCTCATAATAATGGGGTCACAATTTATTTATAAATGAGATTATTCTCTATCCTACCATTTAAGCCCCAAACATGCCTTAGTTCCTCTCCCAAATTTCCCAGTGTATCCCAATATTTTCCCTTTTCTCTTGCGCTCTTACCCTTCACCCCAAAGGAAGGCGATTTATTTATAAGTGGGATTACTCTCTATCCTACCATTTAGGCCCCAAACATGCCTTAGTTCCTCCCCCAAATTTCCCAGTGTATCCCAGTATTTTCCCTCTCTATATCTCTTGCTCTTACCCTTCCCCCCAAATGTCCAACCCCCTGTTCCCAGACCTTTACCCCTTCTTATAGTCCTTTCCTAGTGGGGTGGCCATCATTACCTTCTCCACTTATACACACATTCCCATGTTCACCAAAATCCCAACGGATCCTCATGAATTTAGAGGATTCCCTTGGCACATGTTCCAGATGCCATATCGTGTTCGAGAGCGGACCCCTTCTAGAACCACTAGTCCTTGGTTACCAATCTTGGTGGGGTTGCGTCTTGCCCTAATTTCCTTTGCAGTCAGTCAGCGCCCCACCAACCTCTTAGGAACCCTTCAGGTGTCGTCGCCCCAACCCCTGGTCCTTATTTTGAGGTCAAGCCCATTGTGATGAATTCTGGGGCTACCCTCCCCCCTCTGCATGTATCAGGCTTAGATCGCCTGATGGGCTTTGGGTTTATGCTAGGCCTTGTCCAGGTAGGCCGACATGGTTTCCCGGGCCTAGCTCCCCACAAATTACATGAAAATTTTCTATTTATCCCTATCGTTTGTTTAATAAATTATTTTAATAATCCAAGAATTTAAAGTCCTAAATTTTCCATTTTTTGTTAAGTTCGACCAATGTCAACTTAACCTTTAACGGGACCAATCAAAAATTTGACTAAAAAATCTGACTATTTGATTGAAATTTATTTTTTCCCATCTTAAAATCATATAATTCCCTTTAAAGCAATAGTTCAAGGGCAAAAGTGAAGTTAAAATAGATAAGATATCATAAAAACAGCAAAATCCTTACTAAATTTTTTTTTTTAAGTTAAAAAGGTTGTTTCTGAAGTGTATTCGCACAATAAACTATACAAATCTGGCCATAATGGGTATGAAAGGCATAGACCACATTAAAGTATGATATATTAGTTGCTCTACCAAAAAAAAATGGTGTAACAATATCCCTTTCGAATTAGAAGTGAGTTTTCCAAGAAAAGTGCTACACAAATTCTGGCATTGTGTTGCCCTTTCGAGTGCGATATCTTAGTAATCGTAACTACAAATTAGATAAGAATAGAACCTATAAAAACTATACATCTAGAACTTTATGATTGTTGGGGACATATTTTTATGTAATTGACATATCCTTTGAAAAAACGCATTTTACTTATATTTGGGTAAATCTAAGTAGGTTCAAGATGATCATTACAAGTAGTTAAATTGAAGACATGAAGATTACTCAAGAACTGCTCAAGAAAAGTGCAAACTACAGGTCTCGATACCTCCTCGATAGAATCTCGATTTGTCGAGATTCATTAAAACTCGACAGATGTCTCGATCGATCGAGCTTACGGGAGTCAAATTATAGCCAGTAAGGTTTTTACTCTAAAAGGCTAATTTTTTATGGGTTTGTATAATTCTTATTAGACTACGAAAGCCCAAGGTTTGTGTAAACCTATTTGGAACAGGAGAGGCCATTAAGCTCTTATTTAAAGCAGGTGGAAAAAGAAAAACCCAACCCTAGAGAGCTTCATAAGGCTTTCTTTTTGAAACCCTAGCCTCCTCCTACGGAAGAAAGAGTTCTTACTGCGTTTCTTGTACACCTTTGGGTTTTGTAACCAAGCAAAATTTCTTACACCAACATTGAAGATCTTATTGGTGTTTCTATGTGAAGCTGCTACAAATCAACTACAACAATCAAAGGGTTGCTGTGGAGTTAGTCACGTTCTGGGATTCGTGCAAAGGAGTAAGCTGCGTACTAGGATTCGTGCAAAGGAGTAAGCCGCGTACTGGGATCCGCACATCAAATTGGTTAGTCACGTACTGGGAGCCGTGCATCAAAAGGAGAAACTATCACTACAGAACAAGTCCAATTGGGTATTAGGGTAAGGGTTCAACTGTAGGTTGGTAAGGTATTGGGATTCCTTTACTTGTAACCGCTTGTTGTGATAATAGTGGAGTTTCGGGAGTGGTGACCTTAAATCACCCGGTGGAGTTTTTGCCGTGTAGGTTTTTCCCATTCGTAAACAAATCACCATGTCAATTTTATTTTCGCTGCATACTTTAGTTTATTGGTGATTTGTTTGTGCTACCATGCTACTTGCATGTTAACTTGATTAATTAATAACTTGGATAATTAATCAATTTAATTCATCACAAGGGGTCTACGTATTTGTAGCCTATCAAGTGTGCAAATCGCAAGGGGTCAACGCGATTATGGCCTATCAATGGTGATATTTGATTTAGGAAAATCCGAATTCCCAAATAGCTAGTCAAAGATAGAACCTAAAAGAGGAAAAGAAAGGGCCTAGAAAGTGGTAGAACATTGTAAAAGCTTCTAGAAGCTAGTGAAGCATGAGCTAGAATTTAGGATAAGCTCCACTATGTGCTAACTCATGGTAGGGATAAGACCTAAACTCCACCTCACCTTCCCCCCCCCCCCCCATATAAATATCTACCCCTCTCCTCATTTGTGATTGTCAATTCCACCCTAATAGGCCAAGAATGTATTGACCACTTGTGATGAATTAACCAATTAATTAGCCAAGTTGATTAATTAATCAGATTAACAGACAATATGCGTAGCAGCATAAAAAAATCACCAACTAATTAAATATGTAGCAGAAATTAAAGTTGACACGGTGATTTGTTTATGAATTAAGAAAACCTCCAAGGCAAAAACCCCAACGGGTGATTTTTAGGTCACCACTCTCGAGAATTCATTATTATCACAATAAGCGGTTACAAGTAAAGGAATCCCAATACCTTATACCAACCTACAGTTGAACCCTTATCTCAATACCCAATTAGACTTGTTTAGTAGTGACAATCTCTCCTTTTAATACATGGCTCCCAATACGTGATTAACCAATAGATGCACGAATTTTAGTATGTGACTTAATCACCAACTTGAGAAAGATGTTGGCTGCAAAGTTCTTTAGTTCATCAAAATGATGAAGATCACGAAGCTCCTTAGTCATAAAACCTAACGGCATAAAAATGCAGTAGTTTCTTCAAGAGAAAGATGAACTAGGGCAAATTCTGTCTTAGGTCACAATTTGCATGAACAAAACTTTTCTTCACACTTGTGCAACTGTGCCACCTTTGACGGCCCTTAAAATAATCCTTATATGTGTTTTATGGTTATGAGAAAAGAAAGCCTGAACATGTATTCAAGGATTGGATGAAAATCATACCAGAAAATCTGTATTTCATAAATCTTGATAGATAGCTTATCTATTGAGCAGCTGTCGAGTTTCGGGCTGAAACAGCTTTTTAAATCTTGATAGATACTAGCTGTTGAGCTTTAAAATCTAGCACTTCATCACTTGATTCTTGGACAAACTTGCATGGCTTTAACACTTGAACTTGAAATCTTGTTCTTTAAAACATTAAACACATTCTAAATCTACCCAATTACAAGTAAAGTGCGTTTTGTTAAGTAATTAGCCAATTCTAAATTGACATATGTTCCTAACATAAATCACATATGTCCTAACAATCTCCCCCTTTGGCAATCCGTAACAAAACCACAACAAACAAATGAATATATGAGAGAAGTCATAAATCACTCAACTCATACTCACTTATTAAATATAACAAAATCTATCCTAACACAAACACTTGAAAAACTTTGAAAGAAGAGAATTCATGGCAAGGAAGACTTTGACAACCTGTATTTCTAAAACACTTTAAACAAAACTTATCACTGCATCTTAGTGTGAAACAGAAATAAAAAAATTGCATACAAGTAATAAGAAGCATGTGCATAAAGAGAGAAAAGACACAACACATGAAAAGATAGGTAAAAATGTAATAACAACCTGTGTGTGTATATATATATATATATATATCAACAATAAGTACAAGGTTTGCTATCTCAAATTGGTCACAAGACCAAAGGTATATGAACTAAGTATCTAAAAAAAGAAAAAAAAGATATATAAGTCCTCATTACATCCCTCAAAGTATAGACACTTCTCTTAATAAAAATCTCCTATGCTAACTCTCCCTCTAAATACGTGATTACTCTTATCACAAAACTACTCCCCCTTTTTGTCACAAATGACAAAGGGTAAGTAACTCAAGCAGTCATCTCATCAGCACTGGAAGAGCTATCATCCTCTTCCTCGACATCATCACCATCAGAGTCACCATCATCATCCTCGTCCTCAGGTGCCTTTGGAGAAGAAGAGGGAGACTCGACAAAGCCACCAAAGCGAGCCTATCATCGTGTAATACAACCGATACGGGTGTTCACCTAACACAACTCATCACTAAAAGTGTCAAGGCGAGCATCTATGCGTTGAAACTGTGCCATGATCTCATCAAGAGTCACACCGCCCGTAGAAGAGGACGGAGCGGATGTGGATGGAGATAAAGAAACCGGAGGAGTCACCGTCCCGGTCTGTGTCCGCCTCTATCGAAGCTGCATCTCACTCTATTTAACGGTAGTAGCATCTATGGCATACATAATAAAGAAGTGGTCCGACTCGAGATAGGAGACAGAAAAATGGTGAATGATCCGCATGATAGCCAAAAGGAAAAATGAACTTATCACAGATCGTCGTATCCCTATAAACATCTATGAAGGATAGAATAAAGTGAGAAGGGAAGTCAATAGAAATGTGCTCTAAAAGGGATAACAAAAATCAAGCACGAGGCTCTGTGATAGAGTTACAGTGAGACAATAGATGGAGAACGAATGTCATCACTATGGTAAGGAATCTCGGACCTTTAGTAAAGGTCAAGTAATGGGTGTTTTTACGATAACTCTAGGAAGAAGGTGTCTCACAAAATAGAGACATGAGTTCATCTTTGGACACAGTCCTAAGGTGATCACAGCCGAAGTAGTCAAGATGCGCTACCTTTAAGACATGTAGCAACTCGAATATGAGATCCAGAGTGACTACAATGCGTGTGCCTCGAACGCGAGTGATAAAATAAGGTACAGAATAGTCAAATCCGTGCATATTAGAGTAAAACTCCTGTATGATCACAAAAGGGCACATGACCAGGATGCCACACAGTGACCCCCAACCCTTACTGTAGATGACAATGACAAGGTCAGTATCGAAAAAATTCAATAGGATGACTTGGCATTCCAAATGAATGCTTCATCGAGAAAAGTTCTCCGAAAAGTCCTTTCGGGCTTTATCATCAAGGAACCTAACATGTGAAGGAGTAGGATCAGAGGAAGATGCCCTAGGACAAAGAGGGTTCTGAGATGGAACAAATTTTCACTTAGGTGCCACAGAGCAACTAACAAAAGAAAGGGGAGAGAGAGAGAGAGAGAGAGAGAGAGAGAGAGAGAGAGAGAGAGAGAGAGAGAGAAAGAGAGAGCGAGAAAGAGAGAAAGAAACTCGCAGAAAAGCACCAACACAAATTAATATCAAAATAAAGATACATGAAGGTACATATGCATGAAAAATATATGAACATGTGACATGCAAAAGTAAAAACACCATGGGCTCAACCCAATCCAATCCTACCAGTACACATGTGTTCAACTAGGATCATTTAAACAAAACCCATCCTAAAATTTTTGCAAAAACCTCATCAATTTGGAAAAATCTCAAAAATTGCAAAAACCCTAAAAGTAAGGTCAAAAGATATGAAATGCATGATTAATGAGAGAAAATGAATCATACCAGAGGAAGAAAGTGATCTTGAAACCAAAGATTGAGTGGGGAAGAGGTTTAGAGTGATTAAGAGGTGTTTGGGAAGGTTAGGAGACAAATGGAGTCAAGAGAGATCGAGAGAAATGAGCAAAAATCTGCACTAGCCCTTTATATAGAAATTCATAATTCTCGACAAATAGAAAGGTGTCGAGCTTTAAACTTCAATAGATTCAGCTATCGAGGAGCTATCGAGAGGTGTCCACAACAAAAGGGGCTCGATGGATCAAGAAGCTATTGAGGAGACAAAAAATTTCTCGATGGATCGAGAAGCTATCAAGATTGCCAAAAAAAAAAGCTGAAGAGCTCAATAGATAGCCTAGTTGTCGAGAGGTGTCTAACAGCTATCGAGATTGCTTAAAAATAGTTTTTCAAGAAGAGAGAAAAACATAGATATAAAGGCAATCAAGCATGCTACACAACCAATGATCCAAACAATATGTTTAGCTCTCAAAATCATCTCTCAACAAAAAAATGTTAAGCACATAGATCCAAAAACACACATACACTAAACAAGTCCAACCAATTTTATATTTCAAAAACAAGTCAAAACAGTTTAGTGAGCATGCATTAGCACATGTAAACCTTGTGATAGCTAAACCATATTGTACCTGCACATGTATCAAAAATAGAAAAGAATATTGCGTGTTGTGTGTGAAAAATATCATAAGATTGCATAAGCGTCTACAAGTTATAACGATTTGAGATATGAGCAAATCTATCTAACTCACACATAATCATAACTGCTTGATGGAGACTATCACCTTCGAAGTACATCTTCTAACTCCCACATCTCCTAGAAGACACGCTTGTAATCACATTTAAAGCATTTTGATTCTTTTTGCTTTAATTTTTCTTTACATATTTTCTTTTATTAAACATATCATGCATGGGCATATAAGAGAGAGAAAAGAAATACCTAAATATGTTAAGCTTTTGACATTACACTTTTGCTATGCCGAAGCATACATATGTCATTTCATGATTGGAGGGTAACAGTGGTGAGATGGTTATCTATACCTTTCTATTAGGATTTTCTAGTTCTACCCGTCAAAAAGAATGATACAAGTGTTAACTACAAAATATTACTTAATCTTACTCATCACAAACAAGATTCATAAAACTCACCTACTTAGGTGTGCATAGAAATGCTCATCTAAGCTACAGAAGATACAAAGTTTAGAAAACTTTGTTTCATTGGTCATTCAAGGTAACTAAGTACCAATGTACACAAACACACACTGTTTTTTTATTTTTCTAATTTTTCAATTTTTTTTTAATGAAAAAAAAAATAAAGTAAGACTAAAAACAACCAAACAAAAACATGTTAACCAAAGCAATGCATAAAATTAGACTGACTCAAAACAAGAAAGCAAAACACACAAGTAATGCAAGCAAAAAAAAAAGGGGGAGAGAGAGAAAAGTGACAAAATCACTTTGAACATTTTTCCTTCCATACCTTAGAAGAACATTTCCTTTTAGTGAACGCTTGAACCAGGGGTGAGTCAGAAGAATTGCAATCATTCAAGTTAGAAAGGAACATGAGGGCTTTGAGAAGATTTCCAAGAAGAGTAAAAAAGGATGGAAACTGACTCTGGTTTCCCGAAGAGATAATACTGTTGCTCCGTTGAGTAGGTAGCCACTTATAGCAATTAAGTCGAGTATGTCTAGCTGTTTCATAGTGATGACAAAGATGCTGCTTCTTCTATTTAGGCTTTTGGGTATTGCCCTTTTTAGCCCTAAGGTTTTTGGTATCTTTCTTAGCAAGTTTAGCAAGTGCTCCTAAGATAGATTTACCATTGTCTATGTTCTCACTAGCTAACACTGTTTTGATATCATTGTTTTCAAATTCAACATTATTAGCAGGAGAAACAAAAACAGTAGTATTGGAAGAAGCAATATTAGGAGAAAAGAAATCATACCCTAAAGTGATTCGATCAAAAGTAGATTTTTGCATACTGAGCATCTCATCAAGCTTTGCACTTGAAATCCTTTCCAGCTGAGCTCTAACTTGGAACAGCTCTACCTCAAGCCTCTTGGTTTTCTCAGCTAAGAAATTATTCTCAAATCTCAGTGCTCCAATAGTCTAATTAGCTTCATCAAACTTTGTGGAAATTTCTTCTCATTCATGCTCCACATCATTGAGCTTCTTGGTGGCCAACCTATAGAACTTCTAATGCTTTTCAGAGACCTTGTATAATTTCGCATAGGCTATATGGATGTCATCCTGTTCATCCACCTTCTCAAACTTGGACTCCACCAAGTCCTCTTCTTCATCCTCATCTTCTACAATCCCCTCAGTAGGATTTACGGCAGCAGTGAAGGCATTTAAGATTCCATTATCCTTATTTTCAGAATCATCCTCAGGCTCGATCAAAGTAGCAGCAAGTGCTTTACTCTTCCCGATGGTCTTAAGATAAGTAAGGCACTCTTGTTTCATGTGACCGAAGCCTTAACATCCAAAGCACTTTGGTCCTAAGGGAACAATGTACTAAACGCCATCTCTATCATCCTTCTTCCCTCTGTCTTGGTTCTTGAATTGAGATTAATTGGACTACTTACAACCTATATCAAATCCTTTGGCATTGGTATTCTTCATAAACTTTTTGAATTGCCGTGTAATGTAGGCTTTCATTTTAGAATCTTCATCGTCAGAAGATTCATCAGTGTCACTACTCTTGGCCTTTAATGCCATGCGTTTTCCTTTACTAGATTTCCCTATTCTTCTCAAACCCAACTCATAGGTCTGCAGATTGCCAACCAGCTCTGTCAAAGGAATTTTATCAATGTCCTTTAATTCCTCAATAGTTGTGATCTTGGCATGAAATCTCTCGGGTAGAGATTTGAGCACCTTTCTCAATATGTCCTTGAACTTGGCATAGAACTCATCAAACAACTCATCCTCCTCCATCTTGATCTCTTCAAAGCTTGTGGTGAGCCCCTAAAGCTTTGAATCCTTGACAACCTTAGTTCCTTCAAAGGTTGTTTGGAGGATGGTCCATGCTTCCTTTGCAATTTTAGTGGAGGATATTTTCTTGAATTCCTCATTTGTGACCACACTGAATAAAGCATTCAATGTCCTGCTATTGAAGTTTGCCGCCTTGATCTTAGCATCATCCCAATCGGTCGGCGCATCCTTCCGTTTGGTCTAGCCTATCCACAACTTGCCACACTTTCTCATCTAAAGACTGCAAGAAAGCTCTCATGCATACTTTCCATTATGCATAGTTAGTGTCATCAAATGAAGGAGGTATAATGAGTAACTGTCCTCTATCCATGACAAACAGGGGTCAATAGATCACACAGTAAAGATTAAAACCTAATCAAAGTGTGTTTGCTCTGATACCACTTAATAAGCCAAGAATGTATTGACCCCTTGTGATGAATTAACCAATTAATTAGCCAAGTTAATTAATCAATCAGATTAACATACCATATGTGTGGCAGCATAAAAAAATCACCAACTAATTAAATATGCAGTGGAAATTAAAGTTGACACGACGATTTGTTTACAAATGGGGAAAACCTCCAAGGCAAAAACTCCACCCGGTGATTTTAAGGTCACTACTCCTAAAAATTCACTATTATCAGAACAAGTGGTTACAAGTAAAGGAATCCCAGTATCTTATATCAACTTACAGTTGAACCCTTACCCCAATACCCAATTGGACTTGTTCAATAGTTACAATCTCTCATTTTAATGCACAGCTCCCAGTACGTGACTAACCAATAGATGTGCGGATCCCAATACGCAACTTAATCACCAACTTGAGAAAGATGTTAGCTGCAAAATTCTTCAATTCATCAACGCGATGAAAATCACAAAACTCCTTGGTCACAAAACCCAATGGCGTGCAAATGCAGTAGCTTCTTCGAGAAAAAGATGAACTAGGACCAATTCTGTCTTGGTCACAATTTGCATGAACAAAACTTTTCTTCACACTTGCGCAACTATTCCACCTTTGACGACCCTTAAAATAATTTTTATATATGTTTAGGATTGTGAGAAAAGAAAGCATAACACGTATTCACGAATTGGATGAAAATCAAAACTGAAAATCTATTTTTCATAAATCTAGATAGATAGTTTATCTATCTACCAATTGTCGAGCTTCGGGCTAAAATAGCTTTTTAAACCTTAATAGATACTAGCTGTCGAGTTTTAAAATCTAGCACTTCACCACTTGATTCTTGGACAAACTTGCATGGCTTTAACTTGAAACTCTATTCCTTAAGTATTAAACACATCGTAAATCTACCCAATTACAAATAAAGTGTGTTTTGTCAAAGGATAGCCAATTCTAAATTGACATATGTTCCTAACATAAATCACATATGTCCTAACATACCCACAAAAATTTTCTACCCTCTCAAACCTCTCTAGGATTCTCTCTATGCCTCTCTTCTCTCTCTTATCTCTCAACAATAGCTCTTAAACCTAGAAAATACAACCCCTTTTGCTCTAAAAAACCCACAAAAAATCAATATTTGAGCCTCTAAATTCCTTGCTAGAGCTAGGGTAGTGTAGTTACTACCCTAGCTCTCTCTACCTTCCTAATTTTGTTTTGGTCATTTTGGAGGTTTTAGAGGTACATTGATCATTTTTAGATTCTAAGGGTATTTGAATATTTTGAAGGTTTTGTGGGTATTTTGGTTATTTTTAAGTTTCAAAGGTATTTTGGTCATTTTTAGTGTTTGGGGTTATTTTGTTCATTTTTAGTGTTCTATGGCTATTTTGGTTATTTTTAAGTTTTAGGGGCATTTAGGTAATTTTTAGATTTAAGGGTGTTTGGGCCATTTTAGAGGTTTTAGGGTTATTTTTATTATGAGAAGTGTTATGTCTACAACATTTTCGCATCATTTTCACAAAAAATCATATGTGGTAAATTGTTATTAGTTTCTAATTTGAATTCACAATTCAAATTACTTTTTTACCCACCCATAACAACCTATAACAACCTATCACCTAGGATTTATTGTGAAAATGTTTTAAACATGGTATTTCTCTTTATTATATATATTCATTGATTATTGGGTAGTTACGTGAGTTGGGTTTTACTTATAATAATTAGGTTCAATCAGATTTGGGTTATAATTAACTGGTTAAATCAGTTATAAACTTACAATGCATAAATGGGTTTTACGTACCCAACTCATTTATGCCTAACCCAAACCCACCCATTTGATACCCTTAGTTTTTTCACACTTTTTTTAAGCTTAAATCTTTCTCTTATTCTGTGTTTGGAAAGGGTTGATATCCATCTACCTCTATAATCTCATAATCTCGCTTAATTGTCATTGATTTCTCAATCCTCAATCTCCCTCTTTGAGGACGGCACCTATCAACTATTGTTAGGGTACATTTTTTTTACACCTATTTTTGTTTAAATGCCATTTATTTATTTTCAAACATCACCAACAAATTATTGGGCTTCTCTGAATATTTTTTCCTATTATCATGCTAGCCTACAACTATTCTTCCTTCCACCACAAAATTGGGCTATAAATATAAAACATTATAAGACTCAAAATTTTTGTAAAGCTTATAAGTTAGACTCTTCCCCAAATTATTTTATTGAGTGAGTTAAAATCTGTTTTTTTTTTTTAAGCCCAAAAATATTTATGCTTTGCAATATTCGAAAAGTCCATGACAAGTCCATGGCAAAAAAATTATATCAATGGAATTCAAATCCATAATCAAAGCCCATGGTTCGATTTCATGGCATTATTTATCAAAAAAACCCAATTCTCACTAGCAACATTAAAAGCCCAATTCTCACTGGCAATATCAAAAAACCCATTTCTCACTGACAGTATCAAAAAGCTCAATTCTCATTAGCAACATTAAAAACCCAATTCTCACTGGTGATGTTTAAAAGCTCGACTCGTCTTGGTACTATTTAGTGAAAAATCCAATATTGTTAATACTTGGGAAATACCATATGATTGAATTGCCTATGCCCACACCCATAATTGTATTGAAAAAGCTTGAATGCTCATATGTTTCCAAATTCATGGGAAATTAAGATTATTCTATGGCCATTATTCGCAAGTCTATGATAATTATTCGTCCTACAATCTCACGATTTAATTTATGACATGATTATTGCGAACCATAAACATTACTTATGATATGGAGTTCATCATTTCAAAATAGCAAATATTATTTACAAAGTATTTTGATATAATTAAGCTTATGCTATTATTTTGAATATTACAAATCATTGTCCAAGGATCCAATACGAGTATCTATCAACACCCAAACTACATTTAATATCCACTAACAATAAGAGTCCATGAGGGATGAAAACTCATGGCAATGTGTGTCATTAATGTTCATTTTGTAAATGTATGATAAAAAGAGAACAAGCCCAAGTGAAAAAGGGGCATAAGCGTAGCCCAACCAAAAGGTTCAACCCATGAGAACAAGCCCAATCCAAAGTTCCAGCAAAGGCAGAGGACTGAACCAACTAGCCAGCTAACTTCCTTCTTGTACATCTCTAACCAAGGTTCAGCTGGAGAACTCTACAAGAGATAACCAAATCTCTAAGAATGAACTAAGAGCTATCCCATAAAATTTTTGCCACTCTCTCCCAGACGTGAACAATGCCCTAAGGTTGTACTAGCTACTAAAGTCTAAAGGGTAATGAGGTTTCATCATCTTCCTCAAATCTTTATCTCCAGCGGAAGGAAGCCATGACCAACTTACTCAAATCTCAACAAATCAATTCTATAAATGCCAAAAATGTTCAAGAATTGGTTTGTGTGCCAAGCTCATGAATCCTAAAGGGAAAAATTAGGAAAATGAGGTTTGGAGGGCATAAAGGGATCTCCAGCGAAACCCCTTAAAGTAGGTCCAAAATTTGACACCTGGTTTGGGGTGCTTAATCCTATTCTAAATCTCAGTTATAGCACTAAGCTTCTTCCTAAATACCTACCTTAACCCTATTGGCTGAACACAACCTCAGAATCTTAACATTTAATTCAAGATTACCCAAATATTCACCCATGTGTCATATTGCCCAAAGAAGCAAGGTAGCTCCAAAAAAAAAAATCTACCATTTATGGCCAAATCCTAGGATGAGCAGTCTGCCTCCTGACCAGCCCTACGTTTTTGGATTCTTGCTAATCACCGTCCTAAGCTCCATTATCCTGTTATTCTTGCTACTTTACCATATTTCAACTTGTAGTTCAGCTTTTCCCAGCTCATAAATCATCCCTCTTAGAGCAACCACATCGGTTTGTGGAAAATTTTTCCATTTTGCACATCTAAAACCTACTTTTTCTATTTTACACTCATTTTTACAAAACATCCACATCAGTTTGTCTATTATACACATTTATTCAAATAAAATATTCATTTTTTTAACACTTTCATTTCTCTCACAGACCCCACACAATTGGCACAACCACCATCATCAGCCACCATCTCTCTCAAGATCGACGCCTCCGGCATTCGATCACATCAGAATCCCAAAGAAAACCAATAAAAAAAAATAAAAAATAAAAAAAGAAACAAGCGCAGTGAAAAAAAAAAAAAAAAACCAAAAAACCCCCAAGATTGATGAGAAGAGAGAAAGAAAGTTGCTCCTCAGCATCTAAGTATTCGTCTTTATCAACATGGTGGTCTAATTTCTGCTCCTTAGTGCTCTGAACAAAGCCTCAGGTTTCTCCGTCGGAGAACTCTATTCATGTTGTAGGCGACGAGCTCGTCCAGCAACTCGACTTGCTCGATCTTATAAATGACAGACTCGGCTTGCTCCTCAGCAATCGGCAGAAGCTAAAGAAGGCCAGATTGATGAGATGAGAGAATGAGAGAGTTGTGCGCCTGAGTCTCTGATGAAATGAGAAAGTGTGGGAGGTGAGAGTCAGTACAGAGAGGAGGGAAAAAAAAACTATTAATATATTATATGCACATGCGACAGTAATCGTGCATATTTGCACGGTTACTGTAGCAACTTGCATTTATTCACAAGTTTACACCCACTAATGTGGGTGTTCTTTTGATCAGATTATGTAAAATTAGTGACTTTTTCTATTTTGCAAAATTTTTCACAGACTGATATGGTTGCTCTTAGTCCATAAAAACCCACACTCACCTAACCTCAAACATTCCTTTTCCCTTTTCTGCATATCCTAAGTTCATAAATGCTCCCTAATCAGTCGTGAACAACCGTCTTCCCCAATAAAGACTAGGGCATGTTTGGTAACTGTTTTTCGTTTTCTATTTTCGTTTTCTTGTTTTTAAGGAAAAAAGATGAAAACAAATTTTTACTGTTTTCAAAATGAAAAACACGTTTGGTTAGTTGAAAAGAAAAACACATTTTTCAAAAACAAAATTCAGGAAATTTGTTTGGTAGTTGTTTTTGAAAAAGTTCAATTTTGTTTTCTTTGGTTAATTTTTTTTTAAATTATATTTATTCTAATTCAAAAACACGTTTGCTCCAAAGTATTTAAAATCCTTACACCTAAAGAAATTATATATCAATTGTTTTGTATATAACAACTACGCCTAAAACTTTAATCATATAAGTAAGACTGAAACTATAACAATTATCAAGTGTTATAAAAGATAATCAATAAGTAAAAAGCTTACTACATGGCATCAATGTCAGGGAATCAATTTCATCAAAAACTAAAATAAAATAACGTGGCATCAATGATGCCTATTATTTGCCAACATCAATCTTGCGATCTGATCCCTATAAGCTGCCATAGCTTCAGCGGCTTGATCAATTAAGTCAACAGTGTGTGACCTACCTTCACCTTCAACAGTAAGGTTATCAATATTAAATTGAGTAAACAAGCGATCATTTCTTGTCACCATTCGAATGAAGTTATGAATTGTGCAACAAGCTCTCATCACATTTCCTTGTCGACATGGTTTATAACGGGGCATCATTTTTAAGACTGGAAATCGTGCCTTTAAAACGCCAAAACATCTTTCAATTACATTACGAAGAGAGGAATGTCTATAATTGAAAAGCTCTTTAGCACCTTCAGGACGATCCCCACCTCGAAAGTCTCGTAGATGGTATCTCTTAGTACGGTACGGAGGTAGAAACCCCAAGGTGCATGGATAACCAGAATCCACTAAATAATAGCCACCTAACAAAAAAAATAATAAGATAAAGAGAAGTATAACATGGTGAATGCATGAAACTTGAAAATTGTAAATATATAAGTGAGGTAACAATATATCTTACCAGATGGAGGCCATGGGAAATTATTTTCTGGCCTTTGAAGTGCATCTAAGAATACTCGTGAGTCATTGGCTGTACCCTCCCAACCCGTGTAAACAAATGTAAACTTCATATCAAAATCACATGCACACATTATATTATGGGTGATTGTGGCCTTTCTATTCCTATAGTTGACTTGCTTTGATGCTGGAGCCCATGCACTAATATATGTTCCATCAATTGCACCTATACATTTCTAGAAAAAATATAAACACAAGTATTAACATATTCGAGCAAACAATATTTGTATGATAAAATGAACAGTAACTTGGGATTACCTTGAAATATGGAAAGAACTTGGTATTGTTAGCAACACGTGGATGCACTTCATTGCTTTGAGAAGGACGTGTAATGAATTTTCCCAGGCAGCATATTACTCTTACAGTTTCCTTAAACTGCCTGTCTACTGTCTCAGTTGAGTGTTGAAAACGATCTGCAATTACCCTTATTCTCACATTATGTCCCACTATTAATAGGAACATACCAACTGCCTCCTCTACTGTGATCCAGCGTGAGTTTGTTAAACACGTATGTGTTCTCAAATAGTTACAAAGACTTGTAAATGTCGGTCTATCTATGCGAAATAACTCATAACATGTTCGACGATTGCCATTCAAAATCTCTTTAATAAATGCATCACCAATCAACATAGAGATACGTTGAGGCTCCTTAGGAATATAGTTGTTTTTATTCTCAATAAACATTAGTAGAAAGAACATATCATCATCCTCTTCCTCATCTGAAGAAGATGAACTGCTATAATAATTTGGTTCAACATTCATCCTGGAGAATTAAATAGAAAATTTGTTCTTAAATAGTGCTTTTTATTAACATAAATAAAACATTATCAAAATAAATATATAAAAATATTACCATAAAATAATAATAAACCATCATTTAACAACATTAAATAAAAATAGAATAGTACCAAATCATAGTTCAAAGACATAAAAATAAAAATAATCTAATAGGAAATTATTTTTTTGACATTATCCCCTACAGCCTACCCAACCAAACCATCCTCCTAGCGAAACTCATGTTAACAAAGATCTCTCTATCATTAGGATCCTGCTTGAACTTCTCAACAGCCTTCATAAATATTTCATCATTGACTTCTTCCATGGTCTCAAGGATATTAATGCACTTGCCTAAGGAGAAGTCATTTGTAGGTGCAATACTGCTACTAACTTCATCAATGGTATACCTCTTATACCTCTCAGCCTTTGCTTTAGATACCTCTATCCTAGCCTTAGCGGCCTCAGCCATTGATTGCAAGGCATCATTCATTTGGGAGCTTATTAGCTCTCGCTTACTCTTACTAGGACGCTCGTCACAACTATCACTAGGACGCTTGCTCGATCGGGTTGTAATATCAAACTCAAGGATTGCCATGACAGGGTCTTGGGTAGGACTTTCTAAATTAACATGAACTCCCCCATGAATGAGACGTTCTTCTAATGCATTCTCTTCATCTGAATTAGGAGGGTCTTGGGTGGATGCACAATGTAAGACTCCAGTAGCTGTAGACTTATTAAATATAAGTCCAAGCAAATTATAATTTGAAAGTCCTTTGGTTCGAAACATCTTTGCTCTCGGATGTGCCTAAAAATATAAAGACACCTAGTAGGAAAAAAAAATGATGGGGGATAATGTTTCAAAATAAAACATTGTATTGTATTCAACGATATTTACCCGACAATAATTTTGCCATGACTCCTCCAGTGCATGAACAGTGTTGGTTTCAGCATCCCAACCAAAACCAGTTTGATTTATGAGTGTAGAAAACTCACGGTGTAGTAAACGTATCCTATTAAACTTCCCTTTGAATTGACTCATTGTAAAACTCCGTTTACCTAATTCATTCAATGCAGCTAAAATTTTCTTCCAAGTATCAAAACTGAATTGCCCATCTGCCATATTTCCCTTATTGATCTCTTTCAGCATTATGTCAATAAATAGTTTCTCAAGTTGTGGTGTCCAAAGGGTATCTTCATCAATTGAACTGTTTCCTTTCATCTATTATAATACAATGAAACATGAAAACAACTAAGGACAATGGTGTGTTGCTCAATAATGACAATTGAACATTAACAATTGACACAATTGAAACAATTGACCGGTGAATAGTAACAATTGAAGATCTTTTTTTTTTTTTTATATATGTAAAAAGTGAAGACCTCATATCTTCAACAAACTTGATTGAGTATAAGCATACAAAATAAAATTTGAACTTCCACAGAAATTTGAAATCAAAGCAAGATGTGCTTTTCATAGGGAAAGAGGAACTGCAATAGGCTGAAGCAAATTTTTGAATTCCAAGTATGCCGGCTAATAAACACATAGTTATATTATATTCATCTATTAGCCAGTATAAGCAAAAGTATGAATATAATATAACTATGTGTTTATTAGCCAATATAGCAACCATATGATTTCTTGGGGGGATTGACTTTTTTTTTTAATAATCTATTGTGGTATTGACTTATTGGCTAATGCAGCTTCCTTATGTATAATTACTTTTAAGGTCACAGTTAAATTTAATTGAAAACTAAGCTACAATATCCATTAAGAAATTGTGTACTTATGTCCTATTCTAGATAGAATTGGAGTAGTATTATTATTATTTTTTCAATCAAAGCATATTTCTTAATACAGGTAAACTGAATGTTCATGATGATCGAAGTTTAAATATGAACATATACTACGGATGGATATTGAGAAAATTGGTTCATGAAGAAAGTGGTTCATGATCACTACAGTTTCAAATCTGAATAATAATATAAAACAAAAATAGATTGAAGCTAGTTTTTAAAGACAACTAATAAAGAATAATTAAAATACTTCTAGATATACTGGCTAATAAACACATAGTTATATTATATTCATCTATTATAATGCAATGAAACATGAAAACAACTAAGGAACAACCTTTATAAAACACAACCATCAAATACAACTAAGAAATTGCTTCCTGTGGACATCATTAACAATTGAAACACAACAGTAATAACCCATGTGCTGCTCTATTGAAACAATGGTGTGTTGCACTATAATGACAATTGAACATTAACAATTGACACAATTTAAACAATTGACCGGTGAACAGTAACAATTGAAGATCTTTTTTTTTTTTTAATATGTAAAAAGTGAAGATCTCATATCTTCAACAAACTTGATTGAGTATAAGCATACAAAATAAAATTTGAACTTCCATAGAAATTAGAAATCAAAGCAAGATGTGCTTTTCATAGGGAAAGAGGAACTACAATAGGCTGAAGCAAATTTTTGAATTCCAAGTAAGCCGGCCTACTGAAGCCTTGGTGACAGGTAATTGTATTTGATGAACAAAAGCCAATTTGTGCAGAATTGAAAACAAATTAAACAAATAAGGCATAGACATAACGCATAAATTTTATCCTCCACCATATGTTACACATACACCTATACTGGCTCAATCCTCAATCATTACTAATCACACTCAACCATCAGTAGAGTCATCACTCAAACAGAATAAAGACTATACCATCTACTTCAGCTACAAAATCACCACAATTATCCAGCCTCTCAATTCTTCAGAATTATCATTTGAGTGTAAAATTTCCTTTAAAAAAGGCAAACTGCACGTCCCTTAAATATGGCGCAGTTGCAATGTCCTCCTAAATTTCACAGCCAAGCAATGCCTCCCTGATGTATTGGTAATAATCAATTTGGCCCCATGGCCTTAGGATTCCATCAAAATAACCAAAAATTCAAAAAAAAATCCTTTTCAAAAAATTGACTTCTCCATTGAATTTGGCTGAAATTATAACATAAGGCAAAGTGCTTATCATCAATAAATTAGGAAGGACATTGCTCAGTTTTGAAGTTTAGGATCAGACCATATTAAGCAGGGAAAGTGCAACTAATCCCCCCGCCCCCCCCCCCCCCCCCCCCCCCCCCTCCTCCCATCCAAAAAAATAAATAAATAAATCCATTTAGTTCACAGTCTAACCAAAAGTTTGCTCCTTTTCAGCTATCAACAGAGCACAGAAACAAAGCATATTAAACAGCTAAAGAAACAAAGGGTAATGACTAAGAAAACAGGGGAGGTAGCACTCAAACAAGGGAGAAAAGACCCGTACCTTTGAGTGATTGGGTCCCTAAAATTATGAAATACTTCTCCAAATTTGACAGGTCCGCACAGACCTGCTACATCACACACAAAAAAGAAAAAAGAAAAAAAAAAAGAGAGAGAGATAATGAATAGAAAAAGGAATCATAGAATCTAATGAAAAACAAGAGGCAGTCATGTTTTTCATCCAGTGAAGACCAACCTTACAATTGCTTCTCTCAATCAAGGTTTTCTGTGAGAAAGAAAGATAAAGGCAGTGGAAGCGCATAGTGGAGGCGCATATGTTGATATAAAGGGTATCAGATACGTTAGGCGGTAAGAGTGAGTGAAAAAAAAAAAAAAAAAAAAAAAAAAAAAAAAAAGAAAAGAAAAGGAAGCGCGGGAAAAAAAAAGTCAGTCATGTGAATCGAACCAGTGCACTGGTTCATTAATTAGCTGTGGTTTCAGCGTGCTTTAGCATGTTTCTCCATGTTTTCTGTGGTTTGTGAAAACTGAAAAATAAAAATAGGTGAAGACCAGTTTTCAGTTTCCTTTACAGTTTGGAAATTGAAAATAGTTTTTGTTTTTTGCTTAAAAATGGTTACCAAACAAGTTTTTTGGCTTAGGAAATAGAAAATTGTTTTTGAAAACAGAAAACTGAGGAAAAAAACGGTTACCAAACATACCCTTAGTTTTAGCACTATTTTACCATTCCATTACAAGCTTATACACCAACTCACTCAAAACAGCCTTTACTATCTCATTCATACCCCATATACCTATTCCACAAGAATCTTGGTTCAATATCTTTTGCATTGAGCTAGAATCTCTCTCTCCCTTCACACTATGCCAAATAACACCTTTCTTCTCACCATGGAGCCATTGATCTTTATTTTTTGTTTTTCTATTGAAGGATATAATGTATTTGTAACAATGGAATTTTTTCCTTATATTGATGTAGTAGTAGCAGAAAGTAGCCAAGACCATTTTGACCAATACACACAAGGACTGTCTAAAGTGAACACCTTCTTAAATTTTTTCAATAATTAACTGCTGGACTATAGTTTAATTTTATCCTACCACTGGAGAATTTTGCTTTCTTGCGTTGTTGTAATAGGTGCACTAATCTACTAATTCACTATTATGAAGCGTTTTATTCGACCTTAATGTTGTAATTACTAAGGTGCAACCTTTATTTCTTGCTTGAATAGGCTTATCACTACACCAAAAACCTTTGGGTATCATCTTAGGGCCCAACATTGAGCTTCGGCTTAGCCTCCCCATATTTTATTCAAGTACATCAATTTCCCCCTCAACAACTATCATATGTCATCTATTAACCTTGATAATGAATTTTTTTATCAACACACCCATAAGATGCGAGTTTGTTTCTACCTAACCTTATTGTTAATTTTTTATTTTATTTTTAAACTTGCTAACAGAATGAATGAAAAATTATGTAAAAGAAAGTAAAGAAAGAAACTTGAATTACTCATATATTCTATTTCTTTTCAATTTATATATCAAAAAATTTTCATTCATCTATATTACATAAAATCGCTAAAAAATTTCTTTGAAAATTCACTATATATATATATATATATATAACATGTTTACAGTCTTTTAAAACTCTCTTTAAATTTCTTTAAATTGCTTCGGCTAAACAAACACCATTCTATGCATCTAATTCATGATCCAAAAAAAGATGGACATCTAAAATCTCAATGTATGAAGAAATACCAAAAAAATCAAATGAGCTAACAGAATTGACATCATTTTTCCACAAGTATATGAAGTATGAACTAAAAATTGCTTTGTTCACCTAACATAATTATCACAAAAATCCAATAACAATATTCCTGATATATATATAAATAAAGTGATCTTCATGACCATTGCATTGTCACCAAATTTAGCTCGGCTTGGGTTTATTTATGAAGATATTTGGTGTTTGTTTGCAGGTTTTAGATCATTTTCAGTCAATTGTGTTAGGCGTAGTAACAATGGTGTTGCTCATGTGTTGGCAAGATTTGTTAGATTATCTGATAATGAAACTGCATGGTTGGAGAGGAGGATCCTCCACCAGCAGTTGGTGCTCTGCATTTGGATTCTAGTATTCTGCATTAATGAAATTCATTTGGTTTTGGTTTCAAAAAAAAAAAAGTGATCTAACCCTTTGTTCCTAGTGACGGTTACAAATTCACCACAATCTAAAAAAATAAATAGAAGTCAAAAGTTAATTAATAAAATACAAAATAAAAATATACCTAAATTAGGAGGTGTTTGGTACAAATAGGATTCTAGTTCATGCATTTTTTCAAACACCAGAAATCTACCATTAAAACTGAAGAAAATTGAGAGATGCCCAACATATAATGACTCCAACCCCGGTATTGCGATAGATACCATAATATGTGCCGAACATTATTCCAATTTCTAACTTTGGGCATGAGAATAAAAACATTAAAATATATATATATATATATGGAAACCAAACAAAAAATAAACTATATCCAGAACTAGAAGGCAAATATATTTATATTCATCAACAATTTACTATTGTAAGGCATTATTAACTGTAGGAGAAGAACAATGACGAGAAGTGAAGAAGATTGAAATATGTAGGTGACAGATCCATTAAATGTGACGGTAATTGGCTGGAAGGTTTATATTCGACGGATCCAAAGTGCACGGACATGATGTGGACAGATACCATCGACACATGGCAGTCAGCTGATCTGGTTCAGTTCCAAGGATTCCTAAATGGAATTAACTTGCATCTCGCGATTATCTTTAAAGAATCCCCACGCGAGCAGAATTCTAACTAGCAAAGGATTCTGTAATACACGCTTATTATAGAAGACCTTCCCTAGAAGGAAAAGTCTTGATGCGCAAAAAAAAGAGGCCGACTCGACCATAAAAACCCATGAACCTCCAGAATATAATGTACGCATAATTCACCCAGCTCTAGCACTCTAAGGTTGTGAATAGTTCTAACTTAACCTTCGGAGGGTTTTGGGCTAGCACCACACCGGTGCTCTTTGTTAGGTCCTTTCTTTTTGTTGTGCAAGTGTTGTTTTAGGCTTATGAGGATCGTGTGATAAACTAGTGTTTTTTCGCCCTCATCAGTTGGCACCGTCTGTGGGAAAATTCGAGTACACTTCAAGCCATTTGTATCACTTCCAGGACAAAAGTTGCATGGTACTCACTCATTCGATGGCAACTACTAAAAACGTTCAAGGAAACAAACCGCATACCACGGCCTTGGAGAGGCAAGTTCAAACCCTCGCGGCAATAGTAGAGCGCCTAACCAAGCAAAATCATGATTTGGAGGAGCAATTGCGGCAAACGAACACATACCCTACTACACAGGAGGAAGACCAAGAATGAACAAGCGCTGAGAGGAGAAACCAAGAGCGACCTGAGACCAACAACGCTCCAAGCAGACCAGAACAGCAGGATGTAAGCCGTCTGTCTGTCTCTGAAGCCCTCCCACCCCACATAGTCCCTGAGATGCAGGTTATGAGGGAGCGGATGGATTTTATGATGAACGCCCTCAGAGGACGGGTATCCAGCAATCTCGATGACCTGGTCCAACGGACCGACTCACCTTTCATGGCATTCTTCACTTCGTTCCCTCTTCCCTTAAAGTTTCGTATGCCGTAGGTAGAAAATTATGACGGGTCTAAAGACCCTTTAGATCACTTGGAATCCTTCAAAACCTTGATGCATCTTCAAGGAGTCCTGGACGAGATTATGTGCAAGGCCTTCTCTACTAAGCTAAAGGGACCTGCGAGGATCTGGTGCAGCAGACTGACGCCCAACTCCATTGGCACTTTCAAGGAGTTAAGCGCTCAATTTGCCTCGCACTTCATCGGGGGTCATAGGTATAAGAAATCTACCGCGTGCTTGATGAACATTAAGCAGCGAGAAGACGAGTTGTTGCGATTTTACATAGCTCGTTTCAACAAGAAGGCCCTTTCAATTAATGAAGTAGACAACAAAATACTCGTTGCAGCATTCACTAATGGGTTGCGGAAGGGTAAGTTCCTGTTTTTTTAGTACAAGAATGACCCAAAAACTATGTCGGAGGTACTCTACAGAGCTACAAAGTACATGAATGCGAAGGACGCATTGCTGGCTCGGGAAGAGAAGCCCATAAAAGGGAGAGGCAGGAAGATGTACTTTTGGACAGAGGATGGAAAGTGGCTAGGACTAGAGAACGAAGGGACGATAGACAATCAAAACCACCTACGGGGAAATTCACAAGCTTCACCCCGTTGACCGCCCCAAACGATCAAGTGTTGATGCAAATTAAGGATGAATGAGCTCTGAATTTTCCTGCCAAGCTGAAAGGAGACCCGAACAAAAGGTCAAGGGATAAATATTGCCATTTTCATCGTGACCACGGCCACGATACAGCTGACTGCTACGACCTAAAGCAGCAGATTGAAGCTCTTATTAGACAAGGAAACCTATAAAGGTTCGTCAGCAAAGACAAGATGAACCCGCCACAAGATCAGGCCCCCCTGATGCGATGACGAGCATACCAGACCACCGATAGGAGACATAAGGATGATTGTTGGGGGCATCGCTATGGTAGGATCGTCTAAAAGAGCCCAAAAAACAAATTTACAGATGGTTCAGAGTGTCCAGCTGATGGGCTCTACACCAAAAATAGCGCGAATTGATTCCCTGATTTTAGGGTTTTCTGAAGAGGAAGCGCGATGCCTTCACCATCCACACGACAACGCACTCGTCGTCAGAATACGAGTAGGAGACTACAATATGCATCAAGTCTTATTTGATAACGGAAGCTCGGCTGATATCTTCTACTACCCCGTATTCCAGAAGATTGGGATTAGTAAAGAGTGGCTAGTTCACACAAACACTCCACTCGTCGGCTTTGGAGGGACAAGGGTCTACCCTTTTGGATTGGTCACATTGTCCGTGACGGTGGGAGACTATCCATAACAAATCACGAAGGATGTGACTTTCCATGTAGTCGATTGCACATCTTCCTACAATGCTATCCTGGGACGACCTGCCCTAAACGCATGGAAGGCTGTAACTTCGACCTACCATTTGATGGTCAAGTTCCCTACTGAGTATGGAATAGGAGAGTTGCGCGGAGATTAAGTTGCCGCACACGAATGCTACATAGCAATGATGGGGATGGACGATCACCTCCCAACTATAAACATAGAAGAACAAAAGACGGTAGCAGAACCGATAGAAGAACTAGAGGAAGTACCCCTTGGCAATTCTAAGCCCAAGAGAACCACAAGAATAGGTACTTTGGCCAGCCCAACGATATAGCAAGCAATTGCAGCATTCTTAAGGGAGAATCAGGACGTATTTGCCTGGAGTCATGAAGACATGCCAGGAATTGACCCTTCGGTCTTAGTCCATAGAGTAAACGTGTCACCTTCGTTTTCTCTCGTTCGGCGGAAAAAGCTAGTGTTCACCCCGAAGCGAGACCGTGCCATAGCCGAGGAAGTTCAGAAGTTGCAAGAAGCAAATTTCATAAGTGAAGTATATTATCCGAACTGGTTGGCAAACATGATGATGGTAAAAAAGCCCAATGGATAGTGGCGAATGTGTGTAAATTTCACAGATCTTAATAAAGCTTGTCCCAAGGATAGTTATCCGCTGCCGCGTATCGACACCCTGGTGGACTCAACCGCAAGACATGGAGCTTTTGAGTTTCATGGATGCGTTTTCCAGCTACAACCAAAAAAAATCGGATGAAGCTAACCAAGAGAAGACCTCATTTGTTACAAGCCAGGGGCTCTTCTACTACAAGGTAATGCCCTTCGAACTCAAGAATGCAGGAGCCATATATCAGAGATTGATGAACAAGATGTTTGCACACTTGATTGGGAGAAATGTGCAAGTTTACGTAGATGACATCCTGGTGAAAAGCATCCAGGAGTCCGACCACTTAAGTGACCTACAGGAAACCTTCAACATTCTTCGGTCTTACAACATGAAATTGAATCCAGATAAGTATGCGTTTGGCAGGGAAATTCTTGGGATTTATGGTATCCCAAAGAGGCATCGAGGTCAATCCGGAGAAGGTAAAGGCGATAATGGAATTGGCTTCGCCAAAGACGGTAAAAGAGGTACAAAGCCTGAATAGCAAAATAGCATCCCTAAATAGGTTCGTATCAAGGGTGACGGACAAATGCCTTCCTTTCTACCGCATGCTAAAAATATCGTTTGCATGGACGGATGAATGCCAAAAGGCATTTGAAGAGTTGAAGGCGTATCTCTCATCTCTGCCCTTACTCAGCCCCTCCAAATCAAGGGAAGAGTTGTTTTTATACTTAGCTGTCTCCCCAGCGACAGTTAGCGCAGCTCTTGTCAGAGAAGAAGATAGGGTACATCGACCCGTATACTTTACAAGCCGAGCACTCAGGGGGAGCAGAAGAAAGGTACCTTCAGATTGAGAAGCTAACATTTGCATTAGTGACCGTGGCACAAAAACTCAAGCCATACTTTCAAGCACACGTCATAAATGTCCTGATAGATAAACCCTTACGTGAAGCAATGAGTAGCCCTGAAGCTGCGAGATGAATGGCATTATGGGCGGTCTAACTGAATGAGTACGACATTCGGTACCAACCATAAACTGCTATGAAGGGATAGGTAGTAGCGGACTTCGTCCCTGAGTTCACCCCCATAAAAGACTAGGGGGCAAATGAATCTCCCTTGTGGAGCATCCACACAGATGGATCTTTTAATAAGCATGCAAGAGGTGCCGGCGTGGTACTCCACACCCTAGATGGAGATAAGATCGAGTGCATAATCCGCCTAGACTTCTCCACCACTAATGATGAAGCGGAATACGAAGCCTTGATAACAGGACTAGACCTCACAATAGCTGCAGGAGCCAAGAATATGGTCGTATACTCCAATTCTCAAATCGTGACAAGTCAAGTTAACGGTAGTTATAAGTGCAAGAATGAAAGAATGAAGAGGTATCTCGAGGAAGTGAGGGGTCGGACAAGCAACTGCCAGATCAAGATATTTCAAATCCTAACGGAAGAGAACCAAGATGCCGACCGACTTGCAAAGGCAGCTTTCGCAAAGCCTATCACCGTCCCCGACCAGGTATTATCCACCATCCAACTTTCATCATTAATATACAGTACTAGCGTATAAGAAGTAAACAATGGGCATTGTTGGATGAGCCCGATAGCCGCCTATCTAAAGGACGGCAAGCTACCAAACGACAAGGAGGCTGCGAGAAAGTTAAAGGTTAAAGCAACCCGATTCATCTTGATTAAAGACATTCTATACAAGAGGGGTTTCTCCCGACCCTACCTAAGGTGCCTAACCTCTGAAGAGTCGGACTACATTATGAGGGAGGTCCATGAAGGGATTTGTAGAAACTATTTTGGATCAAGGTCTTTGGTACATAAGCTACTCCGGGTAGGATACTACTGGCCAACGATGCAAAAGGATATCGATGCATACATTAGAGCCTGTGACAAGTGCCAAAGGTTTGGCAATCTCATAAGGTAACCAACAGAAGAGCTCACCCCTATGTCGACCCCTAGTCGTTCACGCAATGGGGGTTAGATATTATGGGCCCCTTCCCAATAGTAGTAAGACAGTTGAAGTTCCTAGTGGTCGGCATTGATTACTTCACTAAATAGGTGGAAGCTGAGGCTTTGGCAACCATCACAAAGAACAATATTCGGAGTTTTGTATGGAGGAACATCATTTGCAGGTATGGTATTCCTAAGGTGCTTGTCTCAGACAACAGAAAGTAGTTTGACAACAACACATTTCGAGATTTTTGCTCCTAGCTAGAGATAAAGAACCACTACTCATCACCCACCCACCCACAAGCCAACAAACAAGTTGAAGTCACAAATCAATCCTTGCTTAAAATAATCAAGACTCGACTCGAGGAGGCAAAGAGCATGTGGCCGAATGAGTTATCAAGCGTTCTATGGGCATACAAGACAACGGCAAGGACACCAACGGGGGAGACACCGTTTCGACTAGCATATGGTAGTGAGGCAGTCATCTCAGCAGAAGTAGAGCTCACGAGCTACCGAGTCGAGAACCATGACGAGAACAAGAATGACGAAGCCATGCGCTTGCAGCTTAATTTGGTGGACGAAGTCAGAGCAGCGGCCAAGCAAAGATTAACACGATACCAGATGCTCATGGTGAAACATTACAACTCTAAGGTCAGGCACAGGGACTTCCAGGGCAGAGATCTTGTCTTGAGGAAAGCAATCGATGCTACAAAAGATGCCTCCTAAGGAAAGCTAAGACCTAATTGGAAGGGACCATATAGGATCACCTCATGGCATAGGAAGGGAACGTACAACCTGAAGACACTGGAAGGGAAGAATTTGAATCATCCATGGAACACAAGGCACCTAAAGAAGTACTACCAGTAGACAATGAGCAAAGATAGTACCACACTCCTCATTTTCAGTTTATCTTTTTGTAGTTTTAATTTTTTACGAGACTCTTAGAACCCAAAGGGGCAATTTTCTTAACAATATTCTATTTGTCCATCATAATAAGAGGAGTTTACTTAGAACATGTTGAATGACTTCTACTGAAATTTATCTAAGTCCATAAGGTGGACGGATCATCCTATGAAGGATAAAATCTACGTCCATAATATGTACAAATCATCCTATGAAGGATGAAACTTATATATGTCCATAGTGTGGACGGATCATCCTATGAAGGATGAAACTTATCTACGTCCATGAGGTGGACAGATAATCCTATGAAGGATGAAACCTGTCTACGTTCATAAGGTGGACGGATCATTCTATGAAGGATGAAATTTATCTAAATCCACATAGTGGACGAATCATCCCAAGAAGGATGAAATTTTATAAATCCACATAATGGGTGTATCATCCCAAGAAGGATGAACTAAGTCCACATAGAGGACGGATCATCACAAAAAGATGAAATCTTCTATCCACATAGTGGACGGATCATCCCAAGATAGATGAAATAAGTCCAAATAGTGGACGGATCATCTCATCCCAAGAAGGATGAATTGAGTGGCCAAAATGAACGAATCATCCTATAAAGGATGAATTAACTAAGTCTATTAAAGTGACCACGTTATCCTAAAAAGGACAGAATTCGTGAAGTCCAACAAATGGACAGTTCGCTATATGAAAAGTGCCAAATATATTTTCATTAATACCGTATAGACGGATTCAATAATTAAAGAAAAAGGCTTAAGTGGACAGGCTAAAATCTCGTACAGGACGGGTCATCCTTGACGAGGACAACTTATTCAACATAGAATAAAATAACGAATTGAACGGGTAAGGATAATAAAGATCGGACAGAAGCACTTCAAAAAATGTAGTCAAAATTCAACAACCATTAACAAAAAGTCTACAAAAGACAATGGTGAGAATTGGTTAAATAAACTGCTCTCCCATACATTTTTGAGCTTGACCAAAAATATAAAATAGGGAATGTACTACTCATGAACAACAACGGTGTCCTTCTTGTCACCAGGACCTTTGGTTGAAGGTTGACGGGCATCATCTTCAACGGATCCCTTCTTACCAACCTTTTGAGCTTCACCGTCGCTTTGTTCTTCCCCAAAAAGCTCATTCGTCCCCTTAGTGTTGACAGGGGGAGCTGTAGTCTGACCTTCAAGATCTATGTTGATATGAGACAAGTCTAGCTCAGGAAAGGAGGCTTTAACTTAGCAGAGGTAGTCATCGAAATCGTCAGCAAAAGACGTACCTAGCTCACTTAGAAGGGCGTCAGAGTCTCAGTACTCTCTGATAGCATTAGCTTTTGCATGATGGAGGCCTTCATTTTTCCTAGCCAAGGCTTCTTTCATTGCGTCAACCACCTTCTCCAATTCCCCCCAAGCCGTCTCGGATACTTTTAGCTTCTTTTCATGACAAAGATTCCAGGCCTACAGCTTTGCCAACTCTTCCTCTGTCACCTCTGCCTTTGCGCAAATGCGCTCCAGTGTTCTCCCGTGGGAAAGGCAATGGTCCATTATCCCTTTTGCCATCAAGACTCCCTACAACAAAAACAATATGATAAGTTCAAAACAACTAGATGCACGATGGAAATATTGGTGACAGGTACGTACCTAGGTAAGTGAGAATAGAGCCGTCTCCCCCATAGCCTCAGTAGCATGATTGGCCAGATCCTCATAATCTCCGTCCTTAATGATGGACGTGATTTGATGAAAAGCATACTGGGAATATTCTAAAAGCAGGACGGGCAGTTTCTCCTTGACGAGGTCTGGGTTAGTCATCAAACCCTTACCCTTGCCTAATCCAAGCTTAAGGGGCACCTTCAATCCGCAGAATCCTTGAACGGCGGCAAGCCCCATCACCACCTTCTGGCTTTTGGAGTGACAGTCAACCCTCTCAGACTGAAATGCGCCCATCTTGGCGGTAGGATCACCACCTTGCTTTTTCTTGACAGCAGCTTGCTGTTTAATGATTGCCTTTCTCCTGGCATCCTCCATTTCTGCAAGAAGTAGACGGGTGAAAATGAGGATAAAATATAAATGCAAAAAAACAAAGGACTTAAGCTTGCGTATTCTTGTGTCGTATCGACAGGCAACAATGGTGGGTTCTGAACCATTACAATACCAATGTAGGGTATCCAAAGTGACAAGTTTTATCCAAGTTCTCTCTGACAACCTGGTGGTCTGGAAGATTTTCTCTAAAAAGCCAAACTGTACAATGGTAACTTGCGAACGGTTCCAAGCTGTAAAAGTGAACGGTTAAAATAACTTCAATGTTCAGTATAAATATGTCAAGTAGGACGGTCACATATCAGACAGTGGCATTATGCCCCAGGTCTTATCTACAGGCATATTCTCATGGTCGTCGAGGCAACACATCTAATCATCCCCTTTGAGGAAGAAATATTGACCCTTCCAGTTTCGATTAGAGTCTGGGGTCTCGCATACTAACCTAAGCATTGGACTCCTCGGTACGAAGTTGTACATACCCCTTGATTGGGTAATCTCGGACGGACAGTAACAGTGAAAGAACTCATCCACTGTTAACCGTCTCGCACCATCAGACATCACACTGCACAAGACCTCAACACCTAGGAAAACCCTCCAGGCGTTTGGTGATATTTGGGTGATGGCCAAACCAAGGTATTGGAGAAGACGACGATGTAAGGCACTTAGAGGGAATCACAAGCCCGCTTTTAGCATTTGTTCGTATACACGGACGTCCTCAAGACCCTTGTAATAGCATTTCTCGGATTTAAAGGGCAAACGAATGGGTATGTTATCAGGTATCTGGTACTTCTACCTAAGTGTGTTGAAATGTTGTTGCTTTATGGAAGAGACGAAGTCATTCACCGTCTATAGAGGGAGCATAATGAACTCCCTAAACCCATCAGGACCTATGGTGGACTGGATGGGAAGGTCTATACCGTCTAAATCATCATTTGAGTCATATTCTGAGCCATCCTTATCCTGCCTCTCATCCTCCACGTTGGAAGGAGAGCTGGCTGACAGTTCTCTCTCCTCGCTAGAGGTGCCCGGGTCTGCTTAACCTGATGGAAACATCTTGAAGCCCACTCCATCATGGAAAAATGACTGACCACTTGACGGATCACCAGTGACACCTACACATGACGAATAAGGGAAACCTAAGACTCTAAATCTACACTAACGACGAACCAACATACGAAATAAAGAAGAAAAATTGAAAACAAAGGAAATACTCACAGCTTGACAGTACTATAAAAGCGACGGATTATCGAACTATAGTGGACAGTTGTTCTCTGATTAGTCAAATTTTTTCCAAAACGTAAAATTGAAAGGGATGGACAAATATTTATAGAGGGAACGGCGCAGAAGACGAAGCGACGCCTTGATCCAAGCAAGCGGTCAATCGTAGTCCACCATGTGTCCCTAATGCATATATGACTACGAAGACGTTTATCAAGGGTAGAAGCAAATCGTCATTCCATGGGCCTGCATACAATAGGTGACGGATCCATGGAATGAGGAGGCAACTGAAGAGGATTGAAATATGTAGGTGACGAATCGGTTAAATGTGACGGAAATTGGCTGGAAGGTTTATAGTCGACGGATCCAAAGTGCACAGACATAATGTGGACAGATACCATCGACACGTGGTAGTCAGCTGATCTAGTTCAATTTCAAGGATTCCTAAATGGAATTAACTTATGTCTCACGATTATCTTTAAAGAATCCCCACACAAGCAGAATTCTAACTAGCAAAGGATTTTGTAATACTAGCTCATTATAGATGACCTTCCCTAGAAGGAAAAGTCTTGATGCGCAAGAAACGGAGGCCAGCTCTACTATAAAAACCAATGAACCTTCATAATACAAAGTATGCATAATTCACCCAGCTCTGCTACTCTATGGTTATGAATAGTTCTAACTTGACCTTCGAAAGGTTTTTGGCCAGCACCACACCGATGCTCTTTGTTAAGTCCTTTCTTTTTGTTGTGCAGGTGTTGTTTCGGGCTTGTGAGGATCGTGAGATTAACTGGTGATTTTTCACCCTCATCAAGAAGCAATTCATTACCTTGTAAAAAGTCCAACCAAACATGTATTAGAATAAAACTAAACTTTTCTCACTTAATACATGAGATATTAGAAAGTATTTGACAGGACTACCATGGAATTGCTATGAGAGTAGGCTTGGAAGAAAAAGCTCATGATGCATATCCTTAGACTGTGCACCGGCCGGCATCCTATATACGACTATTAATGTGGTGATTTTTTTTTTTTTTTTGTTGAGTAGTTATGATTGGTTTTTTGAAGGTTTATTAGTATTAAACTCTTTAGTTAAGTTTTTGTACACAATAATTTATTTGGTGCAAAAATTAGAAAAAAAAAAATAGATGAAATGTGTGATGAAAAATTGGACTCCTGATGAAATCCAATTTAGAATCTAATTGGATTTAGATTTTTTTTTTTTTTTTTTTTTTTGCACTTGATAATTCATTTTACACAAAAATTAAATTAAAGAAAATTTGGATGGGACAAATGACATAAAATTGGACTACAATTAAGAATTTAGTTGGATTTTCTCTCAGTTTTGACATTAAATATATATTAATGTATAACCCAATGCATAGACATAGGTACAATTAAAATTACATGGTTCAAATTATACATGATATTAGCTTACACCTTTTTAAAACCATATATTTCTAAAATATGTAATGGTTTCTCATATATATATATATATATATATAATTTAAAATTTAATTGGATTTAGACTCTTCGGTTTTTGTACCCAATAATTCACTTGTTACAAAAATTAAAGAATCGAATGGACACGTAACAAAAAATTGGACTCCAATTGAAATCCAATTTAGAATCTAATTGGATTTGGACTCTTCGATTTTTACACTCAACTAGTGTGTAACCCCGAGCATATACATGAGTACAATTATTAAAAATAAAAAAAAAAATTAAAAATTACATGGATCAAATTATACATGGTATTACATTACTACTTTTTTAAAGCATACAATTCTAAAATATATAATGGTTTCTTATTTTATATATATATATATATATATATATATATATAATTTAGAATTTAATTGGATTTAGACTCTTCGATTTTTGCACTCAATAATTTACTTGACAACAAAATTAAAAAATTAGGTGTACACATGGCACAAAATTGGACTCTACTTGAAATCCAATTCAGAATCTAATTGGATTTAGACTCTTCAATTATTACACTTAATAATTTAATTGACAAAAAAAAAATCAATAATTAGATGGGACACATGCAAAATTGAGAATCCAATTGAAATTTAATTGGATTCTCTAACAAATAACAAATATTGTGTTATTTAGAAGTTGATAAATTTGAATTATTTTTAGCTATACAAACAAATGGCATTAGAAAGCATAATATTTCAAAGTCTCTCTTCATCTAATTTTAAATTCTGTATATAATTAGATATATGATTGGGTTTCTTGCAGTTTATTTATATTGGATTCCTTGTATTTTGCATTAAATTAACTCACTTGATACAAAAAATTAAAAAATTTAGATGAGACACATGACACAAAATTAATCTCCAATTGAAATATTATTTAGATTTTAATTAAATTTTCTATATATATATATATATATATATATAATTTCGTGCCTGGGTGATATAATGGCTACATGTTTCCCCCATTAGCTCAATCATTTTAACATATAAGGTAGGTGAAAGAAATATAAAAAAGTTAGTGTGGGCAGACAAAAACTAGCCCCTCATGAACCACCACGGATTATAGTTAAAAGTCTCACACAAGCTACTTATAATTGAACAATTGGGAATAAATACTCCACAATGGGAAGCTCAAACAATTGATTTCATTAGTCATAAAATATTACAAGTAAACTTCAAACATTTCCTTTACTAAAATTCTCTTATCCCCGTGGAATCGAACATCCTCCCTTCTCAGATTGGCTACCCTTCTTATTTATAGGCATACTTCATGTTCCTATCTTTACAGCTGTAATGTTGTCTGCCTAACTCTCAGGGATATTTTTCTTACTTTATCGGATTCTTTTGATAGGCCAAAAACTTATTGACCCCTTGTGATGGATTAATTAACTAATTAGCCAAGTTCAATTAATTAACCAATTTAACATGCAAACGCGTGGTAGCACAAACAAATCACCAATAAACTAAAGTGCAGTGGAAAAATAAATTGACACGGTAATTTGTTTATGAATGGAGAAAACCTCCAAGGCAAAAACCCCACCGAGTGATTTTAAGGTCACCACTCCCGAGAATCCACTATTATCACAACAAGCGATCACAAGTAAAGAAATCTCAATACCTTATATCAACCTACAGTTGAACCCTTACCCCAATACCCAATTGAACTTGTTCTGTAGTGACAATCTCTCTTTTTCAATGCACAACTCCCAGTACGTGACTAACTAATTGCGCGAATCCTAGTACGCGACTTCAATCACCAACTTGAGAAAGATGTTGGTTCAAAGTTCTTCAGTTCATCCTCACAATGAAGAACAAGAAGATGCTTGGTTACAGAACCCTAAGGTGCACAAACACAGCAACTTCTTCACAAAGAGATGAACTAGGACAAATTTTGTCTCCGGTCACAAATTGCTTGAACAAACTTTTTCTCAATGCTTGCGCAACTTGTGTCTTTAGTTGTGCAACTGATACGGCCCTTAAAATAATCATTTTATATGTATAGGGTTGTGAGAAAAGAAGGCCCAAAAACATATCCACAGATTGGAATCAAAACAAATCTGAAAAACTGTTTTTCTTAAACCTCAACAGCTAGAGGTGTCGAGATGCTGTCGAGATGCTGTCAAGCAGCTATCGAGCCACGAGGCTGGAACAGTTTATTAAAGCTCAATAGATGAAGCTGTCGAGCCAGCTGTCGAGCTTTAATGTTAGACACTTCTTCAACTTGTTTCTTGGACAGACTTGTATGGCTTTAACACTTGATCTAGAAACCTTGTTTCTTGATGTATTAAAAACATCCTAGATCTGCCCAAATACAAGTAAAGTGCATTTTGTCAAAAGATTAGCCAATTACATAAAAGAATGACATATGTTCTTAAAAGTGAACCACATATGTCATAACATCATCCGTTCCTTATTCTTGAACTCTGTCTTTTGGGGGATATTTTTTGTTTTTCAGGCTCTCTTATACGTATATAATGCAGCAAAGGTTAGGTAAGGGCTCCCATATTGATGCAGAGATAAAAATCTTCAATCTTCTTGCATGTTCTGAAAGTTTCCCGCAGTCTTAGGAACCATCTGGGAGCTATACGTGGATCATCCGTGCACCTCGCTTCCAATAAGGATAATTCCCCACCTTCTCCACGGGAACCATCTTACCATGGTGTTTTCCTTTCTCAGGTATGAGGGATGGTTCATCTTCCTTTTTCTCACAACCCGTTATCTTATTGGGCTCCCCCCATGCATACAGGTTTGGCCTAGTTCATTCTTGCGACCCAATCCATTATTGGGCTTAAGGTCTAGACGAGGATTCTTCTACTCCCCGCAATAGGCCCCCAGGATCTCCAAATCATTATCAATGAAATGGGTGTTGGGTTAAAATGAATTGACCCCTTGCAATTAATTAATTAATTACCCAAGTTAATTAATTAGATCAAATTTCATGCAATAGCATGGCAGCACAAACAAATCACCAAATTATCTAAATGCAACGGAAAATAAATTGGCATAGGTGATTAGTTTACGAATGGGGAAAACCACCAAGGCAAAAATCCCACTGAGTGATTTTAAGGTCACCACTCCCAAGAATCTACTATTATCAATCACAAGCGGTTACAAATATAAGGAATCTTATCAAACCCTTTGGCCTATCGTGAAATATCAACCTACAGTTGAACCCTTACCCCAATACCCAATTGGACTTGTGTTGTAGCAGCAATCTTTGCGTTCAATGCACGAATCCCAGTACATAATTAACCAATGCTGCACAGATCCAAGTACGTGACTAACTTCACAGCAACCCTTTAATTGATGTAGTTAATTTGCAACAACTTCACATTGAAACACCAATATGATCTTCAATGATGATGTGAGAGACTTTACTTGGTTACAAAACCCAATGGCATGCAAGAAACGCAACAAGAACTCTTTCTTCTATAGAAGGATGCTAGGGTTTCAAAAAAGAAAACTTTATGAAGCTCCCTAGGGTTAGGTTTTTCTTTTTCCACCTCCTTGTTTAAATAGGAGCTTAATAGGCTCTCCTATTCCAAATAGGTCTACACAAACCTTAGGCTTTCCTAGTCCAATAAGGATTATACAAACTCATAAATAAATAGCCTTTTAGAATAAAAACATTACTGGCTATAGTCTGAATCCCGTAAGCTCGATAAATTGAGACATGTGTCCAGCTTTAATGAATCTGGACAAATCAAGCTTCTGTAGAGGAGGTATCGAGACCTGCAAATGCACTTTTCTTAAGCAGTTCTTGAGTAATCTTCATGTCTTCAATGTAACCACTTATAATGATCATCTTGAACCTACTTAGATTTACCCGAATACAAATAAAGTGTGTTTTATCAAAGGATATGCCAATTACATAAAAATATGTCCCTTACAGTGGGGATAGTGGTTCAAGAAAAAGAGGAACAATTGTTAACTGGCATTTATGAACAATGGCAATGCCAGTAATTAATGCTGAGAACTCATCCAAGTTTCCCTCCCCATGATCATTGGAACGCGACATTAATGGACGATTAGATGGGGACTTCAGAAAGTGAAAAATTAAGCAGGAAAGGAAGGGTTTCTGCCCTTCCCTTCCTCTCACCTTTCTCCCTCTATATAAGGAGTTCAGACCTCCCTGCTTTGGTTTCTTCTTTATTGATCTACTATCTAAAACACTAGAAAAGTGAAAACCTCTCTCTACTGCATTTTCCTCCGGCGACCCTTAAGTGACCTTTAATGCACTTCTACTTCCTCTCTCTATTGTAAGTCCATCTCCTCTTCTTTCTTAAGGATTTAGCTTCGCTCCATCAACCCTTTTCCTAGTTTTTTTTTTTTCTTCTTTTTCTTTTCGTTTCTACCCACATCGTAGAACTTTTTTAGTCTATGGGCAAATTTAAGTCTATGGTTGATACTCCTGAGAGTCTTAGAGAGTTTAGAAGGAGGTACAACTTCCCCGATGGTGTTGAAATTAGGTATTGCTCGGAATCCGAGGCAATACTCTCAACGGGAGAGGGCAGAGTGGTAATCCCACTCGTTGCCATTTTAGAAGGGGGAGTTAGGATTCCTATGAGTGACTTGCTCACTAATTTTTTGCGTCACTTTAAGGTTTGCCCCGATCAATGTACCCCTAATGTGCTTAGGATTGTCAGTAGTGTAGACACCCTAAACAAAAAGCTCGGATTGAAGCTTCCCGAGCACAACATTAATTACATTTATAGCTTTCAAGATAGTAAAACCTCAGGGTATTATTTTAAGATTTGGCACGAGGAGGTGAGGCTTATCTCAGGCTTTCCAGACTTCGACAAAAAGACCAAGGGAGATTATCTAATCGTCTCGGGGAACTGGTACCCTGACGAAATCCACTGCCTTACTTATGCAGGTAAAGCATATGGGTAGACTTAATAGGATTTCCTTATTTCTACCTTACTATTATCAACTTGCCTTTTCCTGAATTCTCTCACTCATTCTATATGACTAACCTTTACTTGTTTCTTTTTTTTTCCAGAGGATCACGCTTCCAAGAAGAAGAGGCAGTTGATTAACTCCACAAATTTGAACAAGTCACTAAGATCCCTAATTTACCCCCACAGATTTGAACAGCTCCCGCACATAGACTTTTGTTGCAAGGGGTACATCTTATCCCCTTTTGAACACGCTCGCTGCTACAACTTAAATAATGCTCCCAAATGCAAGACTGTCGTGAGATAGTAACTCGATAAGTCTGAGGTCGAATCCACAAGAAAAAGGGAATTGATTAGCAAATCACAAAAGAATAAAACTAAAATAATAAAGCTTAATTGAAGAGATTTTTGATGGTTTAGTAAAGTAAATATAAATTGAGAGAAAATAAAAATATATTAAGGTGCTAAGGTTTAGGGATCCACACATAACACATCTATTAGTAGTATTAAGGATATTTATTTTATATCTCAACTAAAATTCATACGAAGGATGATCTTAGTCAGATAATTTAACAATAAAAACTCAACAATTAATTTTCTAAGGTAATTTTATGAAATTGTTTTATTTTAGGCAAAACAAAAACTGGTGAATTAGTTCACACGAAATACTAAGAATTTAACGTGCCCAAAGTCTACGATAAATCAAAGAATTATACAGAATTAAACACTTTTCTAGATGAGTAAAACAATCATAACATATAAAAATATAAGCATCAAAACCAATAAATAATTGTTATGAACAAACCAATAAACGATTGGGTTTCACCCCTTGCCTTTGCAAGGCTTCAAGCAAGTCATAACAAAAATAAAACTCTAAAAATTGTAAAAAAAATTTAAGAAAACCTAAATTATGTTCTATAGTAGCTCTCTCCTGAATTTTTCCCTAAAAAACCTTTAATTAGATTAAGGAATCATATTACAAGTTGAATCCCCGTTTGGAGAAAATCTCAGGTTTTTAGGCTTCATTTAACCGACATTTTTAGCCCATTTAACTTCAGAATTTGGACTTTTGGTAAACTACAATCTTTTAACCCTTTAAGTTAGCTTTCTAGCCCAACTTTAATCATCTCGATTGGAAATTTGAGCTGAAAGTTATGCTTCAAATACTAACTAGTGCGCAGGCTAGAATCCTAATCCGAATTGGACTTGGATTTGGTGCAAATTTCCTTTGATTCCTTGCTCCAATTGGACTTGTAAAATTAAAATCCAATAGCTTTCTTCTTTGCACAAATCCATTTATTTAATTTCATTATCCTACAAAAGACAAATTCATGCATTAAAATTCAATTAAGCATAAAATTGATTATTCAACATTATTCCAAAACCAACTATAAAATGCATGAATGAACTCAAAATAAGTATGATAATGCTTTCTAACAATGATATAAATATGTGAAATTAAGCTATTATCACATGCCGAGAAGAAGGAAGGTACCAGAGCAACTCTCCTCATCCTTTCACTCCCGCAAACCTCAGAGTTACAATTGCAGTGCCAACTCCAACTAACCGTTCACGACGTCAAAGGAAGAAAAAGGTGGGCAACATTCCTAACCACAGCCCCTCACCACCCCAAGAGGAACTTGACGTTCAAACTACCATCTCGTTAGACGAGTCTCTTGCCGAGATGACAATCCAAAGAAGTGGGGTCACTCTTGCACAACTCTTGGCCACTCCAATCGTGCCAAGAAATCAGACTCCTCCAACCCCTACTACTAATGTTCCCGCAACCACCCAAGCTGCTCTAATTACCACGGTAGTAGCAACTCTTGCCCATGAGACTGGGGCTAGACGAAAGCGTCATAGGGAGCGAGCCAAACTTCTATAGCTCTCAACTCTAAAAATTCCCATCTCGACCTAGGGGATTCCCGTGTCGATGTCATGGGGGCTCCTGCCTACAAACATTCCTTTACAATGGACAGGATTCCCCTTCTTACGACAAATAAGGTTAGGCCGTGGAAGGAATACTGAGGGAGCAAGGTTGCTGAGAGTGTAGGGAAAGGTCTCCTCCTTCCTGAAGACATGAAATGGGATGATGATTCCCTCCTTCTTAATATGAAAAGGGAAGCCATCATGGTAACAAACTCTTCCCTTTATTGTTATTGCCTTCTTCATTTTTCTATTTTTTTTTTAATATTATCCTCATTGTATGCTAGGGGTATCAATGCTCCACGGTAATTGAGGAGAGGTACCAGACAGCAAAGGCCAGGGCCAAGGAACTAAGTAATGACAATGAAGATCTTCTAAAAAAGATCTCAGATGTCATGAAGAAGGTCTCAGAATCGGAGAGGCTGTGGTCCGAGGCTGAAGAGGACACCAAGACCATCTTGGAGAGAGCAAAGGCTCTGGAGAAGGAACTACAGCAGTCCAAGAAGGCTTTCACAAATAAAGATGCCGAGCTGAAAAGCTATAAGGCAATTGATGATTCCAAGCTCCAAGATGCTTACTACCAGGGCTAGTATGACTGCATTTCTACCATGAAGCCAAAGGTTCAACAGAAGCTTTCAGCCTACTTCTCCAGGGGATGGGCCGCTGCCTTGGACAAGTTGCAAGTTGAGATCCAAGGAGCTAGTCATCATTCAAAACCCTAAAATCTAGGCCATCATTAATGATGAATCTCCTGTTCATGAGGTTGATGGTGTTGGACCTGCCGCATCAGTAGGAGCAGAAGCAACGATATTCGCGACACTATCTTCAACCTAGGAACCTCCTTGTGTTTAGTTTTTTTTTTTTTTCTTTAATTCTCTCTTATTTGAAAACAATTCTATGGTTTGCCTGGTTTTGGGGGCTTTCGTTTTGTAACTTAATACTTTAAGTGTTTGAAATTTTTATGTATGAAAATATTTCTAAGTGAGTCTTCATATCTATCTATGTTTCATGCTTGCATTTCCTGGTTTATCTAAACATCTGATTGCTGCGTTTCTTGGTTTCTTCCTACGGAGAGAATGCTATTATTCCTCTACTATATTAACAATTTTCTAACTTTTGATAACGTCTGATAATTGACTAACAGATCAAACTAAGATAATAAATTTAGTTAATCACTTACCCGAGATTTTTTTCTTTGTGGAACTTACTTCCTTTGGGGCTTATTTCTTTCTTTATGTGTAGTCTTAGCCTCATTTTCTATTAGTGTCCATGAGGCCAGGCTAAGACAGAAAACTTAGTTCGTAACTCACCCAAAATAAAGACAAGGTCAAGTACCACGGGTTTACTTCAATAAAGTCTTAATTTTGTTCTGTTAGTGACCTTCAAGTCAGACTAAGGTAGAGAACGCAGCTTAAAACCTACCCAAGGCAAAGACAAGGTCTAGAACTGTGGGGTTTACTTTCATTAAAGTTTTAATTTCGTTTTCTGTTAATGACCCTAAAGTCGGGCTAAGGCAAAAAACTCAACTTAAAACCTACCCGAGGCAAAGATAGGGTCTAGTATCGCTGTGTTTACTTTCAATGAAGTTTAATTTTGTTCTCTGCTAGTGACCATGAAGTCAGACTAACACAGAGAACTCAGTTTAAAGCCCACCCAAGGCAAAGACAAGGAATGGTACTGCAAGGTTTACTTTCTGCTTGTAATCTTAATATTCCAAGCTATGCTGTCAAAAAACTTGTTACTATCCATTGAACTTCAGACAAAATAGAACATGAGTAATATACATCTTCTTACACAATAATCAAAAGTAGTACTCTTTCAAATTAAAAACATTCTATGGCCTTGCTATAGGTCTCTCATCTAAGTCTTCTAAACGATAAGCTCCAAACCCTGCAATGGATGTGACCATGTAAGGCCCCTCCCAGGTTGGCCCTAGCTTTCCCATAGCGGGATCTCGGGTATTTCCTAAAACTTTTTTGAGCACCAAGTACCATAGGATAAATTCCCTACTCTTGATGCCTTTATTGTATCCTTGGCTAATCCTTTACTGATAATTAGCCAGCTTTATCGAAGCAATGTCACGATTCTCTTCTACTAGGTCCAAATGCTTACAAAGTAGTTAATCATTCTTCTCCACTTCAAACACGTTCTTCTGAGAGGTTGGCAGCCCTGCTTCCACAGGTATTACAACTTCTACCCCATACGTCATTGATAAGGGAGTTTCTCCTGTGGAGCGTCGCAGAGTAGTTCGATATGCCCATAGCACGCTCGATAACTCTTATGCCCATCTCCCCTTTGAATTATCAAGCCTTTTCTTCAACCCATCCACGATGGACATATTAGTTGCCTCAGTTTGACCATTATCCTGAGGGTAAGATGGGGTAGAATACTTGTTGGTTACTCCTAACTCTACACAATACCATTGAAAAGTCTTGCTGTCAAATTGCAATCCATTGTTCGATATGAGAACCCTTGGCATACCAAACTGCATTACAATATTCTTCTACACAAACCTTTCAACATTTGAATCTCTAATATTGGCGAAGGGCTTGGCTTCCACACACTTAATGAAATAATCTGTTGCTACTAAGAGCCATCTTCTACTACTTATCACCTTTGGAAAATTTCCTACTATATTTAGCCCCCACTAGGCAAATGGCCATGGGTTGGATACAGGATTAAGAAGATCCCCCAGTTAATGGATACCAGGAGAAAATATTTGGCACTAATCACAATTTTTGGAGAACTCCACCGCTTGTTTCTATATGTTAGGCCACCAATATCCCTGGATGAAAGCTCGGTGTGCCAATGACCTTCCTCTTGTATGACTTCAGCATATTCCTTCATGTAATTCTTCCAGAAGTACATCAACTACCACGAGGTGCACGCATAGCAAGTAAGAACTAGAGTATGACCTCTTATATAACTTCCCCTCTACAGACACCCAATACCTCGAAGATCTACATCTAATCCGCTCAGCCTCTTTCCTGTCCTCGAGGAGAGTCCCATTTTGGAGGTAAGCTACAATAGGATCCATCCAACATACGAAGAGATGTATATTTAAGATTAAGTCCTTGTATAAAGGAATAACACTAGAAAAAGGTAAAAGCTCAACTGATACTATCCTCAAAAAAGGATCTGCCACTGAGGAAGCCAAAGTAGCCAAAGAATTTACATGACTATTATTACCCCAAGAGATTTGTAAGATCTCCATTTCCTTAAATTGATGCTTTAATATCTCGACCTCTCTCAAGTAGCTCATCATCCTTTAATCCTTGGCTTCGAACTCGCCAGAGATTTGACTAACAACTAGTTGAGAACACAATGTAACTGTACCCTATCTGCCCTTACTTGTCTAGACATCCTAAGTCCCACGAGCAGAGCTTTATACTCAGCTTCATTATTTGACGCTAGGAAGCCTAGCCGGAATGATTGATCCACTCTAATTCCTTCTGAAGAGATCAATACAATAGCTACTACTGCTCCTCGACAATTTGATGCTCCATCCACATACACTTGTCATATTCTTTCACAGAGTTCTGCTATCTTGTTTCCCTCCACCTGCATAAATTCAAGATGCCGAGAGTAAACTCTGCCACGAAGTCTACCAAAACTTGTCCTTTGATGGAGGTACGAGGCCTATACTAAATATCAAAAGCTCTCAGCGAAGCCCCCCATTTAGCTATCCTTCACATGAAGTCGAACCTTCTAAGTAATGCCTTCAGAGGATGTTCGGTTAACACGATTACAGTATGAGTTTGAAAATAATAGGGCAACTTCCGTACAACATGGATTATTGTAAGCGCTGCTTTCTCCAAGGGTAAGTAATGTGTTTCAGCTTTCACAAGCATTTTACTCATGTAAAAGATTGGCTTTTGAATTCCCTAGTCCAACCTCAGCAAGACTACACTGACTGCGTGATCCGTTACGGCCAGATACATGTACAACATCTCTCCGGGAATCAGTCTTGACAAAACAGGAGCCCGAGATAAGTATAACTTAAGCTCATCAAAGCCACTGACACTCATCTGTCCATTGAAAGTCCTTCCATTTCTTTAGCAACTAGAAAAAAGGCCGACACTTATCTGCAAACCGTGAAATGAACTACTTAAGCGCCACTGTCATCCCAGAAAGTCATTGAACTTCCTTATGACTTCAAATTTTGCAAGGCTGCAATCTAATCTGGGTTTACTTCAATTTCTCGATGATTTACCAAATAGCCTAATATCTTTCCTGAGCTAACCCTAAAGGCACATTTAGAAGCATTCAATTTTAGATGAGGCTTTCGCAATGTCTTAAAGGTTTCTGCAAGATCCATGAGGTGATCCTCCACGACCTTACTCTTTACCACCATGTCATCTATGTAAGCCTCCATATTCCTTCACAATTTCTCTTTAAACATCTTGGTCACCATTCATTGATAAATGGATCCCGCATTCTTCAAACCGAATGGCATAACTTTGTAATGAAAATTACCAATAGGTATAATGAAAAAGGTTTTCTCCTGGTCCTCAGGGGCTAAAGCTATCTAATGATACACTTGAAACGCATCAAGAAAACTCATCTTGAGGTGTCCAAAAGTTGCATCAATGAGCTAGTCTATCTTGGGCATAGGAAAAAAATCCTTTGGACATGCCTTGTTCAGATCCGTGAAGTCCACGCATACTCGCCACTTTCCATTCTTCTTTTGCCCCAGCTTCCTTGAGTCTATCTACCTCTTCCTCTACTACCCCAGCGTGTACATCCAAGGATCTGCGAGGTCTCTGCTTCTTCGGTGAACACAGGGGATCAACATTAAGAAAATGACAAACAAAATTTGGAACCAACTCGGGTGCTTCATATGGACTCCACACAATTACATCCAAATTGCTTACTAAAAACAAGATTAATTCTACTTTCTCTAAGGTAGGGAGGCTCACTTCTACCTAAAAGTATTTGTCCCCAAGGTCGATAGCTATTCTCTCCAATCGCTCACAGATGTCCTCGAAGGGAGAGTGTAACTAGTACAAAGGAGCTACTAAATCAGACTTTTCCTTGTTCCTATGCCCCACAATTGCTACTTGACATTTTCGCGCAACACTTTGATCTCCATGCACTTCTACAATACCTTACTCGGTTGGAAATTTAACCTTATGTTGCAAAGATGAAGGTATTGCACCTGAATCCAAGGACATCCAAGGATTGCTGTATATGGGGAATAGGAATGTACAACAATAAAGTTAACCATCTCCTTCCTTCCCTCCACTTCCATAGGGAGAGTCACCTGCCCAGCTGGCATAACAATAGTTCCATCAAAAGCTACCAAAGAACTATCATATTTTGCTAAATCTTTAGGGGTAAGCCCTAACCCTTCATACAAGTCAAGATACATTATTTCAGCCCCACTTCCTTAATCTATCATAACCCTCTTGACATCAAAACCCCCAATCCGTAATGTTACCACCAGTGCATCTTCATAAGGCTGTAGAATGTCCTAAAGGTCTTTCCCTATAAAGCCAATACACTCATCTTTCGAGCACCCCTTCTTGGACACAGGGCCATCTAACTCCAGGTAAAAAACAGAACCCATAGCCAATACTCGAGGTGGAGCTTCAGCGATCCCTCTTGCTGACCGGCTGTGTGTATTACCCCTATGAGCTCCCGAGCTAGGGCCAAAATTCTTAAGGTACTGGCTCCCTTCAGATCATGTGGGTAAGAATCCACACATACCATGAATTCCCCTAAAAAAATTGCCTTCTCAAGCTGACGTAAATGGTCCTTTATGGTTTGGCAATCTTCAGTGTTATGCCCTCGGTCTTGATGATATGAGCAGTAAAGACTCTGATTTCTCCTTGTGGCATTCATGCTCATTTTGTTCGGCCAATGGAAATATGGCTTATTCTTTATCTTCTCTACAATCCGGTATATGGGCTCTTTATACAAAGAGCTAACCATCTCTAATCTCAGCTTCTAAACTTGAGGGAAAAAATCCCTACATGATCGGGAGGCTTAATCTACATTAACCTATTTCTTCTACGGTAGGTGCTTTTACTTTAGCCTTATCCTGCAACTAGTCATCTTCCAACCTCTTATACTCTTCCACTCACTCCATTAGCTTATTCATATCCATTAAGGTCGGGAAGCTTAATCTGGTTTAACCTATTTCTTCTCCACAGTAGAAACTTTTGCTTTAGCCTTATCCTGCAACTGGTCATCTTCCAACCTGTTATACTCTTCCACTCGCTCCATCAACTTATTCATATCCATTACTGGCTTCAAGGCCAAAGAATCTCTTAATTTAGATTCAATAGGAAGCCCACTTTAAAAGTACTGGCTGCAATTCCTCCATTATCTCCCCAAATCTCGTTATACAACTCCTAGTAACGATTCGAATATGCTCTAAGGGTTTCCCCCTCCTTTATTGCCATGGTAAGGAGTGAAGCGAAAGACTTCGGGGTTCTGCTATATGTCACAAATCTTGCCTCGAATGCTCTGATCAACTCATTATACCCTCAGATAAATCCTTTTTTCTAGCCCATCGAACCATCTCATAGCTATTAGCCCCAAGCTGGAAGGAAAAATCTTACACATCAAAGCTTCGTTTTAAGAGTATATGGCCATGCTTTGATTATAATGACTGATATGTTCCACGGGGTCCATCTTACCGTCATATATGGTGAAGGTTGGCCTTGTAAACCTATGAGGTAGGTCAGTTTTCTCGATCTCCTTAGAAAAAGGAGACAGAGATATTTGTTATAAGGCTTTGCTCATATCATCACCTCCCGAGACTGATGGTATCACTAGGACTCGAGAGTGAGGGACCATCATGCGCTGAGAAATAGGGCCTTTATGCCTTTCCCTCTCTTACTTTTCCCATCTGTTCTTCCTAGGGGGTGGGGAGACATTTCTTTCCCTATAAGGAGTTTGTTCTTGCTCCCCAAGAAGATGAATTGTTCTCCTATCTCTCTTCTTGATCCTATCCTCCAGCACACACTTATCTCCTCAAGAGTGACTGGGTGCTAAACTTAGACCTCTTCAGTGATGCAGCTCTTCATCTTTACAGCAAAGTAACTCCTTGTCCCTCTCTACCACCCTCTGCAACACTGCCACTTGCTCCCTTAGCCTCTCAACTTCCACATCCCTGCTAGAATGTGAAGGACTGTCCATGTTAGTAGTAAACTGTTCTCCATGTGGACGTGGACTAGGTGGCTGTGGAGCCACTTTATGAACTTTCGACCTTATGTGTATCCACATGAATGGATTCTTCTGAGACACTTGATCGTTCTAGATGGGCTGGACCACTTCAAGACCGATTCACCATAGAAAGTAAGCCAACTTTTGAGCCAAATGCTTAATAGAGCTTTCCTATTGATGACACCAATTGTGGACAAACAAAAACTAACCCCCCATGAACCACCACGAATTACAGTTAAAAGTCTCACAATCTACTTATAATTGAACAGATGGGAATAAACACTATACAATGGAAATCTCAAACAATTGGTTTCATTGATCATAAAATATTACAAGTAAACTCCAAACATTTCCTTTACTAAAATTCCCTTATCCCGTGGAATTGAACATCCTCCCTTCTCAAATTGGCTACCCTTATTATTTGTAGGCATACTTCATGTTCCTATCTTTATAACTATCATGTTGTCAACTTAACTCTCATGGATATTTTTCTTACTTTATCGGTTTCCTCCCCTCCCTTATCCCTGAACTCTGTCTTCTAAGGGATATTTTTGTTGTTTAGGATGTCTCATATGTATTTGTTGCAGCAAAGGTTAGGTAAGGGCTCCCAAATTGATGCCGATATAAAAATCTTCAACCTTCTTGCATGTTCTGGAAGTTTCCCATGGTCCTGGGAACCAACTGGGAGCTACACGTGGATCATCCGTGCACCTCGCTTCTAGTAAGGTTAATTCCTCGCCTTCTCCACGGGAACCATCTTACCGTGGTGTTTTCCTTTCTCAAATATGAGGAAAAGTTCAGCTTCCTTTTTCTCATAACCTGTTATCTTCTTGGGCTCCCCCTATGCATATAGGTTTGGCCCAGTTCGTTCCCACAACCCAATCCATTATTGGGCTTAAGGTTTGGATAAGGATTCTTCTACTCCCTGCAATTAGAATGATAAATTTTTTCCTTCAAATAGGCTGGAATATGTCACTTTCAACTTATTAAGTGATTATTCATAAAATGATAAAAAAATTTCCTTCAAACTAGTTTGAAGAAAAGTTCTTCTAGCCTATATTACATGACATCTCAAAAGATTATTCACATGTACATTAATTATATGATCTACTTAATAGTCATATGACTTATTTAAATGATTTTATTCAATCATGAGTAACCTGTGTGTTTGATAAAAAAAAATATGAATTTTTAGATCAATCATGGTCTCTTGATCACGATTAATTAGATGAAGTTTTAGATGGTTATGTATACATTGCTGCTACCTATGGTTCTCAAGATAATGATATTAGCTCAAAATGCTATTTGATCGCATAGAATAGATTCTAGGGCTTGAAAACTTAATAAGACTTTTGAAATATGAACAATATAACAAGAAAATGGGAAATCCTAAGTGACTAAGTTAAACTACATGCCTACATGAAGTTGATTAAGTCAAATTGCATCATTTGGAAATTAAATAACTCAAAGTAAATCATCTTGATTGAAATTAAATTACAACTGATCATTTCAATTAAAGTTAATTAAGAAGAAATCAAAGGATTCAAACCTATTAACACTAAAATGATTCAAAATTGATGATAAATTGAATTCAATTTGGAAAAATTATACTTTATTACTCTAAATTACACTCAAAATTACACTTTACACCCTAAACTTTCAAAATTCACAATTAGTACCCTAAATTATAGTCCATGTTAAACTTTACACCCCGCCATCAATTATGTTGTTATCTTGGATGGCATCATGCAAAAAGACCTAATTACTCCTCTTCTTAATCCCTTAAAAACAAATGAGAAATTACACTTTACTATCCTAAAATATACTCTCAATTACACTTTGCATCCTCGACTTTAGTTTTCCATCTATGATAACAGCATAATTGACAATGAGATGCAAAGTATAACATGAGTTATAGTTTAGGATGCTAACCATGCATTTTAAAATGGATTCAAAATTGATGATTTATTGAATTTAATTTGGGGAAATTACACTTTATCACTCTAAATTACACCCAAAATTACACTTTGCATTCTAAACTTTCAAAATTCACAATTAGTACTCTAAACTATAGTCCATGTTACACTTTGTACCCCGCCATCAATTATGTTGTTATCTTGGATGGCATCATGTAAAAAGACCTAATTACTCCTCTTCTTAATCCCTTAAAAATAAATGAGAAATTACACTTTACTATCCTAAACTATACTCACAATTACACTTTGCACCCTATACTTTAGTTTTCCATCTAAGATAACAGCATAATTGACAATGAGGTACAAAGTGTAACATGAGTTACAGTTTAGGATGCTAACCATGCATTGTAAAGTTTATGGTACAAAGTGTAATTTATAGTATAGTTTAAGGTGGTAAAATATTAATACCCCATTAAATTATCACAAGGAACTACAGATTGCATCAAACTAATGGATACTTGATTGAAATTGCAAATACAAGAACAAAGATACAAGCATACGAGGATACACTCCTTACAAACAAAAAAGAATACTTGATTACAGACTACTTTAGAATTTAAATTAATGGAATCTATTTGTGCTCTTGATAAGTTCTCTAGGTATATGCACGTTTTCTTTCTAATTGTGCAAAGGCCTCTATTTATACTTGAGGGTTCTAACAGTAATTTTCACTCTTTTTTTCTGCTATATGTCACTTTTCATTTCATTTTTTATATTTAACTACTTGTAAGGTGTGGAGGGTAAAGGTCAGAATTCAAGTCTCTAAAAGAGAGATTCACACACACGCACACACACACACACACACACGCACGCACACACACACACACATATATATATATACACACACATAGATTAATAATAGGCCACAAACGTGTTGACCCCTTGTGATGAATTAAGTTGATTAATTAGCCAAGTTATTAATTAATCAAATTAACATGCAAATTGCGTGGTAGCACAAACAAATCACCAATAAACTAAAGTATGCAGCGGAAAATAAATTAACACGGTGATTTGTTTACGAACAGGGAAAACCTACACGGCAAAAACCCCGTCGGGTGATTTTAAGGTCACCACACTCGAAATTCCACTATTATCACAACAAGCGGTTACAAGTAAAGGAATCCCAAGTACCTTACCAACTTACAGTTGAACCCTTACCCCAATACCCAATTGGACTTGTTCTGTAGTAACAATTTCTCCTTTTGATACATGGCTCCCAAGTACATGACTAACCAATTGCGCAGATCCCAGTACGCAACTTCAATCACCAACTAGAGAAAGTTGTTGGCTACAAAATTTTTCAATTCATCCACACGATGAAGATCAAGAAGATGCTTGGTTACAAAACCCTACGGTGCACATTACATAACAACTTCTTCACAAGAGAGATGAACTAGGGCAAGAACTTTGTCTCTAGTCACAAATTGCTTGAACAAAGGTTTCTCAATGCTTGTGCAACTTGTTTACTTTGACAGCCCTTAAAATAATCCTTTTATATGTCTGGGGTTAGAAGAAACAAAGTCACAAAGACACATGTACGGATTGGAATCAAAAACAGAACTCAGAATATGTTTTTCTTAAATCTCGACAGTTAGAGGTGTCGAGGTGCTGTCGAGCAACTGTCGAGCCTTGGGGCTAGAACAACTTCTTTAAAGCTTGATAGATGCAGCTGTCGAGCCAGGTGAGCTTTAAAATCTAGCACTTTTTAACTTGAATCTTGGACAACTTGCATGGCTTTAACACTTGATCTTGAAACCTTATTTCTTAAAGTATTAAAATCATCCTAAAGCTACCCAAATACATGCTGAGTGCATTTTGTCAAAGGATAAGTTAATTACATAAAAGAATGACATATGTTCAAAACAAAGTGAAACACATATGTCCTAACAATCTCCCCCTTTGGCAATCCGTGACAAAACCACAACAACAAATGAACATATGAGAGAAGTCATAAATCACTTAACTTAAATTCACTTATTAAATACAATAAAATCTATCCTAACACAAACTCTTGAAAAACTTTGCAAGAAGAGAGTTTATGGCAAGTAAACTTTGCAACCTGTATTTCTGAAACACTTTAACCCAAACACATCAAGGCATCTTTGTGTGAAGCAGAAATAATAGATTGCATACAAATATAAGAAGCATGTGTATAAAGAAAGAAAAGAAACAGCACATGAAAAGATAGGTGAAAGAAACAGACATCATCACATATATATAACAACGATAAGCACAATGTATGTAAACGTGGTCACAAGACCTAAGTACAAGAACAATGTATCTCCAACAAGAAAGAAAAGAAATAAATGCATGTAATCCTCACTACATCCCTCAAAATAACAACACTCCCTCTATCAAAATTGTCCTTTACAAGCTCTCCCCTTAAGTATGACTACTCTCATAACCCAAAACCACTCCCCCTTTTTGTCACGAGCAATAAAGGGTAGAGTGTCAAGTAGACATCTCAGCAGTAGAGCTAGCATCTTTATCATCATCATCCGAAGTATCATCGTCATCACCATCATCATCCTCAGACTCAGAAGCCACATGAGGTGGTGGAGGAGAAGCCTCAAGAGCAAAACTGCTTATGGTCGCCTGTCGCCGAGCAATGCAACCAACACGAACATTCTCCTGATACAACTCTGTAGAGAGTGCATCAAGGCGAGCATCCATGAGATGAAACTGCGCCATGATATCTCCTACTGACACATCGCTCGAGGAAGAGGAGTGAGCAGATGTGGCTCAAGCAAATCTAGATGGAGCTGGACGGGAGGAAAAAGCTGTTGAATCCGTCCGTCATGACCTAAACTGCGCCTCACTACGTTTTACGGTAATGGCGTCTATGGCAACCATGACATGGAAGTGGTAGGACACGGAAAAAGGGATGGAGAAATGGAGTAAAATCCTCGTGATAGCAGAAGGAAAGATGAGCTTATCACGAGTAGTCGTATTCTTATAGACATCTATGATAGAGAAAATGAAGTGTGAAGGAAAGTCTATAGTGAGCTGCTCAAGAAGAGATAACAAAAACCGAGCACGAGGCTCTGTGATGGAGTTGTAGTGAGAGAGTGGGTGCAGAACAAATGTCATCACCATGTTCATGAAACGAAGACCTTTAGAAAAAGGCTGACATGGTGTAAATTGATGCTCACCCCAATCAGAAGGACGCTCACAAAAAGCAGAAATCATCTCAACTTTGGACACAGTCCGTAGATGCTCATAACCGGGGTAATCAAGATGCGCAACCCTTGGACCATGAAGCACATCAAAAACCAACTCCGATGTGACTACTATGCGCGTACCTCGAACGTGAGTGAGAAAGAGAGGTACTAAAGAATGAATTCCATGCATGTTGGAGTAAAACTCCTGTATCAGCACAGAAGGACAAGTGACCGGAACATCACACTGTGACTCCTAACCCCGACTGTGAATGACATCGGGTAGGTCAGTGTCGGCAAAATTTGCCAGAATAACTTGGCGCTCCTAATGAACACCTCGTTTAGAAAAGGTCTCCGAGAAGTCCTTTTGGGCATTCTCATCACGGAACCGAATAGAGGAAAGAGTAGGATCAGAAGACGAAGAGGCCCTAGAACAAAGAGGATTCTAGGACGGAATGGACTTACGTTTTAGTGCCATAAACACTACTAATATAAACAAAAAGAGAGGGGGAAAGAAAGAAACACTCAGAAAAGTCCCAAAAACAATTCAAATATAACAAGTATATTGAAAAGAAGAGAACGTATGCATGGAAAATGCATGAACATGTGACATGCAACATGAAAAACATCATGGGCTCAGCCCAATCCAAACCTATCAGCACACAACAAGTTTGCACACATATAAATGCATGAAATATTGTTAGAATACTAATGTGATGTAATGCATGGAGTTTTTAAGATCAAATCTACAAAACTCATCCCAAAAATTGAAACAAAAGCTCATCAATTTTGAAAAACCCCAAAATTTTTCAAAACCCCAAAAACTAGGTTTCAAAACATGAAATGCATATAAATGAAGGAGATTAGAATCTTACCAAGTGAAGAAAAATTTGAAAGAAGCTTGAAGAAACCTTAGGTAAAGGTTTGGAGTGAGAGAGAGAGGTTTGGAGGTGAAAAACCAGAGCTATCGAGAGAGATATCGAGAGAAATGAAAACCAGATCGCACAGAACCTATAAATATAGGTTCAGTAAATCTTAGCAGATATAGGTGTTAAGAGGTGTCGAGCCATCTGTCGAGGTAGGTGTCGAGAGATACAACGTCAACAAATACAGCTATCGAAAAGGTGTCGAGGAACAACAAAAAAACATGAGAATAAAAGCTCGATCGATCCACCAGCTATCGAGAGGACAGAAACTTCCTCGATCGATCCACCAGGTGTCGAGAAGCTATCGAGATTGCGATAAGAAAAAGCTAGGAAGCTCGACAGATAGCCAGATGTCGAGGAGGTGTCGAGCCAACTTTTAAAAGCAGGTTTTCGAGAAAAGAAAAACATAAATATGAATGCAATCACGCATGCACCTCAACCAATGATCCAATCAACAGATTAAGCTCTCAAAATAATCTCTCAACAACAATTTTAAGCACATGGATCCCAAACCACACACACACACACACACAAAACAAATCTAACTAATTTTATATTTCAAAAATAAATCTAGACAGTTTAGTAAACATACATCAGCACATCTAAATCTTGTGATGGCCAAATCACATTGTACCTGCACATGTATCAAAAGTAGCAAAGAATATTACGTGTTGTGTGTGAAAAACATCCCAAGATTACACAAGTATCTCAAAGTTATGACGATTTGAGATATGAGAAAATCTTTTTAACTCACACACAATCATAACTGTTTGATGGGGACTATCACCTTCGAGGTACATCCTATAACTCCTACATCTCCTAGAAAACACGCTTGCAATCATATTTTAAAGTATTTTATTCTTTTGCTTTTATTTCTTTGCATATTTTCTTTTATTAAACAAACCATGTATGGGCATGTAAGAGAGAAAAGAAATACCCAGTTATTTTAAACTTTTTGACATTGCACTTTTACTATGCCGAAGCATACAGATGTCATTGACATTGCACTTTTGCTATGCCGAAGCATACAGATGTCATTTCATGATTGGCAGGTAACAGTGATGAGATAGTTATTTATACATTTCTCTTAGGATTTTCTAATCCTACCCGTCAAAAAGAGTGATACGAGTGTTAAGTATAAGAGATCACTTAACCTTACTCATCACAAACAAAGAGCCACAAAGCTCACTTGCTTAGTTGTGCAGAAGGATGCTCATCTAAGTTACAAAAGATACAAAATTTAGAAAACTCTATTTCAATAGCCATTTTAAGGTTCACAAGAACCGATGTACACAAACACACACTGTTTTTTGTATTTTTTTATTTTTTATTTTTTATTTTTGAAAAGCAAAATAAAACAAAAACTGAAAACAAACAAACAAAAACATGTTAAACAAAGCAAAACAATGCATAAAACTAGACTGACTCAAAATAATAAAGCAACACACATAAGTAATGCAAAAACAAAAAAAAAGGGGGGGGAAGAGAGAGAAAATGTGAATAAATCACTCAGAACCCTTTTCCTTTCACACCTTGGAAGAACCTTTCCTTTTTGCTAACCCTTGAACCGGTGATGGGGGAGAAGGATTGAAACCGTTCAAGTTCGAAATGAACATGAGGGCTTTGAGAGGATCTCCAAAAGGAGCAAGAGAGATTTGAAGCTGATTCTGGTTCCAAGATGCTATCATGTCATTGCTCTGTTGAGTGGCTAGCCACTTATAGCAATTTGGTCGAGTATGACCAACAATACCACAATGATGACAGAGATGCTGCTTCTTCTATTTAGGCTTTTGAGAGTTAGCCTTTTTAGTCCTAGGGTTTTTAGTTTCCTTCTTCTCAAGCTTAGGGGGTGCTCCTAAGATGGATTTATCGTTGTCTAAGTTCTCACTAGCTAATTCAGCTTTAACATCATTTTTATCAATTTTAATGTTATTAGCAAGAGGAATAAAAACAGTAGTACTAACAGAAAGAGTATTAGAGGAAGAGAATTCATACCCCAATCTTGTTCGATCAGAAGCAGATTTCTGAATGTTGAGCATCTCATCCAGCTTTGCATTTGATGTCCTCTCCAATTGAACTCTAACTTGAAACAGTTCTGCTTCAAGCTTCTTGGTCTTCTCAGCCACGAAATTGTTCTCAAATCTCAATGCCCCAATAGTCTGATTTGCTTCATCAAACTTAGTGGAAAGCTCCTCACAGTCAAGTTCCACATCACTGAGCTTCTTGGTGGCCAGCCTATAGAGTTTCTCATGCTTCTCATGCTTCTCAGAAAGTTTGTATAGTTTCTCATAGGCACTATGGATATCATCTTGATCATCCATCATTTCAAACTTAGCATCCACCAATTCTTTTTCTTCATCTACATCTTCAATAATCCTTTCAGTAGGATTGACAGTGGCAGTGAAGACATTCAAAATTTCGTCATCATCATTGTCGGAATAATCCTCAAGCTCAGTGTCGCTCAAGGTAGCAGCAAGTAGTATTGCTCTTCCCAATGCTCTTGAGATATGTGGGACACTCTTGTTTCATGTGACCAAAACCTTGACACTCGAAGCACTTAGGTCCAACGGGAACAGTGTACTGATCGCCATCCCTGGTATCCTTCTTCCCTTTATCTTGGCTCTTGAACTGAGAAGAGCTGGATTGCCTACGGTCCTTGTCGAAGCCTTTTCTATTGGCATTTTTCATGAATTTCTTGAATTGCCTAGTGATGTTGGACTTCATCTTAGAATCGTCATCGTCCGAAGACTCATCTGTATCACTGCTCTTGGCCTTCAGTGCCATACTCTTGCCTTTACTTGACTTGCCCATTCTTGTCAACCCTAGCTCGTAAATTTGCAGATTGCCAACTAGCTCAGTCAAAGGAATCTTGTCAATATCCTTTGATTCTTCTATCGCCGTGATCTTGGCATGGAATCTCTCGGGCAGAGATCTAAGCACTTTTCTTATGATCTTGGGTTTAGGAATGATTTCCCCAAGATTAAAGGCTGAGTTCACTATGTCTTTGAGCTTGGCATAGAACTCATCGAATGACTCATCCTCCCCCATCTTAATTTCTTCAAAGCTTGTAATGAGCCTATGTAGTTTCGAATCCTTGACAGCCTTTGTTCCCTCATAAGTTGTCTGGAGAATGGTCCATGCTTCCTTAGCAGTTTCAGTGGAGGAAATCTTCTTAAACTCCTCATTAGTGACTGCATGAATAGGACATTTAATGCTCTACTGTTGAAATTAGCCGCCTTGATCTTGGCATCATCCCAATCGGCCGATACTTCTGTAGGCTTGGTCCAGCTTATCTCCACAGCTTGCCACATCTTCTCATCTAGTGACTGCAAGAAAGCCCTCATGTGTACTTTCCAGTACGCATAGTTAGTACCATAAAACAATGGAGGTATAATAAGAGAATGACCTCTATCCATGACAAACAGAGGTCAATAGATCACACACAAGGATTAAACCCTAATCAGAGTGTGTCTGCTCTGATACCACTTGATAGGCCACAAATGCGTTGACCCCTTGTAATGAATTAAGTTGATTAATTAGCCAAGTTATTAATTAATCAAATTAACATGCAAATTGCGTGGTAGCACAAACAAATCACCAATAAACTAAAGTATGCAACGAAAAATAAATTGACACGGTGATTTGTTTACGAATAGGGAAACTTATACGACAAAAACTCTACCGGGTGATTTTAAGGTCACCACTCCCGAAATTCCACTATTATCACAACAAGCGGTTACAAGTAAAGAAATCCCAAGTACCTTACCAACGTACAGTTGAACCCTTACCCCAATACCCAATTGGACTTGTTCTGTAGTAACAATTTCTCCTTTTGATGCACGGCTCCCAAGTACATGACTAACCAATTGCGCGGATCCCAATACGCAACTTCAATCACCAACTAGAGAAAGTTGTTGGCTGCAAAGTTCTTAAATTCATCCACACGATAAAGATCAAGAAGATGCTTGGTTACAAAACCTTATGGTGCACATTACACAGCAACTTCTTCACAAGAGAGATGAACTAGGGCAAGAGTTTTGTCTCAGGTCACAAATTGCTTGAACAAAGGTTTCTCAATGCTTGTGCAACTTGTTCACTTTGACGACCCTTAAAATAATCCTTTTATATATCTAGAGTCAGAAGAAAAGAAGTCCCAAAAACACATGTACGGATTGGAATTAAAAACAGAACTCAGAATCTGTTTTCCTTAAATCTTGACAGCTAGAGGTGTCGAGGTGCTGTCAAGCAGCTGTCGAGCCTCAGGGCTAGAACAGCTTCTTTAAAGCGCGATAGATGCAGCTTTCGATCCAGGTGTCGAGTTTTAAAATCTAGCACTTCTCAACTTGAATCTTGAACAACTTGAATCTTGAACAACTTGCATGGCTTTAACACTTGATCTTAAAACCTTGTTTCTTGAAGTATTAAAATCATCCTAGAGCTACCTAAATACAAGCTGAGTGCGTTTTGTCAAAGGATAAGCCAATTACATAAAAGAATGGCATATGTTCAAAACAAAGTGAAACACATATGTCCTAACAATTAGAATAAAATATAATTTTTATCTAGTAAAAAAAAGACAAGTGTTTCATGCTCATTAAAACTCAATATCCTCTTATAACCGTCGAGGTAACCACGTTCTACCTCTCTAGCGTAGTGTGCTCCTCAAAATGTAACTACTAACTACTGCCATAATTGTTTCTCACATGTTTCTCTTGTGGTTGTTGGAGAAATTGGGCTTTTGCCCTTATTTTTTAAAATATCTAGCACAATGTCCTTGTTTTGGTACTTGACTTTCTTAAAATCGAGTTTCAATGTACAACTCATGAACTTGAGTTCCTTGAAAATTTTCAAATGGAACTCAAGTTCCACACATTTTTTTTTTAAGTTTAATTTGGCTATAACTCGATTTTCTAAAAATCGAGTTATACATTGAAACTCTAGTTTCAAAATAGATATATATCCCTATATAGTTTTAAAACAGAGATATTGCGCTAGATAATTTTAAAAATAAGAGCAAAAGTCTATTTTCTCCCGTAGTTGTTTTGCTTGAATTAATACGTGCTTCTCACACGTCTCATTTTAATGGATTGGCTTGTTACTAGTCTTTCTTTATGGGCTTTTATCCTCCGTTTTTAAGTAGATGACATGACATCTCCTTTTCTCGTGGGCTGATCCCATCTTGCCACTTATATCCCATTAAAAAAATTATTTGGCCCAACAATGTGAAGGGTCTTCTGAACCCTTCATATAATTGATTAAAATTGTAGTCAAATTCTAAAGGCTACTTTTTTATTTTGACTAACCCATTTTTTTTACATGCACTTTTTTTTTTTTGGATAAGTTTTCCATGCACTTAAAAGACCGTTATGTTTAAAAAATCTTTTTTTTTAAGCAAACAATAATACTTTATTAAAATACATAAACATAAAAGTAATATATAGAGTTTTTAAATAAGTTTAAAGTATATTACATAACATTTTTCTCAAAATAAATATTTTACATAATTTACTCTAATTATATAATATATTATAAGTCTATTTAAAAAAATTTATATATTAATTTCGTGTTTGTATATTCTAGTAAAATATTACTATTTCCTCAAAACAAAAACAAAAACAAAAAAGATTTTTTCAACCTAAAGGTCTCTTAACTTTTAAGTGCATGGAAAACTTATCCAAAAGAAAAGAAAAAAAAAAATGGGTTAGTCAAAATAAAAAAGTAGCCTTTAGAATTTGACTACAATTTTGAAGGACCTGTGAATGCTCTACCACCATTAAATAACTAGGGAACGACAATTTTGTTTCGACATATGAAACACACTAGCCAAGGATTCATTGGCCAGCACAACACACATGTTACAATGACACACGCATATTATGTTTAAATATGCTGACGTTTTTAATCAAAATATGTACTTGTGGCGAGAAATGAGGATAACGATAACGAAGTACATTTTTTTTTTTTTTTATGAACACGATAACGAAGTACATAATACACTTCTCACGTACCCTTCAAAGAAAAATACACTTCTCAGGTACAACAATTAGCGTTTGATTATTAATCCAACTGCCGCATATGTGAGCTACCTATGCGTGGGTCACCTGAAACCACATGTTATAAAAGTGCCTATAAACGACAACTTGCCTAAATACATGGTCTGGATTTTCCCCGTCCTATTGGTCTTTGACTTTGACAGTGACCTTCCTCCTCGGATTGGCAAGAAACAGATGTCTCCATTAGACCATAGTAAAAGTCCATTGCTTTCCATCTCTGTCTAAAATTAGACAAAGAGAAATAGAGAATATACTCTTAACAAATCACAACCCCCAAAATTATAAAAGTAATGAGTTAAGGGGTGTTTTTTTTTTTTTTTAATATTTATGCAAATACTTCAAAATTTTATTAAGATTGAAATTCAATGATTACATCATGAAAAGAAGCTTGTTCTAAAAACAATGATTCTCTTTCATTTAAACTAAAAATATCCATTAATACCTATAGCATTTTTAACTGACAAATGAGCAGGGCAATTGTCTTATCTACGGATATGAGATATATGAACTCGACAGAACTCATTCATAGATGACAACATTCCATAAACAATCGGGGCAATCAAAGCATATGGCGGCTCCAGAAATTTTTTTTAAAGTGATCATTAAAAATCTTAAATTGTACGAAATTTAATAAAAAGATAGTTTCATTTATTGATAACAAAAATAAAAAGGTAAAAAAAACATTCAACTACATAGTCTTACAATTTCCTTCTACGAATTTTTTCTTTATTTGAAAATCATTGCATGTTAATCTCATTATCAATGTTGCAAACTACATCTCTTTCAAAATTTTAGTTAAATAGATTTTCTTGAATTTTTCTTTTTGTTTGTAACGGCCCAATATATTGTTAAAATGACCAAAATTTAAGGACAAAATTTGACTACAAACTTAGTTGTAGCCTAAAACTACAACTTTCATGAAACAAATTAGCATGGTTATATATTTTAAAAATCTAACTATTAAATTGAATGTTCTTTATATTCTTAAAACACATGTTAAACTTTATGTCAATTAGATGTTATTTACTATTTGATGCATAAACTTATTTTTTGCATATAATTTTAGACTAGAAAAACTCAAAAATTAAACATTTGATTGATGACATAAGTTATTGATTTTTTATTTTTTTGAAAATTTTCAAGTAAAGAGGATATAAGAAAAAAATATATAATATAATTGTGAATTTGTCAAAATTTATATCTAATAAAAATATATTAATTGGAGTTATTGCCTTAGTCTTCAATCAGGTTTGTTACTAAAATTTGTCTAAAGTTTGATTATATTGGGGCCTTAAAAAATTTAGGATGGTCACACATTATTTTAAGGGTAAAAAAATCATAAAAATATTTAAATTCATATATAATAATGATTTTTTTTATTAGGTTAGAATGGTCCTGTGACCACTCTGACTCTAGGGTGGAGTTGCTACTGACCGACGCAGAAGCTCACTACATTATGGGGTGTTTGATTGCACTCGATAAGAAAAAATCGAGCAAATCTCACTATATTAAAAAAAATGATAAAAAGAAAATAAACTAATACAATTTTAACAGTGTGTTGCATGGCATATTCTTTATATTGAACCAGAACATCATATCCCACTCAGTGCCTATGGGTCCTACGATTTTAAGATACACTATTGGAGATGATATGAACTACAGAAAATGGGAAATTAATCAATTACATATAGTAGGCCCTGTTCAAGTGATGGGTTCAACGTCCACAATGATAATGTGTGCCAGACCTACACCTTATTGGAGCTCATTTACACGCCTCATGTGAACGGTTTAAAAGAGGAGGACAAAAAGTGATGCATTGGTAGATAACAAGTGTCCTAGTTCACTTTCCTCGTCCCCACGTGGGCACAGTAAACAAGGAGGATTGGTCCCCACCCGAAAAAATAAAAAATAAAATAAAAATCGATGCCTTTTTTCCCTCACATGACAGTGTGGGGCCCACTTATAGCTTTCCATTATTGTAAAGTACTGGGCCCCATCTTCCTCATCGAGATTGTACTCTCACCTCGTGCCACGCGTCTGGTAAACCCCGAAAATGGGTTTTTGGTGAGGCCCACATGATCAATCCTTACGTTTATCATTCGTCACATTCGAAGCCCTGGCCCAGTATGAAAGGTGGATTATGAGTGCCGGAGTTTTGTGTAACGTTAGATATCGATTTTTGATACAATTTGTTACTTAAGTAAATTATGACAAAAATTATAATTTTGGCATATTTTGAAAGGTAATAACTTTATCATTGGTGAGCTGGGTTGAATTTAATTTAATTCCAACTTAAAGTATTAATTATGTTTTTAACTTGCACTTTTCAAGCTTATTAGGCACCATCACATACACTATTTGATTTGCTCTAATTAAAAATGCTACTCTCACTACTTATTTAGTAGTTAGTATTTACACGCGCTTTAGAGAGTTAAGTAAGACAGAAGGAAGAAACAAAAGTGCCATCTCAAGTAGGGCATTAGAAGACAGTCGGTAATGGGCCTGATGGCCTACCATATCTATAAAAGGATTTTACTGAGTTGTCCTTAAAGCACACAATAGTATATTATTTTTAAAAAGAAAATTATTGAGAATTGAAAAAATTTTACAATTTTTTCAAATCCTTATAAAATATTTTTAAAAATAGATGACTTAATCAGACCTAATATAAAAAGAGAAATAATATGTCCACAATATTTTTACAGCAAATTTTAAGTGGCAGGTTATTACTGGCTGTTATTGTTAAGGTAAAAAAATAATCTTCATGTTAAGTTTCAATTTGAATCATTAACAACATAAAATTTATTGTAAAAATATTATAAAAATGTTATAGACGTAACATGTCTCCTATATAAAGATTCTCCACTTTTTGCAATGTGTCCTCTTGAGAGGTGTCTCTTTTTGCAATCGTGCTCACGTGGGATTGAGAGCACATCCTGTTCTAGTGCACTTGACTTTCTCTCGACCAATCACTTGCCAGTTGCCACTCTGGTTTATTGATTCTGATAGGCCAGCCTAAAAAGATTTTGACTTGGGAATTTTTGATTGGGTAGAGTAGATGTGTGATAGGACAAGAGGTTGGACCAAATCAGTGAGCCAAGTTTTTAGTTTAGACTAAAATAGTAAGTGTCTCTCAACATTAAAAAAAAAAAAAAATACTAAAAATAGTAACTGAAAAAGATGAGAATATATCGTTATTCCTAGCAAAGTACAAAGCCTTTTTCCCCGCTATTAGTCTGTTACTACTACTACTTCAATGTCTACTAATAATAATAATTAAAAATACTTTTTTTTTAAGTAATAATTAAAAGAATTTAAACTTTATTAAAATAGTTTATTTTTTATACTAGACAGAATTTCTACTCTAATTTAATTTAAGTATATATGTGTGTGAAACTCTCTCCTAAAGATTTAAATCCTTACCGTTGCCCTCCACACCCCTATAAACATTTATTAAAACAGGTTCTTAACGACACTCATTAATCGAATTTTTTCTTTAAGAGAGTTTCAATCTATGGCGTCCACTCCTGATAATAGCTTTTTATTATCAGACCAAGACACCAATCAGTTTTTGGTGTAAGCGGGAATTGAATTCAAGATCTCTTATACAAACATCAGAGACTTTACTAACTAAACTAACTGAAACTCACAATCGGAATTTATTTTTATGTCAAATAGGGATTCAAATCTTTTAAATTTTCTAAGGTACTCTACCAAATAAATTTTTTTAAATCTTAACCATACTTTAATGATTTAATGGTCTAGATTTTGTTATATCAGCATTCTACTATCAATAATCTTAATTGTTTTGTTTGCAATATTATTTTAAGAATATTGTTAATAAAATGCTGACATGATAGAACCTAAATCCTTAAATCATTGAAGTGTGGAGGATCTGAATATGTCAAATAAAGTATGTGTGCTAATATTTTTTCTTTATATTTTCACTACCTTATTAACCATTAACTACTCCTACCTCCACCTATAGGAGACCTATAAAAAGATAGTTATTCATTCATACATCAAAAACAACTTGCCTCTCTAAATTATTCTTTATAGGGGCATTCTATATCACACATTTTATGGGAGAGAAAATTACATAAAAGCTTAGAGTTTAAACTCTCTTTTAGATTAGATCCGTAGCTCCTAAAATGTGTCAATTAATGTTTCAAACTTATGAAGTTGTTTCAATTTTAATTATGAGTAGGGATCAAGTAGAGAAAATAGCGAATATCAAAAAAAAAAAAAAAAGTAGAGAAAATAGGGAAATCATTCTTAAAACATTGTGCATCACTCATGTAATCAATTTCAAATATTGGCAATCATAATTCCTATTGTTCTCTTTTCGTCACCGCCAAAAATTACAAAAATGAATAACAGAGGTACACAATAACTTCAAATTGAAACAAATTCATAAATTTTAAATAACAAATTAAAATTTTAAGACTTAATATGAAATATGGTATAATTTTAAGCATTTTTTTTTTGTTTTTTTTTTTTTTTTTATGTATCATGCCGACTTAATCTTAAACTTTTATCTATAACTATAATATATATAATTTAGGTTAGTAAGTTACTTTAAAAAAAAAAAAAAAAAAAAAAAGATATGTATCATAGAATTTAATCGTGTATAATATTGAACGCTTAACAAATAATTTAGAATCTTTTCTTTTTCTTTTTCTTTACGTAAACCACAAAAACATAAAATTAGAAGAAAAAAAGGGTAAGAAAACATGAAGCAAAAAACAAAATTAAATAAATAAAAAGAGAAAAAGAAAAGAAACTAATACAAAAGATATAGAATCCAAAGATAAATCGGGTGAAGCATATCTACAGCCCTAAAAGCCACCTCCTAATAGAGAAAACGGATAAGGCGTTGGTGGACTCACCTCCATCCCAGCGGCCATTTCTGCAAAATAGCTTATTTGCCCACCACTATTCCCATAACCCAAAACACCGCTTTCCAGCGGCGACACCACCGCCATATTACTTCCAATTCCATTCATAGCAGAGCAACCGAAAGGCTCTTGGCCAATCTGAGACCGACCCATCACCTCACTTTGGATCAACCACGCCGGCGTCTGAGTTTCCGGCGACGGTGACGACTGTTCACAAAAGTTCTTTATTTCAAAACCTGTATTTGGAGACGGAGAGATTACTACTCCGAGTGTACCCTCATCTTCGTCCTCTGTCTTTATTGAATTGGCTGTCGTTGTTGTTGTCGCTGCTACAGCGCCTGAAGAAGACGAAGAAGTAGACGATATCATTAGCCGCCGCTTCTTCTCGCTGATTAACTGCCTAGTTCGTTCTCTCTGAATCATCAAATTGGGTAAGATATCTGGGTCTTCAACTACTTTGTGCAGGAACGCCATCATTTGCTGAGGCCGTTTCTCTGTAGCTTCCAATCGTTTCTTCATGCCCTCAAGCTCATCCTCCATGGCCTTCTGTTCTTTCTTTAACCTCGCTATCTCCACGACTAAGTCCTCGTCTTCCACTAGTTCTTCGTTCTTGCCCTGCGTGTACGAGCTCCGATTGTGCTTTTTACGTACGATGTTCACCAACAAGTGCTTCTGGCCACGAAGAAACCACTCGTTCGCGAATTCCCATTTGTCAGGATCGACCTTTCTGAATCCCTGTTTGTTAGCTTAACACAGTTAATTTCTATCAAACACTATAACTAACTTTGTGTAAACTAAATAAAGAAATCAAGTGGTATGGTTATTTTGACAGTTAAAATAAAAACTTACATAGGTGTTGAGCTGACGAACAAAGCTAGAGAAATTGTTGTGCTTGAAGTAGGCGGGTAAAATCCTCTGTGAGAAGTCTAAGGGATCGACGACGATGAAGCTGTTGTTGGCTCTCCCCCAAGTGATTAGACTGTCAGTCGTCGGATCATTTACCATCTGAAAAGTCTTCATAATGAACGGCGCGATGACGTTGTAACCCTCCATTACATATACTCTCTCTCTCTCTCTCTCTCTCTCTCTCTCCAACTTTCTCTATCACTTTTCCTTTTTTGTGGAGAGAAGAGGCGTAGACAACAGTTTTGAGTGGGGGCTATAAGTCTTAAGTGCTAACAAAAAAAAAATGGTTGGGTTGTGCGTGTATACATATATATATGCGTGTGTGTGTGTGTGTGTGTGAGACTTTAAGGGGCACTTTAGCCCATTGGGTTTTGCTGAGGCAACACCGTAATACATTTATATATATAACGGAAGCTAACGTGGCGTCGATCGACACGGTTCTGATTTTTTTATGTTTTTTTTTTAATTTGGTCACGGGATGGGACCCGCGTGGCTCCGCTTTTTATTATCTTTTCCTACGAATCATGATCCAGGAGCTAGATATTTTCTTAGAAAGGATACTTATTTCTCCCACGCGCACACAAGGCAGAGCGTGGAATTGTTTCATGTTACTGATGGATAGGGATGGCAATGGGGGTAGGTCGGGCGAAGGATGGGGTCTTTATTCTCGTCCTGCATGATTTTGTTTTGTTTTATTTTCATCTCATATGACAAGAAAAACTTTCTCAACCCATCCTTACTCCTTGGGGTCCTGCGAAACCTCTTCCTACTCCGTAAAACTCTACTTTTTATTAATTTGCCCTATAACTAGTACAACTTTCTGTTAATGTTAGCCATGTCATTATTAAGATATATGTAATGAGTATATTTAGTTAACATATATAAACTTATAAATGAATCTATACTTGAACTATTATGATCAAGCCTAATAGCTTACGAGTTTGTTCGCGAACAAACTTTTTTGCTTAAACTCGGCTTGTATATTAAATGAACCTAAAACTAAGGCTCAAGCTTGACTTATTTATAAACAAACAAATATGAACAAGTTTTTTATTGAGCTGAGCCTGAGTTGTTCATTATCGACTTGGTTCATTTACAGCCCTAGCATTTAGCGCACACATATCGTCTCTCTCTCTCTCTCTCTCTCTCTCTCTCTCTCTCTCTCTCTCTCTCTCTCTATGGCAAACATTTCTCATCCCATTCTAACCACGCTTGTTTTCTTCACCCCTGTCTCACGGCACCATAAATATATGAAAGATGATATGTTCACAACATTTTCATAATATTTTCACAACAAATCATAGGTGGTTAGTTGTTATTGGTTCAAATTTGAACCTAATACTAAAATTATTTTTTTACCCCAACAATAACGACCAGTAACGACTAGTAACAACCTGCCACTTAGAATTTATTGTAAAAATATTGTAAAAATGTTGTGGATATATCATTTCTCCAAATACATATAGGGTCTAATCAATAAATGTCTTTGTAACAATCGTTAAAAAATGATTTTAGAAAAAATTTAATATCGCTTTTGTAAGAAATATAAAAATACTATCAAAAAAAAATTGTTTTTTTCTTTTTTCCATAAAAGATTCTAAAAAAAATTTCTAAATCAATACCCTTAAGGTATCGGTTAACTCTTTTCATATATTTATATATATATATATATATATATTCTATTACCAACACCTAAAATACTTTTTTCTGTCTCTTTTTGCACTTGCACGACTGCCCCTCCCCCTTTTCTTTTATCCATACCTTATTGATGTCTAAACCACCTTATTTAAAAATACTTGCATACTTGTTTCATCCAAACCAGGCTCCTGCCCCGCTTGGATTTTTCCTACCTCAAAGAGGGAATGAGGCACCACTAATCTGTCCCATCCTACCTTGACCTCCAATTATGCTAAAATAAATAAAAAGCTAAAAAAAAAATACAACGGTAGCTAGAAAGAATAAAAATCTTAATAAGTTGAATAAACTAAACAAAAACTCTAACAAAAAAGTTCTAAAAAAATGAAGCAATAAAGAGTTTTATATCACAATCTCAACCAGTTATAATTCCAAGAAATTTAGTGTCACTCAAACTACTATTAGGAAAAAATTTACTTTTAAACAGGTTTAGAGAAAAATTCCTCAAACCCACGACATTTTATTTGTTTAATAATACATTTTATTGAAAAACAAGGACTACAAAAGGCTTGTCGGGCCCGATTCGTCTCCATCGTGTGGGGAGAACACCCAACCAGGGATAGAGGAGATGGAATGAGGCCTGAAAGACAAGTCCGAGGCTACCCAAGCAACAAGATTGTGAGCAAGGAAATTAAGAGACCTTAGGGAATAACTAGCTTCCTAGCTTACAAAAAAAGGGAGAAGGGCCTTCCCTAAATAATTCAGTACGAGTGATTGATAAAACTATAAGTGTGTACTCTTCATCATATGACTTGATCTTATTTAAATAATACATATGGATATATGGTTTTATAAATCATCACATAATGTGTTTAAGGAAGCTCCTCCAAACCATTTTGAATGAAACTTTTGTCTTTAACAATAGAGTGATTGTGGTGAACCAAAACTTAGAATAAATTCTTTATATATATATATATATATATAATATATAAACAAAGAAAGGATATTGAAAGATCAAAAGATACTAATTGGATGGACAGTTTTTTTTTTTTTTTTTGCATTGCATACCATCTTTTTCCTTTATCAATGCCGCCTTCTAAAAACACAACTTGTTCCCACCCTTTTTCATAACTTATTGAAGTAATAGATAGTAAGTGTTGAAAAAAAAAAAGTAACATTAATGATCGGTCTATATAAAAATGATTTTTTCACCATTTACAATGAGTCATCTCAACAGAATAAGTTGTATCCATAATAAAGTTGTGCACATTATAATGCTTTATCCACTTATTTGTGTTTTAAATAAATCCATTTTGAAAATAAGTAAAACTATAGTTATTGTATCCTCATAATTAAAGCAACGTTGACCAAAAGTATTTGGTTACCAAACCTTCAAGTTGAAGGAGATAAAGAAAATAGAACAAAATTTTTCTCTAAGTCAGTTCAGAGAAAATGTCTTCTAACCTATTACATGATGATTTATAAAATCACCAAAATATACTTTTTTTTAAAATGAAGATCATAGCCATCCAAATATACTTTTAGTCACTTTATCTATAGAATAATCATGCATGTAACTTGTTTAAATAATTTAGTGATTTGGACAAAGGTTTAGAGAAATCTTTTTAATAACTTATATGATGCCCACTTATGGCTTCAATCTTTATGCTCATTAGTTGAATTAGTCAGTAACCCATACAATGCACATGAAAGTTTAACAAAATATTTCTTTATATATAAATATGAAATTTAAAAATTATGGTAATTATTATAGGCATTAATTATGAGTTGATAAGATTTAAATACATAATATAATTTAAAGTCAACTAAAAATATATATAATAAAATAATGACGAGTAAAATTTTGAGGCTCAAAAAGTTAAGTGGCAAACTTGTATAAAATCTACTAAATGAATGATGGTAGAGAAACAAAAATAGACTTTATAATATTTTTCATGAGCCCGATTCGTGTGTGTTGCTAAGCCAACTGGGGATGCTAGCAGAACTAAGGGACCATAGAAAGGGTTTGATACCCAAAACTTTCACCCAAATGAAAGCTTCCCTTTGTTGTTGTATGTGACTGAATGGACTTCCACCCAAATGAAAGCTTCCCTTTGTTGTTGTATGTGACTGAATGGTCTGGCCGACCCTTTTCAAAACTCCAAAGCATGGCTAGCCACCTTAGCTATCTTGGGTTGCTAGCTAATGGAAGTATACCCTATTTTAGGTATATGCTTCCTCCCTCTCACAAACTGGTAGGACCCATAATGGGGAGAGAAAAATACACCTGAAACAGGATGTATTTTCTTTGCTGGCTACCACCAAGATAAGGTTCCCAAGGAGCTAAAAGGTCTGGGAAAAAAGCATCCAATCATAATTTGTCAAGATCTTTCCCAATTTGTGTTAAAAGTAAGGTCTTTCTTTTACTCGAACAAAGACTACCTGCACATTACCTTGTTCAACACTTGGGAGGTCCAAAGCCTCAACTATTAACTAAAAACCATTCACTAAACAATCCCAAAACTCAGTATAAAACCCCTTACATCAGGTCAAAGAAGGGGATTCACGTTCAACCTTGAAAACCCTTCAGAGCAAAAACCATCTTAGCCACTTAAGATTTATAACGTTCTGAAACTTAGAGGTGAACGTAGAGGTACGAGGGAGCTCTCTCTCTCAAGTTCCTCGTCTTGTTGAATGTGTAAAACAATTTCAAACGTGGTTAACTAAGCATTATTCGATACTTTAAGTTACTCAGCAATTTGATTCTTCCATACCACAACCCCAATAGCTTTTTATTCATCAAATATTTGGGATTTTGGATTGACTCCCTAAACATAATCATATTACAACAAATGTGAGGGGTAATTTTGGCTCATTTTGTTGTTTCGGCCCACGTCACAAAATCATCCTTTACAACTTGTTTTGTGTATTCTTAACTGACTTGCTTGTCTGGAGTTCCTCCAACCAACTCTATTGATTGATCTTTAGCATTCCCATTAGTTGTGCTATAAATATGTTATTTTGACACGCCAAAAAATCTATTTTATTATCTTATTACGTCATTTTACAATACACCTTACATCACATGTCTTATTCTTCAATTTCATACATTAAAATAATATATATAACACATTAAAATAATATATACAACACATTAAAATGATAATTAAGGTCGGCAACGTGGCTGGAGAAAGACATATCAAGGTCAGCGTGATGTGGAGAACGACACGGCAAAGGCAGCAGCTAGGAGTGGTGACATCAGCGGTGGGTTGAGGAAAGAGAGTGATGGGCTGAGGAAGAGAGAGAGAGAGAGAGAGATAAATGGGTGAGGAGAGAGAAGATCTTAATAAGATAATAATAAATATTTTACCATTTTTTTCCATTTAGTGCCAACTTTAGAATTGCACGGTAGCATAATGCTATTTCTTTTAGCATTTAACACATCTCATGAATCAAGTATCTTGGTGTTTGGTGTGTCAAGTGCTAAAAATATAACATTTGACATACCTGATGAGAATACTCTAAAGAGTTGACTTCCAGAAGATAAATCCAAGCACAACTGACCTTGATGTAATTCCTTTTGCCATTCTAGTAATCTAAAGGACATTTGTACCTCCAAAATAAAAAAGTAAAAATAATAGTGATTCATTTAGAAATTTTCATAAATAAAAAATAAATAAATAATCTCGTTGAGTTGTTATTGGACATGATCACCTCAAAACCGAGTTCAATCATAAGCTTCAAAGGTTATTTCAAGCTTCAGTCGGGTTCAAAGGTTATTTCAAGCTTCAGTTGGGTCAATTTAATATTCAACCTGTCTGGTACAACTTATTTCATTTTGTTCATATTTTTGAAAATGTGCTGCTTGAAAAAGTTATATCCGAAGGGGAAAAAAATGTTTTAAAAAGTTGGTACTTTGAAGAAGTTTTTTAGTTTCAAAATAAGGTGCAAAATGGACGCTTGAACTGTTAAACACCTACCAGTGAGTGTGACCCTGCGAATCCAAAAGTTTCTAACCTTTTTGTTGCACTTCGCCATCCCGTTCAAACTCCAAACAGTCTCTTCAAGTTTGTTAAGACTTTAGCGGCTGAGTGTAGACACCCTATTTCGTTCCTCAATTATAATGCATATTTTTTGCGCATGCGTCCCCCCAATGATGAACTGATTAAATGATATGTAACTCTCTAATCTCTCTCATACAACACATCTTTATTTATTTTATTTATTTTAACTCTTTTATTTACTTATTCATAATTTTAATAGTTAATTTTTATGTTAAGTGCATTTGAACTAGTCATTTTTTTCCTTTTTTTACAAAATCCTCAACTCTTTGAAAGTTATATAAGAAAAAATCAAGTTTTATTCCTCAAGCTTTTTCTGTTAATTAAACTTAAAGAAAATTACATTTTATTTGAAATATATTGGTAAGCTCTAGTGGTCCCAAAGAAAAGGACAAAATCAAAAACAGAATGCTGGGAGGTGCATTTTCGGGGGCAGTGGAGACACACCTCCGACATTGAACCAAGTCTGGCATGCCCCCCCTCTAGACATTTTTTTTGGGTCTTGGCTGTCATTCCACTGCTCCAGCAGAGGGGTAGTGGAGTACAAGCCAACAAAAACGGTTAGAGGTGAGGGTGGATTTTGAATTTTGAAAAAACAGAGGGAGAGAGACCATATAAGGCCGGGGAAAAGAAAAACACGGGGAGGGGGGAGTAAAAAAAAAACAGAGAACAGAGAGAAAAAAGAAAAGAAAGGAAAAACAAGGAGACATTTTTTTGTTTTCCATGGGATTCTAGAACTAGGATGGACTCATCTTTTTCTCATCACCAAAAATCACTTTCATTACAACTCTTTGCATTCTAATCTCCAAAAAAAAAGCTTTCAAAACAAAAACAAAAAAAACAAAAGAAAAGCATTGAGAGATTGAAAATTCTTGAGGGAAAATCCGGTCCTGAGGGGGGACAAATTCCACATTATACTCAGCCTTTCTTCAGCATCTCTCCGTCGACCATCGCCGGTGGAACATCGCCTGAGGGAGGACCGTCTATCCAAGAACGTGGCTGTCGTCGCCGTTCATCTCAGTGGAGTCACCATCAAACTCATCCAAGGGTGCTGGGTATGCTTTCAACCTCCTCACTCTTTATTCTTGTGTGTTTTAGTTGCTTGGAGTCTGTTTGCCTTGCTGGGTTTTTTTTTGTTTCTCTTCAGTCTGAATGTTTGAAGTTCGGTTCTTGGCTGTCTTGAGTGAAGAATAGGGGTGGGGTGTAATAAAAGAAAGTTAGAAAATGAAAGAGTGGGGTTAAGTCATGTTTTCTTAAAAGGTGGACCTATTCTTGTGATGGAGACCTATTCTTTCTTTCTTTTTCTTTAAACACCGTAGCTAAGCATGTTGTTCCCAGCAACTTCCTTGGCTCTTGGTCTCCACAAACAAAGTAAAAAATATATACCTTATTTCTTACTTCAAGACAAAAGCAAGTTCTTGGTTCCATTTTCTACAAACAAGAATAAAAATACACTTTATTTTCTTTATCAAGTCAATGATTTCGGTTTTCTCAAACAAAAATAAAAACGAAATTTATTTTTTTTACTTCAAATCAAAACTAAGCCACAAGCCCATCAGATTTAGCCCACTCTTTTCTTTAAAAAATTATAACTCCTCTAGTTTCTTAAAATAAAAATATTCACATGTTAGTCAGATCATATTTTAGAAGAGTTCAAGCTTATACATGCTCTTTTTTTTTTGTAGTTGTTATATCATTTTCCTAACATGCTCGTTATTTTCTTGGTTGTTTTTTTTGTTTTGTTATTAACTTGCCGTTTCTTTTTATTATCGTTATCTTGTCTTATGATCTAGCTTTAGGCCACCATGCCATAAAATCAACTATTTGCTTGATTTGGTGTAATGAATTCGATTAATAATGTTATGCCCATTGAACGATTAATTGAACACTAAATAGTCCTTACTTACTTAGTAGAGGCCGGTAGACATACGTCGGTGCCTCAACCTTCTCAGTAATTTCTCCCGAACAAGACCATTTTCCTTATCCATTGAGTCAATTAAATAAAAATGAAAGGGTTTTTATTTCTTGTTTTGTTTTCCCTAAAAAAAATAATAATAAAATAAGTGGCGACTCCTCTACTTTTCTTAAACTCGTGATTTTTCTAGTAAAAATGCTCTCAAAATCAATCTTTTCAATTTCCTAAAAAACTCTCCCCGAGAGGCATCACGTGGCCGTGTCCACACTGAGACACCAAGTCACGCTCTGTAAAGAGAGTGGGAGAAGCTCCAAAGTGTGATGAATGAATTGAATACACACAAACTATCTTGCTTTTCTTCATCCCATAAATCTCCAAATGGTGTCTTAAGTTTGTTTAAGCTTAGGCCATCAGCAAGTCACGCTTTGTAAATAGAGTGGGAGAGGGCTCCAAAATAAAATGAATGAATAAACAAATATATGAGTGCCCAGAATGAGAGGGCCAAGCATTGGCCACGTAGAGGTTTTATGTTTTTAAGATAGAATTGAATTTATCACCATTGTTTTTTTTATCCAAGATCCCAATTGTTTTTGGTATTCACAAGATTCTAATCTAGTTCCCTTTATTAGGCGATAGAAAACTTTTACTTATTTAAAGACCTCCCTTTCTTGATTTTCATTATTTATTATCACATCAACAAAACAATTAATTAATTGTTAAGAGCATTGTAGCTTGATAGGTTAACACCTCTTGATTTTTCTAACAAAAATGTTCTTGATTTAAATCATATATTCCACCTCCAACTATAAAATTATAAAAATAAAAAAGCGATTAATTTTGGTATACACTAGATTTCAATCCAAGTTCTTTTTCGTGATTCCTTTTCAATTACTAAAAAAAAAACTTGAATCATTGAACTAATTGAAGAGTAATTCTAGTACAACAAACTAAGTCACAACTTTCACTACAACTATCTTATGTGGTAAACTGTGATTGGCTATCTGTCATTTTCACATACATAATCCACCATTTTTTATTCGCCACTCACAATTAGACACATAAGAGCATTCACAGTAAGAAAGCTAAAAAATATAACTTTTAACAACTTAAAACATTACTTTATCTATTTTAACACTCTACTTTATAATACACCCAACATCAAAGGTTTTTATTTTAACATTCAACATATTAAAATAATTTGAACAACTTATTAAAATAAAATAAAACTTCCCCACAAAAATTCATAGCAACCAGCTACCACCATAGTCACGTTCTCCACCACTACCATGGCAACCACAACCCACCGCAAAACAAAAAACCCAAAACAAAAACCACCACCGTCATCAACAACCCACCACAAAACCCATTAAAGTAGAACACCACAGCCATCCACAACAATAATCACATTCAATTATCATCAACACCAACTTCAGCCCATCAAAAATCACATAAAAAATCCTAATATCACATTCAATTATCAATACCCATCAAAAATATTCTTTTCAAAATACCAAAAACTCAAATATTAATACCAAAAAAACTCAAACCTTAAATCTGAAAATCACATTCGATAATGGAGTGGAACCTTGAGCCTCGCTGCCCTGAGCTACCTTCCAATGCTTCCTCCACACACTCTTCCCAGCTCCCAAGCCCTGCCGCCTCACCAAGTCCTCACTCTCCAAAGCCACCAACACTCCCATTTACGACCTCATCATCCTCCGCTCGTTTCCGAAACCTCCATCGACAAACAGATCCTGTTAAGGACATATTTTATGTACTTAGCTAATCCTTTGACAAAACGCACTTTACTTGTAATTTGATATATCTAGGATGTATTTAATACTTCAAGAAACATGTTGTTCAAGTCTAATATCAAAGTCATAAAGATTGGACTAAGAAACAAGTGAAGAAAAGTTGTTCACTAAAGCTAGACAGATAGCTCGACACTTGCGGACAAATAGCTCAACAGCTACTCAACAGATAGCTATCTATTGAAGTTTAATGACTCTCGACAGATACTATCTATCGAGGTTACAGAAATCAAAATTTTCAGATCTGATTTTCAGCCCATGCTTATGTATTTGTGTAGAGTTTCTTTTCTCACAACCCTAGATATATATAAGACTTATTTTAAAAGCCATCACATAAGAGAATACAAGGAGAACACATGCAAAAGGTAACCAATGCCTTATTCTCTCTGAAAGAAGCTATTGCGTCTTTGCGCCTTAGTATTTTGTTACCAAGTGCTTCTTGATCTTCATTATTGATGAAGTGAAGAACTTTGCAACCAACATTCTTCTTCCTCAAGTTGGTGAGTGAGTCACATACTGGGATTCATGCAAAGGAATTAGTTACGTACTAGGATCCGTGAATCAAAGGATGGCGTTCATATATTGAAAAGTTCAAAGGTTCTGATGCGGTAGAAGGTTTCTGATGTAAGTTCATCTACATAGATTGTAGAGTCTATGGACAAAAGTTTTGTACTAGATCTGAAACTTCTCTTTACTATAGTGAATTTCTTTGCTATTGTGAATTTCTTTTCAAGAAGGTTTCCCCTCAGGTTTTTACTATGAAACTAGTTGGTTTCATTGGTTTTCCTAGGTCATCATATCTTGTCTTATTTACTTTTCCGCTGCATATGATTTTGACATGATATTGATGTATGTTTGTTTGTTTTAACAAATTTATTCATAATAAATCTAATTAACAACTTGAATTTAAAACTTGTTAATTGTATCAATCGAGGTCTAATTTTTCCAACAAATCCGCCAAGCCGCCTCCATCAACTTCAAAAACCACCAAAAGAAAGAACCGACACCACCAAGACGCCACAACCAAGACCCACTAGCCACTAACCCGCAAAACCCACCAAATCAAACCCATATCACCACCATGCTTGATGCCCCCCCCCCCCCCCCTAAAAAAAAAAAAAAAGAACCTAGTGTATATATAATATATGTGATGAAATTTTAAATTTTAGTCCTAATAGCCCCCCAATTAAAAAAAGAAAAAGAAAAACTTGTATATATATGTAATTTGAAAAATTAAGATTTGTCCTTAAATAAATATATTTTTGGATCTCCTCTGAAATAGCGTCGAGTTCCATTTTTATAAATGTGATGAAATGTTTAAAAAAACACTTGTTTTATATGTTAAACTTTGTTGACATTTTTATAATATCAAATATTTAAGAAACTTATTTTATATGCTGTATTTTGTTGAATATGAAATAGATGTTAGTTTTTATTTTCATAAAAAAAAAAAAAAAAAATTGTTTTAAGCTTTGGCCCTCCTCAGGTTCGAATCCTGGTTCCGTCCTTGAATTAGACCCACGAGCCGCCGAACCACCAAGAGCAAACAAAGGCACGAGAGAGAGAAAAAAAAAAATTGTTTTAAGCTTTAGCCCTCCTCAGGTTCGAATTCTAGTTCCGTCCCTGAATTAGACCCACAAGCCGCCGAACCACCAAGAGCAACCAAAGGCAAGAGAGAGAGAGAGAGAGAGAGAGAAGTAAGAGAGGAGAGAGAAGAAACCTAAGGAAAAAAGAGACGTTAGTGATTAAAAAATAGATTTTTATGTTTAGATAACAGCTCACTCACTCTAGCTGAATGCTAAAATAATTTAAATATATGAATTTTGTTGTGGGTATGTTGTTATGATTAGGGGTATTAAATAAATTTTTAGCAATTTTAACACAATTGCTATGAATTCTCTAAATAATTAATTGTGGTTTAGCTTGTGGTACTATAATTTTTGCTAAAGCAAAGTCTGAAACAGTAGCTTAGATTCTGTCGCTCGAATTCGATTGCGTTTGGCTTTTCATTTTTGGGCAAAGGATTTTCGTGAGTTGGCGCATATAGTTTGTTACATATAATAAAATCATACGCGGCGTGTTGTGTTGTTCTTCGGCCACGTGTAACACATACTTTTGTAAGTAGGTTTTTGGAGTGTGTGTGTGTTGGGAGCGTGAGGAGCAGATTTATACGCTTCAAATCAATGCATGTCCCCATCTTGTAGGCTGTTATTAGCGTCAATCGGTTCATTTTGTGTAATTTAAATAAAATCAAATAACAAAGTCACTTCTATTTTCTTTTCTTTTCTTTTCTTTTTTCCTTTTTACCTATCTACTATAATTCTCTCTTAAATGAAATATAGAATATTTAAATTATTGAAACCTATTTCATGTGTTCGCTTAATTGTACCCCTAAGCTGTCTTAGAGCAAAGATATCATCATATATAAATTACCACACAAGAAGATAGAAAAATTACTAATAAAAATTCTCAGGGTCAATAGTAGAATTGCGTGAAATTTAATAACCCGAAAAAAATAATGTAGGAGCAAGACTCAAGACTTATAGCCATTAAATATGTTGTTTTTCTATAAAATTCCTTTATTTTGATGAATTTGATTTCTATGAAAATTTTTATTTCTATTATAACTTCTATTTTAAAAGTAAAATTCAGAGTAACCATTGAACATTTTTTTAGACATTGTACTACTAATTTCTGTAATTTTCTCTATTTCTCTTTTTTTGGGGTGATTTTCCTTTTTATTTTTAAGTTTAATTTCATGTCAAGCACAAATTATGGTTTTCTTAGGTTTTCCTAACCTTTTAGGTTTTTCTAAGGTTTTCCTATACAAGTAGAGGACCAAGCCCATTGGGCATCAAATGGTTTCATTGAAACAATTTTAAAGAGTTTTTCTGTTTTCTTTTTCTTTTAGATTTAGAGTTTTCTTTAGTATTGAAATGTGTTTCTTGAAGTAAATGTATTTTACCTGTTGCATCTATCCTATTGTGTCAGTATGTATATGAAAATATCAAAATTGTTTTTGATAGTTATAGTCATCTTACTAATTGAACTACAAGATTCATTATTTAGGAATTTTATATTTAAAAGTGTTTATGAAATAATCCTAAATTCCTAATTAATTTTTAATGGAAATATATATGATCCAATTTCAAACCAATTCTTGAACCAAAAATTTTATCAAATTGAAAACAAGTAAATCTAATTAAATTAGGTAAAATCCATCTTATAATATGCCAAACACCTCCTTGTGTTATGGTTTTTTATTCAATTAGCAGTTGAGCCAAATAAAACCCACCAATAAAAGATGGATATGTTTCCAAGTGTTGAACTCTTAATATATCCTCAAGACGTCTTTGTTAAACAACCAATAACATAGACCATAATAACATAAAACCCATCCAAAAAAATATATATTATATATATAAGTATTTTTTATGGATAAAACTTAAATATAGTTTTTAAGTATTGTACTTTAAATTCTCAAATTAAATTCAACCACATGATTGTCTTAATTTTAAAAATAAAAACTTTGTAACGGTTGAATTTAATTGAAAAATCTTAGATAGAATACATAAAACTGTATTTTTTTTTTCACTAATAAAACTGTATCTAAAATATATCATTCTCTTATAATCATTAATCATACTTCCTCCCTCAAAAGGGGGAAAGATTCATAGTATTAGGTCAAAAAAAATTCAATTTTGGACATATTAATTCTATTTGTTTATGCATTGTACTATCTTTTTTTTTATTTGAGAATACACACACGCATATATATAGGAGAATAGAGATGAGATAAGGAAATACACTCACACGCCAACACCAAAACTGCATACTGCATTGTACTATCTTAAGAGTAGATTTTCCCTCACTTTTTGTCTTACTAATCTCTAGACGAGATCCACCTTAGAAAAGAACGACAAATGAAACATAACAATAAAAAATGAAATGATTACAATAATAGTGAATAGATATAAAATGCCCTGTATAGTGTGCATCTTGGGCAGTGGCGATAGCCTCTGGCTATCAACTATGTGTACACAATCGAATTCCTAATGAAAATTACAATCTTTTCCTTAGCAAAAACATGATCCTCCGTTAAAAACAAAAGCATGCATGATCCATTAATTACTTGCCCAAATCAGAAAATGAGGTCACTAATTCGACCAAATATCCATTAAACCACTTTAATATTTTATGCACTTGACGTCTTTGACCCACATACTCAGTTGCTCACCAACAAAAAATGGGCATGGCCGTAAAACATATATATGTGTGTGTATATATATATATATATATATAAATCTTTGTTCACCAATAATTAAAACACTACCATGGTCCATCAGACAACAACTTCAGTTCTTAGAGTAAATGAGAAATTTGTTAATTTTATATAAAGAAAACTATAGCTATCACATCGATCACAAGTAAGATAGTAATTGTTTGAAGTATTGATTAAATGATTAAATTTATCATATCATAATAAGTTAAGCTATGAGAGAATTGGTAATTTAACAATAATTAACAATTTTGGTGATTAAGATTCACAAATACTTAATTGCAATATATATATATATATATATATATATATTAGATTGCATTTAGGTGTCAATACCATTATCTGTAATTAAAACAACGATAATGGCTTGTTACTGCTACTGTTTATAATTGTAGATTTTTTAAATAATTAAATTATTACAAAAAGTGAAGGGTGAGAAATTTGGACCATAATTCTCTTTATAATAGAGTCTAGTCAATGTCACTAAACTATAAGACTTTTTATGTATGCATGAACTTACTGTTAAAATAATTGGAACTAAATGAAAAAAGCATGTATTTGTCTATCTACTCTTAGACTTGAATGGGATTCGTGAAAATCTCCGAATAGGAGATACAAGGAATTGAATAACCGTTAAATTAAAGACTAACAAGTATGGATTAAATGAAAGCTCATAACAGTGGGTTTAGACAAGTAAATTAATAAATAAAATATGTCAAATAAGGGACTTTGAATTCGAATCCCACACCTAAAAAAATATGTATTTCTAATGATAAAACTTAAAAGACATTATAGTTATAGGATCTAACTCTCTATTAAAAATATATACAAATATGTATTTCTAATGATAAAACTTAAAAGACATTATAGTTATAGGATCTAACTCTCTTTAAAATATATATAAATATATATATATACACATTTCTTCGGCAATAAGATTTTCACCATGAATGTTCCTGACATATCTGGACCTTTTCTTTTTTTTCTTTTTTTTTGCTAAGCGACATATCTGGACCTTAATGCAATGTCCCACACTTACTAACATAATATTTACTTCCATTAATCTATTTAATTAGGTATGAACTGGGGTAGACAGTCGATCCTACCAGGTATACTAAGATTTGTCCTTTCTTTGACGTGTCTTTATCATGCACACAAGAACCATGGCAATATAATTGACTCTTATTTTTCTTTGCCATATTCATCTGGTTCTAATTCAATGGAATCTAAAGCAAGATCGCGTTGATTATAAGTGTATTATTTTACGTCTAATCAACCTTTTACTTGTATCAGTTTAGGTAATAATCATGCTTATGTAAGCTTATATAAATAAGATAGAGACCCTTCTTCGAATTATTATCTAAACTAGAAACAGTGTTAACAGGAGTGAAGGAATAAGTCTCTGATTGGTTAGTTTAAGTAACCAGTGAGTCTCTAATTGGTCGGTTTAAGCAATTAGATAAAGTTAATAGACAATAAATAATAGTTTGTTTTAATTTTTCTTAAGGTCTAAGTTTGATAAACAACTCCAACACGACGCTTCTACCATCTATAAAGGATTAGATAGTCCACCAATCATCTTTAAGTTTTAAGACCAATTTTGCTCATTCATGTGATTGATTTGTCGTGAAAAGGACCACCACCACTAGCTTATATATCTACAAAATAATTAGTTTTTAACAAATAGCCGACTTGAAATTGCAATTAAAATTTCAACTCGTCACCGTCTTATTCGTACCCTGTATTGTGGGTAAACGTGATCTATGGTAATTGGTGGGTCTTTTTCATTATTATGATTGGATGGAGATTTGGCCTAAGTAAAAGGTGTCAAACATCAGGAAAGGATAAGGAAGTGTCAAAAATATCTTAAGGAGAAACCCAGAAAAGGTCAAAATTAGTGCGAAAGCATATTTGAGATCAAAAGAAGATACGACAGTGACTTGGGTTGAGGCAAGATTGTACTGTTACGATCACAAAGATCATAATGTCTAATCACAAGCAAGTGGTGAGCGGGTTGGTTTTAGCTTTGTTGGGCTTAACAAACCGACCTAGAAATCTAGAATAATAAACATTCTTCTGGATTCCAAAATTGCTCATCTACGGAGAGTCGAGCTTTGTTTCTAGCTCTAAATATTATTGTTTTTATTGCGGTTTAAATTAAATTAAATTTCTGTATAAAAATTTGCTTGTGTTAATATAGGCTTTATAGTTACTGTATAAAAATAATGAAGAAGAAGAGGAAGATAATGATAATTGGTTCGAAGAGGTGGTGTGATGACCTAGGAAGCTTGGATGTTTCATTTATCTGTATCGTAGTTGTGTCACACAAGTATTCTGTCATACCGACCGTTTAAGATTATAATTTTTCAAAAATTACTAGTGGCATCGTATCCGTGCTTCATAGGTAATGACCTTCCCCACCCCCTTTGACCCTGGTCACAACTCAGATGTGTTGGAGACTCCTTCACCATAGGAGTTATTGTTGGAGCATTTTATTAAAAGAAAAAAATTGATATATATAGATTTCTAATAAAATTATGAATCATTATGACTTAGATTTGGGCTACTAATTCATGGAAAATATGGTTGTGTTCATTACACTAATGTAAATCTCATGGATTGAAATTTGATGTGAACAAGTCGTTGTCCCGTACCCATAATCTCATAGAAAAACATTATGATCCCCTACTATATTAAATTGGATTATGAATATTTGTTTCAGCCTAACATTTGCATTTGGGAATGATACCTAGGATAGCTCAAATTCTCTCTAATTATATTCGCGGCATGTTGCATTGCTTGTCTAACTACAGCATTTTTATTATGCTATTGCTATGTTTGGTTTGACGTAAAATGTTTTTCAAAAAACATTTACAGGTGTTTGGATGGATTGAAAAGCCCTAATCAACTTGAGAATGTTTTCTCCAGGGGCAGCTTAATGCATTTGGGGCCTAAGGTGAAAATTAATTATCTTGTATTAGATTCAAAATTACTACTAATTAATATGAACTGCGAAGAATTTTTTTTCTTTTTTTTTAGAAATTTTATAGACAAAAAAAATTTGACAAAATTTTTTATACTTGTTGATATGGCCGGCAGATTGATAGTGGTAAGTAAAAAAACAACGTTAGTGGCAGATTTAGATGAGAACTAGTAAAAGTTTGCTAACTCTTATTGTTATTTTTATTTTTTTAGAAGTGCAAGATTCACAATATTTTTTATAACAAATCCTACGTTTTAAGTTGCCTTTTGTTTTCTATTTGAAAATACCACTATAATTATTTTTTTTGCCATCAATATCAACCTACTACTTAATATTAGTTGTAAAAGTGTTGTGAAAAATATTATAAATATTGCATTTTTCTCTTTTTTTTATTTGTTTTTCATCTGGTAAAAAAATATTATTTTATTTATTGATCACAAATAACCTTATTGGTTAAAATTTGGAGGCCTTTTTTTTTATTTGGAGCCTTAGGCGACCACATTTCTTGCTCTAGCATTCAGCCGGCTCTGATTTTCTCTTAGGGTAGATTTGAGTATGCTGGTTTGTATGGTTTTTAATAAATCATGGTTTTATGTTTTGGCTCTAAAACTGATACGCTTCTAGAATAAGTAGTGAATAGTAAGTGACATATCTAAATTTGAGGATTTGATTTTATAGTAAGGATGAATAATTTGATCTGTAAGTTAGTATGCTCATCATTTGGTATGTATAGACCATAGATAAATTTTTGTATGCCTTAGTAGTACCCAAAGGGGGGCTTCTAAACCATACTGTTAAGGACACATTTTATGTAGTTGGCTAATCATTTGACAAAACGCATTTTACTTGTATTTGGGTAGATCTAGGATGTGTTTAATACTTCAAATAACATGTTGTTCAAGTCTAGTATTAAAGCCATGAAGATTGGACCAAGAAACAAGTGAAGAAAAAGTATGTACTAAAGCTGGACACCTGGTGGACACCTGCGGACACCTATTGGACACCTGCTGGACACCTGCGGATAGCTGCTCGACAAATAGCTATCTATCGAGGTATCTATCGAGGTTTAATGAGGCTCGACACTTGCTATCTATCGAGGTATCTATCGAGGTTACGGAAATCAGAATTTTCAAATCTGATTTTTGGGCCAAGCTTTTATATTTGTGTAGGGCTTCTTTTCTCACAACCCTAGGCATATATAAGGCTTATTTTTGAGGCCGTCACACAAGAGAATACAAGGAGAACATATGCAAAAGGTGATCGAAACCTTATTCTCTCAAAAAGAAGCTACTGCGTCTTTGCGCCTTAGGGTTTTGTAACCAAGTGCTTTTTGATCTTCATTGTTGATGAAGTGAAGAACTTTGCAGCCAACATTCTTCTTCCTCAAGTTGATGAGTGAGTCACGTACTGAGATTCGTGTAAAGGAGTTAGTCACGTACTGGAATCCGTGCATCAAAGGGTGGCGTTCATATATTAAAGAGTTCAGAGGTTCTGAAACAATAGAAGGTTTCTGCTGTGAGTTCATCTACAGGGATTGTAGAGTCTAAGGACAAAAGTTTTGTACTAGATCTGAAACTTCTCTTTACTATAGTGAATTGCTTTTTAGGAAGGTTTCCCCCCAGATTTTTTACTATGAAACTGGTTAGTTTCATTGGTTTTCTTGGGTCATCATATCTTGTCTTATTTATTTTTCCGCTGCACTTAGTTTTAACATGATATTGATGTTTGTTTGTTTTAACAAGTTTATTTATAATAAATCTAATTAATAACTTGGGTTTAAAACTTGTTAATTCTATCAACTGGGGTCTAAATTTCCCAACACATATTACTGTTGTTTCTAGATAGTTGTTGTGCTCAATGTGTTGTATCCTTATGAGTGTATGTGGTTGTATATCTATGTTATGCTTATTGGAACCTAAGGTTCTTATTTTTATACATGCACCGTTGCTTCCAATCTCAAGCACATTATGAATTGAGTTTAGCTTTGTTTGACATGATGTTATAAATATGAACATAAAAATAATAGTTTTTTGAGGTTTGGTACATCATGTTGTTTAATGAATGTAAATTGTGTTTTGGGAACCCCTTTGAGATGGGATTAGGATTTCCATACTTTTGAGAGCTAGGTTTTTTAGATATGTCTATAAGTTCTAAGGTAGAACTGAGAGTAAGAAATTTTGATAACTAATTTAGGTGTTATTAAAACCCAAGTCTAAGGTCCTTCGACTTTAGGCTCCCGAGCTCCTCTGCTTTCAAGTTTGGGATAAGTGATATGGGCATTTGGTAAGTCATAAGGTTATTTTAAAATATATTATACATTAAAAGATTTTTTATTAGAGATATGACATATAATCATGTTTCAAACAAAGATATGTTCATGAGCTTTTAAAACCTTATGAATATGATTTAAGCATATTACTCATTTCATGAACATGATCTTTAAAGAAAATAGTTGAAAGGCTATTGTTATGAAATATTATGTAAACAAAGATATGTTTGTGAGCTTTCAAAACCTTATGAATATGATCTAAGCATATTAATGTTATTACTCATTTCATGAACATGATCTTTAAAGAAAATAGTTGAAAGGCTATTGTTATCAAATATTATGTAAAAGTATGCATTTCAATATGATGTATAAATATGAAATGTTTTCAGGTTATGTCCTCTAGTATGATTTGAACTCAACCAATAGGGGGTTAAGTACTGGTTTTCTATGGAAAATATTATTCAATTGGTCATTAAAAGTGGTGAGGACTCTGTTGTACCCACCCTTATTGGGAATGGCCAACTTGTGGAAGATGTCAACAAACCCCATAGTCAGTGGCGGAGCCAGGATTTTAGTCTAGAGGGGGCATAATTAAAAGAAGATATTCAAAGTGATATTAATCTAAAAAATATTATTCAACAATAATAACAAAATAAATAAAAAATTGTAAGCAAATATGAATGTATTTCATATTATTAAAATAAATAAACAAAAATAACCAACACATAGCTAATAAAAACTTTACAAACTAATGGAGTAAAAATGTAATTAGTATTACTTAAAAAATATAATGAATAAATGTTTGAAATTATTTTTTGTAATTGATGACGACATGTCAATTTATAAGATATAAGTAATACAATTTTTAGTATCTCTAGCATCATTCAAAGATAAAATGCTCTGAAAAGTATCATAAATAGTAAAAATAGTGTAAATAATAATATAAAATATAAAATAGTGAAATAGGTGCAAGTTTCATGTAGGACAAGACAAAAGCATGGTTTGATGTTTGAAAACCTTTTTTTCCATCCTATTTCCTATGTCAGAGTCACTTTCAAGTTTCAATCAAGTAGTAGTCTTTTTTATCTTTTTCTTTTTTTCCTTCATGTCAGTTTGTAATTGCTTTAGACTACTAATGTTAGAAAATTTTGGGAGGAGTCAGGGGGGGCAGGTGCCCCCCCTCGCCCCCTCTGGCTCCGCCAGTGCCCATAGTTGATGATCTAAGCATACCAAAAGGGGTGTGATATGTTATGATATGATCTTGAAAATTTATGGCATTGTGGGGAATGCTAGATGTCTAGCACAATGTGCTAGAAGCCTCCCAAATCGATACTGACTTATCAAATATGGATTAACCAATATGTTATTTATGAACATCTATGTTATTTTATGATCTTGAGAGAATAATTATGTTGAAATGCATTATGAGCATGATGAAAAGAAGTTTATGCTGTTTTTTAAACATAAAAATTTTTGAAGTCCTGTTATTCTTTAAAAATGTATTAGATATCTGGTTTTTATGAAATGTTAAGTTTTGTGACCATAAAAGTTATAATCTTTTATGAGAAGTTTATGAAGAAAAGTTGTTTTATTCTTTAAAGATGATGTCTCTTATATTAGTCAAAGTTATAAATGATCTGATTTCAGTAATTTATGAAATCATCCAGCTTTTTGGGACTATAAAAGAAATGGTTACTTTGTAATATGAACTTTTTTATATAATAGAGAACTAGAGATACACAGCCAATGCCTGCGATCCACAAGAAGCCTCCAACCAAAATAATTAACAATCCAATTGAGAAGCAAATATAATAACAACTAAACAGCAAAGATGTAGGGGGCAAAAATGTGCTGCTACAACGAGCAAATTGATTGCATCACTCCCCACGTCCATTAGATGAAAGCCGCTCAGCAAAGAAAACATCACTAGAGATTTACAGCTCTATATATTAACAAACTTATCAACCCAAGCAGGGCGTTTCTAATTTCCACTACTAAAATTATACTACTGCAGGCATTACAAAATCTGCAAATGAGCAGATGTGCATATGTATCAGAGCTCCTCTAACTCATAGCTCACAAATGAGTTGAGACGGTGATACCAAAGAGAGAAGGAACTAGGCTCCATATGGCGAAAACCAAACCTCCAACAAGGAAGAAACTGAGCAACACAAACAACTGCCCAACAAAATCCACACCATATTAAACAATGGTTTTCATCAGCACAGTCCCCTTGGATAAATTCAGTTACCAGAAGATTCCAAAACATTATACTCATTCAGACGCCTCTGAAATTGAGCCAACTGGGTCTGCAATTGAAAAATTCCTTGAGCCTTCTGTGAAAGGATGGCATTCAATTTGGAGATATATTCATCCAATTGATTGCCTGGCTGATCAGCTTCAACCAGCAGATTCATTTCCTGCACAAATAAACTACCAATCATACCAGATCTAAACATAGGAAACATGAAAAATTAGTAAATATGCTTAAAAAGAGATTGCAGTGACCTCTCTGACAATGTCTATTGTCTCTTCCACTTGTCTCCGGTGAGCAGTTACAAGATTTTCCTCCTCCTGCCATCAGGCACATCAGGATTTCACTTGCCAATTGAAACGAAAATCAAAACCATATACCTACACTCTAATTACCTTAAGTAGGGCATTAAGATCATCATCAGAATGAGAGTTGTTAGCAGCAATGTCAGACATATCCCTCCTTTTAATCTGAAAGTCAATCTTCCTCTTATCCTCCAAAGTTGATTTTTGGTAGGTCTCTACCTTTTTATTATTCACCCTTGATGGTTTCTCTTGATCATAGTTATGCTCAGAGTAATCAAAATCATCTTCATCCATGTCATTTTGACCCTCTCTATGAACTTTGTGATAATCTAAATATACAGCTGCGGGCAAGCTTCCCTCTATCCTACCACTTGGAACACGATCCACATTAAATGGTGGGGAGGGTTCTTTTTGAATATGTTTGGACCAGCCAAACTTGTTCTTGTCATTGGAAACATAAGTTATATTATCCTCAAAAGTTGATTCATCTGGTAAAGCTGACAAGGGCAATGCAGTTGAGTCTCTCAGGTTTGAAGATGAAGACAACGGATCCCTTTTTGAAATGTTCCCTTTCGACAAACTCTTCACTCTAGAATATAAATATCCATTAGAACATATAAATAATAATAAGAGTCACTTGCCCACTTCCATTTTTGGACAAAAACTATGTACCTGTCAGCGTATCTTAGTGTGTTGAGAGTGTGTTCACATGATCCTGAGCTTGGTGAAATGCACGATATCATAACAGTGCGTGAGTCACCAACAAACGAATCTCTAAGAACTTCTGTCAACTTACTCCCTCTGAAAGGAATGTGACCCTGGTCATTGTCAAGAGCTCTAATGCATTCTTTCAAAGCAAGTAAGCTTTTATTGATTTCAGCACCTTCCATTCTGCAACAATTTAAAAACAAAAAAACAAAAAACAAAACAAAACAAACAAGTAAACAAAGATTACATGTCTAGGTAACTCACTGCAACTCAAGCTTTTCTAACAGTGGCAGTTACAGAGTCACAAACTAAATACAATGAAAACAAATGTCAATAATCCAGTCGAAATTCTGGCAGGGAATATCTCCTACCCATAACTCCTTAACGATGACTATCTGAAGCAGCGTTACTGCTTTGAATACCATATCAAAAGTATGCTGAGATGTCCATATAGTAAATCCCTACCTTGTCTGTTTATCATTGTCGGTAGTATCTGCTCCTCGTTCACTTCCAGCAAGATCTATAAAAGATAGCTTGCCTACAAGTCGAGAACGCTTTGACTCAGTCCCATTGGCTGATCTCTTGATACAAAGCTGAAGTATAGCATGTGATCTTGAAGATTCCTCATTTGCACCAGTAGTGCCAGTACTTCTTGTAGCATTTCCTTTCTCAATGAACTCCTTGATCGTCTCAACATTTGATACCCTGTATTCTTGCAAACCTACAATGCATACCTGCTGTTTCCCATCCTCCCTCATGCAAAGCTTTCTGCAAAATGTAAAAATCATTCAGGAAAAATGAAGGGAATGAACCTGAACCTGAACCTGAAAACATGTTTCTGTTGTGTAGGATGAAGAAAAACTTACTTCCGATCATTGAGGAGGTCAAAAAGTTTCCCTCCATATATTTCAAAGAAACTGACAAATAATTGAAAACCTTGGTTCCAGTAGGTGTGGTGCATTAAGCTTAAAATATCTTGGGACGCTTTGATGGGTAATGGTTGCATTGTGTAAGTCTTTCCACTCCCTGAACAAGCAAATATGATCAACTTAAGCTGATGCAAGATAATAATATGGAAGAAGAAAAGAATAATAACAATTGGGAAACAGAGCCAAGTCAACGCACAATAATATGAAAAAGAAAAAGTTATCTTTATTTGTTCAAAACATCTAGTATATCCCATTCACAAGGAAAGACATAACAAGACATTAATTTCCCATGCTGTCAAACATTTTGCAAAGAAATCTTTATAAATGCATTTATATGGCTAAATGTGGAGAGAAATTATTTTCTGTTTGTAAATATCAAACAGTAAGCATCTCATATGAATATACGATCTACATGTACTTTTTTTAATTAAGAATACCTAAGCCACTTGCCTGTTTGCCCATATGCAAAGCAGGTTGCTTTAGTTCGATGGAAAATTAGTGGAACTATTGGCTCCACAGTCTCTGAGTATACCTACGGTAGAAATAAGAGAACTAGTGAAACTAGCTGAGTGATTATTGTAACATAAGCCAAGTCTTTTCATTTACTCACTTTATCATTTGAAACGTCTTCATTCAGCACAGCATCAAAAACAAATTCATGTTTCTCAACATATTCTGTTAAGTCAACCTGCAGAAAGTGGTGAATTAGACTTTGGTAGAAATCAGGTCACAGAGCCCATTCATCAGATATAGAATTTCAGCTCCAGGATATAGGATTGAGTTGCAATATTTTAAGGTTTGGACAATGATTCCAACTGGCAGATACTGCCACGATTAGAGCAGAAAACTTTAATAATCATTTCTTTCTACTTTAGGCATTCAAGACTCTCCCACTTTCAGTTCCAATTTCAGATATAGACATTGAGTTAAAAACAACAAATCCACGTCATTTGCTCATATATATATATATATATAAGGCAGAAATCATGCCACCATATCTCCTTTCTACTTAGGCATTCAAAACATTCCTCACAATTAAGTTCTAACTTCTAAACACAAGTTCAGCTATCTTAAATTTTCATGGTATTAACTAACATAAGTTCATTAGTCTCCACAAAACATCACCACACACCCACCAGGATTTCAATAAAAGGGGTGAAGGTAGCCGTGCAGGTAAGTATGAACTGGGGCTTTGACAATCATATGACCAAATAAGAATAGACAAGGAAAAAAATTCCATCTAGATATTGACCTCACCACAAATGCCCACGCAGAAAGAGACTCAGTATTAGGTACTCACCTTGAGTTTTGTTTCATGAACTGTGAGAGCGTTGGAAGTTGGTTCTATGGTAATAATATCTTCCTCTTTCTTTGCTATTTCCTTCTTATTTAGTGGTCTCTTGCGCACCTGCAGTGAAAATTATCACTAGCATTATTCTCACAAGAAAGTAGGTGGTTAAGCATAGCACAAATGCATGGTCTACTTCTATGCAGTAGTCCTGTAATATACACCTTCATTTTGAAGTTTCTGTAGTAAATACACAGCTGACAACAACCTTGACTAATCTAGATGGTATTGCAAATTGTCCAAGGAATCAAAGCTACCATTCACCACATAGTAAAGAGCAACAGAAGCATTCAGATTGACAGTATCAAATAGACATACCGCAACTTTGATCTTAGCAACATTATTGGCTCTTTCTTTATCTGCTGAGAAACTTTTGAGAAGATTATTGACAGGCAACCCTCGGGATCTGTTTATAAGCTTGTTCGTGGAAAGAAATGGCTCAGAGTCATCAAAACTTCTGTTGTGAAGAGGTTGATGAAGTTGCGATCCATCATATAGGCTTGGGACCAGCATCTAGATATGGGATACATAAAAACATCACTTAAAAGTTTTATTCAAACAAGGTCCAACAAAGTTGTCATAAATTTACCCAACACACACATATCTCTTAACCAAAAAAAATTTAAAAAAAACCAAATAAAAAAAAAAAAGTTAAATCAGGGATGGGGGATTTATGGTGTTTGTTATGATTGATGGGTCATCTAATCACCCACATCAGGATCATCTTTCCAATGGAAACACATGAAAATCCAACTGTCTACAGGAAAATTAAGCCACGCAATGACCAGCCCCTATAAAAGGGCAGTATCATTGACATTGAACTGTGTAAACAAAAATAATGAAGAATTTGCATCAAGGCAAGTATAAATGTATAAGTCCAGCCTAATCCGGAAAATGGAACCTCAAAAATATCAAAGCAAAACCCTGTCACTGTTTCAATTGATTATAGAGCTGTTATCTCCATAAATTTCTATGCTCAGTATTACAAAGTGAAGAACTGCAGCAGTGAAGATACAAGCATATCAGTAAAGGTTGATATTTAAGACAAGTCGTTTTATATCAGCTTATCAATACGACCAGTAATACAGCAAGACCAGGCACTAACCTCACTGTCATTTAGTTTCTCTAGTAAATCTCCATCAATACTGCAAGTCACGTGTGAAGGCCAATAAGTTAGTGCATAATTAGTTGCTTTAGTGGAGTTAAAGAGATAGTTATTCCAGAAATGCTGAACATCTTACCCATTAGGATTAGTTTTGATTTCAGTTAGTATTGGTAATGCTTTGTTCTCGTATATATTAACAAAGCTCACTTATACAGATTAATCAAGAAGAATAATAAATCATTTTCCTCTTGCTTAAGTTGTTAGCAAGCTCTTAGTCCATCTCTTAATATGGTATCAGAGGATTAATAAGATTGCGCTTCTTTTAGCATGCTTCAAGTTCTTCCTCCTTTGGGTCTTTTGTTACTTCAATCTCCCAAGATCCCTCCATCCCCTACTTCCTTCACCATGGAGATAACCCTGGTACTCTGCTTGTGCCTCAACCAATCACAGGTGATAATCACCACACTTGGAGTAGGTCTATGATGATGGCTCTCACACCTAGGAATATAAGTAGGCTATATCAATGGGTCTATTTTGCCCCTCATCATACATATCTGTGCCTTTCTTCAATATGTGGACTAGGTGCAACCCATAGTTCTCACGTTGCTCTTGAACTCTCTGCCTAAGGAGATTTCTGCCAGTCATATGCATCGATACAACTAGCAATGTATGGCTGAATCTCAAAGAGAGATATTCACAGAGCAATGGACCAAGAATCTTTCAACTTTAGAAGGAGATTGCATCACTCAACCAAGAAACCCTTTTACTCAGTGCCTATTACACACGTCTGAAGCATCTATGGGATGAGCTGATGAATTATCTCCCACATCCTAAAGGTTCAGTTGAGTACCGACGCAAGTAGTCATGTGCTTTCTGTTGGGACAGAATTAATCATTTTCCAACTTTTGAGAGCAAATTTTGCTTAGGGATCCTTTGTCATCCATCAAGAGGGTTTTATTGTTGTACAAGAGGAAAGCCAGAGAGAGATTGGGTCATGTTCCATTCCCATGCCTATTATAGAGCCCAACCCTTATGTCCAAGTCTGATCATGCTAAGTAAGATTCTAGATCAGCAAGCAAACCTCACAAATAGAGATCAATTTGCACCCACTGTGGGTTTGCAGGGCATGTAATTGACAACATTTTCAAGCAACATGGATATCCCCCAAGACATTGAGCCAAAGGGAAGGGACCAATAGCAAACCAGAGTGTCTGTCTTCATGCCCCAGTCCTTCTCTGGTTCAGATGAAATTCCCAACCTGCCTTTGTCTCAAGCCCAATGTCCACAATTATCGGCTTTCATCAAATCACAAGTCTCTATAAACCAAGTGGATTCCAATCCCCAAGCAGCGAATGTTATTTGTCAGCTTCACACCAATCAACAAGTAGCAAATGTGATGCTTCATGTCTCAGTCCATTCCAACTCTATCAGGTAGTTTTTTCATCTTTGTCAATTCTACCATCTGTTGATCTCAAACACCCTTATCTTTTCTTCAAGAAGAATCAGCCAATCAATTTTCTCCATTCATGGTTGGATCATAGATACTAGGGCCACAGACTATGCGGTCCATTCAGTATCATGTTTCATTTCTGCCTCAGCAATCACTCATACTCCTGTTCAATTGCCTAATGGGGACTTGGGTTTACTTCAATGACATTCAAATCAGATGCTAACACATTACTGCAATCATTCTTCATCATGATTGAAACCTAATTTAACTCTAGGATTAAGGGCATAAGAACAGATAATGCCCATGAATTTTCTATGACAATTTTTGCATCTAGATCCACCAGTTAAGCTGAGTTGACACTCCACAACAAAATTCAATTGTGGAGAAACATTATCACATACTGAATGTGGCAAGGGGTCTTAGGTTTCAATCCAACTTACCATTGAAATTTTGGGGAGATTGTGTTCTTACTACGGTCTACCTCATCAATAGGTCACCATCTCCAATTCTATTTAATAAATCTCCCTATGAGTGTCTATTTAAGGTTTTCCCATCCTATTTCTCATTTAAAGGTCTTTGGCTGCTTGTGTTATGCTTGTGTTATGCCTCTACACGTGCGCATCCCAGAACAAAGTTTGATCCTAGAAACAAGGCTATAAGCTTCTTGATTTCTTTTCCAAAACTAGTTTTGTGTCTGGAGGTGTTATATTTTATGAGAATGTGTTTCCATATAATCCCTTAGCTTCTAACCTGCATCACTCACTGTCCACTCCTTCTCAATCAATCCCTTCATCCAGTGATACTATCCTTGACTAATACTGTCAACTAACTTCCTCAACAGACATCCCACTTCATTCATCTCCTACTCTTGCTACTCCTCCCTAAGGTAAGCCCCATGACCTCAAGCACTCCATTTCTTATTCTAAGTTGTCCACTGCTCATAAGACCTTCACCCAAGCCATTTCCTCCAACTATAAGCCTAAGTTCTTTCATCAGGCTATTAAGCATCCAACATTGGAGGGATGCTATGGCTGCTACAGCTCTAGAGGCTCATAATATTTGGACTGTTACCGCATTAACTGTTAGAAAGAAACTAACTCATCGGTTGTAAATGGGTCTACAAAATCAAGCAAGGCTGGTAGCCAAAGGCTACACTCAAAAAGTGGGTCTTGACTGCTACGAGACATTTCCTCGTGTGGCTAAGTTTGTGACAGTTCGGTGTCTTCTTGCTCTAGCTGCTGTCCACAATTGGCACTTGATCCAATTAGATATGTATAATGTTTTTTTGCATGGGGACTGTTATATTATGGCCCAAGTGGCCCAAATCAATTGTAGGCCCATGTACTTGTATAATAAGCATATTAACCTTAGGTTAGCCTAGGGTTAGCCATATATTCTCTAGTATATAAACCCTACATTGGGTTCATTGTAACACGTGCTTAATGTAATATGTAGAGGGCTTTCTCACTGTGGATCAAGGCTGTTAGGCCAAACCAAAGTAAATCTTTCGATCATCACACACGATCACACAACTTTCAAAGGGACTTAGATGAGGAGCTGTACATGAAGTTGCCACCCAAATTTGCTAGTGACAGGGAGTCTAAAGTCTGTCTGCAAGTTGAACAAATCTCTCTATGGTCTAAGTATTTACCATCTTTGAAGAGTCTTTTATTGGTGGCTTTGGGTTATGGTAACCACTATGATCATAATTGATTACTAGCATCTGAGCACACCAAGCACATGCGTTGCGCGTGCTCAAACTCTTCTATTTTTTTGGGAAAATGTTAATAATTTGCATCTATTTTTAAAAAAATTAAAAAAATAGGCTAAATTTTAGGGAATAAAAAAAAACTGAAGGAAAAAAAAAATTCAAGAATTCTCTTTTTGAATTTAAAATGAAATTTATTATTTAACATTTATTACTATATTTCTAAGAGAAGTTACTTTTCATTAATGAGGATAATTTTTAAACCATATAAAACTCTAGTTAAAAGAGGGGAATCTTGTTATATATAGCATAGAAATCACGAATTTTGATCTTAGCATTTTAATTATATCCACCAACGTACGGTCAAGATTAGGAAAATTATTAGGTATCCCCGGTACCATAAATACGTACTCTTTCTTCTCCCGTCACATGAATAATAGGTCCCACTGAGAATTTAATTAATAAAACCTATTATTAATGTGAAAGGAAGGACTACACATTTATGGTACTTCCCAATAATTTCCCTCAAGATTAATACGCTTGAAAATAAATAATTATGATCACAATGTGTACCGTATACCCTAAATACTAACCAATTAATGAAAACACAACAAGAAAAGCAATGCAATTATAAAAAGCGACTCTTTTATCACATACATTTTGCCACAAAAAAAAAAAGACTTATATATGATAAAATTGTAAACAGAATGTGAAAAAAAGTGAGAGCAAAACCTCAGGCAATAGCTCGGTATCGAAGCTATGTAGATCGAGCAAGCCGGGGCTGAACTCACTGGTGGGTGAGACTTGCTCGTCACCATTCCTTCTCAAGCTCATGGACCTCGAACCCAGAGGCGTCGGAGGGTCCACAATGTTCCTGCTCATTCTCGACCCCTGAGCTCCACCTCCATAGAACCCGAAATCCTGCACATATATACTAAAACGACTTCGTTTTTTTCTTTTGTTGTTGATAAAACTCCAAGCATTTTCTTGTAGTATCTACCGGCACCAGTAGTCTAGTCTGACTCTGCGATGCGATTATAATTAACAAAATAAAAATAGAATTAAAAAAAAAAAAAAAAGCATTTACCTGAGAAAGACTTGTCGAGGATTGGAGCCACTTAGAGGAAGCGTCGATTAAGTGATCGGAGTACTGACGCTGGTGGTGAGACGACGAATTAGATCGCGACATCTGTCTCCCAACCACATTCATCTTCTCGATCTATTTCTAACTGTTACCGTTTTGTTTTTGAGTTTTGAGTAGCTGAAGGAGCTTATTATGCTTATGAAAGAAGCTGTGATATAGACGTGGTGGTTGTTAGAGCTTGCAAGATATTTTTTGAACTTTTTCTTTTTTTTTTTCTTTTTTTTCTTTTTTAATCTGTTTGAAGTTTGAACGAACAGTGTGTGTAACAGTGGAAATGATTTTTTTGAAACTTTGAAAAGAAAGACCGGGTACTAGTGCCACGTAGGAGTAAAAGTAACGGGCGCGTGTGTTGTACTTGTTATTGGAGGAGGGAGCTACGAGTGGTGCCGGTCCATGTGTTTTTTCACTTTTTTTTTTGAAATATGGTACAAATGGCGATAGAATGATTTTGACTTTATAGCTTATGCGGTTTGAAACGGGATTGCAGAACCACGCTCTTCGGAATGGCGCGTGGTGCAATCGCGCGTGACTTTTTAAGTCTTTTACCCCGTGCTCGGTGTTCCCTCTGAAGTGGTCAAGTAGGCTATGGTGTTTTCTGGTTTGGTAAAGTGTACAGTGTACTGTACTCACTCAAATTGTCTCTCTGGCTTTGTTATTGGTCCTCACGTCGTCGCCGAGTACGTGGCCCGCTTCAATGAAACATGGTCTGTGATTGTTTACGCTGTCTGGGATCCACAACCCACATCCTACATCATGGTTCGCCATAAGACTCACATGAGATTTGACAGCTCTTAGACTTGTAGATAGAGTTTGAATTATGAATTTTTTTTTTTAATTATGAATATTTTAATAACGTGTTTAAGGGTCTATTTAGATAGAGCGTTTTGTTGAAAACTGAAAAACACTATAACAAAATAATTTTTAAATGTATGAATAGTACCACGGGTCCCATTTTTAATAAAAAATTTACTAAAATAGTATATGAACAGTGCACCACTGTATGTGAACAGTACTGCACAGTGGTACACTGCACCTATTGTCCCTTGTTGGAAGACGTGTGCAAGAAAAAAAAGAAAAAAAAAAAAAAAAAAAAAAGGTCTAAAACGTAGAAAGTGAGACGTGGACGCAAGACTCACTATCCAAACTCAGCCTAAATTACAAATTTTATGCTATCATTTTAAACAGTAATACAATTACTAGTATTTGGGCACGCATTCACGCGCGTGCTTAAAAACTCTTCTACTTTTTTGGAAAAAAGTTAATAATTTGTATCTATTATAATTTGTGTTTATTACATTTTTCAATTACAAAAAAACTAGGGGTATGATGAAAAATTATTTCACCTACAAACGCATAATACCCATCACACCCTTAGATTTTTTTTGTGATTGAAAAATGTAATAATATCAAATTATAATAAATGCAAATTATGAACTTCTTTCCAAAACATTAAAAGAGCCTCTCACGCGCGTGCTTGGAGGCTAGTTATTAATACTTATCTTTAATCCTAACATTTAGCACTACATATCCATAAAAAAACAAAGTAGAAAATTTTAATAGTTTTTATTTATTTTTGTTATGGTAAAAGGCTGCCATTTTTTGGTGTTAGTATTATTTTTTTCTCTTTTTTTTTTTTTTTTTTGGTTAAATGAAAAGCATCCAAAATCCACATTTGCTTTTTTTTGGGTGTTGTTGTAGATTTTTTTATTTTATTTAAAATGTAGTGTTTCAATTTTAAAATTTAGCCATGTACTACACATCCGTAACAAAAAGTTAAAAAGTGCTTAAATTTAAAATTTAACAAATATACCTTTTTATTTTATTTTTGCACGGTAAAAGGCTAACATTTTCAATTGGTGGTGTTGTTTTTTTTTTAATTTTATTTATGACAGTTATCATTTTTTGTTTAATCCTAAAATATAGTTTTTTAATCCTAAAATTTAGGCACTTACTACACATCCATAAAAGAAGTAAATAAAAGCCTAAATTTAAAATTTTGCAACTACTTTTTTTTAATATACGATAAAAGGATCACAATTTTTTTTTTGTGTTAAAGGAAAGGCTCAACAGTTATCAATTTTTTTTAATCCATAAATTTATTTTTTTAATCTTAAGAGTTAGCCACTTACTACACATCTATAATAATAGTTAAAAAGAGCTTAAATTTAAAATTTATCAACTACCTTTAAAACCAAGAAAAGGTAAGTAACATTTTTGATACCATAGTAAATTAATACTTATAAAAAAATGTAAAATGAATTTCACGTAGAACTATACCAATGATAAATATAGTTTATGTTACAAAAGGAATTTTTTTACAACAATTTCTTAAATAACAACCACTTCATTCATGTGAGGTTGAATCACACAATAATTTTTATAAATTCTCTCACCCGAACTTATCTAATATTCCATTCCAATACCTCCTCAATGCTAATTGATGATGCCGAAATTCACCAATAAGCTACACGGTCCTTACAAGAGCGAAATAAAAACCTACACAACAAAAAGAATGGACCTAACAGAGAGCACCGGTGTGGTGCCGGTTAAAAACCCTCCGAAGGTCAAATTAGAAACCTTATTTTCAACACTAGAGTGCTAGAGTTGAGTTAATTATTTGTACCTTGATTTTTGAGGGTCTTGGAGTATTTATAGTAGTGTAGAGCCGAAGTCTATGCCTTGGTTAAAAAGTCATTTCCTTCTAGGGGAATAACTCATTTTTCCTTATAAGAGTCTTCTTTGCTTGAGCCAGGCGTGTAGGTTAAGTAAATCCATGGTAGACCTAACGTGAGCCGCAAGTAGGCTTCTTTAAAAAGACCTTGAAGCCCAACACCTGCCATGTGTCATCTACGCCCGTCCACAAAGGGTCCGTCCTCCTTATGTCCGTCATATCATATTTTTCCTCTTCAGTTGCCCCCCATTCCATGAATCCATCACCAATTCTCGACGGGTTCATGGAATGACAATTACTGACCCTATGAATCCATCATGCACTTCCCGCAGATTGATTGCCAGGCTGGACTAGGGTCATAAATGCGCTGAGGACACGTGGCAAGCCTTGATTGATGGCTTACTGTAATCGAGGCATCCCTTCGTTTGTCGTGCCGTTCTTCCTATATATACATCACCTATCCTTGTCATTTTCACATTTTGGAAAAATATTTGCTAACTAGTGCGCAACCGTCCTCTACGCGCAACCATCACCTTGAGAAGTTACAGCTCCACCATTTACTCAGTTTTCGTTCGTCGCTTCTTCGATCCATCCAACTATGAGTATCTTTCTTCGTTCTTTACTTTACCTTTTACTTCGTATGTTGGTCTGTCGTCAGTGTAGAACTAGAGTCTTAGGTTTCCTTAACCGTCATTTGTAGGTGTCCGATGTCTAGTGAGACTTCCAGCGGTCAATCTTTTGTCCGTGAGGGAGCGGGCTATGAAGAGGTGTACCCATCAAGTTAGGCAGACCCGGGCACCTCCGTTGAAGAGAGGGAGCCTTCATCCAGCTCTTCTTCCTATGTGGAAGAAGAAGGGCGAGGTGAAGACAGGTCAGATTATGATTCTAATGACAGTGAAGACAGGTCAGATTATGATTCTAATGACAGTGTAGACGGTGTAAATCCTCCCGTCCAGTCTGTGATAGGCAGAGATGGGTTAAGGGAATTCATCCTGCTCCCCACGTGGACGGTGAACGACTTCACTTCTTCTATCAGTCCACAACATTTCAACACCCTTAGGGAAAAATACCATATACCAAACACCATACCCATCCATCTACCATTTAAGTCCGAGAGATGTTACTATAAGGGTCTTAAAGACGTCGGTGTGTATGAGCAGATGCTTAAAGCAGGCCTTCGCTTTCCCTTAAGTGCCTTGCACTGTCGCCTTCTTCAATATTTGGGTTTGTCCATCACCCAGATCTCACCAAACGCCTGGAGAGTTTTCCTAAGCGTTGAAGTTTTATATGGAGTCATGTCTCATGGGACGAGACGGTTACCAGTGGAGGAGTTCTTCAACTGTTATCGTTTGTCGGAGATTGTTAAGTTGAAGGGTATGTATAGCTTCGCAACGAGGAGTTCGGTACTTAGGTTAGTATCCGAGACCCCAGACTCCAATCGTAACTGGAAAAGTAGATATTTCTTCCTCCAAGGGGATGATTGGATGGGTCGTCCTGATGATCATGAGTATATGCCCATTGATAAGACGTGGGGCATATTGTCTTCGTCCGGTATGTGTCCGTCCTTATTTGTTTTATTATCTAGTGTGTGTCCGTCCGGACCTTTCTATTGTTGATGTCATTCTAACCGTCCATTTTTGGCAGCGCGTAGCCGTCCGGATATTACCACTGAGCAGTTCGGTTTCCTTGAAAGAATCTTCCAGAAAACCGACCTGTCGGAGTGGACGTGGGCGAAGCTCATCACATTGGACACCCTCCATTGGTACTACGACGGTCCTAAGCCTTCTGCTGCTGCACTTAAATACAACTTGGGAATACGCAAGCGTAAGTTTTGACTAAGTGTTTATTGGCCTTAATACATTCTTAATGTCTCCTTACCATCTACCTTTCTTGTAGAAATGGACGACGCAAAGAGGAGAGCCCTCATTAAGCAACAGGCCGCTAATAAGAAAAAGCTTGAGGGTGATCTTCCACCTAAGATGGGTTTGTCCCACCCGTCTACCAAAAGAGGTCCCGAGAAGGCGGATCGTCCAAGAAAAAAGCAAAGGCTGGTGACGGGTCTTCCAGCCGTCCAGGCTATAGAAAAACTGCCCCCCAAGTTGGGAATGGGTAAGGGTAAAGGTCTCATGACCAACCCTGACCCCATCAAGGAGAAGGCTCCCGACCTGCTTAGAGAGGACCCTCAGTATGCCCTTACTCAGTTGACTTCCATCATCAAAGAGGAGGACTATGAGGACATTGCCAACCACGCGACAGAAGCCATGGAGAAGACGGCTTTATTTAGCCTTGCTCAAGTAACCTTTCCGTCGACTACTTGCTCTGCGAGGATTCGTGATACTTATGTGCTAATTTGTTTGTTTGCTGACGCAGACGGTTCTAATGGCAAAAGGGCTGATGGACAGATGCCTGGCTCGCTAAAAGTCTCTGGAGCGCGTTCGTGCCAAGGCTAGGATGACTGGGGAGGAGCTTGACGAGTTGAAGTTTTGGAGGCTCCATGACAAGGAGAAATTAAAATTGTCCGAGCAAGCTCGTGAAAACTTGGAGAAAGAGGTAGAGTACCTGAGGGAGACAATGAAGGCCAATGACGACAACATCCGTCGGGCGAAGGTTGAGGCCGTCCAGGAGTATCGTGACTCAAATGCTCTTTTGACAGAACTAGGTACGTCCATTGCCAACGGTTTTGACGATTGTATCCATCAGGTAAAGGCGTCATTCTCGAACCTCAACCTTTCTCACATCAACATTGATGTTGAAGGCCAGACACCAGCTCACCCCGTCGACTCTGAGGGGACTGCCGAACTTTTTGGTGAAGTTCCTGATGAGGATGCGGCCATAGGGGACGGTGAGACCGGACCCGTCCATGATGATGCCCGTCAACGTACTCCTATCGTTCCCGGCACCTCAGCTGACGCCCCACAAGTTGAAGAATAGTTTTTTTTTTTTTTTGGGAAGATCAATTGGCTATGTAATTTTTTAACCGTCATATGTATCTTCTTGTAAAAAATTTGTTCAAGTAATTTCATCCGTCGCATGTTTTTCTCATAAATGCTTTAATTATTTTTCATTGTCTTCTATGTATCCTGTAAATATTCACCCGTCCACCTTGTGGGCTTGGTAAACATTAGCCTTTTGGATTCTCCGTCCACTTTCGTGGACTTAGTAAATATCATCCTTCTTGGGATGATCCGTCCACTTTGTGGACTTGGTAAATATCATCTTTGTTTGGGATGATCCGTCCACTTTGTGGACTTGGTAAATATCATCCTTCTTTGGGATGATCCGTCCACTTTGTGGACTTAGTAAATATCATCCTTCTTTGAGATGATCCGTCCACTTTGTGGACTTTGTAAATATCATCCTATTTTGGGATGATCCGTCCACTTTGTAGACTTTGTAAATATCATTCTCCTTTAGGATGATCCGTCCACTTTGTGGACTTGGTAAATATCATCCTTGTTTGGGATGATCCGTCCACTTTGTGGACTTAGTAAATATTATGGAAGTTGGCGAAAATTCATTCCGTATGTTCTGAAAACTTCTCTTATTATAATGGATACGTAGAACACTGTTTATAAAAAATAAGAAAGTCGCCTTTTAGGCTTTTAAAAGTACTGTAGGAAATAAGAACTATAACTATACTAGAAAAGATAAACTGGAAGTGAGGAGTGTAGTGCTGCTGCTGTCGTCTTCTATTGATAGTACTTCTTCAGGTGCTCTGCATTCCATGGGTGACTTAGCTTCTTTCCACTCAGGGTCTCTAGGTAGTATGTTCCCTTCCTATGCCATGATGTGATTCTGTATGGTCCTTCCCAGTTCGGCCCGAGCTTCCCTTGGGTGGCACCCTTTGTAGTGCCGAGTACTTTCCTTAGGACAAGATGTCCAACTTGGAAGTCTCTGTGCCTAACTCTAGAGTTGTAATATTTCGCCATTAGGTCCTGGTACCGTGCTAACCTTTGTTCTGCGACTGCCCTGACTTCGTCCACTAGATCAAGTTGTATGCACATGGTTTCATCGTTCCTATGCTCATTGTGGTTTTCAACACAGTAGCTTGTAAGCCCCACTTTTGCCGATATGACCGCCTTAGTACCATATGCCAAACGGAACAGTGTTTCTCCTATCGGTGTTCTTGCCGTTGTCCTGTATACCCATAAGACACTTGGTAACTCGTCCGGCCATGTACCCTTTGCCCCCTCAAGACGAGTCTTGATGATTTTCAGCAAGGATTGGTTTGTAACCTCAACTTGTCCATTGGCTTGTGGATGCGCAGGTGATGAGTAATGGTTCTTAATCCCTAGTTGGGAGTAGAAATCCCTGAATACGTCGTTGTCGAATTGTTTGCCATTATCTGAAACCAGCACTCTTTGTATGCCATACCTGCAAATAATATTTCTCCATACAAAGTTACAGATATTCTTTTCCGTGATAATGGCCAGGGCCTCAGCTTCCACCCATTTGGTGAAGTAATCAATGCCAACTACTACGAATTTCAGTTGCCTTATCGTTGTTGGGAACGGACCCATGATGTCCAGTCCCCATTGTGCGAACGGCCATTGGGCCGTCATGGGCGTGAGCTCTTCCGTTGGTTGCTTTATGAGATTGCTAAAGCGCTGGCACTTGTTACAGGATTTGACATATGCGTTGGCATCCTTCTGCATTGTTGGCCAGTAGTATCCTACCCTGAAAAGCTTGTGTACTAAAGACCTTGATCCTGAGTGATTTTCGCAAATCCCTTCGTGGACCTCTCTCATGACATCTGCTTCTTCAGGAGCCAGACATCTTAGATAGGGTCGAGAGAAACCCCTCTTGTATAAGACGTTTTTCATTATGATGAACCGGGAGGCTTTAACTCTTAGTTTCCTTACAGCCTCCTTATCGTCTGGAAGATGACTGTCCCTTAAGTACGCAGCTATGAGAGTCATCTAACAATGCTCACTACTTACCTCCTGCACACCCGTACCATCTATTAGTGGTGAAGTTTGAACGAAGGATAATACCTAGTCGAGAACAGTCATTGGTTCTGCAGAAGCTACCTTTGCAAGCTGATCAGCTTCTTGGTTTTCCTCCCTTGGGACTTGAATCAACTCGATCTGGAGGTTGCTCATTCGACTTTTCACTTCATCGAAATACTTCTTCATTCTTTCATTCCTGCACTCATAACTTCCATTAATCTGGCTCGTGATAACTTGGGAATTAAAGTAGACAACCACTCCTTCTGCTCCTGCAGCAATGGCGAGGTCCAATCCTGCCACTTGGGCTTCATAATCTGCTTCATTATTTGTTGTTGAAAAGCACAAACGGACCATGCACTTAATCTTATCCCCCTCGAGTGTACGAATTACCACAGGATTCCTCCTGCATGCTTGTTAAAGGATCCGTCTGTAGGAACACTTCATACAGGAGGCTCACCTGCCCCTTGGTCCTCTAAGTTGGTAAACTCCGTAATGAAGTCTACCAGGATTTGGCCTTTTACTGCAGGTCGAGGTCGATAGCGAATGTCGTACTCATTCAGCTTGATCGCCTACAATGCCATCTGTCCTACTGTCTCGAGATTACTCATTGCACTTCTTAGGAGTTGGTTTGTCATAACGTTTATGACATGCGCTTGAAAGTATGGTTTGAGCTTTCGGGCCGCGGTTACCAACGCGAAGGCCAGTTTTTCCATTGGTGGGTACCTCTTTTCTGCACCTCTGAGCGCTCTGCTTGTAAAGTACATAGGTCTTTGTATTCTATATTCTTCTCTAATGAGAGCTGCGCTAACAACCGCTGGGGAGACGGCTATATATAAGAATAGCTCTTCACCTTACTTTGACGGGCTAAGTAATGGTGGAGAGGAGAGGTATGTCTTCAAATCTTCGAAAGCCTTCTGGCATTTGTCCGTCCATTCAAATGATTTCCTTAATGTGCGAAAGAATGGGAGGCATTTATCCGTTGCCTTTGAAATGAATCTATTTAGGGTGGCTATCTTGCCATTCAAGCTTTGGACCTCCTTCAATGTCTTCGGCGGAGCTAAGCCCACTATTGCCTTTACCTTCTCTGAGTTGGCCTCGATACCTCTTTGAGACACCATAAAACCCAAAAATTTTCTTGCCGTGACCCCGAATGCGCATTTGCTGGGATTTAGCTTTATATTGTAGGACCGAAGGGCGTTGAAAGTCTCTTGGAGGTCGCCCAGATGGTTGCATTCGCGAACACTCTTCACTAGCATGTTGTCCATGTAAGCTTGCACGTTCCTTCCAATCTGTCGTGCGAACATCTTATTCATCAACCTTTGGTACGTGGCCCCAGCATTTTTTAGTCCAAAAGGCATTACCTTATAGCAAAAGAGCCCTTGACTAGTGATAAACAATGTTTTCTCTTGATCAATTTCATCCAGCTTGATCTGATTATAGCCGGAGAATGCGTCCATGAAACTTAAAAGTTCATGTCTTGCAGTCGAATCCACTAGGGTATCAATACACGGTAGAGGATAACTGTCCTTTGGGCAAGCCTTGTTTAGATCTGTGAAGTCAACGTACATTCTCCACTTCCCATTCGCCTTCTTGACCATCACTAGCCAGTCCGGGTAGTATACTTCACGTATGAAACCTACTTCTTGCAATTTTTAGACTTCTTCAGCGATAGCCCGGTCCCTTTCTGGAGCGAACACTCGCTTCTTCTGTCGAACGGGAGGGAATGAAAGTGACACATTCAGCTTGTGTACTATTACTGTTGGATTGATCCCCGGCATGTCCTCGTGACTCCATGCAAACACATCCTGATTTTCCCTTAGGAACGTGGTAAGGCTTTGTCATACTGATTGATTGGCCATTGTACCAATTCTCGTGGTCTGTCCGGGCCTTGAGTCGTCAAGTGATACTTCTTTCAGTTCTTCCACTGCTTCAGCTGTAGCCCGCTGTCCTTCGACATTTAGTGTTTGCAGGTGATCCATCTTCGTCATGGCAACATAGCATTCTCGTGCTGCAGCCTGATTTCCGCATAGCTCTCCGACTCCATATTCGGTTGGGAACTTAATCATCAGATGGTAAGTCGAAGTTACAACTTTTCATGCATTAAGAGTAGGCCGTCCGAGGATTGCATTATAGGTAGATGAGCAATCAACTACCAGAAAAACCACATCCTTAGTAATTTGTTGTAGGTGATCTCCTACCGTTACGGACAATGTGACGGCCCCAAGAGGGTTGACCCTTGTTCCTCTGAATCCAACGAGGGGAGTGTTGGTTGGAACCAGTTGCTCCCTACTAATTCCCATCTGTTGAAATGCGGGGTAATAAAAAATGTCTGCTGAACTTCCGTTATCAACTAATACCCGATGCATGTTGTAATCCTCAGCTCATATGCTGACCACGAGCACATCGTCATGTGGATGGTGAAGATGTCGTGCATCCTCTTCTGAAAAGTCGATTGTTGGGATATCAATTCCTGCCATTTTTGGGGTCGAGCCCGTCATCTGGACGTTCTGAACCATCCTTAGGTAAGTTTTACGAGCCCTTTTGGACACTCCTATGTTGACATTACCTCCGACGATCATTCTTATGTCTGTAATTGGCGGTCTTGGGCACTCATTCTCTCGTCGAGGCGGCTGGTCTTGTGGCGGATTCGTGCCTTCTTTACTGACAAACCTCTGTAGCTTTCCTTACCTTATAAGCGCCTCGATTTGTTACTTCAAGTCATAATAGTCAGATGTGTCGTGGTCGTGGTCACGATGGAAGCAGCAGTACTTGCTCCTTGATCTTTTGTTGGGATTCCCCTTCAACTTACCGAGGAATGTCAAGGCTTCTTCATCCTCTATCTGCATCAACATTTGATCGATCGGGGCTGTCAGAGGAGTGAAGCTTGTAAATTTCCCCATGGGCGATTTCGGGCGTCTATCCTCCCTTTGTTCTCCCGTCCTAGCCATCTTTCGTCCCCCCTCTGATTGTTCCTCCTACCTTTCTCTTTTCTTATGCTTATCTTCACTTGCTATCAGTGTGTCTTCCGCGTTCATGTACTTTGTCGCCCTGTAAAGTACTTCAGACATAGTCTTTGGATCATTCTTATACAGGGAGAAAAGGAACTTACCTTTTTGCAGCCCGTTGGTAAATGCTGCTACTTGTATCTTATCGTCTACTTCGTCTATCGAAAGAGCCTCTTTGTTGAACCATGTTATATATGACCTCAGTGTCTCATCTTCCCGCTATCTTATGCTCATTAGACATGCCGTGGACTTCTTGTACCGGTAACCCCCGATGAAGTGTGACACGAATTGGGTGCCTAACTCCTTGAAGGTGCTGATCGAATTAGGTGTCAACTTGCTATAGACCCTTGCGGATCCCTTCAATGTGGTAGGGAAGGCCCTGCACATAATTTCGTCCGGAACCTCTTAAAGGTGCATTATAGTCTTAAAGGACTCTAGATGGTCCAAGGGGTCCATGGCTCCATCGTAGCTCCCCACGTGTGGCATATGGAACTTTGGAGGAAGAGGACATGAAGTGACATGTGCCGTGAAAGGTGAATCAATTCGTTGGACCAGGTCGTCAAGGTCGCTAGATACTCGTTCACTGAGGGCGTTCATCATTACGTCCATTCGTTCCCGCATCTCCTGCATCTCCGCGGCGATGTGGGGTGGTAGAGTTTCCGAAATAGCTGGCTGATTGGTATCCCGCCTCTATAGTCTGCTCGGAGCGTTGCTGCCCTCGGGTCCTTCGAGATTCCTCCTTTCAACGCTTGTTCCTTCTTAGTCTTCCTCCTACATTCTAGGACGTGCATTCTTTTGACGTAGTTGTTCCTCCAGGTCGTGATTCTGTTTGGTCAGGCATTCGATTGCCACTGCGAGCATTTGGACTTATCTCTCCAGCGCTGTAGCGTGCGGTTTGTCGCCCTGATTGTTGGTTGTCGCCATCGATCTTGTGAGTACCATGCAACTTTTTGTCTCAGGAATAAGGCAATGTTTGATTACCCTGTTCTTCCCACAGACGGCACCAACTGATGATGCTGAAATTCACTAGTAAGTTACACGGTCCTCATGAGAGCGAAATAAAAACCTACACAACAAAAAGAATGGACCTAACAGAGAGCACTGGTGTGGTGCCGGTCAAAAACCTTCCGAAGGTCAAGTTAGAAACCTTATTTTAACACTAGAGTGCTAGAGTTGAGTTAATTATTTATACCTTGATTTTTGACGTTCTTGGAGTATTTATAATAGTGTAGAGCCGAAGTCTATACCTTGGTTAAGAAGTCCTTTTCTTCTAGGGGAATAACTCATTTTCCTTATGGGAGTCTTCTTTGCTTGGGCCAGGCGTGTAGGTCAAGTAAATCCACGGTAGACCTAACGTGAGCCGCAAGTAGGCTTCTTTAAAAAGACCTTGAAGCCCAACACCTGCCATGTGTCATCTACGCCCGTCCACAAAGGGTCCGTCCTCCTTACTACACATCCATAAAAGAAGTAAATAAAAGCCTAAATTTAAAATTTTGCAACTACTTTTTTTTTAATATCCGATAAAAGGCTCACAACTTTTTTTTTCTTTTTTTTGTGTTAAAGGAAAGGCTCAACAGTTATCAATTTTTTTAATCCATAAATTTACTTTTTTAATCTTAAGAGTTAGCCACTTACTACACATCTATAATAATAGTTAAAAAGAGCTTAAATTTAAAATTTATCAACTACCTTTAAAACCAAGAAAAGGTAAGTAGCATTTTTGATACCATAGTAAATTAATACTTATAAAAAAAATGTAAAATGAATTTCATGTAGAACTATACCAATGATAAATATAGTTTATGTTACAAAAGGAATTTTTTTACAACAATTTCTTAAATAACAACCACTTCATTCATGTGAGGTTGAATCACACAATAATTTTTATAAATTCTCTCACCCCAACTTATCTAATATTCCATTCCAATACCTCCTCAATGCTAATATTCCATTCCAATACCTCTTCAATGCAATCCAATAAATTTGTGAGTATGTCAAGTCAACCTAAGAAAAATATAAGGATTTAATGTTAAACCAAGTATTTTAAAAAAAAAAACTTTAATCAACAAAACAAGTACCTAGTGCGCATGTTATTAAAAATTTTACTATAAATTCACTCTTTTTCTACCAACTTAATGTGCGTGTCATTAATGTGCATTTGAGTATCCATATATTGGGTACGCGATTTAAAACTAAAAAAACAATTCAAAGGCAAAAAAAATACAAAGTGTCTATAATTCATTTTGATTAAGGTTTTTGGAAGAATTTACCAGAGAAAGTGGTGATGGTCTTGGTCAAAACTTATCCACCATCAATGATTCTAAGATACTTTATTAGAGTTTGTGTTTGATTAGGAAAGCAAGTAGCAGCATAATCTTTGAAAAAAAAAAAAAAAAAAACCTGAATGGAAGCTATATTTCAAAAGAAGCTATAGAACAGTGGTATTAAATAGAATTTGGTGATAAAGATTTGGAAAAACATAAAAACTTAAATTATCTAACATGGATGGAAAAAAAATGATGACTAAATACCTTTTTAAGTGGCTTCCTTTGGCATGTAGTCACCTATTACTATTGTTTTTCTTAGTATAAAAAGTAGGGACTTGATTATGGAGATGGTGAGTATTTTGGGGATATTTGTAGAATAACGTTGGCAAGGGAAAGAAAATAATAAGTTGAAATAGGTGAGAAACAATACTACAAACTAGCATCTCGAGTCTAAAATTGTCGATTTCAATCTAAATATCGAGTTTCAAACACTCGAAATCCGCTGGTTGATTTGGCCAGTATTTACCAGATAGATCTCAAGTCTTAAAGACTTGAGTTCTAACTGAATCTGCCGTAGAACACAAAACAGAGGAAATAGAACAGAGGAAGAACTGAAGCTCCGATCTGGTAGATTGAACGCTCCGATTTATGCAGCGTCGACGATCTGATTAAATGAAGAACGCTGGTTGATTGAACGCTAGAGCTCCGATCTACAGTGTCGAAGAACGAAGAAGAACAACACTAGGTGGTACTTGAGCTTGAGGAAGAAGAAGGAAGAAGAAGGATGATCTAGAAAAATGGTGGAACTCGAGTTTCTAAAACTCGAGTTCTACGTGAAATTTTTTGAAACTCGAGTTCTACGTGAAATTTTTTTCACATCGCCTTCTACCGCTTGGGTCTCGAGTTTTAAAAACTCGAGTCTTACCATTGAATTCGAGTTTTTAAAACTCGAGATGCTAATTTTCCAGTTTGTTTTGCAACAGGACAACTAATGATATTCTTAGAAAATTAATGCTAAATGGAAAAAAAAAATTTCTGAGTATTTTCTTTTTTATGGAAGAGATGGGAAGTAATTTGATAACATTATAACTGCTGGGGAGATTTAAATTTGTTAGGCAGCAGTTTGGAGTTGTGTGTGTGACTAAAATGTGGGTGTACGGTTGGTTTTTTTTTTTTTTGGCAACAACTATAGATGTATGTAAACACAACACCCACATTTACATGTGTTAGTTTTTTTTCTTTTTTTAATCAGTACATGTGTGTGTGTGTTTTTTTTTTTAACTATTAGTACGTGGGGTTTTTTTAAAATAATAATAAAGTATTTTTAAAAAAAAAAACAATAAAAGTAGCTTAGTGGACATTTACGTGTGTTATTTTTTTTTTATTAGTAAATGTGTTAGTTTTTTTTTTTTTTTTTAACTATCAGTACATAGGTGTTTTTTCTTTTTAAATAATAATAAAGTTAAAAAAGAAAACAATAAAAGTGGGTTAGTGGGAGAGTGTTCCTATTTTGTAGGCAATATTTTAGTGCAAGTTAGACATATATTTTACCAAACTATCATTTAGTTTTATCTCTACTTAAACCTAAAGAAATAAGGGTATTTTGGAAAACATAAATAAAAAAAATCCGGTCCAAACAAGAGTAGCCTTTCAAATAGTAGTATAGATGCTACCAAATAGGTTCCTAGCATCTCATGTTATATAATACCAAAAGCCTAGCCCACCCTTCTCTCCCTCCCCCCCTCCCAATCAGCACTACCCAAACCTGGAGCCTAACCCAACCTAAACAAAATTTAAAAACCGATTATCCCTTAAACCTACAAACCAATTCAAATTAAGAGAGAGAGAGAGAGAGAGAGAGAGAGAGAGAGAGAGAGAGAGAGAGAGAGAGACTAAGGCCTCGTCCGTTTGGAGTGAAAATAGGGAGGTTGGAAAACAAAGGGAGGAAAACAGGGTGAAAAATAGCATTTTTCACTGTTCGTTTGGAGAGAAAAAATAGGAATGATGGAAAACCGGGAGGAAAATTTTCCTCTCGGGCCCACAAATATTTTCCTCCCAAATTGGGAGGAAAACATTTGGGGAGAAAACGTTGGGATGGGGGCTTTTACTAAAAAACCCCCATCCCACCTGATGCTTCTCATCTCTTTTTTTTTTTTTTTTTTTTCTTCAACGTTACTAAAGGTTTTTTCTTTTTTTCTTCTTCAACGTTACTGAACATTTTTTTTCAACGTTACTGAACGTTCTTTTTTTTTTTTTTTCAGCATTACCTAAAACGTTTTTTTTTCAACGTGACCTAATTTAATTTTTACATTATAATAATAAAAATAATAATAAAAATTTATATATATGATGTGATAAATTTTATATTATGTAATGAGTACAAATAAATCTATTTCTTAAATATTATGTAATAAGGGTATAATAGTTAATTTATATAAATTACATTTTCCATCCTTCCATTTTTCTCTCCAACCGAATAAAAGAGTTTTCCATCCTCTCACTTTTCCACCTCTCTAACCGAACACACAAGAGGAAAAACTAAATATTTTCCATCCTCCCACTTTTCCATCCTTCCACAATTTTTCATCTTCCCACTTTTCTACTCCTCCAACTAAACAGAACCTAAAGTGGAGAGAGTAAAGGGAGCCACGCCGTCACGCAGCACAAGTCTTCAGCCACGCACAACGCCACCACAACCCTCAAGCTGTCTAGCGCCTCTGGTAGCTTTATTTGCCCAACCCACCACCGTCAGAACATTGATATGATTTTTCTATCTACACTTCATAGACCATACCCATATAATGTTTGTGAATATGTGACTATTTTTTTTTTTTTTTCACTAAGGATGATTGTGAATCGAATTTGAATTTGTGGTTGTGTTTGGGACTTGGAGTCTCTATCTGTCTTAGAGATTTTTTTTTTTTTTTTTTGCAACTGATGAGTAGGAGTGCCTGAGATAAGAAAGTGAGATGTGAGTTGATTTATATATAATTATAATAAAACTATATATAAATCATTTGGCACTTTGATGGTTTGTTGTTTGTTGGTAGTGGGGCAATATTAGGGAATAAGCAACAGACATAGATGAAAAAAATAAAAGGTTATTGCATTATAAATTAGTAGTGGGAGTAAGGCTGTGAGTGACAAAGATAATAGTGACAAAAAAGCAGATATAAAAAGACTAAGAGAAATACATGATATAATAAATATGTGACAAAAATTCATCAAAAAAAAATTGTCACTTGTTGACGTTGCTAAGTGGTAACACATAATGTCATAACTAATATTTATAAATTATGTTAATTTACAATTGAAACTTGTAAATTTACAAATTAAAAAACAATGATTTTGTGTATTTGTCTTGGTTGATAGTTTATTAATAATATATATATAGATGCTTATTTGAAATTTTTTTTGTCGCTTATCTCCAGCCCTCCTAGCTTGAAATTAGGGATGGTAATTTATATCCGACCTGCGGATATCCGGCCCTTCCCGACCCTAATGGGCTGGATTTTACCCGGCCTGATAAATTATAGGGTCGGGTATGGATTTTTAAAAAAAACCCAAAGCGGTTTCGGGTTTTATCCATACTCGGCCCAAACCCGGACCCGGACCCGGACCCTTTTAAAGGCTAAAATACCAAAATACCCTATTCGATATATATATATATATATATATATATATATAAGTTAAAAACAAAAGAACCTTAATCCCCTAATCCCATTTCACTCAACCACAGCCTTCACATCTCTCCTCTCCCACTCAACTACTCTCACTCTCCTCACATCACTCTCCTCTCCCCAACCTCTGATCTCTGTCACCACTGGCCATCATGGACACCTGCATCACCTCCCATCAGATTGTTTTTTCTCTCTTTCTCTCAATCTCAGCTCACACGGTCTCACACCCTCAGTCACTCTCAAGCACCACTGCCCAAGCACCGCCTCACAAGTTCCCAGCCTCTTATTGCCGGTTCAAGCTCTCACTCACTCTCAGTCTCATCGCTGGCCCAAGCTCTCACCACCGTTCCAAGCTCTCACCGCTGATTTGTTCTCTACTTCTCTTTAATTTTTTTTTTTTAATATCGTATTTAGTCTGAGTTTGTGAGAATATGAAATGTTTGTTTCAAGTTTTTTGTTTGGTTTTTTCTACTTGAACTATGGATTTCAACAGATGGGTTGTGCTACTTCTAGTTATTATAGTTTAAAGACTTGAAATTATGAGACTTTGTGGTGTAACTATAATATATTGTGGAGGAAATTGTGTATATTGTGTTTTGTGTTTGTTGTAAATGCAATGCCTAAACGGAGATGGGAGAAATTTTTTGGGCTTGAATTTGGGCTTCACTCAAAAAAAAAAAAAAAAATTGGTTGGGCCACGAATGGGCCTAAATTAGGTAGGACTAAACGGGGCCCGTGGGGCGGGTATGGGCTCCACATAAAAAAAAAACCCGTTTATTATACGGGCCGGGTCCGGGTAATAGGTTTAGACCCGCGGGTCGGGTCCGGGTATGAAAAAACTCGGCCCGAACCCGACCCATTGCCATTCCTACTTAAAATCCTAGGTTCGTCCCTGATTTTAACACACCACTTTATAATATATCAGATATTTTATTAATTTTCCTGATTAAAATTGTTTTTATTCTTTTTAATTCTTATTTTATTTTTTCTTTATTATTTGTTCTCAACTATCATATTTTCAAATATTCATCTTAATCTCACAATCACATTTCAAAAAATCGTCCTATTTTAATGGTCAAAATTTCAAAGATTCGAATTTTCTTAACAAGCATTTTTTAAATAAAAAAAATTGTTCTAATGGTCATACTTATGGAAATCCATTTTTCTTGACAACCATATTTTTGGATTCTTTTCCCTTAAGAATCACATGGGTTTTTGAAGAGTATGATAGATGCAATGGAAACTCATATCCATTTTAATTGAACTAAACTATAAATCCATTAAAAACTATATACATAAAAAATAAACTAAACTCTAAACTTGTCAAAACTCATATCAAAAGCCTAAAACATATTTATAGATGCAATCTAAATATCAACCTGTCAAGTTGAAGTTGTTTTAATGGAGCGAAACTACTAATGTGATGGAAAAATACATGTTTGTATAGCATACAAAAAATACGCAGCGGAAAATTAACGGATCTATTTCATTCTCAATTGATAACATGTACTATGTAAATTTCAGAATTTAAGAATAAGAAAGCATACTTGGTGAGGTGAAATTCAAAACAAAAGATCAAAAGTACTCGGAAACACTTTTAATCTTCACACCAATTCCACTTTACGCCCAAGACGTGTGGTCTCTCAATCAGTTTTCAAATGGAGAATAAGAGAGTATCTCACACTCACATACACATCATTTTACAATGATGTCACACTCACACAAAATTCTGTACGTTTCTCCCTTTGTATCTAACTAATTATCTAATTAGATTAGCCTTTTAAGCCTTTTCAATTGGGTTTTAATGTGTGGCTTGGAGTGGGACCAAAATTAACCAATAAGACACTAGCTGCAATGGGCATTGGGCTTTTCTGTCAACTTTTGACAAGTCCAAAGTTACCATTAACTATATTTAATACCACTATTTAAATATAGTTGCACTCTAGGCCTTATTTATAAATTATATCCCAAGACTTTATTATACATGTAACCCCTTCATAAAATATTCGTAGTAATACAAAGTCATAAATGTAAACTACCACTTTGTAAATTACTACATCTTAATCCTTGAGTACCCGATTTAATCCTCTATGTTATTCATCATATATTTATGAAATCCAATTTCATAAATATATATTTTAGTAACTCCTTATAGTTACTAAAGTGATTAGGCCTAACACTCTGAATAACCAAACTTATTAAACTTATTTCAATGGAATATTTTGTATCTCTATTAAGAGATTATGAATTCCATTTTGAGAATATATGTTCTATCAACACTAAATGTAACTGCCCAATATACTAAGGTTTTAATCGTGTCTTTAGATCTCAAACCTGATATATCAAAGCAACCTACATTTCATGATCAGGTCCATTATCCTCTCAGGATTAAGAGTTCATGTAAATAGAAGTCATGAGATTTATTATTCATTTGACAGTCGTTAGGAGAATAATAAATTTCACAGCGGTCCAGTTCAATATGTCTTAACTCTTAAAAAATATTAACATACCAACTAGAAGTCTCAACTTCCATGATCAAGACAAATCATCTTAGTTGATATATTATAGTCTTCGCAAATGAAATGCCCAATTTATCACCGACTACGAACTATAATTTTGAGTTTACAAAGAATTTGTAATTTATATCTTCTGTGATTTTTTACATAAGTCACATACTATGCATCTCATGGACTATATGATAATGTTCAATATTCATGTTATCATTAGTTTAGATTATAATAAAACAACTTAATTAATTACAACATTAAGTCATATATAACATCATACAATAGGATTTAAGGGCAAACATCCTAACACAATGTAATCCATAAAAAAAAAGGCGAAAACCACATTTTCGTCCCTACATTTTCACCCGATTCTCACTTTGGTCCCTAACTTTTATTTCCACCACTTTTAGTTCCTATTTTGAAAAACGCGTTTCGTTTTTGTCTCTGCCGTTACATCATAAACGAAAAATGCACACGTGACAAACGGAGTGCACTGTTAAGCTGATGTGGCCATTAAAATAATAATAAAAAATGCCACGTCAGTATCTAAAATAAAAAAAAATTTTAATTTATTAATTTTAACTAAATAAAAAAATTAAAAACATAAATAAAAACAAAAAATCACACAAATTGGGATCTAAATGTGTATTGAACAAAAACAACATGAACACAATCTCATATCAAAGACACAAACCCAGAAATTTATTAAAAAAAATGCGAAAAACCCATTTATTCTGGAAAACGAGAAAAACCCATTTTAAATCAAAGAACACAAACCTAGAATTTTTATTCAAACGAAATATTTACATCTCATAAGTCTCATGATCTAGTTAAAAAAAAAATTTTTAAAAAAAAAGACAGGCAAATACTTGATTATCATAGTCAGACAATGAAGGTCGCATCTAGGTCTTCAAAGTTGTGGTCCTTGACATCAAAAACTCCTCTAGATTCGAACCCAATCTCAGGTTGAAAGTAGCCAACCCCAACCTAGGTGAACTTGCCTCCATGACTTCTCTTCTTCAGCGATCCACTCATGCCCGTCCCTGATTTCCTATCTTCTCTCCTCTGATTTTCCATTGGGCTTGTTGTAGCTCTTTCCTGTCTTCTTCATTCTCTCTCTCTCATTGACTCACTCACAAACCCAGAAATTAAAAACGTGGGTTTGCTTTGATTTTTGTAACTGAGACTTAGAGAGAGAGAGAGAAAAAGAGACTGGGAGAATGGGTTGGATCTGTGAGACGATGGACTCCATCAAATCCCTTCAGATCCGGCAGGTCCTCTCATAGGCCGTTAGTCTTGGTTCACTTCCAATTCTTCAATCTTCTTTTTTTTTTTTTTTTTTTTTTTTTTTTTTTTCATTTCATTGATTCGTGTTTGGAATTGGAATTCTATGTGTTTTTTGTTGTCTTTGGGTGTTGTCGTCGACGATGACGATGGAGTATTCTTCGTCTCCGACACTTTCTTCCGTGCTTTCCTCTCCTTCTTCTCGTTTAGAAATGGTTCTCTTTCTCTTGCTTCGATTGTTCATCAGCGATTCTTGATCTCTCTTGCTCCGATTGTTCATAAATGATTTTATTTTTTTATTTTTATTTTTGGGTTTGTGTCTTTGATCTGAGATTGTGTTCATGTTGTTCTTGTTCAAGACACATTTAGATCCCAATTTGTGTGATTTTTGGTTTTTATTTTTGTTTTTAATTTTTTTATTTAGTTAAAATTAATAAATTAATTTTTTTTAAAAATTTAGATGCTAACGTGACATTTATTATTATTATTTTAATGGCCACGTCAGCTTGACAGTGCATTCCATTTGCCATGTGTGCATTTTCCGTTTATGATGTAACGGCAATGACAAAAACGAGATGCGTTTTCCAAAATAGGGACTAAAAGTGGTGGAAATAAAAGTTAGGGACCAAAATGGGAATCGAATGAAAATGTAGGGACGAAAATGTGGTTTTTGCCTAAAAAAAATTACATACATAACTCATATCCAACAACATTAACTCAGATAGAAAACCCATCGAATTCAGCAACCATTAAGCTTGCCACTTCCTTTGATGACAAATGGTACTTAAACTTAACACAACAACACAACCAATGAGTTTTAATGGCAGCTTCATAAAAAAAAAAGGAAACAAATAAACCAAGCCAAAAGTTTTCACGACTCTTTTTGTAATTGCCATAAATGTTCAACAAGGTCCATTTGGAGTTGAAAATGAATTTCTTGGTCCCTAATGCATTGATGAACATGAATGAACTCCATAAATTTATTTGTATACTTGCATGACATTGGTGTACATGGAATCTCATCAATTTGTTAATAATCTAGGTCCACCACTTCAACTTTGTCTCGCTCATATTTGATAATCATGTAATGGAGAATTATACATACTTTCATAATGTCTTATAGTGTTTCATGATAGAAAAACCATGTAGGTCCACGTATCGTGCTTAAAGCACTCCAAATGCATGCTCTACATCGGTAAGCAAGCTCTACATCCTTCACAAATGTTAACTACTTTGGAGATATGTCATTGGTAAGGTAGTATCACATTGTGTAGTCATTACCGTTGATTCAGTAATTAACTACTAAGGCACGTCCTTGTGCGAGTTTAGAAAATATATGAGACCACTCCAATATGTCAATGTTATTATTTAACCCAAGTAACCCAAAAAATGAGTGTCATATTCAAAGATCATATAAAGCCACTGCTTCCAAAATAATAGTAAGCTCATGAATATGACCACAATACAGCCCTTTCCATGCAATTGGATAATTTTCCATTTTCAATGCAAACAATCAATACTTCCCAACATGCCTAGAAATCCACGGCTTTGGCCATTGGTTAACAATCTAGCGATGTCTTCATTTTCTGGTGACCTCAAGTATTTATCTGAGAAAAATATCAACTACCGTTGTAACAAATTGTTTCAAACTCATCCTAGCAGCGATCATCTTTTGAAGGGAAGATAGACCAAGTGCTTTATTTTTTTTTTTTTTGGGTAAAGTAAGGTTCATGAGCTTCTACCTTAGATAGAATTAGAGAAAAAGAGAACGCCTCATTCGAAATCTCCTTCAAAATAGATTGGGAGGATATACTGATAATTCGGCGAAGTAGTTGTGATAAAGCCTTTTATGGCCAGCTAAATGATTATGTTCAATATACTGATGACAGTTACGTTGTGATGTCAAACCTATGAGAAGTTGTATGATTATCTCATCTTTATCTAAGTCATCATCAAGCAATTCACACACAAAAAAAAAAAATGGCAATGCATGGAGATAAGCTAGAATAAAACATTGGAAAGCATTTATCATTATAGATGCAAGAAACATAATATGAAATGAAATTGATAACTTTAAAAGAAGATCTGATCGTTATGTATAGAATATAAAATTTTCTTTAAATAAAAACATGGCCTAACTAGAGATAATTAATTGCTCCTTAAATTATTTGGGAAGATGAGTAAGTACATATAATCAAGAAGAGACAAACAACCTAGAAGCAAAGATGTTTCCTGCAAAGAAATGTTCCTTGTGTATGAAGGCTATTAGTAGCCAACCAAAATTCCCTTCCAAAATTATAGGCAACACAAATTCTATAGTAATATGAAATCAAACATAGAAAATACACAAGTCATTTTATATAAAGCTAAAATGCTACGATTACTTAGGTGGTAGTGGCATAATAGAATATACAACAAAATTACATATTAAGAGTCAAGACATTTTGCTAAGATCACAAAATACATATCAAGGCCTAAAATAAGCTACAACCAAAAAATGTCATAGAATACAAATCAACTCCTAAAATAAGCTACTACCAAAATAAGGTTGAAACAAGACATCGCCAACATCATCTCAACCCAACAAACTACTCGAACTTTGTTTTGCAAGGATTTACTTTTGGAGTGTATCATATAAAAGTCTTTGTGATTTGTTCATGACACTTGTGTCTAGCATCATAATTCTTTATTTCTTTTGCAACTCTTGCAAGCAAACCTTTTCCACTTTGATACGTACTTTCTCTTTTTCATTTGCGCATGATTTTTCAAGAATTTTCAATTTCTTTTTCAAATGTTTCATTGCAAAATCTTTCCCATTATCTTTTCTTTTTTTATTAGCCTTTTCAGCTTTTCTACCTATTGGCCTCTCAAAATCCATAGTGTCATTAACTCTCCCCCTTTGATCTATTGAATTCGGAGTTTGAGGTATTTATTTTCTTGAATTTTCCCTAAGCATAGTATGTACCCACTTGGGAAAATACTTCAACAATAGCCAACAATGTTCATATTGAAAATGGTAACCGTGAAATTCTTTAAACAATTCCTTTGCTTTCTCAATCTAAATAAATATATATATATATATATATATAAAACATAATTAGTTTCTTCAAAAAATTCACTTGTGTTGTTAATCTAAAAAAATTATAGATCACACAAAAGTTATACCTTTATTTGCTCAGTGGTTCCACTTTCATTCTTTGCTTCAATTTTAGCTAAGGACACACAAAATTTAGTTGTTTCCCTATTAATCACTGCCATCGGCTTGTTAGGGATGACATACTATGTGTAGAATTAGTATTATGGTCCTCAGGACTAAAGTTGATACCACGTTTCATTGTTGTCTTAGAAGTGACAACTTTAACATTCAGTGGAGAATCTTGGACTAACTAGCACTATTTTCAAATACAGCCAAAAGTTGTTCCTCAAAATTAATATCCCCTATAAGATATCAGTGTACAATGAAATGTCTCTTTCTAAGTCCATGCTCTAAATAGATATGTAGATAAAAACAATGAGGCAGTCCAAAGAGAGCCCAAAAAAAAAAAAAAAAATCAAATGCACATATGAATGCACAAAAAAATTGGAAATAAATTATAAATGCAAAAGATTTATCATTCTAAATACTAGAATTAGATCTTTGGTATAGATTGTTTTATCCTCACGATTAAATTCCTAAATGTAAAACCATTTGTGAGAGATATGGTTTTATTCTAAATGCTAAAATTTATGAGAGAAATAGATTATTATTCTAAATAGTGAATTAGAATTTGGAATCTATTGTGTCTCACAATTTGCATCCAAATAATTGAAAAAAAACCATGACATAGCACATATGAACTAAGAAGAAAGAGAGAGTAGAAGTAGACATCAAAACACTGAGAGAATCATGGAGAAGATAGAGAACTTACCTATATGAAGTAGTAGTAGAACAAATCGGTGAAATTGTGAGAGAATCAGCTAAACTAAGATTGAATTGGCAATACCTTGAGCAAATTGGCAACACCGAAATACAAACCCAATAAGCTGAGATGCTAAGATGAAACTCTAATGCTTTGCTTTGAGATTACCCAAACCGAATCGTACATAGTTTCGGCTATGAGATTAGAATTGAAAGGAGAGAGTGAAAAAAAAGAAGAAGAAGAAGAAGAAGAAGAAAAAGACAGTGAAGGAGATTGTATAGGTCAGTGATGCTGGAATTTGTGAGATAGTAAAGAGGAAATTGGTCTAGAGGTGGTTCAGGAAAAGGAAGAGGAGAAAACAAGTTACAAGAGAGTCTGTGAGAGTGAAAGGCTGAAGTGAACATGCGACTGAGATGAAGAAAAGATGAGATATTTTGTTTGAGAAGAGAAAGAAAGATGAATAAAAAAAAGAAATGACATTACTTCCGTACCGTTCCAAACATAGCATCCTACTATAGCAAATATCAAAACTATATAGCATTTGACACACCTCATGGTAGTCTTTTGTGTGTGTGTGTGTGTGTGCGCGCGCGCGCCAAATGCTAAAAATTTAGCATTTGGCATACCTGACGCTAGTGCTTTTATGGGTGGAGCCCACATGTTATTTTTTCAAATTAATATACACTATACACAAGTCAAGAATTTATTCATTATGGCATTAATGCTTTGGCAGAACACAGACGAGTCCTTAAACCCATTCGCTGGGAGAGGCCTAATAGAGGGTGGGTCAAGCGAAATACGGACGAGTCATCTTCAATAAATCTAGGACCAGCAGGGTGTGGTGGAATTCTTCATGATGATAATGGAGATTGGTTGTTTGGGTTCTCTAAGAAAATCGGGATTACCACAAGCTTTATGGCAGAATTATGGGCTGTGAGGGAGGGACTATCCCTCTGTCTGCACAGAAGTTTCCATGTTATAGAATTAGAGTTGGATGCTAGAAGTATTTTTGATGTATTAACTAACCCGAACCAGTCTAACAATATCATATTTGCCATTCTTGATGACTGCAGGCAGATGATGGCCCAATTTCCTCAACTCAGAGTTAGGCACTGCTACAGAAAGACGAACAGATGTGCAGACAAATTAGCCCGAATGGGAGTGGAGCACCTTGTAGGCTTTAGTTTTTATGAAGATTCCCCTCAGCAACTTCAATTTGATTTAGAATTTGATTATTCCGGATTGTATGTTAACAGGCAATGCTAGATACTTTGTTTTTTGCTTAGTTTTTAATGAATTTCCATTTTCACCAAAAAAACAAAAAGTCACGATTTAGTTATGAACTAGTTTGGATTGTATGTGCAAGATTCGTGCTAGTCATTATAAAGATTAACAGTTAAGGTTAGATTTAGAATTCATTTATAACATAAACTAAAAATATAATCATTTGACTATTAAAGTGCTTAGAAATTGCACTATTAAATTAGACATTAATTTGACTATATAAGAAAGAAGCACAAAAATTATAATAGGACACATAATACATCACAAGACACATTACTTAAAGATGAAACTTTGGTAACCTGTATAAAAATTGGTGGTATCTTAAAAGTTCCTTAACAACTTTCCAAAGTTAATGGCCCATTTGGTAACGGTGTTTAAATAACGAAAACTGTTGTTTAAACACTACAACATGTATTTCTACACACTTTTTCACCCATATAAATTTTCACAAAACTTAAACAACATTACTAAAAATCTCTTACCAAACAAGCCTTAAATTACTCTCCTTTAAAAGTTCATGATTTTTTAGTGGATATTGTGGTATGCTTTTGTGTTAAAACATTTTTCCCTCTTTCTTTTGCGTGTAAGAGTTTGTTTCTCAAAAAAAAAAAAGGAAAAAAAAAAAGAAACATCAGTCTTGAATTATCCCAAAAATACCAGACATCACAACTACTATCAACAAGTTGAGATGGCCGAGTTGGTCTAAGGCGCCAGATTAAGGTTCTGGTCCGAAAGGGCGTGGGTTCAAATCCCACTCTCAACAAAAATCATTTTCGTTTTTAAAACTTTGCCACTGTGTTGCGGAGCCCACCCTTTTCAACGACATCAGATGATCTCCACTGACTATGTTTAATGAATCCAAAATATTTTCCAGATCACTAAACACTGTATCCACCTAGATAAGACTTACAAATTCAACGGTGCAGATTCATCCCAAATCCCCCAATTCCACCTCCCGCTCTTTTATTTTTTAACTTCACAAACTCTTTTCTGGACAAATTTCAAACCCAGAGAGAAAAAAAAAAAAAAAAAAAAACCCATCACCAACCAAAATTAGCGTAAAATGGCTCAGGCAGCGAGGCTCGACCTCCGAATGCAAAAGGAACTCAAGCTCCTCCTCACCGACCCTCCTCCCGGCGCGTCGTTCCCACTTCTCTCCTCCTCTTCTTCTTCCTCCTTGTCCGCCATCGATGCCCGTAAGTCCCTGTATTTGGCTATCTTGTATTACTATTTTCCATTTCTTAAATCTTTAATTTTTTTTTACTTTCTCTATTTTGGGTTTAATTTTGTGGTGGTGGGTTGGTGTTTTTAGAGATTGAAGGTCCTGAAGGGACTGTATACGCCAAAGGGATGTTTCACGTTAAGATTCAAATACCGGAAAGGTTTTGTCAAATTATACTTAAAACGTGGTTTCTAATTGCTTTGCTCAATTGGGTATTTTTTTTAGTGACAATTGTGGATTTCTATTTTTTTATTTTTTTTTTGGGAGTTGCAGGTACCCATTTCAGCCTCCAAGTGTGACGTTTGTGACACCCATCTACCACCCTAATATCGACAACGGAGGCCGAATTTGCCTTGACATTCTTAATCTTCCCCCCAAGGTGAGTTTTCTAATTGCATGTTAAAATTTGTACAAATTGACTCTTACCTATTAGGATTACGCATAGTGTAGATTTATGCTAAGGCATGTCTAAATTTTAGTGCTTAAAATTTGTATACATACCAAATTAGTCATTCTGTAGTCTTGTGGTTATAATTCTCGCTTACATGGCAATATTTAAATAAAAAAGAAAAACCCCTACAATGTTGTTCCTAATGGACATTCCTTGCTTGTTTCTCAGATTTGTGAACGTAGATTGGGTTTGAAAACGCTTGATGTTTGTGATTTAGTGTAACAAATGTCTACATTCTACATTAGTTAGTTGTAGGAAAAATGTGAGGCGCTGTGGAATGTTTCAATGAGTTAAGTTGTTTAAGTTTCTGAAGTTGCTTGCATTTATGTTTTGGTTTTGGTTATAGATGGGTTCTACTTTTGTCATTTAGATTTAAGTAGTTGATGACTCTATTTAGGAAGCTTCTAGTCGGCCATCTGAATATGTAAATGGCTGTCCTTATTCAATGTGATAGCTTTTGAGAGTCCCTATTTCTCTAGCTTTCTTTCAGCCGTTGCCTAGTAATGCATATATACATATATATATATATATATATATATGTGCATTACTAGGCAAACGACTGAGTCATAAATCCAAAGATTGAGGATTAGTTCGTAGCTTTATATCTAAATTCTAAATATTTGATCAACTTGTCTTGCAGTCACCTTTAAGTAAAAGCCAATCTGTATGATATGTATCTTTCATATCTTCTGAATAACACTCCAAGAGTTAATGTTCAGGTGGTCCATCTTATAATTCTGAAAGATGACCTTAGCTCAATAGTTGAACTATTACTGACAAACTGAATGACAACTGTAATTGCTTGGGAGTTTTTTTTTTTGGTTGGTCACCAGAAAGATGTGTTTTGTGCCATATCCAATAGTCTAATTCATCCAAATGTTTAAGGGTGAAATACTGTTGAGATGTTGTGATTTATTGGTCTTCATTGTAATCCAAGCAGGGGGCATGGCAACCATCATTAAACATTTCAACTGTGCTTACAAGCATAGGGTTGCTACTGAGTGAACCCAATCCTGATGATGGCTTAATGTGTGAAGCAGTAAGTTTCTTTTCACATAAATGTTTGGAGAACTAGTACTGGCTAATGGGGTCTCCTTGTTTTTATTTATGCTCGAATATATTCATGCAGAGTAGGGAGTTCAAATATAACAGACAAGCCTTTGACCAAAAAGCTCAATCCATGACTGAGAAATATGCCAAGGTTGGAGTCAGTGGGAATGCTTTTAGCAGTCAAAGCATTCCAGCTAACTCAAATACAAACATGGTACTAGTATACAGTTGGTTAAATTCTCTCTTGCTTTCTCTTTCCCCTCGTTCCCCCAAGTTGAAGCACCCTTTCATTTGTAAATTTATTTTCCAGATGGAAGTAAAAACAGCTGGAATGGAGGCAAGACTTGAAGTAAATGAGTATGGTGTAAGCCATAAGAAGTTATGTGGGACTAGGTGGAAGCTGTCACTGGAGTCTTCAGGTTCTACCCTGAAAAGGGATGGTGATGGGAAACTGAATGAGGTGCCTAATGACCACCTGGTACCTTCTAATTACAAGGACCAGAGGGAACTAGAAGGAACTAGAAAAGGGCCAATAGACATGAATGATGAGTACAATCAGGGTCAGGATAAGCTATGTGGAACCAGGCAGAAATTATCACTGGAAACCTTTGGTCAATTCCAGAACAGAGATGGCCATGACAAGGAGGATTTGGTACTAAATTGCTGTCCATCACCTAAGCCTCAGAAGCCTTTTGTGGCTTCTTCAAGGTCGTCAATGATGAAGGTTGGAAACCATTATGATCATGAAGAGCAAGGTAGTAGATCAATAAATGACAGCATAAACATGAGATCAAAGAAGCTGACTGTTGGCGAAAAGCAGCCACAGGGAATATCTTCAGACACCTGCCAGGTAAGAGATGGTTGTAATGAAGAAATGATTGTGATCCCTCAACTGTCACCCTCTGAGTTCCATTCATATGCGTCTCACGAGACCTTGCCACTTCCTATGGCTGCTAAACATATTGAACTGCCTCATAAGGGTTTTATTAATGGAATGGGAAATGGCAACAATGGTATAAATTCTAAGAAGCTCTGTTCTGCTGGCAAGAAGCTTTCATTGGGGTTCAGGGGCTTATCTCAGATTCAAGAAAAGGATAACAAGGAAAATGTGGTACCAGTTCACCAGACATCACTTTCACATCCCAAAAGCCCTTCTCTGAGTTCATCTACGCCCTCAATGGCATCAAAGGCAAGGAAGCATTTTGAAAGCGGATCAGAGATTAGTGGCTTAAATGTGAGTTACAAGAATTGTGGGATTAGTCGAAAGCTGTCACTTGGTCCCCTCACTCAATTACAAGGGAGCAATGATGATAACAGGCAGTTGCTGTCACGCTCCCAGAAACTCTCTGAAGATCCATCCAAGGACCTGCCCTTGCAACAGGATTGCGGGTGTGATAACAAGCAGAAGTTGAATCACGAGCACAATGTGAAGATTGATGAGGGTACCAAGCAACAGAATACAGAAGACAAATCACCAGTTTCTGAATCAGTAATTGTTCTGGATAGTGAAGATAGTGAGGATGAAGGGTATGTATCTTTGAGGAAATCATTGTTAGCAAGAAAGCGGATAGGGAAGCGGAAAGCTATAGTTTGAAAATTGTCACAGTTTCAAACTTTCAATTGAGCTGACAGGGATGAACATTTTTTAATTAACTCTATGCTCGTGATTCAATGTAGTATGGTGGTTTATAACATAAGAAATTTCTTTTTGCCTTTACAGGGTGTATACTATCGGAGCAATACAATCAACTTCTCAAATTACAATGCTCAAACAAATCTAAAAGAGAACAAGAAAACGATTTATTATTATGTTGTGGGAGCCCTAGTAGCTCTTCTTAGAGGAAATCAAGGAAGCCTTTCTTTGATCGCTTAAATCCCTTATTTATTATTATTATTAGGAAGCGATGGAGAGAACTAAAGTTGGAATGTTACTTCGTGCTTAGATTCTGCTTTAGCCTCCCCCCTAACACTTCTTTTGAAATGAAATTAAGAAAAGAAAAAGAAAGTCAATTAACCCTAAACCAGCAAAGTCGTTGTATGAGACAGTGTGTGATGGTACTCACTTGGATGCAGTTTGTAGCTTGTGTCTTGGAAGCATTTCTCTCCTAGCTATGCAAAGTCCTGCATTAGGCATATTACTCTTTTTTAAAAAAAATAAATCATGAGACATTAGGTACATTGCTTAATTTAAGATAGTTTCATTAATTTGGATGGAGCTGGCTTAGTTTAACGTTCGTATAATTTTGACCTTTTTTTTTTTTGGCTGAGAATTTTGAACAATTATAGTTTGAGAGAGAGCAAAATGGTGTACGTGTATCCTAAATGTGGTCTTTGCGGAGTCTAGAAAAATGAAAAGATAGAAAATGTTGGGAGGATATAAAATATTAATAAAAATGAAAATATAGAAAATGTTGGGAGGATATATAATATTTTTATTTCAGTTAAAGGCATTTGCTCTTGATAATAGTTCTTTATTATCAGATCAAGACACTAGTCGGTTTGGTGTAGACGGAGATTGAATCTTAGATTTCTTCCTTAACCATTAGAGATTTTACCAGTTGAGCTAACAAAAACCAACTATTATTATATCCTTATTATAAATAGAATGCTAGAAAAGTGGGAGTCATTTTTATTATGTCTTTATTAGAGCATTCACATTAGTGGATATATAATAGCAAAATGTGTTAAATTTACATATTTTTGTTCAAAAACTATCCACATGAGTGGGTTTATAAATGTGTATATTTACGTGGTTACTTTAGTGACAGTGTATATTTATACAGTTATTGTAGTTGTCTATCCTTTGATTTTAATCTTTTTTTTTTTTCTCTCACAACCCATTACAACGCTTGATAATCCAAACACAAAATCTACCCAAAATCAACAAAAAAATAAAACCAAAATCAACTAAAACCATGAATTTTTTTTCTATTTAACTTTAATTTTCTAAGAATATAGTTAGTTGTCCTGTTGCAAAACAAAGTGGGAAACTGACATCTCGAGTTTTAAAAACTCGAGATTCATAGTGCAACTCGAGTTTTTAAAACTCGAGACCCAAGCAATGAAAAATGATGTGGAAAAAATGCCACGTAGAACTCGAGTTTTTAAAACTCGAGTTCCACTAATTTTCCCTTTCACCCTTCCTTCGTCGTCTTCTTCTTCTTCCCTGTATTTTCAGTGGTTCTCAAACGCAGGCAACCCATTTCTTCAAAATCAGTCCCATCTCCTTCAGCCTCAGCCTTCGTCTTCAGATTGTTATGGGTCCTTCATCATCTTCGTTTCTTTGTTTCTCCTTCATCATCTTCGTTTCTTCATCATTAGAAGCTTCCGTCGATTAGTTCGTCTTCATATCGTTATGGGTTTCAATTAGTTTGAGTTTCCGTCGATTAGTTCGTCTTCAGATCGTTTCGGGGTTTCTTCCGTCGTCAGATCGTTATCTTCTTCATCATCTTCTGCTGGGTTTCTCTGTTTTTCTTCTACTGGGTTTTGTTGATTTTACTGGGTTTTTCTTCAACGTTGCTGGGTATTTGGTGGCCTCAGGAACTCGAGTCTTCAGGTTCGTCGTTCTTCAGGTTCTAAGTGTCTTTTAGATCTCGAGTCTTTAAGACTCGAGATCTATGTGGCATTTTCTGTCCAACTCATCCGGCACAAACTCGCAAATCGAGTCTTGGAGACTCGAGTTTTAATATGAATCTCGAGTTTCTAAAACTCGAGATGCTAGTTTGCTTATTCGTTTCAAACACACGTTAACTTACTACATTGTTGACCCTTACACAGCTAGCTTGCAAATATCCCCCTAAAACCATATAAAAACTCATCCAAAACCCAACTCAAAATCAACCCTAAACCAAACCCAACAAAAGATTCAAATCAACTTAAAAGCACCTTGTACAGATATGTCAGAGCTACTGCCATTCCTATTGATATGGCCTCGCCCTTGTGTGTGAGTGTGTGTGGGTTTGGGATGAGAGAGAGAGGTAGAGAGCTAAGAGGAGCAGTAGCTATGAGTTGAGAAAGACCCGTTTGAGATGAGAGAGATATATTAATGAAAATAATAATTGTAAAGAAAAATAATTATTTAAATTAAATAGAGTGTATAATAAATGATCTAATGTGTGTGTTTTTAAAAAGTAATTATGAAAAATAAAAAGTAGGTTATTATATTAAAATAGATACAAAAAAAATTGCACGAACTAATGCAAATAGAGTATTGCTCTGATAAGCACCAAAAAACGGTGTTGTTTCAAAATTTGAGTGATTTTTGTGAATATTTAAACAATACTATATTGCTCAAATATTACAGTTTTTGGGTCCTTAACAAAGTAGTACTAACGAAGACTAATGAGAGGTCTTGATTAAGTAAATTTGAAATTTAAATAACTCAATTGTACGAATGTAAAGTTAGTGTCTTAAAGTGAATTTTGATAAAATTTAGAGGATGCAATTTGTATTTTGCCTTAATTAAAAAAAAAAAAAAAACACTCCTGTAAATCATGGACTCCGAGGTTAGACCCAAACGAAATGTGACAAACTCCTGCTAGTAGGATAAAATTGGGTTTGGGCTTTGGGGCTTCTTTTTTAAACCTTATCTCTGAATACCACCTGTACTTGGTCGGTTGATATTGGGCCATATAGAAAACAAAAAAAAAGAAAAAAAGATGAGAATCTGGGTGGCTCTGGCTGGCTCACCGCTAATAAACTGACTGTGGTGAGCCGGTTCGGTTCTGCTTTTGTTTTTCCGACGCTGGGTTTGTGTTGTGGAAGTGGAACCAAGCTAGAGCCTAGAGGAAGAGGCGTAACTACGATACTGATACAGAGAGTAGAAAAAAAATAAAATTGATGGCTTCGATTTGCCTTTCAATTCCGAGCTTCAAAACCCTAGCTATCCTATCTCCATCATACACATCTTCGACTTCATTCCCATCTTCTTCTTCTTCTTCTCCTTCTTCTTCTTCTGTGGGCCACGCGTGCTTCGTTCGCTGCAGATGCTCAATTCCAATGTTCGATTCTCAGCGCGTTGTTTCAACTCATCGTTTGAGGGCAAAGAGGCAAGTGGTCCGTATGGCTCCCGATGAAGAGAAACTCACGCGCCGTAATCCTCTCGATTTCCCCATCGTATGTCTGTCTCTCTCTCTCTCTCTTTCTCTTCCCCTTATTTGTATAGATAAATGTGAAATTACTGCCAATTTTTTGTAATTCATTTATGTTTTTAGAATTAGCTGGTTCATATATATATATATTTGCTTCGTTGAAAACGAGGTCTGTTGAGCTATATCCTCGAAAGTTTTGTGCTTAAGAAAAGGTACATACTTGGTCTGTGTCTATGACTATGAGAGACTAACAGGTCCTTAATTCTTTGAGTGTAAGTAGGACATGTTTGTTTGGCCTGTTTGAGAGGGAGTTGTTATCCACTGTTCTAATCTCAGCTGTTGCCCGGTGTTTGCTTCACCTTAACAGCCCCTGATGTTTATTTTATCCGACTGTGGCGAGCTCACGAGAGTTTTAGATTATAGATAAAATGATTCTATGTCCATGCATTTTTCAGTTAACTTTTCATAACTTGCTGAGGTTGCTCGGTGTCAAGTGATGGTGGTGGTGCGCCCATCTGAAAGTGATGTTTGACTAATCACAACGTACCACCCCGCAAGTTGTGATATATATTAACAGATGGTATCCTATGAACTCTAGCTCAGATGGCATCTCCCCTTGTAAAAGTAAGGTGCAGAGTGAGGTTGAGGGTTAAAGCAGCTTAAAAAAAAGGTTATGAGCACAAATGGGCAGGGTGTCCAAGTCATTTGAAGCAGACAAGAAAATCCAGCCTCCAAAGAATAGAAAATCAGTTTTGCTTTAGATGCATATGTAATTTCGTATCCATTATCTTCCACTGTAATTTTCTTGCTGAATCAACATTCTACCGACTCGCTTTTCTGCTTTATTACTTTGCTGTTCCTTCTTTTAGTCAGCATCATTGTCGAAGTATCAATTGAAGACGCTGTCTCTGTAAGCACTATGCTGCTAATAAATATTCTTGGGAAAGGATATTGCTCGTGTATTGTGGTGCTCTTTGTAATTTTTTTTTAAAATTTTTATTTTATAAATATTGCTGCTACATTTTAGGGCCTAAATAGATCAAAAATTGAAATTTGTGAAAACTATGTGCATTGACTTCAACCGTAAGTTTGGAGTGATAATTCTGATTAGGACATCATGGTTTTGGCTTACTTGAGCATGTTTAACAAGCCTAACTTCAAATCACTTCATTTGATTGTGCAATTTTAGATATCAGCAGATCAGCTTTCTGTTATCCCCACTCTTTTAGGACTTGGCTGATGAGTAAGCTTTAAAATTTTAAGTCAATCAGGGAAAATTGTTGGATGACTCTAATGTTGCTATATCTCAGTTAATACTGTATGGTCCTGCTGCTTCCTGAAAGAATATGAGGTCTGCATTTTTGAAGTTTAGTGGTCATCAATTCTTAAACATTGGGGTGACTTGATGGTATTGTTTTGTATGCTACCTCTCTGCTGTTGATTGAATATTGGTTCCATGAACTTCCTATAGCAAGTAATGTTCTTAGAGTTTTTTTTGCAGTTGGACTATTTTTCACTATGAATGTCTGTCTGTGGCGTTTTGATAAATAATCTATTTCAATCTATTTGGCAGGAGTGGGAGAGGCCAAAGCCAGGGCGTAGACCTGATATATTCCCCCAGTTTAGCCCTATGAAAACACCATTACCACCTCCATTGCCATATGATCCTCCAGAAGAAGATGAGGAGGAGGAAGAGAAGAAAGAGGAGGAGGAGGAAGATCCTGAAAAGGAAGAGCCAGACCAGCCTGAGAATCAGTAGAACTCTCTCAGTGGCAAAGTATGGGCCTTAGACCTTTTTCACAATTTTGTTTTTATTCTCTTAGTTCATGTTACCTCTTGCTTCATGTGGTGCTTATATATAGTGGATGATAATGTAATGGTCATCCAGTTAGAATGTTTCTTAAGTATTTTTTTTCCTTCTAACTTTGGGCTAAAAGGATCATGCAAAACCCTTGTTGGGACCTTTTGCAGGCTTATTTATGAAGAGTACTTTGAAATTTATTTTATTTGATGGCTTTTTAGATATATAAGAGATTGGATTGAAGGAATGATTGCTTATGATATGGGGAGTTAGGTCGACTGTTTCCTTTTTGACTTGCTTCTTTACTTGTTTGGTACCCTTCATTTTGGCTTCCCTCAACAAATTCAAAATCTAGAATTGCTTTTCATGATAAAATTGCAAGCTAACATGGCTCTTTGGTTGCATACACTGGCTTGCTTATTTAAAATAATTGTCTAGACCCTCTTTTCTGTTTAGTGGAGTAATTGCCATTCCTGCCTAAGAGCATACAATGGTATGAAGACAAGTCATTTGGTCCGTGTGGCAGATGACTTCTTGTTTTCTTTGCGGCTGCAGTTTGTACAATGTGAGACACAAGTATTACCCATTTGGGGAAAAAATAACATGTAGGTTTCTGGTGAAACAAGCATAACTTGTGGTTGAGTTATCTATTAGGGAAATAGAGAAAGGTTCAGTTTCTCTCAAGTTATGCACTTCTTAGCTTTGGTATGGCATCCTTTATTCCCTTTAAAATTTGTGCACATGTTGCCTAGGTGCGCATTATTTTTCTAGTAGAATTCGGAATTTAGGACCTCGTAATTTCACTCAAGCGTAAACATCTTCACTTGAGCAAAATCTTGGGGACAAAATTGTTGTGTCAACTTTAGATGGTCATATCTCCCTCATTTATAATCAAATTGGGTAAAATTTGTGTTTGTTTTGAAACTTTGAATCTTTACTTTCCAATGAAATAGGTTACTCTCAGAAATTTATTATGATTAAAAAAATATGGGTAAAAGATCGTCAACTTCCCATCTTCGAGCAGATTGAAACTTATCATCTTCGATAAGTTTTTGATCCAGACTTAAACTTTAACGCAATTTTTGATGTGTTTTGACAATAGGATTTGCAAACACATCATCTATGGACCCTAATAGATTAGGACTATTTTGGACGTCAAGCATTCTTGTTCAATTTTGCAAAACATTTTTATGACTTTAATATGGAAATATCTTTGTCAATAGTTTGATTCAGCCTATGGTCTTTAAGAGAATAGTTCCTACTACTTTCAGGAAGTAGATGCCCTATGCATTATTGGGATTTCACAAATTAATTTGTTTGTAATTTTTGAGGTGAATTTTGTTTTTTGAAGACAATAATGTTGCCTTGATAATCTTATTTATTGAAAGAATCCTATTTTTTTAAAAAGAATTTTATTAAAACAATATGGAAAATTAGAGATGACAATATACTAATTGTTTAGAGCTTTGAAAGATCATAACTTTGCACATGTGCCACAAGCTTTGTAACTCAACTGACACCTTTTGGCTTCTGTTTTAAACCCCCCTTCTCCCTCCTCCCTTGAATTTCTTTTTTTAAATGTGGGCCTTGAAGCTATCTTTCAATTATTTTTTATTGAAGTTATCAATTCTAGGGCTGTCCAACCCAATCCCATTAAATTCGTCCAATTTGAAGCCAACCGATCAGAAATTGGCTTAATTCGAGCAGTGTGGTGGTCGATAGTGGGTCTATGTCAAAAACAACCAATCTTAGTGGGTCGAGTAGCGGGTTTCACTATTTGAGACTCGATCTGACCAATGTTCTTCCTCACATGCCACCATCAAGCCTCCATTCACCCTTTCAACACCGCTATTCTCCTTTGAAGTTGCCATTCTCACACCTTGATGTCAGCGTTATTTCACAAATTTGGCGAGATCCCACCATATCACAGCCATATTTGGGGAGATAACAGTTAGATCCAGCGATACTTCACTAGAATTGGAAGTGTATCCACCACGTGTCGACACCACGTGCCTTTAGGCAAGACCAATCTGGCCACCACAACAATCTGTCTTTGGCGGTCGATGACCCATACTCCTTGCGGTTGGTAGTGGTCCTCACAATCCCAAACCCGACATGATCGGGTTGGATGCCGAGTTAACTCCAAACCCAACCCTGGACACCCTTAACCAATTTATTTATGTACTGCATATGCAAAGCGGGTTTGCGCAGAATCACCTAAAACTCCTATTGGGAACTTTTTCAGGCTATTTTTAAAGAGTAAGCTTTGATAACTGTTCTGGTAAAATTTTCTGAGTAATTGACTCTTGTGAGAAAGAGCAAAGAAGATTAAAGTATTCGTCAGTGGAAAAAAATCATATTCTGATGTAGAAGTCTTGATTTAAGAAAATAAAGAAGGGCGTGGTTAATCTCCATACGGAAAAAGTAATTGTAACAAATATCACGTGGATTACATGTAATGTATACAAAATTCTACCTCAGAATTTATAGTTTCATCTTCCCCCCCCCCCCCCCCCCCCCCCTATTAGTAGCTCTATCTGGCTTCTTGTCGCTTTCCGTACAACAAAAAAAGGCTCTATCTGGCTTCCATAATAGTTACAGACACACAATTTACCGAATTAATGTCCATCTTTCCATCAGGCGATGTTGACCCAGCTTCGGTTTTCTCAAGTTGTTTTGGATCAGGCAGGAACACAGCCTCATTTGTGAGCATGGAGATGATATCTGACATAGTTGGTCTATCCGTTGCACGCTCTTGCACACATAGGAGACCAATGTGGATGTATCTGAACAGTTCACTTTTGGGACATGAGGAGTCCAGTGATGGATCCATTAATTCAAGAATGTCACCTCGCTTCCACAAATCCCATGCCTGAAATTATTTTCATCATTTATGCAAATTGTGAGTCTTAATCAAATTCCAGAAGAGTACACTTCAACTCTAATTGAGATTGAAATAAGATAAGGTTTGTTTGATTACTAACTTGTTCTATAAGAGTGATAATGCTGGATGAAGAAAAAACCGAGTTTTTCTTGCCACTCACAATCTCTAGCATTAGGACTCCAAAACTATAAGCATCAGACTTCTCAAAGAAAATGCCATTCATGGCATACTCAGGAGACATATATTCACTGTATAACAAGAAAAGAGAATGTTCATATATGCTATGTGTGTGTGTGCTGAGTTTAGCAGAGATCAATATGGTTGCTATATGTAGTCTATACTCACTATGTCCCAACAACCCTCTTAGTATTTGCTCTGGTTTCGTTCTGTCCAAAAATTCTAGCCATACCAAAATCTGATATTTTTGGGTTCATGTTATCGTCAAGTAAAATGTTACTAGGTTTCAAGTCTCTATGCATTACTCTTAGTCTGGAATATTTGTGAAGATAAAGAAGTCCTTGTGCAACCCCTTCAGTAATGCTGACAAGTTTTCTCCAGTTGAGAAGTTTTCTTTTAGTGGGATCTGTTGTAAAATAAAGTGTAAATGTAGTTAGTGGTCATAGTAATAATCACAAACTTATTTTTTTAGATAAGTAATAATCACATTCTTACAGTATAGCCATAAGAGTAGATTATAACAAACCAAAAATGAAGGAATCCAAGCTTTTATTTGGCATGTACTCATAAATCAGCATCTTTTCTTCTTCGTGAATACAACAACCCAAAAGCCTAACAAGATTGACATGTTGAAGTTCAGCTATTAGCGTAATCTCATTCATGAATTCTTCGAGTCCTTGTCCAGAATCTCTTGCAAGTCTTTTTACTGCAAGCTGCTGTCCATCTTGTGATAAACCCTGGAATAAATTTCTCAATGTTAGAGAACAACTGTCTCAGTCAAGCCTCATTTACTAATTTCCAATTCTTACCTTGTAAACTGGTCCAAAACCTCCCTCTCCAAGCTTGTTGGAAAATGAGAAGTGATTAGTTGCGGCCAATATTTCTGGAAAACTAAATAATTGAACCTCATTGCCCTTCTTTCTGTCTCTTTTGAGCTTATCGTTAAATTTGTTGAAAATTTGGGATCTTAATTCAAGTAATCCCTTGTCTTGGCTTGTTTCCCCTTCTGCAGATTAGAACACAAATATGTACTCTTAAGTTACATATACACGTGACTAATAAATTTCATACCAACAGAGGATTACCTTCTACTCACCATCTTGTTGCAAGAGTCCAAGTTTTCTCCTCCGATAGCACAAATAACCCAAAAGTAGGATTACTGGACCAGGTGTAATGGCAACAATGCACCATATCCACCACAACTCCTTTGTACTTCCTGCGGAATCTTCCCTTGTGCCTCCTTCAGTGGGTGTACCCTCTGATACAAAATCATAGAAATCAGTTCTAAGATTGTTGGACCTATTGCTAATACAGTTCATGCTTGAAGCACATTCTTATTCTTATTATAAACAGGTATGGATATCATAAGCATGTTTTAGGTTGGATTGAAATCATGAAGACAAACCAGATATTGATGTGAACCATTTAGTGTTATTCAAAGTATGTCATACCAGACCACTTATAGAAGATCAGGTTTATAAATTATATCCTACTGTTTGTTACATGGTGCATATTTTTTTTTATCACATTATTAAACAACTGCCAATCTGCCATTACTGGTGACATTTAGTCTCTCAGCTCTATAGGTTCATCTAACTGTCAACGAAACCATAAAACTGAAGGGCTAAAATTATGGAATAAAATTTGGGAGAAGGAAAATTGGAAAAAATTACTCAAGGTGAAATTCAGTACCAACTGAAGCTAAACTCATACCTTTATTATTTCCTAGCTCAAGTATGTATATTGCTGGAAAGTTCTCATTCCCAATGAAATTTGCGTCCTTATTCCAAAACTCACATCCAGTACCATTGTCAAAATGGTTTTTATAAGCAATGCAGGAGCAATTATTCCAACAGCTATGGTGACAATCACTGAGAGCCAAGCTGGAATTATAATGAAAATACCTCAATTTACTTTCCTTATAATAGCCTTTTTTTGGCACAAACAACTCAGAACCGTTCCTGCATTCTGTGTGATTCTGCTCTATGCACACAGCATTTGGATAGTTCACATTAAATTTACATGGACTAGTGGTTGTGTTTTTCCAAGTAGTACCATCCACATCTAAAGCGAATTGCACGATCTGCCCCCAAGAATTCAGCTCCCACCTTGAGATAGTAGATTTGTTCTTAACATTATAAGAGAAGTATTTCTCATCCTCATCTGACACAAACCTGAATTCATACACATCAAGACTCCTTTTCAGATCAGGAGCCATTTGGAAGCCCCATTACTCCAGACCCCACTAGTCCAGTATACATCCCCTCGCTGCCAGAGGATCAACTGGTCAGCATTACCATGATCCACGCCTAGCCTGAAGCCCCCGGTGCAGGGACCTGGCTACTCAACCATGAATTTAGTGCCTAACTTTGTCCAGTCTTCAGGTTCAATCCTAGTTTCATTCCGGGCAGTAGTGTGTTGGTTGGATGATCAAAACTTTGCCACAAGTTTCGCCCTGCTCTTCCATTAGAATAAACTTCTGTTAGCACTAGGTTTCCAGAATCCAATAGAGTTGCTGTCACGTTACTCAACACTGTCTGGTTGGGATTTATCACAATTGGCTGCCCTCCATTATGTGTGATCTTCAACAATCCTTCGTTGTCTATCGTAAGAACTCCAGATGATTCATAGATTGGATAATCTGGGTTTGCCACCCAGACTGATTCTGGATTTTTTGGTAGTTTACTGTACCATATTCCTAAGTAGTAGTCACTTGAATAGCTAGGGTTGAAGAAGCCTAATTTGAAGATACCATTTTCAGAAAGTAGATGCTCCTCATCTCTCATCTGTTGCCCTTGCTTCAATGAATAGATTTCTTGACAAGAAGAATACGGTGATTCCATGCAGAGACATGAGAAAAGAAAAAGCATGAGGTTCCTAAGTTTAGCCATGAGCAGACCAATACGGCAAAAACCATTCAGAAAGAAAAAAAAATGTCTGCGATTATTACTATTTCTTTGCTTGAGATTATCCAATTGGACTTTCATCCAAGACAGAAGACTTGAATGTCGTTCTCTTGCCTTTTCAAACTACTAATCCCTTCAAACTTGTAAACAATGTGAGTAGTTGAAACTCGAGGCTTCTCTTGGTTATCAGAACTTCTTGTAAGTTTGAAATGTTGACATTAGGGTAGGTCGACTTCTACCCTCTCTTTGAAAGTTCTTAACACATGAGGGCCATTGCTTTTTTCGTCTAACAAGCCGACGGATTCCTAATAAACTTGATCACAATCAATTGAATTAAAGACTGCAATGTCAAATCTCTAAAAAAAACTTGGTCACAATCAGAGACCGAAATGTCCAATGACTTACATGTGTTTGCTTTGAAAATTGACCGTAATTGCCAATGTTACATTCTAGAAGGATTGCAAACAAATGTTGCCTTTTTCATTTATGGTGCAATACTGCACCAAATGATTATTCTTAGCAGGGGTGTTTACCAAACCGCATAAACCGCACAAACAGTAAAAATCGCACCAAAATTACCCGTAAAATGGTATAACTGTACCGCACCGCAAGTAATTTTGCATCGCACCGCATGGTGTAGTGTGGTTTGCGGTTTATAATAAGAAAACCGCACAAACCACATCGCACCACACTGTAATATCTTTAAGTATATTAATATATTTAATTATTTTTAATATTAAATATATTATTAATAGTTTAATAATCCTAGTTAAAAAAATAGTTTGATAATTCTAGCAAGTGTTGATTAGGAAAGTCAGCCCAAAATAAAGAAAAACTAGTTCAATAGTTTAAAACTTGGACCAAAACAAAAGGAAAAATTAGTTTTGAGCTGAGTAGAAAAAGCCTAAAATTTGAAAAATATACTAACTTCAAATCATTCAAACCGCATCTTATACACCACACCGCATATGTGACCGCAAAAATAAGGTGTGGTGCGGTTATGGTTTTGGCTAAACTTTAAACCGCACCGCACATGTGACCGCAAAAATAAAGTGCGGTATAGTTATGATTTTAGCTAAACCGTACCGCAAAGTGCGGTGCTAAAAATGGCCCAAAACCGCACCGCACCGCGAACTCTCCTAATTCTTAGAGACCTATTTAGCCCAAATAGCCTGCAATATTTGTGAGTCCTAGTTGCAGAGACGGAAGTCACGGAACCACTCCTAGACAACAGAGTTTTTTTTAAAAATAAAAATAGTATACATCACATAATCCACTCTTACATTAGTAGTAGTTTAGTACTTTTTTTTTTTTTTTGGGAAACAAAAGCTTAACGAGTGATTAAAAAAAAGGTTGGTATTTGTGTTATAAAAAGTAAAAGGTTTTAATGTTTTGTGCAACCTAGTTGCAAGAATTTTTATGCGATTCACTACATTATGATTAAAAAAATTGTTCACATGTACTTATAGTTACATGGCATTTTTAATGACTTGTGTAACTTACTTAAATAATACGTGGATGGTTTTTTTTTTTAACTGCCACTGTATTAAAATTTCTGCAATCTAGGTTGCGTAAAAACCTTGCTCTAAATTTTATATTAGATAAATCTAAAAAAATTGATGTCATCAATCACATAAAAATTTCAAGACTTTTGCAGTTTAAGTAGCAGCTCTCCACCCTCCTCATTGTAAGTATTGAATTAAAAAAAAAAAAAAAAAACTCAATCTCATAAAAATAATTAAGACATTTATTTATTACTGTATGTTGAAGTGGCAGCAATTATATCCATTATCCACCAATTTTGGCTCAATAGACCTATAAGGTATGGAAATGATGGAACATCTAGAAATTAATTGAACAAATAATAAAATGAAATATAAAAAACAATAGTTTTTCTATAGAATAAAAGTATTGTCTTTTACTAGTCAAGAAACTATTTGAATTCTAATCAAATTAACATAATTACTTAAATAGGATCAAACCTCCTAATTGATTCATTTAGAGATTTTCATATTTGATTTTGAGGCTCGAAAGGGAGTTTGCTGCAAATATATTTACAAAATCAATCATAAATGATTTTTATAATTTAGACAAATGTCAATTTTCATTTTTAGATGATTTAGTTGAAATATATTAGGAAATAATTATTTGTATTATTTTTTTTTTTTGATATTTTGTTAACATTTAGTTTGGGTTTTTTATGAATTTTAATTTATTTATTTAAGCTTTGACCCCCCTATGTCTCAATCCTGCATAGTTGTGAGTGTAACAAGAAAAAACACTTTCAACAAAGTACTCAAATGTGAGAATCGCCATAATTGCAAAATAATGTATAAGATAAATTTCACTAACATACCTTGAAGTTTTGGCTAATGTCAATTAGGTTCAAGATTTTTCAAACATGACAAATTTTGTCACTAAGCTTAACTTTGCCCTTAAAACTGTTGAGAAAAATGACTAATTGTCCTAATAGTGTTTAGGAACTAAGTTGGTTTTAGGGATCAAAAGGACTAGTTTTGAAAAGTCTTAAACCTAATTGGCATTAGTCCAAACCAAAAAATATGTTAATGAAAGTTAACTTAATGTATAAGATTGCATCATCAAAGGAATCTCTCGAGGTGGAGATGAACATGAACAGTCTTAATGTGAAGATGGGCATTATAGTAGATTTGTAAAGAGGAGCTCTCTTTTACAATTTGAACTAACTTGGTTTTGGGCCTAACTTATCTGAGCTTGTTTCCTTCTTTCCTCATGGATAAGTAAACAAGTGTTTAAAAATAAAAATAGAGCTCCCTGAGTACTCTGCCTTCAACCGAGAACGCACATTGGCGTCTTGCCTTTGGGCTTTAAATAATCTTACAGCCGAGCAAGCCCAGATCTGCCCGTGGCTTTTATGGAATTGAACCCAGCGGCACTTGTGAAAAAAAAAAAAAAAAAAAAAAAAAAGGGGAAAAAGACGAAGTTTTGTACCCACCACGTGTGTTTGTATTCACATTGGGTAGTGTCTCTACCATATATTGCTAATATTTAGTATCAGTGCCTCAAAGGCCCCTATTAACTGGTCCTGCAAAGTCTTGAAATTGCAAAAAAATTTGCAATTGTACTATAGTGCCATCCTATTTTTATGATGGTACTGTAGCAATTTGTATACATTTTTATACTGGTGACATTAGTATTATAATGAATAAATGAGATAAATTAGAAATGAGATGTTGGGTATATTGTAAAATAGTATGATAATTTTTGAAATGGTAAAATAAAATAGTTCGAAGATTTCATATGTGAATGCTTATAGGGGTTCTTTTCCTCTTTCTCAAAAGAAGGAAAATGACACAACCTAATGACTATGAACTCTCTCCTTTTACTTGGACACGTTCAATAACTAGTTTGAAATGTTTGTTCATTTCGGATAAAGTTTAGATACAGTAATTCAAGTGCAGCATATTTTTAGTTCTTTTAATTGAGTTTAAAATTTTGATTGTTTTGAGTTTAATTATCCTTATATAACAATACCTGTATCTTAGTAGTCAAGACATCTAAGCATTTGAATTTAATTAGAAACTTAATGTATTACATATGAGGAAATGTACCTAAATTTTACCTTTAATTTTAATATCGGTTCCAAACAAATTTGGTAAAATAGGATTTGTATTTGGTGCAATAGCTAGGCTTATTGTACCAAACAATAATGAACCAACGAATGAGTTGGAAAATTGAAAATTCACTTTAAGTTCAGCCTTTAGACAAGACAATTTTTTAACCCTTCAATATTTACACCATTTTCATTTCAGAGAAAGAGGCTGAAATTCAGCCTCAACAATGGAGCTTTGAGATTGGACTTTAATTTGGAATACTGTTTTGACTTGAGAGACCATGGGGGTATCCTTTTTTTTTTTTTTTTTTTTCTTTTCTTTTCTTTTTTCAAGAATAATACAAATAAAACCCTATGACAGTTGAGTAGAATTCTAATATTTTTCATGGATAGAAAATGAAATGGAAAATAGCATGTGACTGTATCAAAACAAAAGAAAAAAAGAAAAAAAAAAGAACCTATGGCTTTGACCTTATTGGAGGAGAGCAGAGTTTTTACTTTTTTTGGTGTGAGTCTGTGAACCCCAACAATCTCTGGTCAACATTTGTTTCCTCGCCTGTATAGCTATTGTTCCTTGTAAGAAACATGGACGGTTAGGTACGAATGTCCGCTGAAGATTGGCAGCTATGGCCTATGAAACTCCAGCACCATGCCTCTCTTCTTCTCTTTTTTCAAGATTCAAGAATCCATTTCCAACACTTCCTTTTTCCAATCCCCACAAGACCATGGTACGTACGATCACATTTTGCTTTCATAATCACTTATTTTTCTTGAAGCTTCAATATATATCCTTGATCATGTCTATGCATTGATGGGTCTGCGTAATTTTTATGTTTTAGTTAACAAGTTCTGATTTTCTTTGGTTCTTTTTTTTTTGGGTGCAGTCTCTTACACCTTTGATGTTTAGGTCGTTGCTGAGGCTACTAACATCACTAATTGGTGATCCTGCGGCATCAGTCTCAACCTTACTATTCTACAGCGATCTTTTACCTCAGAATATCGTTTTGGAGAGATTGGTTCAGCATGATTTACTACATCAAGAAAATTATCTCTTCCATTTTCTCATAAACTTCTTGAGATGTTTCTGGTAGCTGTTTCGTGAATACCACAAGCTGAGCTTTGACTCAACCTTCTTCTCCATCTCCACATGGATTTTTATCAAAATGAAACATAGTAGGTTCTCAATCTTCTTCTTGTTTTTTCTTTAATTGCTGAATAGTGGATCCGGATTTTTTGGTGCAATTGTAAACTTGGTTATTTGGTGAGTCAATTAATTTCGGACTTAATTTTACAATGAATAATGTTTTGTTTCCTTACTTCCATGTCAATAAGAACTTCTGTTCGAGTTAGTGAATGTTTATAATCTTGGTGTTCTCTATTATGATCCACCAAAAGTCTCTCTCTCTCTCTTTTCCTTGTATGTTTGTAAGGTAGACAGCTGATAATTGAGGAAAGAAATCAAGGACCCCACCAATTATTCGAGTTAGTGCATTTTAAAAGCAGTATTTGTTCTAGGGCCTTACTAATTAATGTAGCAAGACCCAATTTGAAATTTTGAATTACTAAATTGGATCAACATCATCTCCATTAATACGGTAAAAGTTTTATTCTTGTTGTAGATACAACAGCCGACTAGTCTGCGTTTAAAATTGGATAGATCAAAGTCTCTTTAATCAACTATGCTTTTTAAGAGAAGGGGAGGATAAGGGAATACACTTACAAATCAATACCAAAATTGCATGCGGCAGTTAGTGTTGCGGAGTAAATGATAAACTCATTTTCTCTTATATGTGTGTGTTTATCAAATAAAAAAAAAACTATGCTTTTTAAGTTTTTGTTTAAAAAAACTATGATTTTTAAGTTTTGAAATTAGTTAGAACAATGTCATTTTTTTCATTTTTTTTCGTGGGTATCGTGTAAGAATACCTCTTTGAAAAATCCATAAACCCATCATTGTTTTTTGTTTCTATGCTTTTAAACCAAAGCCTACACATCAATTATATTGTCAAGACTCAAGAATAATCGAATTAGGTTATGAAGGTAAAATTGTTCCGATCAATTGGCCTCTGATGGGGATTTGGAATTAACTAAATAAATCATTTATCATTAAAAAATTAAAAAGAAAATTGGTTGAATTATTGATTTTAATGATGGCTCTATAATGATTGTTCTTTATCATTAAAGTAAGATATCAATTAATTTTTAGTGTAAGAAGAGTTTGACTATAAATCTCAAATCTCTTATTTGATGATAAAAACATTTACAAGTTGAATTATCCTAAAGTCTAAATCCCTCACATAAGATAATTAGTTAATTACTTACTTATTTGATAACATAATTTTTGTTTGGGATGGTGCAAAGCTGTGGGCTCACTGTCGAGGGACCCTGTAATTGCCAAGACCAATGTGCTCTCTTTTTAAGACTTAATTTTTGCTAATGTCATCATTTTCCTTTGACCCTTACTATTCGTAGTCAATCTAACGTGGTTTACTTAATTAAGCTCGGAAAAAGAGACAATTAAGAACCAAACTAACATAGGTTGCAACAACAGAAATAAAGGAAGCATTAGGGTTGATGAGATCTTGCACTATGACACATATTTGGGGCTGCTATCTCACATTGGAATACACAAAAAAGCAAGTCTTGATTACATAAAAGAAAAAGTTTGGAAGAAATTACAAGGTTGAGAAGAGAAGTTGCTGTCACAGACGGGTAGAGAAGTCTTGATCAAGGCGGTAATTCAAGTCATTCTAACTTATACAATGATTTGTTTTATGCTTCCACCGGGTCTTTGTCACGAAATTGAGGGGCTTATTTGTAAGTTTTGGTGAGGGCAAAGTGGAAATCGTTGGAAAATACATTGGGTAAATTGGGGTGATATGTGTGACCCAAAGTCAAAAGGTGGAATGGGCTTTAAGGACTTATCACTTTTCAATGAAGCTCTTCTTACAAAACAAACATGGCTGCACAATAAAAACTCTTTGTTCTATAGAGTTTTTAAATCATTGTTTTTTCCAAATTGTTCCATCATGGAAGCTAAAGAAGGTCATAGAAGAGCATTTTGAAAGGGCTGGGTGTCATTGGAAGAGGAGCACAATGGAAAGTTGGGAATGGAGAATCTATTAAGATTCGGGGCGATAACTAGCTACCTACAGTAAACAATCTAGGAGTGCACGACCCTTTGAGGGTAGAATTCCAAGACGCTATTGTAAGTACTCTAATTGATCACCTTTCACATATTTGGGATTTCAATTCATTATCCATTGCCCTTAGCCCCATAGATGCAAAGCTGGTTCAAAAAATCCCTTTTAAGTCATGGGACTTTCAAAGGATGCACTTTATTGGGCCTATGTGCAATCGGGACAATACTCCGTCAAGTCGGGCTATTTTTTTCTCAAGTCCGAGTCACGCTACCTATCATTACCAACCCATAATCCATCCGATCAGCCCAAGCCAACATGGAAACAGATTTGAAAATTATACTTGTTGAGCAAAATAAATTTTTTTTATGGCGAGCAAGCTGTAATGCACTACTAACAAAATCAAATTTGGTGCGGCATTGCGTCATTGATGACCCATCATGCTCTTCTTGCTCAAATCAATGTGAGGATGTATTGCATGCACTATGGCCCTACCTGAGGCTATTACAAATCTGGGATGAAGATCCTCAATGGAGCTTTAGATAAGATTCAAGACACTTAGACTTTGCTCAGTTGCTGTCCACAGTGCTAGAATTGGACTGCAACTTAGAGTTATTCGCGATGATCACTTGGACCATCTAGTTTAGACGCAACAAGGTTAGCTTCTCATCGCCAGGCTTCCTACATGATCAGATAATGTAGTGTACCATTGCAAGACTTCAGGAGTATCAAGTAGCCCAATCACTAGTCCAGCCACAAGTAGACAGGCTGAGAGTCAAGTGGAAAGCTTCTCATGGCGAATTTTACAAAATAAATTTCAATGGGGCAATGTTTACCGAGATAGACAGAGCTGGGATCAGAGTAATCATTCGAGACTACACAGGCTTAGCTATGGCTTCTTTGTCTCAAATTATTCCCCTTCCCTTAACTGTGGTGGAACTCGAAACTCTAGCAGTAGCAAAAGCCTTGGAGTTTGCTTTAGAATTGGGGCTAGATTTTGATATTATTGAGGGAGATTCATAATACTGATAAACTTATCGATGGATGATTCGCTTTCCTTAGCTTTTTTTGGTCTTCTGATTAAAGATGTAAAAACTATTACTAAATGTTGTGTAGATAGCACCTCAGGACTCAAATTAATAACAGTAAATAAGCGAAAATTAAATAACAAGCACACACAAGGAACATAAGAATTTACATGTTTTGGCAAATTACCTACCTCTACAGAGATGACGGAGAAATTTCACTATAAAAAAAAAAAAGGAGATACGATAGTGTACAAGAACACTCTCAAAAAACTCAAATCCCAATTATACCCTAGCACTTTTTCACAGAAACAATAAGAATAGAAGCTGACTACCTCTCTTTTCTCTATTTCTCTTATACGACTACTGCTCACTAGATTAATTGGAATAATCTATGTTGCCCTACAACACAAACCTAATATATATATATATATATATATATATATCATAGGTCAGCAACACTTGGAGTTACATTCGTAGTTGTATTCAGTCATCCTTGACCGACTCACAATAAAGGCTTGTGGGCTTGGCAATCAAGCCACCGACGTCAACAAATCTCCACATTGGCTTGAATTGATCAAGCAACATGAGCAAACTCCTCCATCGCCTCCACCTTAGCCCTTAATGGCTCACAAGATGCAAAAACCAATCAAGTCCAAGCAATGCTTAAACTTGTCTATTGGAACTGACTTTGTCACCATACTGGAGGATTCCCAAGTCTTATTCTTCTGTAATGACCCTATCTCTTCTACATCCCTGTAAGACAATGGATCTCTACTGCTAGTTATGAGAGCAAAGCTAATCATGTCTTCAAAGCCATATCTCTGTGGGGCTTTGTGAACCTGATTCTCTCTACCTTTAGCAATTGAATAAGGCTCTTCTTGTTGCTGCTGTGGATCAATATCAACATCACCCTTATCACTGGGTGAACTATTCTCGTCAAACTCCACCTCAACAGTTAATATCTCATGTGGACTATCATCACATATCTTTGCTTCATTCTGTTTCAACATAAAGGCTTCATCAAATAATCTCTACTAGTCACCATTTTCTCTAAGATTGGATCCCAAAGTTTGTAGACTTTAACATTTTTTTTTAAAACCAAGAAATACGCATTTTCTTGACTTCGAATCCAATTTAGAACGCTCTCTATTCTACACATGCACATAAGCTGGACAACCAAAGATTTGTAGACTCGAATAATCAACTGATCTACCTGACCAAACCTCTTCTGGAATCTTGAAATCTATGGCTGATGATGGAGATCTATTAATAATGAAGCTTGTTGTGTTAACTTCCTCTGCCCAAAACACCTTAGGCAACCCTGCATTCAATCTCATGCATCTGGCTCTTTCTACTAAGGTTTTGTTCATTCTCTCTACAACCCCATTCTGCTGTGGAGTTCCTTTAACTGTGAAGTGACGAGTAATGCCTTCTAATTCACAAAATCTTATGAATTCTTTATCTCTATACTCTTGTCCATTATCTGTTCTAAGGTATTTTATTTTCCTGCCAATCTGATTTTCAACCTGTGCTTTCCACTTTTTAAATATGCCAAACACATTAGACTTATGCTTCATAAAATAAATCCATACCTTTCTAGAGTAATCATCAATGAAACTAACGAAATACTGAGCGCCGCTATGAGAAGAAACTGATATTAGGCCCCAAACATCTGAATGAATGTAGTCAAGAACACCCTTACTTGTATAAGAGTCTGTCTTAAAACTGACTCTATGCTGCTTCCTATACGCACCATACTTGCAGAAGTCTAGCTTGCATGTCTTCACCACATTCAATAAATTTTTTTTGTGCAACTCTAACATACCACGTTCAATAATATGGCCAAGTCGCATATGCCATAATTTTGTGTCGTCGGTGCTGGATTCCATCGAAGTGGTGACTGCAGCTTTTCTTGCAATTGTGTTCCCAATCAATCTGTAAAGTGTGCTTACTTTCTGTCCTTTCATCACCATCAAAGTACCTTTGGTAATCTTCATGATTCCACCTTTTGATGTGTATGAATAGCCTAAATCATCCAATACTCTTGTAGATGCTCATTTTTTAGGAAGTCTAACAGGAAGAAGAAGCCCAACAATGTTGGCAGAAGGGGGTTAGAAAATTAGATAGAAAGCTATTAAGCCCAAGTGGCAGGAATAATGGATCATAGATCCATAAAGTAAAAAAATGGACCTTGAGGAAGCAATTGGGCCTAAAAAGGACCGAAAAGAGAGAAGTAGCAAATCCATGGGCAATATGTGATGTAGAAAAGTGAAAATGGACCACAGCAGGCCCGAAGTAATGCAAGAAAAGAAAGTAAGGGGCAATAAAGAGTCCATAAGCCCCAAGGATGAAGGATAAAATAATTGGGCCAGGGAAGCCCAAGGAGATAGTAAAAGCCCATGGAAAACACAGAATTAGAAAAGGTTAAGGATGCCTAAAAAAAGTAAATGGGTCAAGGATGCCCAAAAGGAAGTAACTGGGATACGGAAGCCCATAAGTAATATAGTAAAAGGCCCAATGAGTTTATTGGGTCATCAGAAAAGAAGAAAGCAGCAAGCCTAAAGAGGCACAGTAGTTATGGGGTCAAATAATATCATGGCAGGAATGGCAGGATGTTGCGGCAGGAAGTAATAGCGAAACCATAGGAATAAAGCAAGAAGAGTGGCTTGAAGGAGGGAGAGCCCACAATCAGGCCAGGCCCAACCTTTAAGGTAGCAAGTCATAAAGAATGAGAAATCAGGAAACAACTCACGCCATAAGAAGTTAAGAACGAACGGCAGAATAGACAGACGGACTTTCAGATCGCGGTAAACACATGAGCAGCAGGCAGATTTTAGACGAATATAGAAGTAAGGCACGCGCAAGACCCAAACGCTACTAGCTTGTACCCAACCAATACCGGAAGTGGTGGGTCATGAGTCAGTGGTAAGAGGGCATGGTTTGGCGGTAGGGAGAGGGGAAAACCTATTTTTGTGCTTCTTGCTTAGGCTCTTTTGGAGGAAGTGTCCTGCTAGAATGACATACCACCCAAAAGAAGTAAGGCTGAGTTAGAACCACTAGGTGTATGCCATAAGGGACAGAGAGAGAGAGAGTGAGCACTCACACCGTGGCAGGTAAGAATGCTACAGCAAGCAAGCAAGTAAGCAAGCAAGCAAGCAAGCAAGCAAGCAAACAAACAAAATAGTCTTCTTCGTTTGGTGATGTGGAGTGGTACGGCTAGCATAGGTAAGTGGTGCTAGTTGGACGAATAACCAATTAGTAATGGTCGACAATGACACCCACACCAGGCAAAGACGGTTAAGGGTTAAAATGGTAAAAATCAGCTACTGCAGGCATTATATAAAGAACCCTTATTGTGCACAAAGAAGGGAGGACGGTAATAGTAACCTCTAGGGAGAGAATCACAACAACTAAGCAAACACCAACAAATAAAAATGAAGGGAAAAGAAAGAAAGAATCGGGAGAATAGGAAGAAAAAAAAAGAAGAGAATAGAATAGCAGGCATGCATCGAATAGATTGATTCTCTCTCTCCATCTCAAACCATGCTCTCTGCTAAAGGCATAAGACTTTTCTGGGCACAAGTCATTTAGGTCTGTTTCCTCAAAGCAGTAAATTTCTTCCCCGGAAAGATTATTCGTATTGAGGAAATGACTTCCTTCTTGACTTACACCCCGTAACATAACTTGACGCGACAAATTGATATTTCTTTTTGATTCAATAAGCTTATTACTACCTCTTCCATATTTATTTTTTGTTGTTGTTTTATAAAACATGCGTTCCTTGTAATGACCCATTGTTTACTTTTGCCCAAATAGTGAATTGATCTCTTTTATTATCTTTATTATATCTGCCTGTCGTAATTATCATATCAGCTTTGTCTACCATGGGCATGTGATCAAAGTCTTGGAAAATGGGGCATAGTTTGTGCACAAGCCGGACCAAGGCGGGTTGCAATTGGACCGGTCCCAACTCCTTGATCCAGACCACTCTGGGCCTAGCATGGCAAGAAGCAGTCTAGCCCAATACTACACAAAAGGCCCACCACAACTCCTAAAGAAATTAAATTCTTTCTAAGATCTGGAACATGTCTGACATTACTAAGAACTCTCATAACTCCATCAGACATCTTGATCTTCACGGTACCAATACCAATAACCGGGCATGTAGCATCATTACCCATTTGGACCATACCGCCGTTGTAAGGCTTATACGTGTCAAACCAATCTTTCTTTAAAATCAAATGATATGAGCATGCTGAATCTAAAACCCAAAATTCCAATAGAACATTGTTACCTGATGAAACTGAAAGTAAATCTGCACCAACTTCACTGTTATCTGATGTTTCTTCAGCAACACTAGCTAATTTTAGGGGCTTCTTTCCATTCTTCTTCTCCTCTAAATGTTCTTTCAACTCTTTACATTGATTCCTATAGTGCCCTTTCTTGTGACAATAAAAGTACTTTACATCTTTCTTTGCACGTAATTTAGACGATGATCTGTTCCCGTTGGAATTCTGTCCTTTTGATCTGCTTCTATCCTATTGCTTGACTCAGACTTTACAATAAGCCCATCAACTTGAGAACCATCACCATCTTACTTCATTTTTATGTGTGACAAGAAAGCACTAGTCACCTCCTCGAGTACTGTAATCTCTTTTCCATACATCAACGTAGTCATTAGATGATCAAAAGAAGTAAGAAGTAAGAAGTGACGCTAATAAGAGTAATGCTTTATCTTTGTTTTCATAATTCACCCCAAAACTTGACAGTTGGGTGTTCAACATATCAAATGTGTTGAGATGCTCCAACAGATCAGGATTCTCTTTTATATACAAACTATATAATTGCTTCTTCACGTACAACTTGTTCGTCAGATTCTTTCTCATATAAAGACTTTCTAGCTTTTTCCAAACCTCCTTTGCGGTCTTTGCTTCTAAGATGCTGTGAGTGACCTCATCACCTAGGTTGAGATGAGTAGCACTAGCTACTTTCTCATCCATCTCTACCCATTCTACATCCTTCATCGTTTCTCGTTTCTTCTCCTTCCCAAGCAAGGCCTTATGAACTCCTTGTTGAATTAGGAGATCCTTCATTTGCCTTTGCCAAAGAGAAAAATTTCCCTTACCACAAAACTTCTCTACATCATACTTTGTGCTTGACATCTTTACTGTATTCAAAAGGATTGAATCCTAACCTCGCTCTAATACCGCTTGTTGTGCAGATAACACCCTAGGAGTCAAATCAATAACAGTAAATAAGCAAAAATTAAATAACAAGCATACACAAAGAACACAAGAATTTACGTGATTCAGCAAACTGCCTACCTCCACGGAGACGACGGAGAAATTTCACTATAAAAAAAAAAAAAGCGAGATACAACAGTGCATAATAATACTCTCAAGAAACCCAAATCCCAATTACACCTTAGCACTCTCTCACAGAAATAATAAGAATAGAAGCTGACTGTCTCTCTTTTCTCTATTTCTCTTATACCGCTACTGCTCACTAGGATAGTTGGAATAATCTATGTTGCCCTAAAAAACAAACCTAATATATATATATATATATATATATATATCATAGGTCGGCAACACTAGGAGTTACATTCCTAGTTGTATTCGGTCATCCTTGATCGACTTACAATAAATGGGCTTGGCAATTCAAGCCATAAACATCAACACAAAATCTTTTCAATGTATTAGTTTTTCTCATGTTCGTAGGGAGGGTAATGTTGTAGCTCACAACTTAGTTAAGCATGCACGTCATGTCACTAGTTATTAGTGTGGATGGAAGATGTCCCATTATACATCTTTGTTGCTTATCAGGTAATTTTGCCCATTTCTTAATAAAATTTGAAGTCTCCTTTCTTAAAAAAAAAAAAAAAAAAAAAAAAAAAACACAGGTTGTTGTAAATCTATATTTATACAATGTGGATCAGATGCTTTTTCACCCTATTGGAAAACATGTACTTAGGATCCGTTTGGATATAATTTATTTTGCTGAAAACTGAAAACAATAAAAAAAATAATAAAAAAGTTAGGTTGTTGCAAATCTATATTTATACAAGAGAGGTGCTACGTCCACAACATTTTTACAACATTTTCACAACAAATCAAAGGTGGTTAGTTGTTATTGGTTTAAATTTGAATTTATTACTGAAATTACTTTTCTACCCCACCATTAACAACCCGTAATAATTTGCCACATAGGATTTGTTGTAAAAATGTTGTGAAAATGTTGTGGACATAGCATTTTCCTTTATACAATGTGGACCGGATGCTTTTTCACCCTATTGGAAAACATGTGCTTAGGATTTATTTAGATACAACTTATTTTGCTGAAAACTGAAAATAATAAAAATAATAATAAAAAAGTTACTGTTCACGCGCGTTGCACTGTTCACATGCCCAAATTCATTGTTCATGGACAATGTACAGTGCAAGAGGCACTCAGCTGAAAAAAAAAAAAAAAAAAAATAGCAGACGCACTACCCAAACAATACCTTAATTAAAAATTCCAATACCATAACGTATTGTTTGTGTTATCATGATGTGATTGTATAATTTTATTCTTCCACCCCCACCACCCCCCCCCTTATTTTTATGAATTATTTTCATTCTTCCCTATGAGAAAAGGATAAGGTTGAGACACTTAGTTGGACAAACGCAGTCAGGTACGATCATTGCCTTTGCTGACATAGAAATTACTCACATTATCTAAACATCATTTTGAATATGTACAGGAATTGTTAATTTGAGTAAAAATAAATTAAGAATTATGCTATAAACTAACCCTTGCTAAGCTGAAAGGACACTACTCAGTTTTTCTAAAGTTTAAACTATATTCTCCCTTTGGACTGTTGTCAGTGAAAAATAATAATAATAAAACTCATGAGAAGAGCTATGAGTAGAATCTTACAATAACTATTTTAGCCTTAAATAATTGGAAGATTTTGGTTTATTTTTTCTCTATCTCTATGTTTATCGAGAACATAAAACGTTTTATTTTGTCTCATATGTTATCTAAAATTGTCACGAAAATCTAAAATAACTACTTTAGTTGATTGGTCCTTTTCTAAGTTGGTCACTGCTCATTCCATGGCCCAACTCCAACCAAGTTTGTTACTTTCCAATTTCATGGACTAGAAACTTGAAACAAATGATGAATACAAAACAATTTGATTTTTTTTTTTTTTTTAAGAATACCAACAATTTGATTAATAAGTCATTTCTTTTCCTTTCTTTTAATTTTTGCCTCAAATAATACACATTAAATTACCGAACAAGAACCATGTAACATGTGCTACATTTATAAAAAAGGAAAGAAGAAAAAGGTAACATGCGTTGCTCATGCTAACAATTAATAATTAAAGGGAAAGAAACATTTTCTTTATTATAATTACTTGTATAATTTGTTGTATAATAAGAGTAAGGTCAATGATAACAATTAATAATTAAAGGGAAACAAACATTTTCTTTATATTTTTTATTATAATTACTTGTATAATTTGTTGTATAATAAGAGTAAGGTTAATGATAGATTTATATAAAAAGGAAATTGCTTTCTATAACAATTTGCAACTTTAATAAACTGTCAAAAAGTACTTTAGTCCCTAATATTAGTAATAAATCTAAGGACATACCAAGTTTCATAACATATTAAAGTGATTGGTGGTAAATGATTAATACTTTTTTGTGAATGTATCATTTTTTATTTGCCACTTACAATTTACTACTTAAATATGATGTGAAATTGGGTATCTTGTTATTACTAATATTTAGCAGCTAAATAAATATAATGTTTTTCTTAGGCAAATACCTGGTTTTAACCGTTATACCAGCCGTTTGTATTATTTTTTTTTTCCTGTACTTACAGTCTGACACAACGGCTCTGAGCCCTAATTTGTCCAAGCCAAAAGCAACACGACAAAACAGGTAAACTATAATGTTTTCAACAACAAAAAAAATGAAAGTTTCAAACGAGCTCATTAATAAGCGCACTTGGACTTGATGGTGATCAACATATGCGGTCCAGCTCAGCAGCAGATTCCATCATTTGCATTGATTCTCCACCGTCCCCCACTTGACTCATGCCCCCAAAAAAAGAGGTCTTCACATCGGGCGGCCCACGACCCACGATCCCAAATATTCCCACCATCTTTCCAAAATACCCCTATTCCGTCCAAACGACGAGGGGCTGTGTATCTCTAAAACTCATTTGTCTTTACCCAAAACCTCAAGGTCATTATCGGTAATCTGTTCTCAGTTGAGATAGTGGGTGAGTGAGTGTGAGTGGGAGAGGCGGAGTTTTTCAAAAAAGCGTTTCGACGCATTTAGAGCTTATCGCTCTCTCTTTTCTCAACTTGTTCACTACGAAGAACATTTCGTTAATGGTGGATCTTACTCACTGAGTCGAATCGTTCACCGAGCCGAAGCGAGTACGAGATCGACAACAATGTTGGACGGACTTCTCGGCCGAGGCTTTGCCTCCAAATGGTTTTTTTTTTTTTCCTATTAACAAAATTTTCACTCACTTTTTTTTTTTTACTCTCTCTATTATATATAAATGTATAAGGATTTTGGATTTGGTTTTGGATTTCAATTTTGTGTTCTTAACTTTTTAAATTTTGATGTGGTTGTAGTAAGTCGTTGATTAAATTGACGAAGACTCGGATCGATGTGATACGGAGGAAGAGAAAGGCGACTGAGAAGTTTTTGAAGAAAGATGTGGCTGATTTGCTTGCGAATGGCCTCGATATCAATGCTTATGGAAGAGTAATTACTCGCTTGTTCTCTTAGCTTTACATTTATGCTCATCTGATTTGATCTCAGAGTCGATTGAGTTTTTCTTTTTTGTTTGCTTGCTGAGAAAGAAGAATTCAAAATTTTGAATTTTGAGTTCATTATCGGAGATAGAGAAAAAAATAAAAATCCTAGATTTCAAATTTTATAGATAACAAAATCAGTTCTTAAAAAAAAAAAAAAAAAAATGAAAGAAGAATCTTTACACTTGGTTGGAAATTAAGTTATGTTTTTCTGTGCTTCAAAGGTTGTATTTCTTTACAAATTTAGTTTGTTTGTGTTGAGTGGCTTGTACTAAAAAAAGTATTATTGTTTATTGCGTGGTGGTGTGAAACAGGCTGATGGACTTCTAGCGGAATTGATGCTTTCATCATGTTATGATTTCGTTGAGCACTCGTGTGATATCGTATTGAAGCATCTTTCCATAATGCAAAAACAGAGGTTTGAATTTGATTTTGAATTTGAATTTGAATTGCTTTATTGTTATGGCTTTAGATGAATTGTTTGCTGCCCTTTAATTTTCATCCAAAGTTTCAAGATAAAACCAATGTTATAAGCTAGCTATACGATAAGGCTATATTTGCACGGTTGAGTGTGACACAACAACCACACATTTGGCGCATCCTGCTCTAAATTTATAGCCTTATTATCTTTAGTGCAACATATTGGCTGGAAAATCCACCTCATATGCCAAGACATGCCATTTTTTCTACCATTAAACTTAATTATTATGTGGTCATCTATGGAGCTCATTTTTTTACCTAAGAAGCACGAACATGCCAAGGACACTCCTACATGCGTGTCAGTGTGTTGTGAGGAAACAATATTTGTTTTATTTATTTATTTTTAAATCCCTTAGTTTTAGATATGTTTCTAAAGATTTTGATAGGTGTTGTTATTTTCAAAACCTAAAAATAAACATAAATATGCCTATATATAAATAAAATACACCTAAAAATATGTATTAATTAATCAATTGTTGTATTCCCACGGTATTGTGTCATAATTTTTCAAGAATTGTTGTGTTGCCTTGTTTTGTCATGTTGTGTCTGTGTCCAAGCTTCTTGCAATCATGCAATGTGGGCTTATCATGTAACTATTGGCCGTCATAGATGACCTCTTATACCATTTAAATTGGATATGTATGTACCATTAGATTGAGGCTTATTGATTTGGAGAAAGCCTAATGTGTGTTATTTTATGAGCTGGTGTGTCTCTTCTTATGATGAGTTTGGCATTGATAGATTTTTTTTGGGTCCTGTTCCACCAGAAGTCCATTTCATGGTACAAGTTCTGCTTTTCCTACCTGAGGGCTTGGTCTTGAAGGGCCAATGAAATGGAGTTAGAGTGACACAGGACAAACCAGGACTTTGCATCAATAAAATTAAAGAACAGAAAAATAAAGGATAGAATGTAGAAATACTAAACCCTAATTCTAATTGATGTAGGGAACCCTACTTATTGACTTACAAAACTAATCCTGACTTTAAATAAAATACTAATAAACCTAAATTAATACTAGGACCCAAAAATAAAATACAATTGACCAATAAAAATTAAAATTAACTCTAAAAAGAAATAAAACTAAAAATTTAAAAATATACATTTTTCTCTTCCTGCATCATAGAGTTTTCTTCATTTGACCTTAGGCAATTATGTTTTGATACTTGTTCTGAACTGCACTGTTTTGACAATACTTTTCTATCAAATTTTATTTGCTTGACATTTCTCTTGCTTCATCTTCTTTGCAGTGAATGCCCTGAGGAATGTAGGGAAGCTGTGTCATCCCTGATGTTTGCTGCTGCAAGATTTTCAGATTTGCCAGAATTACGAGATCTTAGGCAAATATTTCAAGAGAGATATGGGAATTCCCTGGAATTATTTGTGAATCAAGAGGTAATGCTTTGTGAACTTACTCTTAATAGTACAAGTTCATAACTGTTATAGTACTAATCAGTTAAATTTCATTTATAGTTTGAAACACATTTAACTTCAAAGCCAACTACATTGGAGAAGAAAGTTAAGTTAATGCAAGATATAGCACGGGAGTTTTCAATAAAGTGGGATGCTGTGGCTTTTGAAAAGAGGATGTCTAAAACCCCCACATATGTACAGGTATGCCCTTTTTTGTTCTATTGTTCTCCGTTCAATGGTTTTACTGACAAATAGAAATAGTGAGCAGATCTTGGGATTGTTAAGATTTTTGGGACATCTTTCATACACTCAACAAATGTTGTTTTGCCTACTTGTTTTTTTTTTCCCTAAATATAATTCCCAAAATAAGTTTTTTAAATTTTTCTGTGTGTTCATGTTCTTGTTATCCATAAAATATCTTCCACTATCTTGAATTTACCTGCAATTTCTGTGACTGGCTGCAGAACCAACCTAAAACTTATGGGTCTTTCAATGTTGTTGATGAAAAACCCAAATCATCCAGTGGTATGAAGACAGTCTCAAGAGGAGAGAAGGATGATTTTTTATATAAAGAAAGACTTGACCTTAATGGTAGGGAGAATGCTGCCCTTGAAAGAGACTACCCAGGATCATTACTTAAAGGAAAGCCAGAAATTACTTCTAGCTGTGCTGGACTGCAGTCGAAGAGCAATGGTAAAGAACCATTTACAGGTAATAATCATGCTGGTCAACTTGATGATACAAGCTCAGTGAGGAAAGTTGAAGGGAATGAAATAAATAAGGTGAAGCCCTATCACAATAGCGGCATCCCTCCTCCTTATGTTAAGTCCAATGTTAAAACAAAGGCTAGCAGATCTGGGGTGAATTCAGGATCCTCATTGTCTAGTTTGGACAATGATGCCCTTGTAGACCCTTCAATGCACAAGAGAGGCAATGATGGTAATACTTCAGGAAGGATCCAATCAGGTTCTGATTATTCTGACTATGAGAGGCAGGTTGTCAGATCTGCAAGTGTGAGTGATCATGGTCAAGAGAAAGATCTTTATCAGGATAATAGAACTGGTAACCCCTTACCAAAATCAAAATCATCCAGGAGGAGACACTTAAAATCACATTCCCATCACAATGATGCTGGCTACTTTGAAGATGCAGGAGTTGTTACAAGAAAATCAAGAAGCAGGAGAAGGGATGACTCGAGACGTGGCTTGCAAATTTTGTTTGATGATGAGCACTATCAGAATGAGGCAGAGGAAAGGATATTGGATAAATTGCTGATGCAGTATAGCAAGAAACCATCGTCCTATGAACCAGGGAGGATGAGAAGAAATTCTAAACCTCATCATGCACATCACATGGGCAATAATGCAGATGGATTCCCACAGAATAGCAAAGATGGGACTGAGGAGAAGTCAGAGGTTGTTCCTCCTCCGGCCCGGTCAGTTTCTCTTCCTCATGAACATACAGGTCCATCAGAGGCAACCAAAGTTTTTTCCCGCGCTGCTTCTTTTCAGCCAGATAGGTCAAATCCAGCTCGGCATGTGCATCCTAAGTTGCCAAACTATGAAGATCTGGCTGCCAAGTTTGCGGCCATGAGAGGAAGTTAAAAGGGTTGTGCAATCAGTTACGAGTATGATTGCAACTATTCTAAACTTCTTGCATTTGTTTGCCTGAGTGGATCATTGTCTTGGAAGGAAAGTAGCACGGTTTACTCTCATCACAAATGGCTGTGTACACTATGAGCTTGACTTATACTTGCATTGTCTGCGTTTGGTATGGCTCTGCATGTGTCTAGGGCTGGCATTACTATTTTCTTCAATCCATGGAGAATGACATCTAAAGGTTATATTCTAAATTTCAATACAGTTCCCAGACACATTGGTTGTGAGAGTTGTAACAATGCATGTAGCTTTAATTGATAAAGAGTTCCATATATAGAAGTTCAAGAGTGAGAATGCATATTGTATTGTTGTTCTTTGAACAATAAAACAAGGGGTATTAGAGTTCCACTGTCAAAGATGAACACTTTTCGTGGTAATTGACTACAGTTTTAGTTGTTGCTTTTAGTTTTTATTGAATAACTCTTCAAAAGAATATCTATTCATGGTCATTTCAATTTTCTGTGGAGTGTGGAGAGCTGGGGAAAGAGGTTTGAGTATGAGGAAGCGAGAATTTATGCCTCGACATTTTCGGGTAAGTTGTGGTTGTCATTTTTTGCGCAGAGAATGTGATGACGGTAAAGTGCAGTACTATAATAAAGTAAATAAATACAAAATGACATATATGACCTCGAATGTCAGTAAAGTAAAACCCAGAGCTCAGAACAAAAGCCATTTTAACATTCCCCAGGTCCAATGCCCTCTGAAGATTCGCTACCCATTTTCTTTCCTTGTCAAAGGTAAACGATCGTTTCCCGCCAAAAAGCTTCATACCACTCCCATATATAAAACAGTGCACCTTTTACTGCCCCATACTCCACCGCAGAGCGAGAGAGAGAGAGAGAGAGAGAGATGAGGGGTACATCCAAGGTGATTATGGGGGCAACCTTGGTAATGTTAGTGAGCCTTGCCATAGTGGTAGGCCTAATCTTGGTGCTACTAGCTGAGCTCTACTGTTCTCTCTTACTCCGCCGGCGTCAGCACAGAGACACCAACTCTGAAACCGCCACCACCACTACTGCCATTGCCACTGTCCCCACAACCACCAGCACTCCCTCTTCAGAGCCCTCACAGCCCCAAAACCAGTCATCTCCTCCCCCTCTCCGTAGCTTCTATGCCCAAGGGGTTCTCCATGCCCCAAGAAGCCTCCTCTTCCCTGCATTCTCTACCAAAGAAGACAATGCAGAATCAAAGAAGCAGCATTCCAAGCTTCATCATATCATTGATGTACTCCAAACCCAAGAGACCAACACAAGCCCTCGTCAAATTGGACTATTATCTGCTCCTTCTTCCCCACCAACTCCTTCCGTTCATTTAACCACACCAAAGCCAATTCAAGAAGTCCATATTCAAGGCGGTGGTAGTGACACTACTTGTAATGACAAAGCTAGTGGTTTTGGGGAGCATTTTATGTACATTTCTAACCCCATATATGACAATGATGGTAGGCCAAGCAGAGTGGATACTCCATTTGAAACACCAGACACATCGCCTTCACGGCTAGAAATGAGTGGTTCTTCAGGTGACGATGAGGTTGCTCAAAAATCTCCATGTAGTCCCTCAAGCCCAACCACACCTCCATTGACTCCAATGAAGAAGCTTCCAGCTGAGGCCTGCTCTGTCTCCCTTAAAAATGCCAGATCTTTGGGTACTTCAGGCAGTGAGTCTAATAGTAACAATGGCCATTCATCATCATCATCAGGTTCTCCTTGTACCTCTCCTTCATGGTGATGCATTGTCAAAGGCATGACCAGACTAGGGAGCTCTGTTTTTTTTTTTTTTTTTTTTTTTTTTTTAAGCTTTTTTGTTAACCTTGAAATTTGGGTTTGATGTGAATATAGTAATGGAAATGGAAGTTGGTAGCAGAGAAAAAGACGCAGTAGAGGCTAAGAAAGAAACTTTTTCTCTGCATGCGTGGCCACGGCTTGTTCACCCAAGGCAAGCCACGCCAAGGCCAGCTAATTTTCTTTCTCTTTCTTTCCATCAGCACGTACGTTGCAGAATTGCTTTTTTGTTTTCATTTGCTTGTGTGGGTGTTTTTGGAAAGTTGTTTCTGTTCATATCTACTAGCGTAGTTGAAAAGAAACCATTGTTTTTCTTCTGGGAGTATGAGAAACAGAGAATGCATGTGAACTGTGATGAGATGGACTAAAGGGCAAAGAAAGAGGGATGAAAAAGATTAAAAAAAATTACTGAGTGACCTTGGGTGTTGATTTCAATGCGTTGAACCTAAAAACAAACAAAATCTGTCACCCGCGAGGTCTTTTGTCCACTTTTGATAAGGACGAGTCGTGTTGGTTTTGCTGAGCCCTAGGACCATAATCTTTGGAACAAGGCAAGAAGCTTCAGTTTCTGCACTGACTGAATTAATGAAAGTATTAAACTACTCAGTTATAGGAGCATTATGAGTGCCCTCTGATCATGGAGAGCACCACTTAAGTTGAAACACTAGCCCCTTCCTAAATAAGTCATTGTTTGCTCTTATAGTTCTTGTCTTTCATGGAATTTCCCTTAGAGGGAGCACCCTATATATACAAGGTACTAACAGGACAAGGGGGCTCTCAGTTGCATTAATCAATCTGTTGACAGAGCTAGCTTGGCAGCTCCTATTGCGATTGATTCCCAATTCAACTAGTCTTTGTTTGGTAGTGAAAGTTAGTTGTGTTAGCTAGACCCGGCAAAATGAGACTTGACTCGTTAATTGTTTTTTCTTTCGACTTATGAAACGGATCAACCCGACCCCAACCGCTAAAATGGCAGGTTGGATCCATTGTTTACTAAGAAAAATAATAACCTTTTCTTATCGTTTTGGTTTTGTTTGTTTCATACTTTTTCCCCCTAAAATCTCTTTCAGATTCCTACTTTCTCATTTTTCTTCTTTTAACTATTCTCAATCTCTCTTTTTCGAGTCCAATGAAAATTGATTTCCATCTGCTAGCATTGTGATTCATTTTTGCCTATTGGGTCTTAAACTCGCTTAGTAGTTACCTTGACAATAAATTTCTTTTTCCATTCAAAACACCCATAATTTGTGAGTTTGTTTAACTTTGTTAACAGAATGAAAGAAAATTTATGTAAAAGAAACTATAGAAAGAGATTTTAATTCTCATTTAATTTTTTTAAATATTTATTTTGATTTTCTTTAGTTCTCTATATTACATAAAATCACAAAATTATTATTTAAATTCACTATTTATAAAAAAAAAAATTAAATATGACAATTTCTTATTTATAATTTGTCTTATATCACAAAACACTACCCTATGCAGTTCATGAGTGATACTAACATGATTATTTCTTTCTTAGTAAAGTTTTCAATGCTAGGTGATCGATACACTGGTAACTATATTTCATATTTTGTTCACATACGGTTTGTCTGTCATTTTCTTATGAAATTTTTAGATGAGTGAACTGTGGATTGTAAACTTAAGAATTTAGGTATTATTTTACTGTTACATTTAAAAAGTGTTTTATTTTGGGTGCTAAACTAGAGGGTTTGTTTATTATATTTTGAAAGAAAGACAAAAAGAATATGCCCATGTTTCTTTTTTATCTAGTTAATATTTTTATATAAAAAAAAGTAGGTCATACTAGGTTTTGCAACTTATTTTAGGATGAGTTTGTTTCAGCTTTTTGAAACTGAGCTTTTTGAAAAAGTGGAGTTTTCAAAAAGTGCAGTAAGAAAAAGTGGGTTTTGATTTCATTATTGGGTTATTGTAAACTTGTGTAGAAATGGGTCAGATCAAAATTTTTTTTTTTTTGGGTTCTGATCTAATTATTGAGTTCTTGTAAAATTGGGTTTCTAAGAAAAAATAGTGGGCAAAGCAGAGAGATGAGGGCCAGAGCAGAGAGATGAGAGGGCTCTTCTGTGAGGAATGCATGAGAAAAAGAAGGGCAAAGAGAAAGGGTAAAGTAAGGCAATTTCGTAAAATCACTTCTGCTCCAACGGATACTTGCTAACGCACACTCCGCTTTTTTCAAAATGGTCCGAAATCACCCATAAATTTTATGCGCGTTTACTTCAGAGCTGAGAAACGCGCATTTTCATTAAAACCAGCTTTTTCAAGTTGCCAAACACGTAAATAGTGTACACATTCCACAAAAGCGCATAAAGGGCTTTGAAAAGCGGAAACAAACACACACTTAATTTGACTCATTTCTGACTTCAACCTAGTTTAACTTGTACCAATCGAGTCGAACTTGAACTTGCCGAAATTGAACTGTTTGTCAGATCTAGTGCCTTCAGCATTAATTAGACCTTGTTATAAACCTTGGGCTATCTTTAGGTATTTAAGAACATGGCATGAATTGATTAGAAATTTTCTAAAGTTTTTAAAATAGTTTTATTATATAGAGTTCATAAAATTCCAATGATTACAAAAGTTGTATAATTCACTTCAGTGCTTGCTCTTCTTTACTATTCTCCTCCTTCTTAGTTGTCAAATTATATATATAAAAAATATTAAATCATCATCACGTGAGTTGATTAGACTGTTCCATTTAAATTTTAATAGCATGTAACCAAATATTGATAAGCACTTAAAAAAACATATTGATTAGTACTATTTTGGTATATATTTTATATTTTAATCAAAATCTTAGTCACAAATTAAATCATGAATGATTAGTTTCGGATTTAAAAATATTCAATTTGTAAATATTATTTTTTTTGAAAGTGCTATACGGAGTTCATATATATATATTAGGTGTAAATGCACTTTTAGTCTCTACATTTTGGTTTTTTTTTTTTTCCTTTGGTCCCTACATTTTATTTTTACCACTTTTAATCCATAAACCAATTAACACATAACATTTAAGTCCTTACCGTCACCCAACTAACAGAAAATGCTGATGTGGCTGACAGCACAGTAAAATAATAATTAAAAAAAAATCTATTTTGGCATTAAAAAATTACCACGTCAGCATCTAAATTAATTTTAATTAAATAAAAAAATTAAAAACAAAATTAAAAACAAAAAATTACATGAATTTGAGAACTAAGAAGATTAAGAACTTGTTCTTCTTAAATCAAGAAATAAACCCAGAAAACCCAGAATCAAAGAACATGAACATCAAACCTACAGGAAAAAAAAATGAACATCACCAAATCAAAGAGCATGAACAATAGCAAACACAGGAAAACCCACACGAAACCACACTCAAACCAACAACAACAAACCCACACCGCTCAGCTCTGCATCCTCTTTTTCCTCACGCCCTCTGAGGTCTCCACCTTCGCTTGCACATCGAAATGCTTTGTTTCATTGTGCCGAAACGATGCCAAGCTCTGGTTCACCATGTGCCATAGAAGGTGGGGCTCCAAGACCCAGATTCGAAAATGGAGCAACGGCAAGATCGCCTTCAGGCTTCTTTACAAAACGCTTAACTGGTGGGAAAATCTCATCGGTTTTTGGCGCTGAAGGGGTCCTGGAGATATCGGAATCTCATCGCCACCGTTGGTTTTTTTCGAGTGGGGCCTATCGTTTCTATTTGGTTCGAGAATTTTCCCTTCGAAAAACGGCACCTACAGTGTTTTGAAGTCATCGTTTTTGTGGATGACACTGTTGCAGGAAGGTCAGACCGTGAATTTCCTTGACCCAAATTGTTGGGCCGAGGTGTTGGATTGTGTTTGGGAATTGGATTTCTCAGATAACGATTTGGTTCCGGTGAATTTGAGCTTTATAAGGAAGACCCATTTCATTGTTGAGGAAAAAATTTAATTTTTTGTTTTTAATTTTTTTATTTAATTAAAATTAATTTAGATCCTGATGTGGAAATTTTTCAATGCCAAACTAAAATTTTTAATTATTATTTTACTGTGCCATGCGTTAATTGAATGACGGTAAGGACTTAATTATTATTTTTCTGTTAGTTGAGTGATGGTAAGGACTTAAATGTTATGCGTTAATTGGTTAAGGGACTAAAAGTGGTAAAAATAAAATGTAGGGACCAAAATAAAAAAAAAAACCAAAGTGTAGAGATTAAAAGTGCATTTACGCTTATATATTATTTAAAATATATAATATTTATTCTTGCTGACCGTGCATCTCAAACCCTTTCTTTACTAAACCGACCTCGTACGCGGAGAGTTATCATTTAGCCTAACGAGTGTGGTGATAAATTCTATATGGAGTTAGTTTAGGAAATCTAGAATATGGACGTATCTAGTAATGGGATAAAAGATCACACTCTTTCAGCAGCCAGGGCCGGCTGAATGGTGGAGCAAAAGATGCGGTCGCCTAAGGCCCCAAGTAAAAAAAAGGCCCCCAAATTTTAACCAATAGAGTTATTTATAATAAATAAATAAAATAATTTTTTTTTACCAAAATGAAAAACAAATAAAAAATAGAGAAAAATGCAACATCCACAATATTTTCACAACACTTTTACAACTAATGCTAAGTTACAGGTTGTTATAGTCTTTTATTGATAGCAAAAAAATATAATTATAATGATATTTTCAAATAGAAAACAAAAAGCTACTTAAAACCTACGATTTGTTGTAAAAAATATTGTGAATGTTGCACTTTTAAAAAAAAATAAGAATAATAATATGAGTTTAGTTAGCAAACTTTTACTAGTTCTCATCTAAATCTACTACTAACATCACTTTTTTACTTACTACTATCAATCTACCACATGAACAAATACGAAAATTTTGTCAAATTTTTTTTGCCTATAAAATTTCTAAAAAAAGAAAAAAAATTTTACGTAGTTCATGTTAATTTAATTAGTAGTAATTTTGCACCTAAAACAAGATCATCAATTTTCGCCTTAGGCCCCCAACTGCATCAAGCCGCCCCTGTCAGCAGCCAAACGCGCTTCCCACGTCCACGTTTTTTTTTTAGTAGCGCCTGGTGCACTGTTCATGTCCCATGAACAGTGCACCAAGGCAAATGAATAGTAAAAAAAGAGTGAACAGTAATTTTATTATTGTTATTTTTATTATTTTCAGTTTTCAACAAAATAAGTAATATCCAAATAGAAATAGTAGTACTTAACACAATGCCGCAATTCGACCGTTGGAATTTGGATCACGAGGCCATTCATTTATTACGAAAAAGAAAAGGGTTTGTGAAGCCAATGGGCTCATCAAGTTCAAATTGTTGTTGGGTTTGTCTGTATTTCGGCCTTTGACATTATATAGCAAATAAGACAAGGAAAAAAAACGAAGTTAAATTTTGGGGATTTTTGTTTGTTAGGATTCATTTTTGTTCCCAGATCAGTTAATTGTAGCCACAATCTGACTTTTTTTTTTTTTTTTTTGAAAAGAGATGGTACTTTGCACATCTCTTTTTTTCCTTCTTGGATTCTCTTTTCGGAGGAAGGAGATAACTTGGGACCATCCCTCTTTATTTCAGCCCAAAAAACAAAAACAAAAACAAAAAAAATCCTTATTTAGCAAAAATAACAAATGTCACCTTTGTAATTTACAGTGAGTGTCAATTTGGTCATGGAATTTTTTATTTGAACAATTAACCCTCACATGAGGTTTGTGACAAATCAAACGTTTTGCTTCCTATAAAAAAAAAACGTTTTGCTAGTATGTTTGGCTAAACATTAATAAATTTAATCATATAATTTTTGTCACATTATCAATAACTAGCTTGTAACTTCATGTATATGCATGAATATACTTAAAAGATACACATTAAAATATTTAGTATAATTCTTATATATATATATATATATATATAATTTAAATACTATTGATATATTCTCATTCTTATATTTTTGTTAACTCTTTAAAAAATCTTGTAAGAATATTATTAGGTAGAAAATGTAAATTGTCCATATTTTAATTTTTTTTATTAATTTTGAATTTTTATATAGAGGTAACGTTTAGAGAAAATTCAATTAGATTCTACAATTGAAATCCAATTTTGTGCTACATGTTCTAAATAATTTATTTTTAGAGAGTTTTACTTCTTAATTTTGGAGCAAAAAATGAGACCACATCATAGATATTCATCCAAGTGAATTATTGAATATAAAAACCAAAGAGTCTAAGATTAATGAACCGTAAAATAAATTTAAATAATTTAAAATGTAATTATTACCATGTACGCATTAGCTAGTTAAATTTGTTAGACTTAAATTAACAAGAAATAATAACAGAATGCTTGATTTGTTACCAATCTAATGTATAGAAGTTAATTTCTTAAAACAAAAGTCCACAAATTGACACCCAACAAAAAAAAAGAAAAAATAGAGAAGGCTGTTGTGTTATCATATCATTTTGACCAAAATGAAGTGCTATTATCTGCGGGATGAATACGTTGGCAGGAGGAACAAAATAATCTAAACTTAGCAGTTAGCACGGCACCTCATACGATTAAAATGAAAATGACTTGGATGGCAATGAGATATCGGCCAATTAGAGAAAGGCACCGACCAAAAAGCTAAAATCATGGCAGGTAGGATTTGTAATGGTTAGAGTGCTTGAGTTTAATGTCCCTCCCAAGCTGATTTGTTTGCAATGCCTGTTGTAGGCCATATTGCATATAATTCAGCAATCAAGTTTAGTTCTTTTGCTATGACACTTCTTACTGCTGTATTTATTGACTTTTGAGTTCCATAATCACTCTTGCACGTACAGGAACATGTAAAATGTCTGTAAGTGTCACAAGCTTTTCTAATGAGATCTTAAAATGTACATAGAACAAATATTCTTACAACATGTTTGTGCAGCTTCAGTACCAGTTCACCTTTGATCAGCCACGATGAATTTCCATCAGATCCAGCCATCCAGGGATGTCCTTAACAATGATCGAGGAAAACCTGATATCATATGGGAGGCAAAACAACAGAAATGAAAACTTCTTCCAGTCAGTGAAAAATGTTTGGGTTCTCAAGCTATATTTAAGCACTAATTACATAACCAAAAGGTAATGTAGCTAGATCACCAAGGTTTACTGCATATTTTCAATCAATAGCGAAAAAATGGAGACTCCCCAGAGAGTGATAAAATCATGCTATAGAAATAAAACATACTATAAGTTCATAACATTGCAAGTAGTACATACAGTTGAATAGCAAGTATGGGTATCATCCAGAGCAGCAAAACAGTCTTCTTCCACTTTCTTGCGATCTACTATGTAATTTCATTCCAGTTGGACGTGAAGGGCTAGCTTTTGCCAATCTCTTTGCTGCAAAAGAGCTTCTCTATAAGCATGGAAAAGAATTTCTGGGTAAAAGAGAGAATTGGACTCAACAGTTGGTTGATGTCATCATACATGGTTAATTGGCAGGGCAATATCAAAGAAACACTGTTGCCGGATGATGAAGCAACTAGTGGACCTAGACTATCCATTTAAGAACTTTGTTCAGAAGTTATAAGATGTTTGCCCCTTTCTTTGTTTTAGGATTTTATTTCTTATTTGATTTTCCTCCTTTCTGATCAATTATGGGCATGTCAAAACTTTGAAGCCTTGATGAACCCTCATATACTAGGTGCACTTTTGCGGTGAAATGAAGAGACATATCATTGCTTTTGATCCAAAAAAAATCAACAGATAAGGTAGCTAGAGTTACCTATTTCATAGAAGAGCTCGTTCACATTCTGTGCAGTTTTTGCAGACGTTTCAAGAAAAACCAAACCATTTTCTTTAGCATATTGCTCACCATCCTGCAATCATTTTTGAAGGATCGAAAATTTGTCTTTAGTAATTACATAGTACAATGGACTCACTTGCAACAAGGATCAAATTAGCAACAAACAAGTTGCATAATTTGACATAATCTCTCCTAATCAAAGTCACAAATATGGAATGCACCCATACAAAAGCTATAGTGCCTTTTTGTGTTTGCTTTTGTTCATTTTTTATCTCAGTTTTTCCTATTTCTTTGGTACTTTTTTTTGGGGGTGGGGGGGGTGGGTTTCCTAACAATCACCTCTCCTAGACCCCAGAAGATTGGAAGTTTGTACACTGGGTAAATTTTTATTTTTATATTTTTAAAACAGTTTGATGCTTACACAGTACAATACAAGTCTTTGATAATTTTTTTCCAAACACAATAAAACATAAACATAAACTTTTAAAGTGAAGTGCATTTCAGCAAAGTAGGAAGAGGCCAAAGTAGGATCCTATGCAAACCAAGGTACACCTTGGCATTCTCAAGGTCTAGGGCAAAGCTTAGGTTGAGAGTCCTCTCCTCAAATGTCTAGAGGCACACAACATGAAAATAACAAATGAGAATATTGAACTATAACTACCTCGAGTCCCACTTTTCTCTTCTCTTCCAAATCAGCCTTGTTAGCCGCCAAGAACATTATCAAATTTGGATTTCCTGATATAGTAAAAAAAAGACATCAAATTATATGTTGAACTAATACCATTCACTTCCACAATAAGTTAATGTGTAACTGTTTTCATAACATCATGTTGAAGGGGTAACTCTGGCCAATATATAAAATTGAGCTTGATTTCCACATGATTATGGATATGGTTTCAATAAAATATTTTTAAATTAATCAGTCTAAAGGGTGGTCAAAATTATCAGAACTTTGAGATGGCCAGTGGGTTTTGAACCCACGAATTATTGCATTCTAATTGGACAAGGAGGTGCCATTTGAATTACAAATGATTGACAATAGTAGCAACGTAATATGATGAAAAAAATTTCTCTTCAAGGAGATACCCCTAAAGTGATCTCGCATGCTTTGGAAATGGCAAAAAAATACACATGATGTGAACTAATTGTAAGAGTAATGGATGACTAATGCTCTGCAAGAGAAGAAAGAAAGGAAGGTATAAAAAACTGTAACATCAGACTTGGAGGAAGGCATGTCCCAAGCAATGTATTGGACAAATTGCACTAGTGATTCCATGTATGTGGGAATACACGGAACCCATGTTGGTGCCACAAAGGCCTCACATAATGGATGGTGTAGATCTATGCATCTCAAGACATGTAAGGACTCATATTGCACTTGCAGGTGATATGATCCTGACTCGAAAGTACCACAGCTTGTGAATTTCATTGAGGGAAGAGGACAGACAGAGAAGATGTAATGGAAAACCAAGATTTAGAGAAAAATAAAGTTTAGCCTCAGCTTATATGAGATTGACCAGGGAAAGATTGCCACTTTTTGGGGGGGGTGTGGGGGATTGCCTATGCCCCCATTCTTGAAATTTTAAATCCTCCATGTTCCCCATAAAAGGAAAAGATAAATTCCTAGATCCATCCCAGCCCTTTGACTGATTTTGAAGTCAAGTAAAAAAATCACCAATTTCTGTCAATTACCTTGTCTTTGCAATTCTTGAACCCACTTTTTGGCTCGTTCAAATGATTCCTGAAGGCAAAGCACCAGTCATTTAATTAGTCAGATGGATTCCCACTTTATATGTATATATCACTCTTACTATAGACAATAAATTCTCACTGTCACCTGTAATACTAACAAATTCTTCACGAAGCATTAGCAAATCATTGATAGGTATAAAAATCATGATCAACTTGGATTAGCATTTGGAACAGGGATACTCAAAGATATGTCATACTCATCATCTGATACCTAAATAGATTGAGTTATCTACCAATTTTGAGACATATTTAGACACATTATAATCAGAGATGAACATATTGTCCAGTGTTATTATGGTCAGAATGTTTAACTTTTTATCTTTCTGTTGGACAACATTACAATATATGCCCATGCATTTGCCATCACTGGGGAAAAAGAAACAATGTAGGAAATGTCAAAAACATAGGGTGAATTACCTCTACAATATCAATGAAACATACAAAACATAAAGACTAAGAATTAAGCTTATTGGCATCTTAAGGGTAATATAAATGTTTGAAAACCTGCTTATATTTAGATTAAACAACCATACATAATAAGAATTCAAGATGAAAATGAACATGTGAAAAGTTAGAATAAAGCTAGTTCTAGATAAAGGTGAACATGTGAGAATCGAACAATTGAAATATTGGAATCTTGGAAAAAAGCTACCATGCTTGTAATGTCATAAACCACAACTGCTGCAGCTGCACCACGATAGTACATAGGAGCCAAACTATGGTATCGCTCCTGTCCTGCTGTGTCCCATATATCGAATTTTATAGTGGCTTCATTTAGTGACAAGACCTGAGTGAAGAAGGCTGCTCCAATGGTTGATTCCTGCATATTACACTTACGTTAGAGGCTACACAACATCATGATTTTGAGGAAAGAAAAATAGAGTGAATAAAAATAGCGAGAAAATGAAAGTGAACCTGGTAATCAAAAAATTGGCCTTTGACAAATCTCAATACCAAACTGGTTTTTCCGGTTCCCATGTCCCCAAGAAGTACCTAGGAAAAGCTTAATGATGTCAAAACCAACAAACTTCTCCCTCTTGCAAATCATTCGTGTAAAAGTATATAACAATGCACAACTATAAAAATTTCAAATTCAGTTATTTACGAAAAAAATTAACTAAAACTTAATCCAGAAACTTTCTTGCATTTTCAGTAGATTAGCTGGGATCATACCTGACATGCCACAATAAGGTATTATAAACCAACTCAACTTTATATGGTAACACACTCTAAAAATTAGATATTCTTGGCTACAAACCTCATCAAGTTAATGTGATCTACAGGACTATTACAGAGCAAAAAGAATTCCTCACAAAACGGATATCACTTCGCCGGAATGTGTTTTTAAAGTAATCTATGATCAAAAAATTATACAATTCCCTCCAGGCTTCATACAGCGGCATATAATAATTGAAGCACATGAAATTAGAAAAATCATGATTTGGGAACTATTAATGATTAATCAGCATCTAAATATCTAGTCCTGGTTGTGCAAAATGAAATCTCGGTGGTGCTCAAAGCAACAAATATTAAATACTATTTGTCAAAGTTGTTAAACTGTCTCAAATAATAACACAGGCGTCTCTGGTTTGACCCACAAACTCAATGATTCTCAAACTAGCTTTAGCAAATCAATCTTATCCATGTAAGATTGAATTAACCCTTTTCATAACATGAACTAATTTTATAAGAAAAATAATAAGGAAGACATACCCACCAGCTTGGCTTGTATGTTCTTGTTGCCTGTTGTCCTTGCCATATTTCTCAATCCAAATGGATAATGGTTCTCGAAAATTCTGAGGGACAAAACAAAGAGACAGAAATAGAAAAGAGAGTTTGTGGCAGAGATGATTATCAAGTTAGAAAGTGAAATCCAGCGAAAAGCAATGATGAGCTATGAGGAAGCTGTAAACCACGAGGAAAAGGAGATGGACATTGATATTGGCAGAGCAGTTTTTGTGGCTTCCACAGTAGATTAGATCAATTTACATACTATTTGTAAGTGACAAATCTGGAAGAAGTCAATTTAGTACTAGCTATATGGTTTCGGAGTAGGACTGGTAGTTTGTTCGTTGACTGGTAAGTTAGTTGCCCTTTTTGTCGGTCTCTTCTTCAAGAGGCGAAGTTCTCCACTCCAACAATGGGCTAAAGCCAGAACATGCGGCCCATCTTTTTCGGCTTTGTTTATGCTTTTTCTTTTCTTTTATTTCTTCTTTGTTTTTAACAAAGTTTTTTTTTTTTTTTTTTTTTTTTGAGAAGGGAAATTCATAGTTTAAATTCTACTTGCAATGTAAGACTCATTTTGAAGATTGAACAAATACGATATAATATTGAACATATTTGCAAAAAATGTACAATGCAATGCAAACTCATAGTTACCTTTTGGAAAATTCTCCTTTAACTTGTTATGTAACAAAATTACTGTGATTTATTTTAATCATAATGACAAATCTGTGATTGCACGCTAGACATATTAAAAATGCACTTATGGAGATTTGCTACTAATATACTCCCAACAAAGTTGAACTTACTCAGGTTTGTTCCAAATATTGATGTAAATTGCCCATTGCCTAATTATGAACCTGAATCTTCTCTTCATTTGTTTACTCGTTGCCAAGTAGCTCAAATTTTGTGGTTTGGGTGTGACTAGGGTCTAAGAATGTTGAACATTCAATTCTTAGACCCATATCAGTTTGTTAATTTTCTTGTCAACCCCCCAAAAGACCTGATGGTAGAGAAAATCCAATAGGAGAAGTTCGCCCCTTATGCAGCCTTGATAGTAGAATTTGTAGGGCAGTTGAGGAATAGAGCAGTGCTTGAGGGGATCCAACCAAAGAAGAACAATTGGAAAGAGGTGTTCAAAGAAAAATTCAAGATCATTGGAAGGTTGTGTCTAACAATCCAATAGATCACATGAACACCTCCCCCTACAACCACTATCCATTGGGTGAAGTCTGAGAATGACGCAATTAAGATTAAAGCCATGGTCCCACACGATGCGCGGATAATGCTTTAAGCTGTTATGTGAAAAACTTATATAGAATATCCAAAATATTTTAAAGTAATAACACGAAGTAATGTTGCAATAACATGAAGAGATTTTTGTTAAATTAATGATGTAATACTAAATTAAGGGGATGAAGAATTTAAACTATAGAGACAAAGTTACATAAATTAGAAATTAGTTATTATGTGGTGTAATATCTTCTCAAAAAAAAAAAAAAGTGGTGTAATAAGTTGATTGTTTGTTTAATCATTTATTTTTTTGCTGAAATTTTTAATCATAATTTTTGTTTTTACATGGGCCTGGAGTTAGCATAAAAAATTTGTAATTTCATGTAAATGTTTTTTTTTTTGAGAAAAATTTATATGTTTAGATGGCTTATGTAAATATCATCTAAAATTTATAATGTCACATTTGTGTTATTGAAGTATGATAGTGATAAGTTAAACAGTCAATGAAAATAGTGATATCCTATTAATAGAATTTTATTATAATCCAAATATGTAAAGAAGTTGAGGTGTAAAGCTAAATAAAAAATTACTCTTACAAAGCGCCACATGACAGAATTGCATGGTCTCTCACGTGATGTTTTTTCTTTCTTATATATATATATATATTTTAAAAATCATATAAAATTCTTATATATATATATATATATAATTAGTGCATACTTATAGATAATTAATGTGTATTCACTTCATTGACACATTCAATGAATTAAAAGTTTTACATAAATGTAAACTTTGATGAGGTGGAAGCCTAAATGAGAGAAGTTCAACGAATGTGTTACTTGGCAGAACCTTATGCTCTCCTACATGAGGTCTTTGCTTTTACATATATTGATGATTGTAATGCAGCAATGGGTTCAAGAGATTCAGCTGTTGCCTTGATAGCTAGGGATTGAAGAGGGAATTTAGTGTTTTCTTTTTATGTTAAAGTGAACACCAACATCCCTGTCCAAGCAAAGGCAAAAGCGTTACGATGGGCAGTACCATCGCTGTGAAATACAATCTTGTTAGAAACTAAGGCCTTAACGCACTTTGTTTCTTCATTTTCTTTTAGTTGAGTTCCTAAGAAGGCCAACAATGTTGCTCATGAACTTGGATGATGGTCTCTTTGTAATAGAGTATTTGGATTTTTTGAGTTCTAACTTTGCTCCTCCTGTAGTTGTGAATATTTTATATGATGGTGCTCTCTCTGTTTCTTAGTTTGTTCTTTCATGAAAACTCACTTAGTGTATAAAACACTTGTGAATGTTTAGACCCCCAATTATAAATTCTCCAAAACAAGCTTATATTTAAATAATATATGTGTGGAATATGAAATATAAACAATATCCAAAATAGCAAACTACTCTAAGCCATTCAATAATTGCAACCAGCAGAAATTAAAAGCTAAGAGTAAGGGAAAGAGAGATGCAAATACAAGCAAGTGTTATCAAAGAGGAAACTGAAGAATTCAGTGAAAAACCTTTCCACTGCCCTCCAAGCGGTAAATAATCCACTAGAAAATCAATTGGGATACACGAATAATAATAGACCCTCCAAGCATAATCTACCTAGTGCACCTAAGCCCTCCATGCTTCTTGCTCCAACAAGGTTATGCCGAACCATGTCTTCTCTAGCTTGCCGGATCCCGCAATTAGCCCATTGCATCAACCAATATGAATTAGTTCTCTCTTGAACTACTTCCCAAACACCAAGAACCCTCTCACTGCTCTGAATTTGGTGAGGTAAAGATTTGGCTTATGATCCTCTCATGAGTATCACAATGGAGATGATGAGAGTAGAGGAATTTGGAGAATCAAGTGTATAAGATTGTGGATGAATCAATTTTATTTTCCTCTAGGGTTTCTCTCTTAAAATTCTCTCTAGAAGCTCTTTAAATTTCATGGGTATAAGGGTATTTATAGTAGGGCATGAAATGGAATGTGAAAAGTCACTTTTCTCAAAACAAGGTGTATTGGCGAGTCACTCGCGACTGGGTTTCTCTCTCAAAATTCTCTCTAGAAGCTCTCTATATTTCATGAGTATAAGGATATTTTTAGCAGGGTATGAGATGGAATGTGAAAAGTCACTTTTCAGCAAAACATGGTGTACTAACGAGTCACTTGCGACTGGGATGAGTCGTGAGCTTCAGTCTCTAGTTACTGAACTAGGTCAAAATGTACTTTTTGTCATGTAGTGATCTAGCTGTCCTGACTCTTCATCTTCCTGCATACTTCACACGTGTGCTCTATTTTGATGAGTCACCTCTCGCGAGTAAGTTGCGAGTCACCTTCTTGTTGCACACTCTTAATCAAATCTTCACACTCTTTTTTAAACAACCCTTACATTATTTCTACCTAAATATAGGGTTTTTAAATGCTGAATTACAAGCAAATTTGACACGGAATAAAGTTAATACATAGTTGAATAAATTCAACTTTACATTTCAATAAAAGTCTTTGTTAAGCAAAAATAAATAAATGAAAAAGTGATTGCACACTAGACCTAGTGACGAAGACTCTTGCTAGCCAAACTCTAAGCACCTGAAATAGGCAAGACAACTAAGATGGTGTTGGTGTTTCACCAATCTAGATAGTTTGATGTTTATGTCAATAGTACTCTTTTTAGAAGAATAAGAGGAGTATTATGCAGAAAATATTTTTGAATACCTTACTCCATTGGAGATGACGAGGATTTATAGGTCTTTGGATTTCGAGATTCATTCCTCCACTTGGCCATTACCTTGACTGTGGTTGAGGAGGGTGTGCCTTCGTGGGCGAAATCTAGGGGAGCATTTTAAGTGATGCTATAGGTTTTCGATCTTGGGGGCCTGGGGCTATTACCCTAGTAAATATATGCCACGTGCTTCGTGGATCGTAAATCCCCATTCATAGGTCGTCCTTACCTATACTATATATGTGTTTGGATCCAGCGTTTTCTCATTTACGTTTCCCGTTTCTGCGTTTTGTCTCTTTTTTTTTTTTTTTTCAACGTGCATGAACAGTAACCGGCACTGTTCATGCACGTTTTTTACTGTAGCGGTACTGTGCAGGGGACAAAAATCACTGTTTAACACTGTTCACGCACTGTGTGGCACTGTTCACGCACTGTTCATGTACTTTTTTAGCAATTTTTTATAAAAAATGGGTCCCGCAATACTATTCACACATTAAAAAAATTATTTTGCTACAGTGATTTCAGTTTCAGTTTTCAGTTCAGCAAAAATAAGCTCTATCCAAACGGACCCTATATCTAACCGACGGGCTCAGGCCTTGGGTCACTTGCCTTTGCTAACTTACATGTCTTAGCCAATGAACAGGGCCAAATCAATCATCTACCTTGTTTGTTCACTCCTAATTGGCTAACCAGAACCATATATGATCTCTTTCGTATCAAATCACATGACTTATTATTGTATTAAAAACATATGTGGATGATTGTTAAAAAAATGTCTTTTTTTATGGAGTAACTTAAAAAAGTTCCTCCAAATTTTATATTTTATTTTTTCTTGCTAAACGGATAAAAACTTTTATAAACCAAAACCTTATGATAAATCCTTATGCCCTCAGAGCATATTCATACCTATTTGGAAAATTATTAGATACTAGACATTTAACAATAGTGATGATCTTATCAAAAAAACAAAAAATAGTGATGATGAGGTGGTCATATAGGCTTTCGCACTAATGTTATGAATGTGTCACTTGGCACTAAAATTAAGAAATTAAAATAGACATTTGATGTAAAATTATACTACAATTAAAAGCTAATTTAGAATGTAATGGGCCTTAAAAGTTATTTGCAATGCCCATTTGGCCAATTCATGTATCACAAGCTTGCATTTAAATTGGCTTTGAGTAACTATTCTAGTGATTATCCATTAATTTTTTTTTGTGAAATTGGAAAATATTGATGAATAACTTGTTCTCTACATGTGCAACCATTTTTTCTTGATAATTCTATAGTGGGGGAAGGGAGATTTGAACCTTGGTTGTTTTGTTCGAAACTATCAAGAGATGCTAATCAGTTGAGCTATGAGACTTTTGGTATTTGAATGTACAACTTGATGCTATAAAAAAAGGAGATCATAGATATAATTTTTTGGCTACGTGATAGTTTTAATTTTTGGTATATGCGCCATGATGATTGTTCTTACTATCAAACTAAAATGTCAGTTGATTTTTGGTTTAAACAGAATTTAGACTCAGTCCCTTTATTCGACAACAAAATTTTTTACCAATTGAGTTAATTATAACTCACATATAAGAAGATCATATAAGAATTATCTCATTTATAATTTGTAAAGTTAATGCATGATGGAGGTTATATATAAGAAGATCATATAAGAATTATCTCATTTATAATTTGTAAAGTTAATGCAAGATGGAGGTTGTATATTAGCTTTATATTATTCAAAATTATGAAAGTAGTATAAAGACTTGTAACTGTTTTCTTTTTTTCAAAATAAAAGATATCAATATTACATTTTCTAGTTGCTAACATGCACAATGCGCAAGATTTATTTATATTATATTTTTTAAGTTAATACATATATTCTTATTATAATTACAACCATCTCTTTACTATCAAGATTAAAGGAAACAAAAAATTTTCTTTGGAACTCAAAAAGAAAAAGAGGGAAAGAAAATATTTATTCCTAAACAACATTTTTTTTTTAATATCAATTCATAAACAACATTTACTTACAAAGTTTTGTGCATCTTTAAAGTACATTAGAAATTGACAACTATTCTTCAAACAAACTTTCTTAAAATCCAAATTTTCTCACCGTATGTCCAAAAAACATATTACCTATCCAAAATTTTATAAATCAAGAAAAAAAAAATGATACAAGCACTTTTGGGACCCAACCCAATAAAAACACAATTTTAATACAAAAAGGAAAAAAAAAAAAAAAAGGTCAAAATTCAATGTTTCTCTCTCTAACATTGAAAATAGAGAAAAAAGGTATGTAAAAAATTTATTACAAACCAATATTAAAATGATATTATAAGTCATTAGACATAGAATTTATAATGATTAATTACTCAAATAATTGGTAGACACATTCAAATACAAAGCCAAGTTGAGTGTTTTATGATATATACTCAAGTTCTCACTTCCAAAACAACTAAATATTAACCAAAATTATATTTAAACCAAATGCATAAGAGAGTTTGTGGTGGGCAATTAGAACACCAAAATGTATCAACCCAAAGCAAAGTTGCAAGAAAGTATAAGAAATTTACCATAAATGTGGCAAAAACAATTATAAATCGACAAAAAAGAAAAGAAAAAATTGAAGAGAGAGAGGGGGAGAAAGAGAGTAGTCACCTTTTTCTGTAGAAAGAAGATAGAATGATTGAAAGAGAGGTGTATAGAAAGCAACAGGGAATTTAAAATAAAGAAGATTGAGAGAGGAAGAGTAAAAAAGAAAAAAAGATGAAGAGTTGGAGGAAGGAAGAGTAACGGTAAGGTGAAGAATTATAGGGGAGAAGAAAAGCAAAGAAACTTTTTTTTTGGAGAGAAAGAAGAAACCAAAATTAATTACTAAACCATTATTATTATGTATTAGTTGCCAACCTTTGCTATGCACGGGACTTTACCTATTTGTGAGGTAGACTAAAATAATTTTATAAAACCTTAAATTGATTAAGAAACTATACTATTACATGATTTGCTCTTGTATAATTTCAATTTGTGTTACAAATTGATGAAGAAGCCATTGCTTAAATCTTATAAAAAATTTGTTAGACAATTTCAGATACTGTAAAAAAAAAAAAAAAAAACTCAAAAATTTAGATATTAAAACTTCTGAAAGACCAATTAAAGAAAAATTATCAACATTTGAGTTTAGTTTAAGTTGGACTTATTAGAGAAATAGAATTTCACTCCTTATTAATTTTGGATTAAAAAAAATAATTTTGTTTAAAAAAATAATGAGTTTGAGTTTAAGTTGGACTTGTTAGAGAGATAGAGTTTCACGCCTTGTTAAGTTTGAACTAAACAAAAATAATTTTGTTTTAAAAAAATGATGAGTTTGAGTATAAGTTGGACTTGTTAGAGAGATAGAGTTTCACTCATTGTTAAATTTGGACTAAATAAAAATAATTTTATTTAAATATTGTACTGACGTGGAAAATTGTGAGAGTTTCAGAGGCTTCAGTTTAGAGAGATAGAATTTTACTCCTTGTTAAGTTTGGATTAAAATAATAATAATTTTGTATAAAAAAAAGGATGAGTTTGAGTTTAAGTTGGACTTGTCAGAAAGATAGAGTTTCACTCCTTGTTAAGTTTGGACTAAACAAAAATAATTTTATAAAATCTTAAATTGATTAAGAAACTACACTATTGCATAATTTGCTTTTGTATAATTTCAATTTGTGTTACAAATTGATAAAGAAGTCATTACTTGAACATGCAATGGCTTACGAAAAATTTGTCAGACAATTTTAGATACTGCAAAAAAAAAAAAAAAAAAACTCAAAAATTCAGATATTAAAATTTCTAAAAGACCAATTAAAGAAAAATTATCAATGTTTGAGTTTGAGTTTAAGTTGAACTTGTTAGAGAGATAGAGTTTCACTCCTTATTTAAGTTTGAACTAAACAAAAATAATTTTTTTTAAAAGTTGATAAGTTTGAGTTTAAGTTGGACTTGTTAGAGAGAAAAAGTTTCACTTCTTGTTAAGTTTGGATTGAACAAAAATAATTTTGTTTTAAAAAAATGATGAGTTGGAGTATAAGTTGAATTTATTAGAGAGATAAAGTTTCACTCCTTGTTAAATTTGGACTAAATAAAAATAATTTTATTTAAATATTGTATTGACATGAAAAATTGTGAAAGTTTCAGAAGTTTCGGTTTTATATATATATAGATTATATAGATATTATTATTTCTTTATTTTTAACATTAAAAAGAATGAAAAAATTTTAGTTAAAAAGAGTGATGTAGCTGAATACGTGGTGCAATAAGAGCTTTGCAAAATTAAATGCAAAGCTTTTATATTAGTATAGATTCATAGGTACATCAATAGCTGAAGTAATGTTGTCACTTCCCCGCATAGGATGAGATGCCATATCATTCGACAAATGGGCAAGAATTCTAAATTCGCAACAATTCGTTTTTTATTCTCCACACGATACAATCAAGAAATGGGTTTAAGTTACACATTTTTTAAACTATTCAATTTAAGTAGATCCAACGGTCCAAAAAAACCCTCATTAATATTAATATTTTGATCATGATCTCATTAATTATCCCTCATTTATTATATTTTAGTATATCTATCTCCCAAAAAAGTGTTATATTTGACTCTCTCTCTACATTTCTCTCTCTATCTCTTTCTCCTCCACCTTTGTTCCACCTACAAGGATAGATTGTCGGTAGAAGAAGGAAAAAAAATAATAAAAAAATAACATAATGGAACCTATATTATTATGGCTCTGCTACTAACCTTTTTTGTTCTGATACACACTCCGCGGATGCTAAAGTTGGTAGTTGCTGCTTGTATTCCTTGAATTGTTAAGTCAATCTGTATGTAGTCCAAGGCAGATGATTTTAATTCTTATTTGGGGCATGTATACTTTTACATAAGAGTTTGTTGATTTCGTTATCCAATCAATTAAAAAAAAAAAACAACAACAAAGAGTTTGCTGATTTGTAAGCTATGGTTGTAATAATTATCTGATGTTTTCTAAACATTGTACATGTGTTTTGCTACTTGAAAACTATAGATTTTGTCATTTTCTGTCTCTATTGCCTAGTTGATTCTCTTTTGAATGAATTATTTCCATTGTAGGCACGTGTTTCCGTCAATCTTTTTGGCTATAAATGAGGAAGTTAGAGCTGATTCGATCTTTCGCCTAACATTTTATGGTCAACCAGAACTATTTCTGTGATATAACACTATTTGTTTTAGTCTGAGTTATTAATGAAATTTTTATGACTTGTTTTAGTTTGAGATATAACACTGATTGTCAGTGGTCTTGTGAGTGACAAGAGCTCTACATCTCTATCTGAAATATCATAGGATATTGAAGAATCTATGGATGAATAGGCTTCAAGGTTTGCTATGATAGACAGTGAGAGAAATGTAGAGAGAGAACACTTTTTTTGGGTTTAAAGATAGGTATAAAATATAATAAATGAAGGATAATTAATGAGATCCTAATCAAAATATTAGCATTAATGATGGTCTTTTTTTACCGTTAAATCTACTTAAATTCAATGGTTTAAAACATGTGTAATTCTTTAGAGTTACATCAAGTGTAACTTGAACCCATCTCCACAATCAATAATAACAATTTCATTTAGACATCTAATCTAAGTCTTTTTTTTTTTCGTAAAGATCTAATCTAAGTCATTAATTTAATCATTATAATTATTAAAAGAAAAGTTTGTTTAGGGAACACATCAAACGTATCTGGATGTAGACAACGATATGAAATAAATGATTCTAGTATATATAATAAATTGAATTGTACAATTTTAGCCAGCATGAAACTTTGCCGCTAATGGTGGGTTTGAAAACTTATATCAGTGGCAGTTGACAGTTCACATGGCCGAAATGAAAAGAGAATAACAAAATGGCAAAATTGACCAACCCCAGAGGGTGTGGTCCAATCCAATTCGTGGCACCCCCTCATGTCTTTGTCTTAATTAAGTATAGCAAAATTGAGATATAAGGATTGGGAAACAGTCCAAAATTATAATTGCCCACTTCGAGGCTGAAGCCAAAGGCCTTATAGCTGAATTGAAACTTCTCTATGTATAAAGTGCTTGGAGGTCTAGGGAAGAAAGGGTTCGAGTTGCGGGATTAGCAGCATGTTGTAATTATTTCTCAAAAAAAAAAAAAGTAGATTAAGGGTCCGTATGGTAGAGGAGTTTGAGTAATGTTGTTTGTATTTTTTTTTATATACATGTGGGTGAAAAAATGTGTAGAAATGCATGCAATATTATTTAAAAACTAAAAATATGTGTTTAAGATGCTCTACCAAACGGGCCTAACTTTCATGTCACTGTCGTATACCTGATATTCATGCAAGAGCCTCAATTTATACATTTTTAGTGTTTTTTATTATTAAAATCTCTCATTTTCTGTTTAGCAAAAAAAAAAAAAAACTCTTATTTTCTAATTAAATCCCCATCTGGGACTGATATGGAACAACCATTTCAACAAGAACCCCAGTACCCTCCAATATATCACCATCTCATGGTAATCAGGAAAGAGTTCAATCTTGATCTTGTAGCCCTAGGAAAGGTGAGGCAACTAGGCTAGACTGCTGTGTGATTTGGAGTCCAAGGTGGTGGATTTCAAAGAGGGGTTTGCATTGCTGCCTGAGATTTTGATAGAAATTGGAAATGTAATTGAGAGATCCTAGAAATCTCTGAAGCTGGGTTTTATCTATGATTTCATCTAGAAATTTATCCGCAAACTGGATAGCTCTATCTATGGGTTTGATAACTCCATGATGAATATCAAAGCCTAAGAATCAAACTTTGGTTTGGAAAAGCTTGATTTTAGGGGTTGAAATAATAAGACCATTGAGCTTGATGGTATGGAGAAATACTCTTAGGTGTTTCTGATGTTATTCCAGGGACTCTGAAAAGATTAAGTACATCATCGATATACACAATGGCATGGTTGGAGAATGGATTGAAAATCTCTTTCATGATATTTTGGAATTCAGATGGTGCATTTTTTAGACCAAAAGACATCACATTTCATTCGTAATGTTCAAAGGGTGTGATAAAGGCTGTCTTATACCTATTAGATTCTCTGATTTGTATTTGCCAAAAACCACTCTTCATGTCAAACTTACTGAAAACCACTGCTTTACTATGCCTATTGACTAAGTCTTTTTTGTTGGGAATTGGGTACCTTATCCATTCTAAGACTTTGTCAAGAGGCATGTAGTTGATGACTAGTCTAAGGACACCTCTTTCTATTTCAACATTCTTTTGGACATAAAATGCTGGACAAGATCATGGTGATCTAGATTTCCTAAAAATTCCTTTCTTAAGGAGGTCCTTATCCAGTAGTTCTAGTGACCAAGAGATCCAACAATTGTACCAGTCATCCTCTGAACCCTCTAGAGCTTTCTTTAGCAACTCTAGTGGCTCAGATGCACTCATACCATGCAAAGATAGTTGTTGTAGGAACAAAACTATCAATGTCCTTGGTAAGCAAGAAGAGCTTCTTCTAGACCTTATAGAAGCAATAGAAGACCCAGTCATTAAAGCTCAGAAGCTTAGCCAATTCCATGCAACCTTAGTTTAGGAAACCAATAAACTTGAACTAAGAATCCAGCAGCTTAAAGTAGACTTAGAGAAGATCTACAATAGGTTCATCAAAACAAATTACCATGTTAGAACTATAGAACAAGTTTATGGAATTAACAAGGATTATGAGACATGCTACTTGTTATCACCATCTACCATAGAAGCCCATAAGAAAAAAGGACACAATTATTAGCACATAGGTTTGGTCCAGGTCGGAGTCAAACCTTTGATTAGAGAAGGGTTGAATTGTTCAATCCTTATGGCCCTTAGAGATACTCGTCACATAAGATTTGATAACAGCCTCTTAGGCACCATAGAATCCGGTCTCAATTAAGGACCAATTCACTTTGACTGTTTCCCCAATTTCACAATTTATCTTCATGACCCGCATATCATGAAAACTCTCACCTTGAAAATCAAGACCATAGGAACCCTCATGGTACTAGGAACCTCACAATTAGCCTTGATATACATGATCTACTACAAGTGCATCAAGACAAACATGAATGTTCAAGCACTTAATAGGAAAAAGATGGGAGAAACCACTCTCATCTAGTGTCCAAACCCTAGATCCAAGATTCAGGTCCCAAGAACCCTAAAATGGTCTGAGATCACATTCCCCATAAGTTGGACTCTTGAAAATGAAAATCATCATTTACAGATCCAAAACTCAGCCCAAAATTCAAACTTAGATTTTGTCTAGCAGTTAGCCGATGGTACAGTTAGACTCAGTTTTGACCAGTCTAAGCTTAGAACCCCTTTGCATTACGACGAATCTAGATTTAGAACACCTCTAAATGAGTCAAGGTTTAGATCCTCGATAGATCTACACCAACCCATTAGGCAGTCACCTATTCTTCTTAGAGATAAACCTGCATCCCAGTGTAGCTCAACCAGACCTTTGGCACCATTCCCAAAGTCTAGAAGAGATCTAGGCCCAGAACTCCAAGGAGTCAAAACTAGATCGCAGGTTAGCACCCCTTGTTACACAGCCAAACAAGACTCAGTTGCCGATTAGGAAGACGACAACTGAGAACAATCCCCTCCATCCCTATCTAGGACTGATATGGAATAACCATTTCAACAAGAACCCCAGCACCCTCCAATAGATCACCAATTCATGGTAATCAGGAAAGAGTTCACTTCTGATCTTATAGCCCTAGGAAAAGAATTTGATTCTGAAGAAAACAAAGTTATAAGAGAAGCCTATAGAGCCAACCACATTAGAGAGCAAAAGGTTGAAGTTTTGGCAGGATGGAAAGCATTCATGAAAGAGATATCCAGCAATGTCCCTTTCTTTGAATACTTTGAAAACCATTTTGAATGGCACAAACAGTCTTGTGCTATCACCAAAACCACTTGGACCAAGACTGACAACAAGGAAGTTGTTAGGTCTAGCCATCCACCCCTATGAAGCATAACCTTTAAACACCGTGGAAGTGATGTAGTTGCCTCACCTTTCAAGTTTCCTACTAGTAACGAGAAACTAGTTAAGAAAGTGATAGAACAAAACAACTACACCAATCAGTGTTTAGATGTCATAGGAAAATAGCTTGATAGGATAAAAAACAAGGTTATCCTCCAGCCAGGAAACCCTAGCAAACCTGTCCAAACCATAGAAAAACCTCTAATCAAGCTACCCACAGTCAGGCATACAAGCCTTAGACCTAAGGATAAAATGTTAGGACATATGTAGTTCAAGTTGTTGACACATGTTACTATTTTATGTAATTGGCTTATCCTTAGACAAAACGCACTTTACTTGTAATTGGGTAGAGTTGGGATGTGTTTAACACTTCAAGAAACAGTGTTTCAAGATTCAGTGTTGAAGTCATCACGTCTGTCCAAGAAACAAGCAAGGAAGTGCAAGTTACTAAATCTCGACACCTGGTCTCGACACATGCATCTATCGAGCTTTAGAAACTATTTTAGCCTCGAGGCTTGACAGCTTCTCGATAAATCCTCGACACCTCTATCTGTCGAGATTTAACGAAAACAGATTTTCAGTTCTGTTTTAAGTCCAATCCGTGAATGTGTCTCTGGGACTTCTTTTCTCCTAACCCTAGACATATAAAAGGATTGTTTTAAGGGCCGTCAAACAGATGCAAGTTGCACAAGCATTGAGTAATTATTGTTCATGCAATTTGTGATAAAAAAGACAAAGTTCATGCCCTAGTTCATCTTTTGTGAAGAAGTTGCTGTGTAATGTGCACCGTAGGGTTTTGTAACCAAGCATCTTCCTGATCTTCATCGTGTGGATGATTTGAAGAACTTTGCAGCCAACAACTCTCTCTCTAGTTGGTAAATTGAAGTCGCGTACTGGGATCCGCGCAATTGGTTAGTCACGTACTTGGGAGACGTGCATTGAAAGGAGAAACTGTCACTACAGAGCAAGTCCAATTGGGTATTGGAGTAAAGATCAACTGTAAGTTGGTAAGGTACTTGGGATTCTGTACTTGTAATCGCTTGCTGTGATAATAGTGGAGTTTCGGGAGTGGTGACCTTAAATCACCCGGTGGGGTTTTTGCCGTCAGGTTTTTCCCATTCGTAAACAAATCACCGTGTCTTTTATTTTTCCGCTACATACTTTAGTTTTGGTGATTTGTTTGTGCTGCCACGTGATATTGCATGTTAACTTGATTAATTAATAACTTGGCTAATTAATCAATTTAATTTATCAATAGGGGTCAACGCGTTTGTGGCCTGTCATAAAACAACCTTAGAAATAGTCACCCAAAAGCTAGAAAAACTAGTGAAGAAGGAACCAGTCACCCCTTCACCAGTTTCAACTAGTAAGAATCCTCAGTTGAATGTCTTAAAAACAACCTCTAGAAGCCAACAGCCTTAGAAATTGTTACCCAAAAGCTTGAGGAACTAGAAAAGTAGAAACTAGTCATCCCTTTGCCTAGAAACCCCCCCAACTTAAGGTCTTAGACACCCACATAGCCTCTAGTAGTTTTAGTCAAACCTCCCAAGAGTCTGACAAAGAAATAGAACAACTAGAAAACCAGTTTCAGGATTTATAGGTAAAATGGCTTTACCACCCCAAAGTAAGTCCAACCAACTTAACCAAGAATTGGTATCCTAGACCAACACCTCCTGACCTCTAGTTCAAGGAAAGGAATGTTAGCAACCAATTTTCAGTATCATCTTGTAAACTCTATGAATGGAACATAGATGATTTATCAGAACAAGAAATCCTAAACAAGATCGACCATGGTAGCCAATAACTACCTGGACGAAGGACGTCCCCACCAAGAGGTCATAGAACTCATAGCCTTAGGATTTATAGGAAAACTTCTGCAATGGTGGAACAACTGCCTAACAAAAGAATCTAAGGAAGACATCAAGCATGCAATCCAGAAAGATGAGGAAGGAACCCCTGTCTTTGATAACATAGATAGAGGAATTCCTGACGGAGTTAATACCTTGATCTATACGATCATGAAACACTTCGTAGGAAAACCCAGCAACATCACCCAATTATTTTAAGCATTTATTATTTTCATGAATATATCTCCCATACCCCATATTTTGTTTTACATCTATTTTATGATAACTCTCCCATTACCATTCATCTATTTCTTTATTTGCTATTATTTTATCATTATCTTATGTCTCCATATTTAGACTCTAGTGTTGGAAGCCTGAGCCTCCTTCTTAACTTATCTGTTTATTATCCTGTGATTATTTGTTTAGATTAACCTTTGCATCCCAGTTATCTGCTTCTTCTTGTTTCTGTTTTTAGCCCCAAAGTTTGTTGCAGATATATACTGTTGAGACGCCTAAGACCAATGGTTTATGTTGGTCAGCTCGTGTTGGCCATGTGTCAGGCATTTTAGGGTGGTCCTACAATTTGGAGTGGTTGTGGCAATAGGAGGTTGCTTTTGCACATGATAAGGCGATTGTCTTATTTGTATACCCTGTTTCAGATCTAAGGTTAGATCCAGAAGTTTGAGGATAAAGGTGATTAGGTTGTGATTGATGATTTAAGCTTTTAATCTAGAACAATGAATAGATTGTTTAGAAGTTACTCTTCCACCAGCTTTAGACCATCCCTCCCGGAGATTCCTCAGATTCCACAAGATGATAGAATTCTAAATTCTTAGTCATTAGAGTTATCAGATCTAGATTTAAAACTAGGAGATTGGAATATCCCTAAAGTACCCATCAACAAGATCTATAAGCCCTCATGGTCAATAGAAAAGATCTTCAAAACAGATTACCATGTTAGAACTATAGAACAAGTTTATGAAATTAACAAGGAGTATGAGACATGCTACTTGTTATCGCCATCTGCCATAGAAGCCCATAAGAAAAAAGGACACAATTATCTGCACATAGGTTTGGTCCAGGTCGGTGTCAAACCTTTGATTAGAGAAGAGTTGAATTGTTCAATCCTTACTCGTCATATAAGATTTGATAACAGCCTCTTAGGCATCATAGAATCCAGTCTCAGTCGAGGACCAGTTCACTTTGACTGTTTCTCCAATTTCACAATTCATCTTCATGACCCGCATATCATGAAGACTCGGTACATGCCGGCTGTGACTTAAAAAAAAAAAATTATAGCAAATTCCAGTTGTGACCTTAACGTTCATGTTCAGCGTGTTCACATGATCACTAATGTTAATATTGTACATAATTCAGTTGAGCGGATAAGAATTAAATGGTTTCTTTTTGGGTCCACATATATATATATATATATATATATAAACTATTAGTAGGTGAACCATTTTTTTTTAATGGAACTAGGCAAACCACTAAACAAAAATGCCACAAATAAGCCTTGAAAAAAGAGCTATTATCTTCTGAAATCTTGATGGACAAAATTTAAGTACAGTATCTTAGGTGCTGTTCTTTAGAAATTCCTCTATTAAGATTTAGTCATGTGGTTACTTAACTAAAAAATACACTTTCATTCCATGAAAAAAAAATCCATATGGCAAAGTCTTAAAAGGGGAACTTAAGGAACATCACCTAAGTACTGTATCTAAGTTTTGTTCAATCTCGATATATCTTGTGACTTATCTTGTGTTTGAACATATAATTTATAATCTATACTACTATTTAGATTATTTCATAGATAAAATTATTTCACTACAAACACTTAACACTGATCACACTCTCTAGGTTTTTTTTTTTTTTTTTTTTTTTTTTTTTTTTTTTTGTGGTTGTAAAATATATTAATCTCAAATTATAATCTATGCAAATTATTGACTTTTACCACAAAAAAAAAAAATAATAAATAAATAGAAGAGCCTCTGAGCACGAGCGTGAGCGTGTGCTCAGAGGCTAGTTTTATTCCTAAAAGTTTGCCTATTGTTTAGAAGCAATTTTCTCCATGATTTTATAATATAATTTTATCTTTAAAGAAAAGAGGGGAAAAAAACCCCCCGTTTTAATGTATTTAAAGCCAAGTATTTTTATTGCTAAAAGTTTGCCTATTATTTAGAAGCAATTTTTTCCATGATTTTATAATTTTATCTTTAAGGAAAAGAGAGAGAAAAAAAACCCCACGTTTTAGGTTTTTCCATAATTTTTAAAACTTATCTTTAAAGATAGCTTCCCTAGAATCATTTTTCTTTTTCAACATTGACATATATAGTAATTGCTTACAGAATCATCACATGCGCAATGAAGGGTACAACAAAGGATAATATTAAATTTCATATGGTAGGATATTTACAAAAAATGGTCTTTAACAACTACTTGATAGATTGACTACCACTTCGTTCACCCGAATTCATCCAATATGACTGCTATGTTGTTAATATGTCACCCTAAAACAATACAAAGTATTAGAGAGTGAGGCTTAAATGTAAGAAAAACAATAGACAAAAATAATAAGAGGAAGAAAGAGCACCACTTAGAATTCATACACTAAAATAATTAGTCAAACCCAATAACCACAAAAAAAAAAAAAAGACAAAAATATATATCATTGCCACTCTTTGAAAAAAAAGTCATTAATTAGATAAAATATTAAACACTGATCAAATTGACCAAATAATAGAAAAGATTAAAAAAGAAAAGTATGGTCCTATTTTATAGGCAGTATTTTATGTGCGAGTTAAATATATATATATATATATATATATTTATAAAGTTCTTTTTCCTAAACTATAAGTCAGCGTGCAACTGATTTTTTTTTTCTTAAATATCAATTTGAGTTCAAATAGGAATCGTATTTGAAAACGTGAATATATAAGTGAATATAAGAAAACCATCTGGCATCTCAAACATGGAGGAATGGACGTTGGTTAGTAGGAAAACATCTTGTACTTGATGATAACTATCCTTCTTCTTATTTATGTACCCATTTTCAAAAGCAAATGCCTCAATCAAAATATAAACATTATGTTGATATCCTTTTTGGCTAGATCTCATTCGACAAATTAAATTCGACTGCTTTTAATATCATCTCCAAGGGAAGCTAAACAGCAATTGCTCTTGCTTTCATGATGATTATATTTGAACAAAACCATAGGAGCATAAGAAAACGTGAGTCTTTTTTTAAGATAAAATAATGATATGAAAAGGATAATGACAACAAAGCAAAGAAATTAAATATAAACCAAATACAGGAAAACAAATATTGAATGACAACTCATAAAAAAAAAAAGAAGCAAACGTAACACAGAGAACTCAATACACAAGGCATCTAAATAGAGGCGATCAAAGATACTTACATTTTTGCCATTGACTACACTTCAAGTTCAAATTCCCAATAGTCTGTTGGAGTTAAAGAACAGAGAACATGAAAATATTGAAGATCAGCACCCCAATGCACGTTCCTTGAAGTTTAGATACGAAAATCTTGAAGATAGACACCCCAATACATGGAACCAGTAGAAATATGTGAAATAAATTAAAGGTAAGGTTGAAATATAATATCGATTTGTTTCTAGAATATAAGAAGTTGTTCATGAATTAGAAAACCAAAATAGAAAAGACCAATATACATTGACATACACACATCGTTGAGCAAGAGCAAATTTGAGCAAAGCAAATACGAAAAATGACGATAATGGTGAAAAGAAGATTAACATAGAATTAGGAGAATTGGAGAACTAAAGAAGAAGCAATTTGAGTTTGAAAACTAACATGAGTGCACTGAGAGTGTGGTCTGTAGGTAGTGTTTTACATAAAAGTTAAAGAAGTATTTTTACCAAGTTTTGCCCCTACTTAAACGTTGGCTGTAAGAGTATTTTGGAACGGAAAAAAAAAAAAATCCAGTCCAAATAAAGGAAGCGCCTTAAATAGTAGTATAGATAAAGACATCAGGTTTTTTTTTTTTTCTTTTTTTTTGCTATAAAATAGGACCACTAAACCCAATGTTTTTACTTTATTTTTTTTCATTATTCTTTTTTCCCCATTATCATTTATCAAGACTTAAATGTTTCTCTCTCTCTATCTCTCTCGGTTTGCTTTCTTCTAAATTTTGATCACACTTTTTTATTTTTTTCAAATCTCTTATTCTTTATTTTTGAATTATTTAAAAAATGTGATGTTTAATGTACTCCTTTTTTTGTTTTTAATGATTTATTTATTAATGTTGGTGTTTGAATTGTTTTCTCTTCACGTATGTTTGTATTGCCTTTTTTTTCATTTTAATGAATGTATTTTCTAGGTCCAAAATAAAAATTACTATTCATGTGATTTAATTGGATAGAAGAGAAAAATCTCTTAAATTGAGATGAATGGAAAATTATGACACTAAACCCAAAAAAAAAAAAAAATCATTGCACGTGTGAAGTGCGTGTGATGAGACTAGTTAACTATAATTTGGGTTAAGAATCTAAAGATCTCATAAATAGTTTTTTTTTTTTTTTTTAAAGAAAAGAATTTGGTTTAAGATAGCATATTAAATTATATTTACCGTCCCCTCAAATTTTTTTCTATATTTATCGTAATTCTTAGATTGGGCTACCATAAAAAGTGAAAAATAACTTGGAAATTTTAGAGGAACTTGTAAAACAAAAATTCTGACTACAACCTCCACCTAAATAAGTGTCATTTTTATCATTCCTATTCAACAACTCCACAGTCCATATATATTTCTTATCTACCTTTTCTTATTATTTTTTTATTTCGCTATTTGTTAATCTCTTCATCTTTCTTATCTCTCCCTCGTTGAATTTATAGCATCAATTCATCAACAAGGAGGTGTTCAAGGTTGGTGGCCCACCTCCTGTCATTCATAGATGCTTATTTAATTTAAATCTCCTTTGATCTTCACCATCTCTGTCAACACACCAGTAGTCTTTGTTTCCAAAACAATGATAAAAATCACCTATACAACTGTGAATGGGATTTAAGCTTGATAGGGGTCACCACTCCCCGTTCTAAGCACCAAACACGCTCAATGTTTGCAGCAAGGAAACAGAAAGGATCTACCGCAGTAGTCCTTCCCCCACCCAGTTAAAGGCCACATGAATCCTATAGCTTCTTTGGAACAATTATCGCCGTCTTGTCTTCAAGTGCGATAACAAGGTGTCACAGGGTCAATTTTTCTTTTAAATTTCCTGCCTATGATGGCACTAAGTTCGTCCCTTAGTCTCAGCCAATACACCACACACACACACATTGCAGTAACACAGAACAGAATTATGCAGGGAAATCATACACACATAGTACACACAGTATTTACAAGGCACCAACCTCAACCTTTATTACTCAATATTCAAGTACAAAGGAAGCCTGGAGAATACACACGAAATTCTCTAAGCAAAAATACACTCTCTGCTGTTGATAGCCCCAACAGCCTAGGCTATATGCACAGAAATAACTGTCGCGGCAGTTACTAACAAGTAACTGCCCTATAATTTGAACTTGCTGCCACCTGGGGTCTGACTTAAGACACCTGCAACTGCTGCTGCCTGGTCTGCCATCCACGTTTCCAGCCCTCTCTCAGCATGTCTGAACACCCAACAATGCAGGAACTGACGGGTAACTGCTGATAACTTCTGCTGCACACTCTGCACATGCCAGCCCATCACTTAGCATATCATAGGGCCTCTGCCCATGCTTCAGCAGCCTACACATGATTAATCCATCACGTTTTAAATGCTCGACCCTTGCCAAGCCCTTTTTATCAGCAACATAGCCCACACAGCATGTCTAAATGCAGCCCACTATGCAACTGCTATCAGCCCACACATACAAGTCCATGCATTCTGCCAGCACCCACTAGCCCAAATGCCTCACATAGCCTGATATCATCATAACAACCCAGCCCCGCCTTGCACACAAGCCATCAAACCCGCACACAAAGCCACCCAACTAAGCCACTATGCCATTAACCATCATCAAGGGTCAGCACCATCTGCTGCTGCCCATCATCAATAAACCACCTCTGCCCACCATGGCTCACCATTGCCATGGCCTTGGGGTATTATGTGGAGTAAGGTGCCTCCACATGCTGCCCCTCATCATGCTCATCAATCTGAACCTAGCAGGGAGATCGGGCTTGTCCCCCTCATAGAGCGCTTAGGAGCTTCACTAGTATGGCATGAGGAGCCATGGGTGTCTTGAGAAAACATTGAGCCATGTGACTGGCCTGTTGTTGTCCAAGCACTCATATTCCTCATGCCATCATCAGCAACTTGTAAAACTCCTAACAAACCACCCCCACCAGATGAAGCCGATGTCCTCATCGGTAGGGTATTCTCATATGCCTTCACCTCTTTCTCAAACTGCCACAATATAGATGCTTTCTCCCAACTTGCCTCTGATTCCACATCCCCCTTCCACTTTACCAAGTAGTATGTTATCATATTTCCCCCCTTATGATAACCTGTCACTTTCTTGTCTAGAATTTTCTCCACTTCTCTATCAAACTGAACCATGACAGTAGGCGGGGCACACCTAGCTTCATTCCTTGAGGGATCCTCTGCATCCCCATGATACGGCTTTAAGAAGCTCACACGTATTATTAGGTGAATCTGTAATCTCTCTAGCAGCTTCAACTTGTAAGCTACTACACCAACTCTCTTTATAACCTCGAATGGACCATCATATTTAGGGACTAAACCTCGGTGAATTGCTTCACTTCTGAACTTCCTCCAAATCTGTGGAGTCAACTTCAACAGCACCCTGTCCCCCACTTGGAACTATAAGGGTCTTCTCCCTTTGTCAGCATATTTCTTCATCCTCCTTTGTGCTTTCAACAAGCTGTCCTATGTCTCCTGCATCAGCTCCTGCTTATTGATGGCAAACCTATATGCTGCAGGGCATCTACCCCCTGAACGCTGCTTAGCAATCTCATAAGGCATGAGAGGTTGCTGCCCCATAGCCAACTCAAAAGGACTCATCCTAGTTGATGAAGATTTGTGCAGATTGTAGGCAAACTATGCAAAATCCAACAAATCTAACCAATTCTTCTGGCTGGTAGTCACATAATGTCTCAAATAGTCCTCCAATACAGCATTAAGCCTTTTTGTTTGCCCATCTGTTTGTGGGTGATTTGCAGTAGAGAACTTCAATTCTGAACCCATCAAACCAAACAGAACAGTCCAAAAACGACCAGTAAATTTAGAGTCTCTATCACTTACAATGTCTTCTGGTAACCCAAAGTATTTCACTACGTTTTTATAAAACAAGTCAGCAACCACCTCTGCTCTACATGTGCTAAGCGCAACCATAAAAACAGCATACTTTGAGAATCTATCAACAACTACAAATACTGAACCCATCCCCTTAATTTTTGGCAACCTAGTAATAAAATCCATGGAAATAGAAACCTAAGGACTCTCTGGTATAGGAAAAGGCTGCAACAGACCTGCTTCCTTTTGAGTCAAGCCCTTGTCTTGTTGGTAAACCAGACAGGTCTTCACATACAACTCAATATCTAAGTCCATCTTAGACCAATAGTATGAACGGGACAGTAATGCATACATCCTATCTTTACTTGGATGTCCTGCCCACTGTGGATCATGAGTTTCCTTCATCAACTCTCTCTAGATCTTTCCACTTGGAACAAACAGTTTGCCACCCTTGGCATAAAGTAACCTATCTTCCAGCCAGTAACGTCTCACTAAGCCTGCAGTAACATCTTGCACCAGCTTTTGATAGGTAGCATCCAACTTTGCACTGTCTTTGATCCTCTCCACAAAATCTGACTCCACTCTAGTCAGAGCAGCCACATATTCCTACACCTGTTTGCGACTCAAGGCATCAACTACTTCATTGTGCTTGCTCGGTTTGTGTTCTCACACAAAGTCATACTCCTGTAGCAACTCCTGCCACCTAGCCTGCTTGGGTGACAGCTTCTTTTGTGTGTTAAAGAAGGTGTTAGCCATGTTGTCTGTTCTTACTACGAACTTTGGCCCTAGCAGATATACACGCCAGGCCAGCAAACAATGCACCACTGCAATCATCTCCTTCTCATGGGCTAAACACTTCTGCTCTGCCTCATTCAACTTCCTGCTCTCATAAGCAACAGGATGTTTTTCCTGTACAAGAACCCCACCAATTGCCATATTTGAAGCATCTGTATGGACTTCAAAGGGTACACCAAAATCTGGTAAATGCAGCACTGGTTCACTGGATACAGCAACCTTCAGCTTCTCAAAAGCATCCTGACATGCATCTGTCCATACCCATTTTCTATCCTTCTTCAGCAAATCTGTGAGAGGAGCCACCTTCTTTGAATATTCTTGGATAAACTTCCTGTAATAGTTAGTCAATCCAAGGAAAGACCGAATTTCTGCAACCTTGCTAGGTGGTGGCCAATCAAGAATGGCCTGCACTTTTCTCTCATCCATCATAACCTGACCTTTGCTTACTTTATGCCCCAGAAATAGAATATCCTGTTGAGTAAACTCACATTTTTCCTTCTTCAATAAACCACCTCTGCCTACCATGACTCACCACTGCCATGGCCTTGGGGCATCATGTGGAACAAGGTGCCTCCACATGCTATCCCTCATCATGCTCATCAATCTGAACCCAGTAGGGAGACCGGGCTTGTCCCCCTCATAGAGCGCTTAGGAGCTTCACTAGTATGGCATGAAGAGCCATGGGTGTCTTGAGAAAACATTGAGCCATGTGACTGGCCTGTTGTTGTCCAAGCACTCATATTCCTCATGCCATCATCAGCAATTTGTAAAGCTCCTAACACAAGAAGATGACCATTTACTGTGATTATGATTCCTATAAGAACAACCCTTTAGTCAAGGTTTTCAAATCCGGACCGTTTAATGAACCGGAAAAGGAAGAGGTTCAAGGTTCAAGGTTTTTAAGGTCGGACCCAGGTTCAACCGAGGTCGAACCGTGATGATATCATAATTAATTTAATAATTTTAATAATAATAAAATACAAAGAAAGGTATTAAAATGGAAAACATTAACAAGTTTTTACTAAAAGTATGCCTAAAAAAATTAAACTACTTTCAAATGAATTTTCACCATTTTTATAAGGTCAATAGAAAATAATAAAGCATAAACAAGTGTCAAAAAAATTGTGTTTAGTAATCTTTCAAATAAAAAATTATCTAAAATAAAATCATTTTCAGCATAAATTAATAAATTGTATATTCACATGTAAAAAGTATAGTTCTTGAACCTCTAATAGAATTGTCAAATAATAATAGATTGAGAGGGGTAATATAATAAATTGGAAAACTATAATCTAAATTGTAAATAAATAAAATATTTCATCCAAGAATGACACAACAAAGGAGCATAGCCTATTGGTCATTGCATCAGTACTGAGCTTACAAGGTCCCTAGTTCTATCCCTTGCCTGCGCCTATTTGGGAATTTTTATATTTAAATGGATTGAATCGTAATTTTAACTTAAAAAACCAGTTTGTTGCCCAGTTCAAGGTTACCCGGGTTGGACCGACCAATCCGGTCTGGGTCTAAAAACTATGCCTTTAGTTTCTTAAAGAGTGTCACTTGAAAGGTCAATAGTCACTTAAGACATTAGGAAGAGAAGGGACTCATCGATATGAGGCCCGAACTACAATTTCTATCCTTAAGGAATCATATCCCACCCATCATATAGATAATACTAAAATTTAAATCGCTTTTGTGGTAGCTAGTTATGATTAGACCCAAATGAGTCCAAATCTCGTGATTATTCTATGTACATTACCTTTAATTTCCATCGATTTATACTTTCTATGTAAATTACTAGACAATGAAACTTGTGATTGATGAGATTTTCAATGATGAGGATGTGCAAATTCCATCTTTAGTGTCAAGCATATAAAGTGAGAGAGAGAGAGAGAGAGACTAGATAGTCTATATTTTGGAAGAGGAAGAATAAAATAGAAATACGAAAACACGAGGTTTACATGTTTTAACCTTGATAGCTTGAGTTTATTGTATAAGAGTGTTACTACATTGTCAAGGGTTCTTTTTACGTTTCGTGTACCTTAGACACGCGTTTTGATGTTAGTGAACAACACTTAGTTTAGGCTTTTTCTAAGAAGGAAGTTGGGTCTGGCGCTCCAAGGAATGGGCTCCAAAGTACCATTCTGCCGCTGCCAATTTGTGCACAAACATCGAGTCCAAGTCCAAAGGAAGACACTACAAAGTGGGTTTATTCCTTGTTTCTACCACAGAAGGAACTTTTCTCAAGTTTCTACCGCAGGTCTAACTTTTATGTTGTGTGGTAAAACTATCTGCGGTGCTATAAAACCATCTGCTGTGCAGTAAAGCTTTCTGCTGTGCATTAAAGCCGTCTACTGTAAAGCCTTCTGCTATGCAATAAAGTTGTCTGCTGCGCATTAAGGCTGTCTGCTGTAAAGTCTTCTGTTATGCAATAAAGTTGTCTGTCGTGCATTAAAGTCTTTTGTCGTGTAGTAAAGCCTTTTGCCGTATCTTAAAGCCTTTTGTCACGCAATAAAGCCTTCTGCTGTGCAGTAAATCTGTTTGCTGCGCATTAAAGCTGTCTACCGTGCAGTAAAGCCTTTTGTAATGTGAATGACTATTCATTTTTTTTTTACTTACTTTTCTACTTCCTTCGCATAAACAAATCTAAAACTCAAAGAAAATATCAATCAAGAAAATGTTAGCTTATATGGGTTAGCATATTCTTAAATATATACATACAAATATTCATAAATATACTTATACGTATTCATATATACCTCTATAAAATATATTTTACAGTACATGAGAAACAGGTTATATGTATATATATATGTATGGCAGGATAATAAGTCAAAAGTAAAACACGTAATAGCAAATAAAGAAGAAAGTTTCGGCAGAAAAGATTTAGCTTAACACGGTAAATACAATAAAAAGGTGTTACAGCAGAATAAGTAGTACAGCAAGTAAAGATACCATAGCAGGACAACTGATGCGGTAGACGTGATAAAAACGTGCTACGACAGAATAACTAAATACAACAGATATAAGTTCTAATGAGTGAAATCAAATATATTTGCAATCAAAATCAAGTATTGAATCTTCCCATAGAATAAGTAAACCAAGAAGGAACACAAACCCCAACTTGAACAACCTTGTCATAGGCTCCCGCCATCAAAGTTGTGCATTTTGGAGAATAGGCCTAAATGGCTACTAGCTATTACTTTTTTGGAGACTTCAAAGAGTGGGGAAAAGATGGTCTATTGATGCATGCCCCTATTCTTGCCATGTTTTCTCTCCTCTTTTTACCACTTTCTTTCTTTCTCTCCGTTCTTTTTACTCTTAGTTTCTTATTGCTCTCTTGTCGTAGGTTGTTTTTCTCACTTGGGTCTTTTCCCTTAAGCGCTTTCCCTATTGGGTCTCCCTCTATTTTGGTCCTGACAGGCCACAAACACGTTGACCCCTTGTGATAACTTAGATTAATTAAATTAGCCCAGTTATTAATTAATCAAATTAACATGCAATATCACGTGGTAGCATAAACAAATCACCAAACTAAGTAATGCAGCGAAAATTAAATGACACGGTGATTTGTTTATGAATGGGAAAAACCTTACGGCAAAAACCCCACCGGGTGATTTAAGGTCACCACTCCCGAAACTCCACTATTATCACAACAAGCAGTTATAAGCAAGGAATCCCAAGTACCTTACCAACCTACAGTTGAACTCTTACCCCAATACTCAATTGGACTTGTTCTGTAGTGACAGTTTCTCCTTTCAATGCATGGCTCCCAAGTACGTGACTAACCAGATGCGCGGATCCCAGTACGTGACTTCAAACACCAACTAGAGAGAGAGTTGTTGGCTACAAAATTCTTCAAATCATCAGAGATGAACTAAGGCATGAACTTTTTCTTTTAGATCACAAATTGCATAAACCAGAAGTTCTGAATGAATGTGCAACTTGCATCCCTTTTTACGGCCCTTAAAATAATCATTTTATGTCTAGGGTTAGGAGAAAAGAAGTCCCAAAGACACATTCACGGATTGGACTTGAAACAGAACTAGAAATCTATTTTCTTTAATTCTCGATAGATAGAGGTGTCGAGAGGTGTCGAGAAGCTGTCGAGGCTTGGGGCAAAACAGCTTCTTAAAGCTCGATAGATGCATGTGTCGAGGTATGTGTCGAGCTTTAAAAACTGGCACTTCCTTGCTTGTTTCTTGGACAGACTTTGACGGCTTCAACACTTAATCTTGAACCCAAGTTTCTTGAAGTGTTTAACACATCCTAAATCTACCCAATTACAAGTAAAGTGCGTTTTGTCTAAGGATAAGCCAATTACATAAAATAGCGACATATGTTCACAGACTTGAACTACATATGTCCTAACAGGTCCCTCTTTCATCCATGGCTACCTCCCCCTGTTATAGTAAGCAAATTCAACGAGATTTCTCCATTTTACCTCTAGGGCTTCACCAATTGTTTTTGGTTCATTGTGGGCATCCATTAAAGACTACCCACTGACCCATTGGTTGCCCCGACCACTACCATTGCTTAGTTTGTTTGCTGCACCACTACTCATTTCACGACAAAATTTCCTTTTGTTTGTTCTTGTTGTATACCTCTACCTCTTGGGCTATCTCACTACCCAGCTCTATGGCATGCATCAGATGGTCCCAACCATCTATTACTTCTTTTGGGTAAGATACCATCCCAGTAAGGCATATTTCTAAAAGAAGTTATAGCAGGAAACCAAATATAGTCTCTCTTTTCCCCTCGCCACCAAACCACACCCTTTAAATCTCCTTGACCGTGGGCCCACCTTCCTTGTATTGGCTGGGTACAGGTTGGTGGTGCCCCAGCCCATCTATGCTTGCTCCATTGTCTTCTATTTTGTCTCCTTTCGTTTCTGCCCCATTTCTGTCGTAGCAGATTAGTTTTGTTTCATTCTGTTGCGTGTTTTTTTTTTGTCTTATTTCTTCATGCGTTTCCTGCTGCATTTGTCATTTCCTTAGGTTTGACTTTTCTCTCCTTCACGTGATTCCTGCTGCTGACACTTCCTGCCGCTGACACTTCCTGCCGTTCCTTGTTTCTTTTCATCGTACTTCTTCATATTAGCTCTCACGCTTATCTTCTTTATCTAAAAGGATTTGGGCCTTTGTGGGCCAAATAATGTTGATTGGATCAAAAGGGTCTTGGGCCCAATTTATCTTCATCTGTTGAAGCCATTCTGCTGAAAAACTATATTCTGCGGCAGATCTATATTTTGCTGCAGATGACTTTCGCTTACATTTCAACCTTTGGACCTCTCATGCTCTTTGATCTTCTTGGTGGGCCTTTGGACCTTGCTTTTCATTGGGCTTTCCTCCATATGGACTTTTGCGTTTTGCAACTTATTGGGCTTTCTTCCTCATAGGCTTTTGGGTATGGATTTGCAAAAATGGGCATCAACATACATAGCCCATATTACAATAAACCGTAACATAAGTACATAGTAAATTAAACTCTAGACTTCTAGTAAAGAATGGGACTTGCCTTGCACACATAGTAGGTATGAGCTTGGGCCTATTACATTGAGCTAATATATCTCTAACATTTAATAACTTTTTGTCTAATTAATCTTGAATCTTAAGTTTATTGAATTAAATCTAATTATATTATACTAACCTCAAACATACTTAGAAACTCTTCTATTTTTTTTTTCAAAACTTAATAATTTTCATTCATCATAACTCGGAGACTCGGAGTTGTAACAAGTGCAGTGGTTTAGCCTTTTAGTTTATATATATATATAGGAAATTTTAGCCATTTAGTTGACTGTGTTTTTCTTTTTTGATAAAAAGGTAAGGGCCTATTTGATAAGATAATTTAAATATAGTTTTTTATTTTGTAATTCATAAAATGGTGGGTCCCACACTTGAATCCATTGTTTGGCTTCTCTAAATATAGTTTTAGTGAAAATTGTATCTTACTTTCCTTGTTCAGAATAAGATTTTGAAAATAACTAAAAGAATGTTTTCAAGATACGGAAAATATTTTTAATGATATAGTAGTAAATAAATTAAAAATAGTAGACCTCACACATTTGTCCAAACTTTTCTACCTTTTAAATTAAGGACTTCATCTTTTTATTTATTTATGAGAAGACTAGAATTTTAATCAGTATTTGAATAAGGGGAAACATCATAGGTACACGCTTGCTTTATATGACTAGGACACTTCTCTAGCCATGCAACGTAGTTCTCTACATTAGCAGCATGTTAAGCCAACAAGTGAGCAAGGACATTTCCTTGCCTTTTTGTATGGGAAAAAGCAAAAGATCTAAAGACTTGTGCAAGGTGGAGCGTTTCAGAGACAATATTCTGCACTGAAGATGATGCCTCATCCACTCCTTGGACTGCATTGCTGATGCACAAGTAATCTCCCTTAAACATTACATCCCTTACCCCAACTTCCAGAGCAAACTGAACCTTGACCTCCATTGCCTTAGCTTCTATCTCCAATGCCCCTAAGGGAAAAGCAAGCTTCCGGCTGAGAGCAGCAATCACCATACCTGCTGAGTCACGTATTATCACCCTAATATCGACTTGTTTCCGTTTGGAGAACACTACTCTATCAACATTCACGTTGTAGTGACTCAATTGTGGAGGTCTTCATTTTATCTCATTTGGATACTGCTTTTTAATGGCCAATGGTCTCTCATTCGTTATTTGGGACTCATCCAACACCCTTAACAAACTCCTCACAATAGCTTTTCCTTCTCTGCGGTTTCCACCATGTCTTACAGCATTTTGATTCTTCCATATTCCCCAACATATTACAATAGTATGTTAGGACATATGTAGTTCAAGTCTGTGAACTTATGTCGCTATTTTATGTAATTGGCTTATCCTTAGACAAAACGCACTTTAGTTGTAATTGGGTAGATCTAGGATGTGTTAAACACTTCAAGAAACTGTGGTTCAAGATTAAGTGTTGAAGCCGTCGAAGTCTGTCCAAGAAACAAGCAAGGAAGTGCAAGATTTTAAAGCTCGATAGATACCTCGACAGATACATCTATCGAGATTTAAAGAAGCTGTTTAGCCCGAGCCTCGACAGTTGTCTCGATACCTCTCGATACCTCTATCTATCGAGAATTAAAGAAAACAGAATTCCAAGTCTGTTTCAAGTCCAATCCGTGAGCATGTCTTTGGGACTTCTTTTCTCCTAACCCTAGACATATAAAAGGATTATTTTAAGGGCCGTCAAAAGAGGAATCACAAGATACAAGTTGCATCTTCTCTGAGAACTCGTTGTTCATGCAAATTGTGATCTGTGAGACAAAGTTCGTGCCCTAGTTCATCTCTGATGATTTGAAGAACTTTGCAGCCAACATTCTTTCTTCCTCAAGTTGGTGAGTGAGTCACGTACTTGGATTCGTGCAAAGGAGTAAGACGCGTACTGGGATCCGCGCATCAAATTGGTTAGTCACGTACTTGGGAGCCGTGCATTGAAAGGAGAAACTGTCACTACAGAGCAAGTCCAATTGGGTATTGGGGTAAGAGTTCAACTGTAGGTTGGTAAGGTACTTGGGATTCCTTGCTTGTAACTGCTTGTTGTGATAATAGTGGAGTTTCGGGAGTGGTGACCTTAAATCACCCGGTGGGGTTTTTGCCGTAAGGTTTTCCCCATTCGTGAACAAATCACCGTGTCATTTATTTTTCGCTGCATTACTTAGTTTGGTGATTTGTTTGTGCTGCCACGTGATTGCATGTTAATTTGATTAATTAATAACTGGGCTAATTAATTAATCTAAGTTATCACAAGGGGTCAACGCGTTTGTGGCCTGTCATAGTACATTCCACCAAACCCGGGTATGATTCCGCCAATCTTTGTAATTGCCACATCACATCCATAAATTTCCACGATGGGCTGATTTCAAAAGGTATGATTAGCTTGCTTAATGTCCAAATTTCTTTTGCGTTGTCACAGAGCCAAAATAGATGGCATGTGGATTCGTAAGGTTTCCCACAGAATTCACAGATGCTATCCTTGGTTATATTTCTTTATCTTAGGTTCTCTTTTGTGGCTAAAATGTTCTTGCAAGCTTTCTAGGCAAAGTGCTTGATTTTGTTCGGCAAGTTCATATCCCAGAGTTGTCTCCACGTTTGTTTCACGGCAGCAGGGTCTGAGCTTTTAGCAAATTTCCACTAGTGTGTAAGTCTTGGGCCAACCTATAGGCACTCCTTACCTTGAACTTCCCATTTTTATTCTCCGCCCATATCAGACGATCCCTAGCTCCATGTGCACTTAAGGGGATACTTAGGATTGCATCAACATCCTGGGGAAGAAAACATTGGTGAATAAGGTCCTTCTTCCACTCCTTCAGTCCCCATCAATCAGGTCACAAACCCTTGTCACTTGCAAACTTGTTCTTTTGGGTGTTACAGCCCTATAAGTGCTCGGACTTTGGAGCCGTTTATCCTTCCATACCTAAATCCTTTCTCCATCACCCACCTGCAGTCTCAAGCCTCTTTTAACCACTGTTTGGGCTACCCAAATACTTCTCCATGCAAAGGATGACTAGCTTCCCAAATTAGCCTATATAAAGTCTCAACTTAGGAAGTACTTGGCTTTATATACTCGGTAGAAGAGTGAAGATGTGTTAGTTTGTAATCTCCATCCCTACTTCGCCAAGAGAGCAAGGTTGAATAGCTTCAGGTCCCTAAAACCCATTCCACCTTTTTCCTTTGGGAAACACATCTTCTCCCAGCTCATCCATGCTAGCTTCTTCTCATCTTTCACTTGTCCCCACCAAAATTGCCTTACCATCCCCGTCAACTCATCACATAAGGTGTTAAGTAGCTTGAAGTAGCTCATCGTATAGGATAGGACTGCTTGAGCGACTGCATTTATCAGTACTTCCTTCCCAGCACTCGAAAGCAATTTTTCCTTCCAACCCACTAGTTTGTTTAACACTCGCTGTTTCAACTAAGCAAAAGTGTTCCTTTTTTATCTGCCTACCAAGGATGGAAGCTCAAGGTAAGATTCATGTGGTTTTATGACCTGTGCCCCAAAAATAGCCTTTATTGTCTCCCTTGCTCCATTGGTCGTATTATGGCTAAAGAATAGGGAAGTCTTATTACTGTTCAATTGTTGGCCGGAGGACACTTTATAAACTTGTAGTACTCGCTGAATTTTAGTACATTCCTTCACTGTGGCCCTTCCAAAAATTAGATTGTCTTTGGCAAAAAATAGGTGTGAGATTCTAGGCCCCCTTGTTAATGCCGCTACACCCTTTAAATCCTTGTTTTGGATAACCTTGTGCAACAATGCAAACAACCCTTCAGCACAAATAAGAAATAGGTAAGACGACAATGGGTCCCCTTGACGCAACCCTCGCATTAGAACAATTTAACTGCATTCATGCCCATCGATACATACTGCATAAGTGACTGACGAGGCACATCTCATGACCAGGCGAGTTCAATTCTCGTGGAATCCTAGCTTGGACATTATTTGTTGCAAGCATCCTTATTCTACACGATCGTAGTCCTTGCTTATGTCCAACTTCAATGCCTTCTCCCCCCCACCTTCCTTTCTTTTTCCTATTGATGTGGTTCATTATCTCATGGGCCACCAACATATCGTCAGTGATGAGCCTTTCTGAAATGAAAGCACTTTGATTTTCACATATTATATCCTGCAACACCAGCTTTTACCTGTTTGCCACCGCTTTGGACACTAGCTTGTAGGCCACATTGCACAGGTTGATTAGTCTATAATTGGTCACTCTTTACGAGTTCTTGGTTTTTGGGATAAGTATAGTGTGGGTTTCATGAAATTTAGGGGGTGCTGAACCATGATTAAGAAAATCCAACACAGTTAGTATAACAATAGAGTTCACAATAGGCCAAAAGTGCTGATAGAATAAGGGAGGCATATCATCAGGTCCAAGCGCCTTCATGGGGTGCATTTGCTTCAAAGCTTTCTCGACCTCTAAGGCTTGAAACTCCTGTAGAAGTCTGGCATTCATTCTGTCAGTCACTTTGGTATGTATGGCATCAAGCAGTTCTGCACTGATTTGGTTGAGAAGATGTAAATAGTTTCTCAAAATACCCCACAAATGTTCTGCCAATCATCCCTTCATCCTCCTACCATATGTCTTTAGAGTCCTTGATTCTGAGAATAGTATTTCATTGGTGTCTGTTTGAGGCCTTAGCATGAAAGAAAGAGGTATTACAATCTCCAAGCTGCAACCAACAGTTCCTTGATCGTTGATGCCACATGTCCAATTCAGCTCCACATTTGTTTCGTCAACCTCCTCCATATTAACAAGACCATCTCGTCTTCCTTCCAACCATTGGAGTTTTTTCTGCAATGTTGATATCTTCTGACCGACATGGCCAAACGTATTTTTTTTCCAAGAGGAGAGTGACCTCCTACATTCATCCATGCATTGCATAAATGGGTGTTGAGTACCCATACTTTTTCCTCTCTCCCATGCTTCGGACACCACATCATCGCATTGTTCACCCTTAGCCACATTGATTCAAACTTGAACATTTTAGAACTTTGAGGCACTCTCTATCTTGTCTGGGGAGCTTTGAGCACCAGCATGCAATGATCCGACGTCGAGGTTGCCACGTGGTGTAACCTCACTCCAAGTAACACCATCTTTATCACCAAAAAAAAAAAAAAAAAAAAAAACAAAAATCTGACACTTTAAATTTGAAATTTATCATTATCAAAAAGTAAGTACATGAGCTTTATCCCTTATCATTATCCACACAAAAAAAAAAAGAGTAATTTATAAATTTTACACGTTTTTTTTATAAATTTTTTATTAAAAAAATCTCAAAAATATAAATGGTCTATCAAACATATATATATATATATATATATTGTTTTCAATATTTTAAAAATTGCTTTTAAAAGTGGCAACTAAAGAAATATAATGTAACAATTATTATCTAAACACTAGCTTCAATTTCAATTTTTGAAAATTGTTTTCATATTGTTTTGAAAACAAAATAAAAAATTCTCCTACCAAACATGCCCTAAGTCTTGTAAAAGAAAATTGCTAATTTAGTGGGATTACATGTTTCTTTGTAGTTAAGGGATGAGGTTGGTAGTTTTCTTTTTGAAAAACTAAAATTTAGGGCCAAACAGTTGGCAGTAACTTTTAGTATTAGTATAAATAATTTCCTAATTTTTAGCAACTTTAAAGTCTATGACTTAGAAGCCACTTAAATAGTAGTATAGGCTATAGGTGTAGATATAGATATGGATCATAACTCCCATATAAGGTAGGACTTAGTCACTCCGAATCAAAGCACATGTATCTCATATTATTTGGTTTTCTATTTTATTTTGGAATTTCTATTTCATTGTTTTTCATAATTTTTTGAAAATAAAAACAAAAATCTTCCTACCAAACATGCTCTAAGTCTCGTAAATAAAATTGTTAATTTAGTGGGATTGCACATTTCTTTGTAGTTAAGGGATGAGGCGGGTAGTTTTCAAGAAATTATACAATCTTTTGGTGGACCACATCACTTGTTCACCATTCTACTAAAAGACTCTCATTTGTTTAAAATTGCTAAGTCAGTAATCAGTTTTTGTTTTTTTAAAAAAATTATCTTAGCAATTTTAAATAGGTTTGTCTTTTAGTGGAATAGTGAATCACCGTCACTTATTTATTATGAGGATCTTATAATTTTTCGTAGTTTTCTTTTTGAAAAACTAAAATTTAGGACCAAATAGTTGATAATACCCTAATTTTTAGCAACTTGAGTCCACGATTTGAAAGCCACTTAAATAGTAGTATAAATATAAATATAGATATAAATTATAACTTCCATATAAGGTAGGACTTAGTCACTCCTAATCAAAAGACATGTGTCTCATATTATTTGGTTTTCAATTTATTTTGGAATTTGCTTGAAGATATGTAATCTTCGAAAAATCAATGGACAAATAAGTTTTTTATCTTATCCTTGACTTTTTTTATCCTTGACTTTAGATACCATTTTTTTATTATTTAAATATAAATTAAACAGGATTGTTCTGAATTTGTAACTTATATCTTTTCATTTTTTTTAAATGTACTAAATAAAATTCTTAGAAAAAAATGGATTTTCTAAACGATAGGACAACTGAGTATCAATGATTTCTAGGAGCAGAATCAGCAAATCGGGTAAGATCAAGTTTGACTCCATCCACTTAGTGATCAACCTAGTCATGTTTGGGATATGATCAAGAGTCATGCCAATCCAATCAGGAAATATAGTACCACATAATCATATGACAATGAAAGTTACCAAATGCTCACAAAATCACAATCATTTCGAAGAGAGTAATTCTATAAGTTTTACCACAATTATCCTACATAACATATTGTAATTAGTTGTTTGTCATTTTCGTATGGACTTATTATTTAATTCATTTTTTCTCCACCACTCACACTTTACTATATTACAATTGTGGCAAGAAGTTGTGAAAAATTACATGAACTTTTTCTAGAAAGAAGAAATATAACTAAAGCAGTTTTAGTATCACATAAAATGTTACAATTTTTATCACAGTTATCCTACATGTTAAACTATGGCTGATTGTCACCTTATCGGTCATTTTCACATGAATCTATTACTTTTTTTCCACTGTTTATAATGTGTCACATGGATAATTGTAGAATAAATTGTGACATTTTAAGTAGTCTTAAAATTTTTTATATAAGAGCATCCACAGCAGCTGTGGCATATATTATGCCATTTTCCCACACTAAAACCCCACTTTATTATTTTACCACATCATTTTACAACATCACAATTATCAGATGTTTTATCTTTCAATTCTATACATTAAAATAATATAACTACACATTAAAATAATATATTCTTTCATCCCAATCAACAACAGCAACGGTGACAACATCACCGCCGATCACAACAGCAACAACCCAACACCAACAAACCAACACCAACAACACCAGCAAACTCCAAATCCAAAAACCTAAAAAAAATAGGGGAAAAAAAAAAAAAAAACTCAAACAGACCCAAAAAAAAACTCAAACAGACCCAAAAAAACACTCGGTGGCGAGCGTTGGAGCATATCGGCGGCGAGCTATGGAGAATGATGCGGCGAGATCAGCGGCGAGGACTGGCGAGATCGGCGAGACCGGTGAGACCGATATCGGCGAGGCTGGCGAGATCGGCGAGGTTGGCGAGATCGGCGAGACTGGCGAGACCGGCGAGACTGGCGAGACCGATATCGGCGAGATCGGCGGGGATCTAGACCGATTGGGAGAGAGAGACTTTGATCTGAAGAGGGAGAGAGAGAACGGTTGGAAGAGAGAGAGGGTGAGAGACAGACTGTGAGGAGAGAGAAAAAAATGAATTAAAGGAGTGAGAGGAGAGAGAAAAATTAATTAAAAAATAATAAAACTTTTGCAACATTTGTCCGTACCGTGGCAAAATTGCCACGGTACTGTAGCATGTTGCAAAATTATGCAACATTTCCCACGTCTGATGAGGCTGAGTTTTTGTATTTGATGTGGTAAATGTGCCAAATTTTTGGCATTTGACACATTTACCACATCTACTACTAATGCTCTAAGTAAGTAGGAGGGTGGAATATTTTGGCAAACTGTGGACAATTTTTGGTCAGTTATTGAAGCAAATCAGAGAATCTGCTACGTGTACCATCCACCACGTATATGATAACCGCCCCACGTGGAATCCTCATCCCTTCATGCAACCACTAAGGCATAACCTGCTACCTTGTTTTTTTCTGGGCTGTCTTGTCTCATTTTCAAAATACAATGCCCCAAAAATAAAAATAAAAAGAGGTTTTCCCTTTACTGTTACATAGATTGCTAAAAGTAAATTGCCATTTCAGCGTAAAACAACCAATAGATCAGCTTAGAATGACCACAAAAAAAAAAAAAAAAAACTTTACTCAAATAATAATAATTAACGGTACGTTAACAAGTCATCCCAGCCAAGTTGTTTAATTTTTAAATGCAAAAGTTTTGGGTTTGTCTCTATACGTTAAAATTGGAATAAAAAGGGGAAATTCATCAGTAATTAAATAGTTAAATTTTCCTATTTGTTTTACAAAATGAACCAATTAGGTCGTGCCACTACCATATCTTATTTTGGAGGAAAATGCATGTGAGCCAAACCAACAGAATTTTCCTGGGATTGACTAAATTAAGATAGAGATTCTTTGGCTAATTAGTTACACTACGGAGTATGGACAAACAAGGGGGTATCAAAATCTCACCACTAGATTGAATTACTTGTTCTGGCCTCACATTAAGAGGATAATATCATAATAGATCTACTTTGTAATATTATCTTTATATATTCTTATATAACTCAGCTTTTCCTTTTTGAGTTTCTACCAGCTTAGTTCTCTCTTGTAACACATACATCATACATGGCCTCCCACGGTAGCCTTACAGTTTCCACATCCCCAAAAAGTGGCAAAGGAGAGGCTGTCACCACTTCATCAAGTTCACCAAAAGGCCAATGCTTGTGTTCACCAACAACACATGAAGGATCTTTCCGCTGCAGGTTTCATCGGTCAAGTTCATCGGCTTGGATGAAGCGATCAAAGTCCATGCCGGCTAATGGTTCCGAAGCTGCCTTCTCTCCCAAATCAGTCGAGCCTACGTAATATGGTGCTTGAAAATATTGTCCTCCTCCAAAATCCATGTACACTAGAACCTCATGATCAACTTTGTATAAGAATATAGGTATATGTGACTCTCTGCTTGTTGGTGATGTCTTTCTGTGCAACTCTTCATAAATCACAAACAGCTTATTTCTATGTTGTTATTGGTGAAATACTCTCTATCTCTTTCTTATTGATGAAAACTTATGAGAGTTGTCATGGATGTTTTCTCAGGCTTAAGATATTGCAGCTGTTAGTACTTTCTGTGCATTAAAATCATGACTTGAGCTACGAGCAATATATGTGACAAGCTTCTAAGCAAGTTTAATTATTCAAGCTATTAAATATCCTTCAAAACTTTCCAAGGCTTAATTTGTGAAGCAATTTTTTTTTCCCGGACAAGTCACACAATATTAATCAGATGGGCTCGGGTAAAGATAATATTGTTTATATTTCATTGGTCAATAAATACAACCATAGTTTGAATTTTGTTGGGAAACTAGTACCTAATTAAGTTTCATAATCAAAAACCATTTCCAGCCGTGTAAGTTTGTGGAATTTGTGTATATTTGTCGAAAATTATTTTTTTTATTCAGAATTATCGTCCACATACGTATGAGTGATCTATAATTCAGATCGGCACTTCTTGCGAGTGAATCTTGATTATTTTTTTAATTAAAATTTTCTGGGCCATAGTAAAGGTGATGGTTGAGATGGGTTATGAATGGCCTATGAATTTTAGCCATTTTATATTTGATCAAATTCATATCAATGATAAAATCGAGAAGCTAGCCCATTGTTTTTATGTGAATCAGGAAATCAGCAGCCAAAGAGGTGGTGGCCCTCAATATGGACAGTGGAAGAAAATTTGACGTGTAAACTACATATATCTATTGGGGGAGGTTTGGTAGCACTGGACCTATTGGGACTATAACACGTGTTTATTTTTGGACACGTGTCATCATCCGATCGGGTCCAGTGCATTGGAAGCACTGGACCTAATTCCAACTCTATCTATTGCATGTCTCTTTTTCTCTCTCCCTCCTCTTTCTTTTGTTGCTAAGCATATATCAGTTACATGTCACTTTCTCCATTTTAAACGTTTCTATAAATTATTTTTTGAAAGGCATTCTTTTTTTCTTTTTTCTTTTTTTGAGTAAATCTATATATAAATTAAGAAAAAATCAATCAATCAGTTAAGAAGAATCATGTCTTTAAGAATATCATATGGTAGTCCCACCCACATCAATGGTAAGAAGAGAGACTAATAAGCTGTTATTCTGAAATCACATGGCTACATTCATGGTGCCAGTAATAATGAGGATCAGATTCGTATATCCAAATATAAAGGTATACTTTGAGAATATTAACTTTGTCTAGAATGTGCATAAATTCCATTAAATATAGTAATCGATCTAGGCATTTATTTGTACTGCACTAATTTGGAGGGATGCAACTCTGTAATCACTTCGAAAGACCTTTTGTTTTTGCTAGCAACTCTTGGTCGGGTCTCAAAAGCTAAAGTACAAGGCTCTTTTACCAAATTGACGAAAAAAACATTTTTTTTTTAAAAAAAAAAAAACTCCAAACTGTTGAAGATGAAGCCCAAACCAAAATTCAAGACAAAGGCTCAACAGTACGCACCGTTTTGTCACAGCCAAAAGATTAGTAATATTTAGTAATACGCACCGTTTCATTAAACACCAGAGGTAATGTGCACCGTTTTGTCTCATAACTGGAGCTCATTCACAATGTATCAAACGGTGCCGTTTAGGATGATCAAATGTTAGTTACTATGGCGCGAAGATCAGTTATGGCTGGACAGTTACAAACAGAGCTGGTGCTTCCGTGAATCTCGGCGCATAGTTTGGATCTTATTTATTCAGTTAGATCAGCAGTTGTAACTATATATATGTGGGTGTATCGTTGATATGATTAAGCTTTTGTAATACAGAAATTTTCTCAGTAAAAGAAAATATTTTCTCATTCTCAATTCTCTTTCTCACACTCTTTCTCTCTTCCTTTCTTTCTTCTGTTTCTTCTCTGTGTTTCTCCTTTATTAAATTCCCTCAAAATTCTTCATGGTATCAAAGCCACAGGTTACTGAATCAAATTCAACTACAATGGCAGCTACAAGCTCAACCATGGCTTCTTCTACATCATCTTCGTTTGCTTCAAGTTCTTCAGTGAATGTGCTGAATCAACCACTACTTCTTCTTTCTAATATGTCCAACATGATGACCATAATGTTGGATAATACAAACTACATAGTTTGGAGGCATTAGATAACAATGGTGCTAGAGACTTACTCACTGCTTGAGTTGATTGAAGAACCTCAATTGATCCCTGATCAATATCTGAAAGATTTGTCAGGTGTTTACACCACTGTTGTGAATCCTGACTTCTTGATTTGGAAATCAAAAGAGAAGGCCTTGCTTACCTTCATGAGTTCTACTCTAACTCCTACAATTCTAGCACTTACTGTAGGGTGTTCATCAGCCTTAGAGGTCTGGAAAGTTTTGGAAAACAGATTCTCTTCTGTGTCAAAATCACATGATATGAACCTTAAAGGTGAACTTCACAATATCAGAAAGGGAACTGATTCAGTAAATCTATACTTGCAGAAGATAAAGGTTGTTAGAGACAAATTATTGGCTGTTGGAGTAATAGTAGATGATGAGGAACTACTTCATATCACTCTCAAGGGACTCCCCAAAGAGTACAATGGTTTTAAGTCAGCTATAAGGACCAAGAGCACACAAGTGAATTTTGATGAGCTTTCCACCATGCTCAATGCAAAGGAGGAATCTCTCAATGACGGATTTGAGATCAAGGACACCATTTTTGCTCTGGCAACAACATCTGCTCCAAAACCTAATAACAATGGCTTTCATCCTTCTTTTAACAAAGGAAGAGGTAGAGGTCATCCTAATAACAGAGGTGGTAGAAGTGGTAGAAGCTATAATGGATCACCTCAATTCTCTCCATTCAATCAGTTTCATCAAGTACAAACTAATTCAAATGGTGCTAAGTCAGAAAGGCCAATCTGTCAGATTTGTGGGAAGGTTGGTCATTTGGCACTTGATTGTTATCATAGGATGGATTATGCTTATCAAGGAAAGCATCCACCTACTAAGCTTGCAGCTATGGCTACTGCATCCAATGCTTGTCTCACTCAAGAGCAGCCTTGGCTTGCTGATAGTGGTGCAACAGATCATGTTACATCAATCTTGAGTCAACTTAGCTTTCCTAAGCCTTATCAAGGTCAAGATCAGATCACTGTGGGCAATGGCCAAAACCTTCCAATCACTCACTTAGGTACTGCTTCTATTTCCCTTCCTCACTCTTCCCTTCATCTCAATAATGTCCTTAGGGTACCTTCTATTGCCTCAAATCTTGCCTCAGTACATAAACTTTGTCATGATAATCAGTGTTGGTGTTATTTTGATGAGCATGTCATTTCCATTTAGGCCTTAGCCACGGGGAAAGTTCTTTATCAAGGCAAGAGTGAAGATGGAGTTTATCCCATCTACCCTCAAAACGATTCTCACCTCTCTTTGTCATCTAATCCTTGTAATACTGCTTTTCATGTTTCTGTTTTTAATAAAACACTTTGACATTTGAGACTTGGACATCCATCTGACCAAGTTCTCAAGCACTTATTTCCTAATACCAAATTTCCTTTGAATAAGTGTTCTTTTGCAAATGCTGCTTGTACACACTGTTTGTTTGGAAAAATGCACAAATTACCTTTTCCTAAGTCTTCCTTTACTGCATCAATGCCTTTTGAACTTGTTCATTCTGATTTGTGGTGTCCTACTCCTATTACCTCTGTTGATGGTTTTCAATACTATGTTTTGTTCATTGACCATTTTTCCAGATTTACATGGCTCTATCTTCTCAAGTCTAAATTTGAAGTTTTCTCTAAATTTGTTCAATTTAAAGCCATGGTTGAAAATCAGTTTTCTACTCATATTAAAACTTTTAGATCAGATGGTGGTGGTGAATTTACATCAAATGCATTCAAAACTTATCTCTCCAACATGGCATTGCTCACCAACTTTCTTGTCCATACACCCCTCAACAGAATGGTCTGGTTGAGAGGAAGCACAGACATTTGATTGAAACCACTATTACGCTTTTATCCCAATCTTCCATACCTTCTTCATATTGGTCTTATGCAGTTCTCACTGCTGTTACCTTAATCAACCTTCTTCCCACATCTGTTCTTGCATTTACTTCACCCTGGTCCAAACTTCATTCTTCCACTCCTAACATTTCTCAACTCAAGGTGTTTGGCTATGCTTGTTACCCCCATCTCAGACCTTACACTCCTCACAAACTTGCTCCCAAAACCACTGAATGTTTATTCCTTGGATATCCTATTGGCACTAAAGGCTACTTGTGTTTAGACCTTGTCACCAAACATCTTTATCTTTCTAGACATGTCATTTTTAATGAGTCTAAATTTCCTTTTCCCTCTCTTCCTTCCACCACTTCCTGTCCTTCACAGAATGTCTCTTCTGATCTTTCTTGGTTTTCCAATTTGTTGTATCTTCATTCCACAAATCAACCCTCTGTCTTAGGTCCCTATCCTGCATCTACACCTTCTTCCACTTCAACTAATCTTCCTTCCTTGTCAAGTGCTACTCCTCTACCTGAGGCATACACTACTCAACTTGTGTCCACCACAACTATGTTACCTTCCTCCAACTCTTCCTTGGCCATTTCTCCACCCTCTGATTTGTCTTCTTCTCCATCCTTGCCCACTATCACCACAACCAATCACCATCCTATGCAAACCAGGTCTAAAAGTGGCATCAGTAAACCTAATCCCAAATTATGTTACAAGGCTGTTGTGGATTATTCCTTTACTGAGCCCCCATCCTTTCAGATTGCTTCTCTATATCCTAAATGGTGTAAGGCTATGGATGCTGAGTTCCAAGCTTTACAAAGGCAGCAGACCTGATCCTTAATTCCTACCCCTCCTAATGTCAACTTAGTTGGGTGCAAATGGGTGTTTAAGTTGAAGCTAAACATTGATGGTTCAATCTCAAGGTACAAGGCTCGTTTGGTGGCCAACGGCTTTCATCAACAGGCTGGGGTGGATTACCATGAGACCTTTAGTCCTGTCATTAAACCAGCTACTGTGAGGCTTATTTTAGCTATTGCTGTCAGCTATAATTGGAGTTTAAGACAACTTGATGTGTCCAATGCTTTCTTACATGGTTTTCTTAAGGAAGATGTGTATATGCAACAACCTCCAGGTTATGTTGATCCTCTTCATCCTACCTATGTCTGCAAACTTCATAAGTCTTTACATGGGTTGAAACAGGCCCCTAAAGCCTGGTTTGAGAGGTTCACCTTTCATCTTCTTCACTTGGGGTTCACTGCTTCACTTGTAGATGGCTCTCTCTTCATCTTTCAGTCTGCCAGTACCATTATCTACCTGTTGTTGTATGTAGATGACATTATTGTTACAGGCAATGACTCTTCTCAGGTTGCCTTTCTCATTACTGCTCTTAGTCAAGTGTTTGAATTGAAGGATTTGGGCCCATTGAATTATTTCTTAGGCATTTAGATTACTTCCACAAATCATGGCATCACTCTCACTCAGTCCAAGTATGCCTCGGATGTCTTGCACAGGTTTAATATGGAGAATGCCAAGCCTGTGAAGACTCCTTGTTATTCCTCCTCTCATTTGGTGCCACATTCTGGTGTTGCTTTGTCTGACCCCACTGTGTATAGGAGTATGGTCGGGGCACTTCAGTATCTTACCTTCACCAGACCTGATCTTGCTTTCTCTGTTCATCAGCTCTATCAGTTCATGAGCAAGCCTACATCTGTCCACTTAGAGGTTGCTAAGCATGTTCTACGATATCTCCATGGCATTTTGCATCATGGAATTTGTTTTTCCCCTGGTCCCTTGACCTTCACTGCCTTCTCTGATGCTGATTGGGTAGGTGATCCTACCGATAGGCGTTCTACCACTGGCTTATTGGTGTTCCTTGGTCCTAATCCCATTGCTTGGTCAGCCAAGAAGTAAAACACTGTCTCACGTTCATCTACTAAAGCTGAATATAGGGCCTTGGCCACTTCTGCTGCTGAACTATCTTGGCTGCGTATTTTGTTTAAAGAACTCAAGCTTTTTCTTCCTTATGTTCCAGTCATTTGGTGTGATAACATCTCAACAATTGCTCTGTCTGCCAATCCTGTCTTCCATTCCAGAACTAAGCACTTGGAGGTTGATTACCATTACATTAGGGAAAAGGTTCTTCGAAAGGATCTTAAGGTTGGTTTTGTTTCTGGTAAAGATAACTTGGCCGACATATTTACCAAACCTTTGTCTGCTCCTCCTTTTGTTTTCTTCCGATCCAAACTCCTAGTGGATTCTTCCCCCTGTCGTTTGAGGGGGGATGTTGAAGATGAAGCCCAAACCAAAATTCAAGACAAAGGCTCAACAGTACGCACCGTTTTGTCGTAGCCAAAAGATTAGTAATATTTAGTAATACGCACCGTTTCATTAAACACCAGAGGTAATGCGCACCATTTTGTCTCATAACTGGAGCTCATTCACAATGTATCAAACAATGCCGTTTAGGATGATCAAATGTTAGTTACTATGGCGCGAAGATCAGTTATGGCTGGACAGTTACAAACAGAGCTGGAGCTTCCGTGAATCTCGGCGCATAATTTGGATCTTATTTATTCAGTTAGATCAGTAGTTGTAACTATATATATGTGGGTGTATCGTTGATATGATTAAGCTTTTGTAATACAGAAATTTTCTCAGTAAAAGAAAATATTTTCTCATTCTCAATTCTCTTTCTCACACTCTTTCTCTCTTTCTTTCTTTCTTCTGTTTCTTCTCTGTGTTTCTCCTTTATTAAATTCCCTCAAAATTCTTCACAAACGAGGAATATGTAAATTCTGTCTTTTGAAAAAGTTGAAAGCACTTCTCGAAAAGCACCACCAAATTAAATGGAGGCCTTAGAATCCAATGCCCTCTTTGATTATGCTCTTCTTCTCAATATAAGCCAGCTAGGTCAGAGGCTCTTCTTATACAGTCCTAGTTAGTATTCCTCATTTCCAACTAGTTAAGGAATAAGGATGATGAGCTCCCTCGAAGTCTGAAATTTTTTCATGTATATCTGCCTAGGACTTGATTCATTCAAAAAATGTTAAAGCGAACTAGTGGACATTGGCATGGGATAATATATGCCATTGTACCTTAGCGTTACTTCATTTGTTTCTAGTTGGATAGGCATTCTAAAAGTGACAGAATTGTTGCTTGGGGTTATTTTGAAGATGTGTTATGTGTGTCCTGCAAAAGCCAAATTAAGAATAGGGATTATGTTTTCTTTGAGTGTTCTTTTACTCAAGGAATTTGGTAGGTTTGGTGGCTTGTATGTGAGGTGGTATCTTGTGAATTGGTTGTCTACAACTTCCTTCTTAAATGGGATTGATGGAGATTGGTTTGGGTAATGCTGTTGTTCGTAAGCATTACTTTATTTGATTTTGGTTGGCTATTAGCCTATTAAAGACAGGCTTTCTATTCGTGACAGACTTGTTGCTTGGGGTTACTCTGAAGATGTGTTGTTATGTGTGTCCTGTAAAAGTTAAATGAAGAGCAGGGATTATGTTTTCTTTTAATTACTCTTTTAATCGAACAATTTGGTCTCAGGTTTTGGCGGTAGGGCGGAGTGTGTTTGGATATCGTTTATTTTGCTGAAAGCTGAAAATTTATTGCTGAAAGTATTGTAGCAAAATAATTTATAAGCTACTGATTTTTTGGGCTAAAAGTACTGTAGCTTCAACTGAATAGTAACATAAACAGTATAAAATGATTCATCTGCATTTTTCATCTTTTTGTGGGGTTTGTGAACGGTAACATAAGCCCCAGGTAATATTTAGCCAAACGTGCAAAACGTGGACACAACACTATCCAAACACGCACTAGGCCAATTAGGCCATTATTTTCATGTGAAATCCATTATTTTCATTATACTCCAAATTCAGGAAATGATTCTACAATGGACCTATAAAAGTAATTTTGTTCAAAATAACAAATTATATGGGTTTTGAAAATAACATGTCTAGTTTGCATGGGTTGCCAAAAACCTATTGGAATCTAACTAAGTTTTACTGGTTCAATTATATAAATGGTTCAATTAAACAACCGAATCGGCTTAAGTATCAATTCACATGGTCACTCGTTCGATAGGCCTCGCCATTTTGGGTTTAGTAACCATAGATGCACACTCTTTTTTCCAACTCATTAAAGTGGTGCATTATAATTGCAAATATCATTTTTACTTTATTATATAAAGTCTCTAGGTACTTTTATTATATAGAAAATAAGTTATATTAACAACAGTTACAACATCTTAATCCAAAAAGTCCTATTGATTTACATCATAAGAGTCATAACTCATAAGACTTCAATTATTTATTTATTTTTTTTGAACATATGTTAAATAGTCTACACATGTGAACTTGGTCTCCATTAAAGAGTGTCTCCGATTCTCACAAATCCCATGCATGAAACATGTGAGGGGATGCTCTCTTCGACGTGTTCATATTTAACTTTTGTTTTGATTATGTATTTCATATACAACTTATAGTCATAGTAGGTTAGTAATGATAATAATAATACTAACTAAGAAGTTTGCAGATGAACCCCGTGTCCAGCTTCCCATTCAATATTCAAGAAATTATTTTATTGTTCTATGACTGGGAGCCGTGATGAATTTGGTTTCCAAATAATCAAAAATTCATATAACATGTGGCATTCACATCACTACAACAAAATGTATTTTCAGTGATGAAAAAATTTGTCACTAAAAGTCTAGTTTTTCGTCACTAAGAACCTTAAACGACGAAATCTACTAATTAGCGTCAAAACTCATTTTGTCGTTGAAACCTCGTCGCTAAAAGTCCTGGCGACGAAAAATTTCGTCACTAAAAGTCCGATTCGTTTTAAAAAAAAACTCTTAGTGACGAAAACATTTCGTCGCTAAATGTTTTTCTCGCTAAATGTTTTCCTCGCTACAAACACTATTCAATGACGAAAATATTTTGTCACTAAAAACTCTTTAGTTTATTAAATAATATTTAGTGATGAATAATTTCGTCACTAAAACTATTTTTGGGTACATATAGTGACAAAAAATTTCGTCACTAAAACTAATTTTAAGAAAATTCAGGCACATATAGCGACGAAAATTTTCGTCGCTAAAACCATTTCTTACAAAATTCAGCTACATTTAGCAACAAAATATGTCGTCACTAAAACAATTTTTTGTTACTATATTTGTGACGAAAAAATTCATCACTAAAACTTATTTTCTATTTTTAATTTTTTTATGGCTTTGATAGTAACCTATAATCTATCATTACATTATTAAAACCTCACATTTGAATAACAAATTTATTTCAACAACACATTTATAAAAAGAGATCCATACATTCCACAAGTAAATAATAAAACAAGTATCTAATTCAAACTCCTTCCATAAAATTATTGTTTGCAACACATACAATAACTCAAAATGTTTTATAACTCAAGAATGTCCTCATATGTCTTCAAGTAATGCCAAAAGTAAATCCCCTAAAAGCCACCAATAAGAAATTTGCACAAATATAAAAACAATACTACATTGAAATCGTAAAGTAATAACATTAATATAAGAAATATTTCTAACAATGCATTCATAGTAGCCACACCAATGAATTAAAATCACAACTCTTAATGTATAAGTTGTAGAAAGTAAATATAGATTTTCAAGTGTAATATAAATATTTCATAACAGTGGCATATTCATTTCATTCTTTAAATATTACTTTCGTGATATAAGTAATAACATCATTATGCTAAAATTATCATATATATAGGATTCAATAAATCACGAACATAAATATTTACTTAAATCATGCTTATATGTAATATCGCTAATTAAAAGGTTTTGATGCATAATAATTTTCTAAATAGTCTTTATACTTATCAAACGTGCATGTCACACATCCCTTACTTGAAAACAGAAGACGCGAGAGATTTGTATAAGATGAGCTCAAGTGTCCATGTTCTCGTTCTAGTTACTTAGAAGAAAGACCAAAACTTATTAATAACAACTCTTCTTAAATATATAAACTTATACATCAATCACAACCTAACTCTCGAACTCAAGAAAATCCTTAATTCCCATCACTCAGGGTTCTCTAAAGCACATGATACATTCATCAAACACATTATGTACCCAAACCATAGAGAAACCAAGGCATAAAATTTATCTATGATCCAAACATACCAAAGGATGAGTATACTAATTTATAGCTCAAAAAATTCACCCTAACTTTAAAATTAAATCCTCAAATTCAGGTGTATCATATGTTGTTTACTGCTCATTTCAGCAGCATATGCCTCATTTGTAAAATACAAATGGGCTGTCCATACACATCCAAACGTCGTGCAATTTTACAAAACCACTCCCCTAGATGTCTAGTATTTACCATATCAATTTCAGAGTCAAAGCATAAAACCATGATTAATTAAAAATCATACAACACAACATGCTCAAATTTGTCCTAACAGAATTTCATGCAACTTAGAAATTAAACCATTATTTTTATATTGATCCAAATGCTGTGAGACCACTTCCATTACAACCATGTGTGTCTTAGAATTCATAAAAACTACTTCTAGAATCCTAATTCATGGAATATGATTTAATCCAAAATTTTCTTTTTGTAAACACCAAATCTGTCACAGTGACAGCTTTAACATGTTTTCTTACAAAATCATCAACTAATAGTAATTAACCTTCACTTCATGTGGATATTTTATACCTATACTATACATGTTAGATTACATGAATAGGCATCTAAAAGACCGTGATATCTTCAATCTTTCAAATAGCTAACACAAAACCACAAATTTTAACTTCTAACAATCAGATTAGAGAACATAGAACTGAAACTAAAGCAAACCATTACACCATTAAATACTCATAATAGAAAATAAACATATATACTTACCCACAACTGAAGCTGAAACTTTAATAAGAACAAACTTCGATTCAAAAATTTTCTCGTCACCTAGATAAAAGACCAAAATTTCTTACTAACAACTCTTCCTAAATGTATAAACTTATGCATCAAGCACAACTTAACTCTCAAACTTAAAAAAAATCCTTAATTACCATCACACAAGGTTCCCTAAAGCACATGATGCATTCATCAAACACATTATGTATCCAAACCATAGAGAAACCAAGGCATAAAATTTATACATGATCCAAACATACCAAAGAATAAGCATACTAATTTATAGCTCAAAATATTCACCCTGACTTTAGAATTAAATCCTCAAAGTCAAGTGTATCATATGCGTTCACTGCTCATTTCAACAGCATATGCCTCATTTGTAAAATACAAATGGGCTGTCCATACACATCCAAACGTAATGCAATTTTATAGAACCACTCCCCTGGATGTCTAGTATATACCATATCAATTTCAGATCAAAGCATAAAACCATAATTAATTAAAAATCATACAAGACAACATGCTCAAATCTGTCCTGACAGAATTTCATGCAACTTAGATATTAAACCATTATTTTTATATTGATCCAAATGTTGTGAGGCCACTTCCACTACAACCGTGTGTGTCTTAGAATTCATAAAACTACTCCTAGCATCCTAATTCATGGAATATGATTTAATCCAAATTTTTCTTGTTGTAAACACCAAATCTGTCACATGGTAAATAAAATCCAATTCACATGGTTGCCAAACAACAAAATCCATTTCATAACTCATATAAGCAATTTTTCAAACACTTGGTAAGCAAAAGACATATGCTTATATTACTTGCATAAATTTATATTTAACACCACAATCACAACCACATATGCCAAAGACGTTTCAAAACGTAAGGAAATCCTTTTTTCTAAAATTAACCCAATCTCTCATATAAATCAAAACCCAAATAATTTCTCAAAAAACCCAACTCACATGGTTGCCAAACAACAAAATCCATTTCGTAACTCATATAGGCAATTCATCAAACACTTGGTAAGCAAAAGACACATGCTCATATTACCTACACAAATTTATATTTAACACCACCATCACAACCACATATGCCAAAGACATTTCAAAATGCAAGGAAACCCTTTTTTTAAAATTAACCCAATCTCCCATATAAGTAAAAAACCCAAATGATTTCTTAAGAAACCCAACTCACATAGTTGCCAAACAACAAAATCCATTTCACTCCATTAAATTAAAAACCTCCAATAAGATTTTAAATGTACCAACAAACACAACAAACTACTTCTAAAACAAAACCCACAACATAAAGAGCAATCCTAACAGTATAGGATAAAAACCCAAAGATACTAGAAGGTGGGTCATGGAGATTTTACTTTAGATTCATGTTAGGAGAAGTCAAACCATGGATAAGAGTTTGATGACTAAAAATCTAGTAGAAGCTAACCAAGAGACCAAGAGGGAGGAGAGACTTGCTAGAGAGAGAGATAGAGGGATG